>OX031014.1:39167593-39793593 GCA_943736025.1 Tenthredo mesomela | reverse complement strand
GAAAGATAGAACAACCATATGAAAAATTACGGGCAAAATCCAAGGGGTTCAGGGTCAGACCCACGTCGAGTTGGCGTAGAATGCCCCATGCATAGATACTGACATTTATGTCGACCCTATTGAAAAAATCCAGGTAGGACACATGGAAACCCATATGGTTTTTTTAGAATTCACAAGGTTTTATTGAAAACCCATGTGGGTAATGGGTATACCAGCAATCTAGGTTAGTTAAAACTGTAAATCCACATATCAACTGGCCTACATAGGCTATAGATATCATATTCATGTAGGCTCGCTAGAAAAATTGTATTCAATCAATAATATAGGTATAATAAGTATAACTAGCAACAAAAGTCGATCGTTTGATCGAGCAGATCAAATATCGACGATTGGGTTCTATTTCCCACGAAATAAGACTTAATTTTTCAATTATTTGACTGTTATTCTATGTATGAGGTATATTCCTACGGGGATACCCCACATCCCATATGGATTCTATGGGAATACCCACATCCCACATGGGTGCTATGGGGATACCCACATCCCACATGGGTTCAATCGGGATACCCACATCCCACATGGGTCTTATTGGGAGACCCACATCCCAGATGGGTTCCCAGCCGAAATTCCCCTGGGGACTGGGAACCTGATAGACCCACATGGTTTCCTATGTGGATTTTTTTGATAGGGGACCAATGCGAATAAAGTTTGAGTTTTAGAAAAATTTTTCTCCGAATGAATAATGCGTACCTTCACTTTGGCCAAAGTGATTAAATTCAAACACCAATATTATCGCTGTCGCATAATTTATTTAGAATTTTTCAACGATCTTCAGGCATAAAGTTGAGTAGGATTACTGTAGTGTCATACGACGAAAGTTCAATCAGTTCCATCGGCTTGCAAAAATGATATTCAAGAATTATTGCAAAATAAGTCAGGTATAAACAAAAGTGTGGAATTACGAGTAAATAATAATTTAGAAGTTCATATCAAACGGTAATATTGATGCACAAAATTGTAGGGAAATGTGAATGAATTATATTCAAAAATGACTCAAGAGGCTGCGTAATTGCTTGAAATCTCATGTCAGGAACGTAAATTATTAGAAGAGACGTGAGCGCTGCTACAGGTATATACGTATATAATCTGACCCCCGTGTCTTTATAATTGAATACCAATATTTGCATAAAAGATGAACCCCAAAATTTTCCGTCAATCTTAATAACCGCTTAGGTATCACAGATTGTAATCAAATTTTTGGACTTGAAGGAAGAGTTTCAATTCATTAGACAGTTATAAGGCAGGCCAGATAGTTCAATTATTCGATCCTTTATTTCCTGTGGCTCATTTCATTAATCAGAAACCAGGCTGATAATAATTTACTTTGTGTTCCTGATATACTATGTAATTATTTGTTAATCTCTTCCCATTTACATTTAGGATTTTCTGTATTATTTACACCCTGATATATAAGATGCTAAGGCATTGTAGTGTCAGTATTCATCGAGAAGCAGAGGAGGAAGTTTCTTTTTACACATTATGATGACAACACTCGAACTTTAGTAGATGAGAGGAATAAGGTCGTGATCAATCCAGTCAATTACATGTCGGAAAATGACAAGGAATATACCGTGAAAATTAGGTGAAACAGCACAGTCAATTCGCGCTAACGCTGACTCACTTAAGTTTTTACAGGCGAGTCAACATACGAAAATCTCCCTAGAGTCGGTACGCGTCTCACCGCTCTGATCACGCGCCAGATTACTCTAGGGATTTTATAGTGCAACGAGTAGACACTCTCACTATTCCTATAAAATGAGAATTATCCGGCGCCTGCGCACTTCGGCTGTGCTGTTTGACCTGATTCTCACAGTATATCACGAATTTTCAGTCAAAGCATCGATACAAAAACTCAGTACAAAGAATTGGTTAAACCAATTTTGAAATACCACTAATAGAATGTCATAAGTCACAGGAAGATACTAATGCAAAATGAGAAGTGAACAAATTTTTAAAAACTAAAAATTGATTGAGAAATTGAGAATGAATCTGATCATATCCTATAGACCTTTAAGCCAGGCAATTTTTGCACTTTGAATCGGCTATTCCTTTGGATTTATTATAGGTAATCGTTTTCTGTATGTATGTTTCGCGATATATACAGGGTGTCCCATTTGAAATTTCGCATTAGAATATCTCTGAACCTAGAGCTGCTGTTGAAAAATGTTTGGGATGAAAATTGTTTGGTTCGAAGGGGGACACAAACTAGTCATATCAGATCAGTTCTAACTATTACTGCTCCGGAGATACGAACACAAAGTTGATTTTTTTAAATGGCAAATACTTTTTTTTTTAGGATATAAAACTCACGTTGAGACAAATTCAATCATATGTGGAAAAAGTGTATTCCGTTTACGCTCTGTGACTTACGGCTACGCGAAATCCTCAAATCTTCAAATGCTTGCAATCATCGGGACAGGTATTAGGAGTTTATTGGATAGCATTCAGTAGTTTATTAAATGTTCAAACACATTGCCTCCTATCCAATTACCAACAACACGTAAAAACATGAAACAAAGGACAAGAACTGCTTGTCGTAATATCCAGCGTAGTACCTTTCTCGCCACACTCCAGCAATTCCATCGTCGTCTGCAACTTTGCGTTCAGACAGGAGGCAATGTGTTTGAGCATTTAATAAACTCCTAAATACTGTCCAATAAACTCCTAATACCTGTCCCGATAATCGCAGGCATTTGAGGATTTGAGAACTTCGCGTAGCCGTAAGTCACGGAGCGTGAACGACATGAACTTTTCCCACATATGGTTGAATTTGTCTTAACGTGAGATACGTTTTCTATCCTGAAAAAAAGTACTTGCCATTTAAAAAAATCAACTTTGTGTTCGTATCTCCGGAGCAGTGATAGTTACAACCGATCTGATATTACCAGTTTGTGTCCCCCTTTGAACCAAACAATTTTTATCCCAAACATTTTTCAGCAGCAGCTCTAGGTTCAGAGATATTCTAATGCGAAATTTAAAATGGGACACCCTGTATAAGTATGATTTATCATTTCGTCCATCGTGTAATGGACTTAAGCGAACCCAGCAGACCAGGGTATATCTTATTGTTAGTGTTTCATCCAAGGCAGCCATAAAGTTGAAGCGCGCGCACACGATTCTTTCGTGCTTAACGTGGACCAAGGCTTTCTCGTTATTTTGCCCAAGAGAGTTCTTTTTCTTTGCTCTATGTATACAGCGACACTAGGGTAGTATAGTAAGTAGAGACAAAGGAAGAAAAGGGAAAAGTTGCATTGATTCAATCAGACCCCCCCCCCCCCCCCCCCCCCCAAATCGCTAAAATCTCGCAGGTACAGATTTTTTAAAAAATGTTTACTTTTAGAATAAAATATACAGTGAGAATATAGCCGAAACACGTGTATTTCAAATGGGGAAATCCACCCTCATTTAGGGAGGGGTTAGAGTTTAGATAAAAATCTGAAAAAATTGGGGTATTGTTTTTGAATTATTCGGAGTTGATTTGGGGGGCGTCTGATTAAAATTTCGTCCGAGTGCCAAATAAGGACCACCCTAATATGTATATATGTGAGGCTTTCCACGTCAACTGGGCCACTTTTTCAGTTGGATTTTTCTAATCGTACGCTATTACTTTTCATCACCTATAGTGATATAAGCAAAGTATTGGTTTCGGTCGAAAAGTGGATTTGCTCATTTCAACGAATCTTTACGTTTCCGACCCTCTGCAATCCGAACACACAGGTTTTTAGATAAATGTCGGTCTGTCTGTCGGTCTGTCGGTCCGGTGGTCCGGCGGTCTGGCGGTCTGGCGGTCCGGCGGTCTGTCGCATGAATCCGCGCGATGATTTGGGAAACGGCTGGATGGAAAATTCTGAAATTTGGAGGACTTGACCTTCGAATGACGGGAATGAAAAATTGCCATATGCCATTAAATTCGAACGTTCGCTTCTATCGGAAATCAATTGACTCTCAATTTTATATGTGTACATTTTACTTTGTCTTTCTTTACTTTTCAATTTTGATAATTCCAAATCAAAATGATGAAAAGTGCTGCGAAAAACACCGTCTTTTTCGTCTTTACTGATTTTTTTTTGTGGTGTCTTAAGGAGTCCTAAAAAACATGTGTGGCGCACTTGCTGAAGCTCGAAGTAAAAATGTCATAAAGCTACGTATTATGTTGGAAATGATTGATTGTCGCCGTTTTGTATTTTCGAATAATTCTGTCACACTAGAACGGTAAAAATCAAATTATTTACATTATACATGTTTTCGGAAGGATTTTTCCCGCTCTTTTACATAAAATTATTCATTTAGTTTGGAACAAAGCCAATGACCGCGAAAATAAGTTTCAATATTTCAATGACATTTTTCTCAAATTTGGGCCGGGTTTAAAATTTTTCAAAAATTCTTAAAATTAGCTTGATCTTTTATCTTCAACCCCCATACAAGGAAATTATGGGATATGGGTCCCGAGAAAAAAAGATCAAATATAATCATATATGTTTGGATCCAAATGGTTGTATATACTCGGATCCGAGATTTGGCACGATCCGAGCATATATACTCGGATCTGGGTATATATACTCGGATCTGAGCATTTATACTGATATCTTGGTAAATATAGCAAAAAAAAAAAGTAGGTCAGACCAGGTATTGAACCCTTGTCCGTCGAATTCCGAATTAGGGACGCTGCCACCTGGGCCACTGCATGTATTGGTTACACTGCACAGTTTTACAGTCATAAACCTCGGCCGCGCTATTTTCACAGTCTCGAATTCACAATTCTACCCTGAAATCTTTTTTTTTATCTCGAGAAATGTTAGAAAAAAGTCCCCTGATTTTTATTCTATCATCTGGGATCTAGAAAAATGAATTTCGTCATCAAATGTCATTCATCTCGGTCAATATTGCTTTCCGACATTTTTTTCCATGATTCTGTGTATAAAATATTGTAATACCGTACGGGGTTTTCATTAAGTTATTATTTTTTATTATGTCATAATTTTTCTGCGCGAATTTTCTTTTTCGATTTTCAAATTCTTTTTATTCAGGATTTGGAAATTTCTGGGTCTCTCTAATGTTTATGGGGAATTCCACGTGTACTCAACCGATGATTTTCCCTCACCATTTTCGATTCGTTTCACGATTTTTTATACGATTCTACGATTCTACGATCAGATTTTCCCTCCAACCGTTAATTTTCAATGATTATTCAAACTCATCTCAAAATTGGCAATTTTTTAAAATATCGAATAATTCTCAAAAATCTTATTTTCCATTCCGATCATTTTAACACCCCTCCCATAAAGGGATGATTTTTCCTTCTTTTTTTTCAGCACTTTTAACATTTTGAACAAACAAAACACCATTTTTAACGTTCCGAAAATTCTCAAAAAATTACCGAAAATTCTGCGTTCGATTCTGGATCTTTTGACGCAAGACCCACGATGTCGATCGAATTTTGGAAATGACCCATACCGGATTTGACACTTCTCGGACTTGGCGCATACAATATTTTTATACGATCCGTTGTTTCAAGGTTCACTTTTTGGAAAATCGGTGTTATACGCAACTCACTTTAGTTTCTAAAATTACTGGTGTTATTGCGTCTTTCTGTATCAAAACGTTTTGACTCTCAGACATTTGACATTTTCAGACATTTTGGTTTATAATGTGTGAACATGGTCAAAAATAACCTGACTATGTTTATTTTAATGAAACATATTCATATTGTACGATAATATTTTCATCATAGGCTCCTGTCCTATAATATTTCACTATATTTCAGTGACCTGAAATTGGTCACTTTGCGGCCTAAATCCGATGCTCAAAAAGTGAATTTTCAAACAACGGGTCGCATAAAACTCCTTTCGAAAACATGTATCAAATAATTTGATTTTTACCGTTCTAGTGCGACAGAATTATTCGAAAATACAAAACGGCGAAAATCAATCATTTCCAATATAAATTAATATAAATATAATATAAATCCAATAAATATTTCCGATTAAAAAAATTCAACTGAAAAAGTGGCCCGGTTGACATGGAAAGCCTCATATATATATATGGGGCGATCCACGTCAACTCGACACGGCTCCAAGACCTCAACATCCTCAACATCTCCAATTTGATTTTTAATTTTATAATATGTTATTTATCCATGTCTGGAGAACCTTCCAAATTTTTTTTGGATTTTTCAAATTGACGCTTGCAGAGCTATGATTTTTTTCATTCATAAAAAAGGACCTTTTTCAAAATTCTGAAAAAATTACAAAAATCCTGTTGATGATATAGAACAACCTCCCACTCGCAGAATCGTAGGAAGAATTTTCCTTATATTTTTTTTTCATTTTTAAACAAATTGTCTTGAACATTATTTTTCTCACTCGCTCGAAAATCAATTTACAAAATGGATTTCAGAAGAGAATTTCATTGTGCACCTTTGTTTCCCATAAACTACATCAACATTTTATTTTTTTTTCATAAATTTTTTTTGAAAATGAAAAAAAAATTGATAAAAAAAAAATAGTTGACTCAACTATGAATTGCATTTTGAGTTTGAATAACTTTGGAAGGAGTCAATTTATCAAAAAATGATAGGAGAAGCTTTTTGTAGAGTGTTAAATTTTCTATAAATATATGTATGAGTCATTTGGATTTGTTCATTGGTGTGAGCACCAAATTGCTAAAAAAAAATTCCTATGCGATTCGAATGGAAAATAGAAATCTGCGACGAGCGACCTCTAAATATTAATATTAAGAGCTCCGCTTTTAACAGGAATCTCCCCCCCCCCCCCCCCCCCCCCGCCGAAAGTATTTCAATGCAAAAATTGAAAAAAAAATAGTCGATTTTTTTGAACCTACTCATGTATAGTAAGTTTGCGTGTGTATCTTTGTCGCGACTAAAATGCGTAGTACTAGCACGTGCGAGAAATACAGATAAAAAGCGAGAGGAGGGTTGGCTGCCTCCTTTAGGGATCAGAATTTCATTACGGTTGGAACGCCTGATCTTGAGAATAGTTTTTTGGGCTCAGGGAATCTGGTCCGGAACAATCATCAGTAGGAATTTTGTCTTCAGAGCATGGTCATTCTATATACCTATATACCCCGCAGGGTATCAGATCGAAGATAGTACAAAGGGACGCGTTTTCCTCATATTTTAAACGCCACCAAAATGCTTCGAAACGAGGTAAGGAAATAGGTTCCAATATTTTCGCATATTTTTCGCGAAACATTTGAAATAATTTTATTGCAAATCCCTGTCATGCCCAAATCAGCATAGAAGTCGTATTTTAGTAGAATTATTGCAGAGGTGTAAATCAGAATTAGTGCTTGCACTTGAAATTTTGATGATCCACTCCAAATCTTACTAAATTTTCGGATTCTACTCGAAACCTAAAAAGTCTGCGGGAAATTAACTCGATGATAAATTATATTGTCGATTTGGAATTGATTCGTCAATCAATTTCCAGAGCGACTATTTAAGTTCGAGGAGCTATAGATTCAAACCAAAATTGCGAAGCCTCTCGGAATTCTGGGATCTAGAGGTCCAAAATAGAATTTTAAAAGTCTAGTTTGCGCTTTACCTTGCTCAAAACGGATATAGGTAACTCTCACCCCTAAATTCAAATCAGAATTTTGTCTGATGCACGATGATCAATTTTGTTTCATGTACTCTCAAATTTTAGTTTGCACCTTAAATTATCGAGTCAAAATTTGTAGAATAAAACTAGAGTTTCTATTGCGTCTTGGGATGCCCTGAAGAAATATTCTATCCGATTTAGTTTTTGCACGGCTGGTTACTCGTATTTTTTGATATTCTGAAATGATTTTCAACTCAAGGCAAGAACCCAAATGGCGGTCTTATTATGGTGGATAAAAATTGGGAAATGGTCAGGTCTTCGTAAAAATGGATGTTCAAAGGGTTCAGAGTCCGCTATTTTGAATTTTGAAGTTATGTAGTTGAATTTGTATTCAGCGACCCCCGAAACCCAAGGATACCCATTTTCAAGTTTTTATCCGCCATTTCGAATCCGCTATTGAGAATTTTTAAATTCTGTTATCAAAGAACCCCGCACAAATCTTATGAAAACTGGCTTTCGGCGAAAAATTCCAAAAAAATTCAGGATGGTAGTTCTTGAGGTCCTGATTAATAGTTACCATTGGCACAATGCGCGGAAATCAATTTTACAGAAGTTAGGAGGGTTTAAAGGTCACGATTTTTAGCCATATTGTATTAGTTCAGAAGTCTCTGCGATCCTTCATGCATAACGTCAGGCGTACAGTCGATCGACGAGTGATCATCAAGCATGTATATGTATACAATATGGCTAAAAATCGTGACCTTTAAACCCTCCTAACTTCTGTAAAATTGATTTCCGCGCATTGTGCCAATGGTAACTATTAATCAGGACCTCAAGAACTACCATCCTGAATTTTTTTGGAATTTTTCGCCGAAAGCCAGTTTCCATAAGGTTTGTGCGGGGTTCTTTGGATTCAGCGTCACCAAAAGCCTTTTTACCGTGCTCATGAAGTTTTTCAAACACTCAGCAGACTTAGATAAAAATAACAAATAAACTTGCACTAAAAACGCATGTTATTCAAATCGGAAAAAGAATGAGCCTACCGGCATCACGTAGAATCAAAATTGAGGAAAATCATTTTGGCAGAATTTTTTATTCATTTATTTGGAATCAATTGATTCACCAAGAGAAATGAAATTCGAGAACACCCCTCTTAACCCCTTGACTGGTCAGCCCACCATATGGCGGGCAACACAAACTGTGCCATAACTGGTGAGCCCGCCATATGGCGGGCTGTCGAAAAAAATGCGTTATATACAAAATCTTCAACCTCCCCGAGTACCAAATTTCAAGTTGATAGTAAGAAAAAAATTGTCTACCAGAAATGTCCACTTCACTCTCGAATCCTTTACCAGTGAAGGGGTTAAGGGACATCCTAGTATACAGGGTGCTTCTTTTAACTCTGTACATACTGATAGGGTGTGTACGGGCTGCCTAGACAAGCATTTTCAGGTAAGACACCCAAGGTCGGAAACTCATCCTAACGGCGGTGGAGGGCTTTGAAGGTTTTGGTACCCTACACACCCTATCCAGTATGTACAGAGTTAAAAGAAACACCCTGTATATCCCTCTAAATCTGGTTGACAACTTCTGCATGGAATTTTGAAAGGCTTCCAAAAATCAGCTAGTCATCAAATATCGGAATGGACGAAATCTAAGAAGAAATAAAAAAAGAAGAGAAAAAAATTGGTTTTTAACGTTTTCGAACTATAAGAGTTTTTATCGCATCTCTTTAAGTGCGCGAATCGAGTATATGGCGAGAGCGTACGTAATACAGAATAATAGTTCCTTCGAGAAGACAGGTTAGCTGCAACCAGCTGCTGTGACACTATCGAGAATTTCACAATTTCCGTTCGAATTCAACCATTTCCCGAACATTCAATGGTCGTTTCATTCGATTCGACGACCGTTTCACAATTCTGAACCAGGCTCGGTGACACCAACTTGAACTTTAGATGAAACCCCCCTTGCCAGTTATTGTGTCAGTAAGAATTTTAAACTGATGATATTACTGTTTCTGAAAATAAGCGCTTTTTAACTAACCACCACTCTCGATTTACCAACTGAGCGCCGAACCCTTGCGCCAATATTAGCTAATGTGAATTTAGGGCGTCTACAAAAAGTTGTAGAGTTGTTCGTAGATTTGAAGCTTGTCAAAGAAAAAAAGAAAAAAACAACGAGGCTTAACCTTTTCCTAATTGTTTTTCTCAACTACCATTGAATCACGCGATCAAATGTACAACTTTTTTTTGTGTTCCTTGCAGAAAGTTCGAAAAATCACTACCAATCCTAGGAGCTTTTCGTCCTGATTAAATCTCGGTCGACTATGAAAGCGAGCTGGCTCATATCTCTCAACAGAAAACAGAACACTGCCACTCTGTGACGCTTTAATTTAATTCTCAAAAATTTGTTCAATTTTTCGATTTTTAAGTTTACAGGAACGTTGAACATGTTGGAAAACAGTTGATAATACCAGCTGTTTGCGAACATCATGCGAATAGTGATAGTAAACGTACGGAAACAGCAGGCTTTGAGTCTATAGGACACAGCGTTCGATGTCCAGCCATCAATCTCTCGATATAAAAGCTTTTAAAAGGTTTGTTAGTCGCTGGACCTACCCAAACACTTGGTCTCATCTCGTCCTTTTGCGGTAGCCAGAGGAAACCAATGGCGCATCAAAGTCATAGGAGAGAACAAAATGAGGAGTAGGAATGCTGTGTCGACTGAAGGATCGGTATGGGGTCGATTTTTATCTGATTAAGTGGGTATATACACCTTTGAATCTTCAAAAAATCGTTTTTGTTTTTATATTTTTTTTTTTGAATGCTAGTGACCTACTTTACCTGCAAATAAATTAGCGTCAGAAAATCTAGAGGATTTGAAAAGTTACAGCCATGACAGTCCCGAATTGTGAAAAAGCGCCGCCGCGCGGCGCGCGGACGCTCATATTGGTCCCGTAAATATTGTACAGTACCGCCAACACCACTGTCTTGCTTTTTTTGACGTTTTTATATATTTTGCTTTTGAATTTTATTTTGTGATTTTTCAATTCTTTGTAATTATGATTTTTATACATATTTAATTTTCAATATTCTTTTGAATTGTGATAATTGACAGAACACATGGCTGCGATCTACATTTTTTCGAGGTTAGGTGTCTACTTGTTTGTAAATAGTCGTGCTGTCATTGCGAATTCAAACCAATAGTAATTATCAATATTGAACGAACACAGTGTATATATCTGAGATGAGATGAGACGTCGGAATCGAAAGAAGATGATCCATCAAAAAAGTGCATTTGAAATCGATGCCAGGAGACTACACATTCAGATTTCTGAAAAGATGAGTATTTCTATAATATATTAATTGCGAAAGTTTGATAAATATTATAAGAAAAAAGGTATGATTGATGAAAGATGGGAGAATTTTTGGAGTACTGACAAAATATTGTGCTAGCATTTTCTGAATCTCGAAAATATTGAAGATTAAGGGGAGACTTCGGTGAAATTTTGAAAATCGCTATTAGAGGTTGTATAAAAAAATCCTTCCAGCAGTTTTTGAATAATGTCAGTATAGACGGTGAAAAAAAATTTCAGCCTCCTGCGATGAAAATGTAAGCGCAAGGAACCTTGCGAAGAAGATTTTTCTCACCGCTGTCAAAAATTCCTTGCGTCTACACTTTCATCGCAGAAGGCTGAAACTTTTTTTTCACTATCTATACTGACATAATTCAAAAACTGCTGCAGAGATTTTTTTTATACACGTCTTTTTAAAGTTGTAAGAATTAAAAAACCTGTTTTTGCCAAAAATTTCACCGAAGTTTCCCCTTAAGAATTTTGAAGGATTTTTATGTTTTGAAAAATTTTGATCAGATTTTTCCTGACGCAATTCATTCTTTTTCTAGCAGTCTTACTGGACACCTACCGGACACTGTTGTCAGGGCCGGATTTGCGGCAAGGCAAACCTAGGCACTTGCCTAGGGGCGCGCGGTGCACGGGGGCGCTGGTCACTGCGCGCATATAGAAAAAAAATGACGTGTAGGAAAAAAAAAATACGCTTGAAGAAAAGGGTAGAAATTTTCCTCAATTTTGCAGCCACTATCGAAGTCAAGTAAACAAATTCCCAAATTCTAACATAGCCAAAATGTGTACTGTCGAAGGATACGGGGAAAGGGGGCGCAGCGGAGTTCAGTGCCTAGGGGCGCGAGTTGTGAAAATCCGGCCCTGACTGTTGTTGGACAGAACAGGTCAAAACTCACTACAAACCTCCGCCTGGCACATGTGTCTAGACTTGACTCATAACACATCGATGCGAGAGCAGCTGCGGATCCAGCATATTAATCATTAGCAAAATCTTAGAACATGATTTTCTGTAGCTACATTTCCTTCTCTAGGAGAAGTAGAAAATAAAAAATAAAAAATAAAAAAATAAAAAGTTTAAAAGTTGATTCCTGAACAATCATTATTTTGACCGGTTGCCGTACAGAATAAAATCAACCGTTGGACCGATCTTTGATTTTTAGGTCCTGAATTATTCAGGAGAGATGCCTCTATCAGATGAACAGAGAACTTTTTGATAAACCCATTTTTAGTTGAAATATTAGAAAAATAAGCAAAATTTTTTTTCAAATTCAGAAAAAAAATCGAAAAAATTCAATAACTCAAGTAATTCTTGCAATATCAAAAAGTTCTCTGTTCATCTGATAGAGGCATGTCTTATGAACAATTGAGGACCAATAATTCCAAGATCGGTCCAACGCTGGGTCTGATTCTTTACGGCAACCGAGTGATTTTGTATTTTCCTGTCTTCAGCGCAGCCACTATTAGACTGGAAGTAATACATGATGTAATATATGGATAATGAAGGTCAAACCCTCCCCAAACATGATGATTTTTTTGAATTTCATCAGAGTCTTCAAGTTGAAAAAAAAGGAAAATTGTTTTTCAGAAATTCAACCAATTTAAAGGTGTATATACCCCCTTAACTGTCTGTCTGCTTGCTGGTCAAAATGCTCCGTTGAATTATTTACGCAATCTCATCTTATACATAGGTATATGGGACGCTTTTACGCCACTTTAGCACCAGACATTCTTCCGCTTATCAGACAATTTAAAAAATTTCTACATCCCAATACACTTAAAAAACACAAAGTTCACTGTCTTTTATCTATACTGTAAACTTTCAAATATAAAATTGTTCCATTAAAGTCTGAGCTGAGTCTCCCATAAGTGTCTCAATCAAAGCGTTGGAATCAATTTTTTTTTTCCCTGAAGTGAAAAAGGAATTCAATTTCATTTTTTGATAGTTTCAAATTTGTTACAGCTTACTAACAACTGATTTCAGAGAACTAGATATACATTTTTGAACCAAAAGAATGTATAATTTTAGTTCATTCAATCATGAGAAGTGAATCGAAGAATTCATTGACGCAATTGTCATCCAATTGAACGAAGCATACCGTTTCTGATCCCGAAATGATTTGGTAAAGCTAATTATAGACCAAAATACATTGAACTGCTAAATCCGTTTGATTAATTCAGGAAACCCATTTCTGCATTAGCAATTGTGATTTTCTTTTCTGTCGTCTGTATAGTTTTGTCGTAAGAAAACTCGACTTATGAAATAGAATAGGACCGATGTTAGGGGTAGATTTATTTATGTACGTATAAAGATTTATCGTCGTCCCCGGTATTCCCTCTCGTGAGAATAATTCGTAGTGATAGAATCTCTGTGGAGTCCCCAAGATTAGGGGTAAAAATGAATTATTAATCTAAAAGTCGGGTACAGGGCGGTCGTTTTAATAAATATAGTTTCAGTTTCAGATGAAGCAATGAATACGCAATAAGGAAGTGGCAAGACCAAGACGAGAATAAAACATGGGAAAAGGAGACAAGAGAAGCATACCCCAGCGCTCGGACGGTGAGTAGTACCTATACATCTACGAGGAAACTGCAATTTTCGCTCATAAAAAAAGTTTGATCCCCTAAAACATCCCGGGTGAAGCTCTAACTCAGAATTACGTATACCTCTGAGTAATCGCCACTTGTTTTTAGAAGAAAAAAGAGTTCGAATAAAATTTTTTCAAGAAAGGAATTGTGAAAGTGAAAATAATTATGATCATCAAATCATCTATCGTCCCTTGGAAAAAAAAACAAAATTTTTCCAACTTGTGCCTGCAGCAAAATCGAACCTGTCATCGGCTCTATCGCATTCTCAACATTAACCGTCCAGCAAGCGACTCCAATACCTTATAGGGATAGCTATCGCACTAAATCTTCATGAAGATTTCGCTTTTTATCAAAGCTTTTGCGAAATTAGCTTGAATTAAAATTATCGGACTGCCTCGCTCGAATTACTTCGGATTATCTTAAAGCTGCAGTAAAATCATTGATCGACCTACCGGCTAGGGTGTATATACAGGGTGATATTCCAGGGACATCGCAGTAATGCAAGTCTCTGACTGTCAGGCGGCTGATAAACATGTACGCGAAATTATCAGGTTCGCCGCTGGACTAAATAAGTATGGTACAGTCAAAATTCGATCCACGCGATGGTAGCCACAGATCGTAGCCGTGGATGTTTCTGTTCTTTTATTTCACATCTACGATCTGTAAGTACGATCGCGTTGATCAAATTTCGACTATACTATACCCACCTAATTGTCAAGCGGTGAACCTGATAATTTCGCGTACATGTTTATCAGCCGCCTGACGGTCCGAGACCTGAATTACTGCGATGTGGCATATCACCCTGTATATACCTAATTCTTATATTTTACGACATTATAATCGTTGATATTAAATTTTCAACGTGTTGAAAATTTTGTCACTATATCAGTGCCTACAAGATATATTGAATAATGTAGAAATAGGACTGGGAAAAATACTCGCAAATCTATATTTCGCCTGGGAGCAGTCATAATTGGAACTGACATTTTTTTAGTTATCATTTTCTTCGGACTAATTCAAACTCTGCGAATTTTTTGCTGACTTAGGTATAATAATACCTATATGTCATTCGGAGAAAAAAAAATTCAGGAAGTAACCTGTAACTTGAGAGTTGTTCACTGGAATATTGATTTTCTCTATAGAAGATTACACACGTACTCTACTCTTGCGAAAAAGTTTGTAAATTCTTTCGGAAAATCAAGAGATATCAGAATTTTGGTTATCCGATTTTATTTTCTATTTTCTTATGATTCTCGGATTTGATCATAGCTTTTGAAAAAATACGTCACACAACCCAATCTGATCGTGAGCCGAACAAGATACCTGAACAATTTACTAACTACTTCACTGTATCATGTGCAAAGTCTATTACGTATACCAACTGGCAGCTTGAAGTTTGAACATAAGTATCCATGGTTTAAGGCCCATCCCTATAGTCGCCCATTTCCTTTTGGTCGAAATGTTTTCGCCGAGGAAATCGAATTCAAATAATTTTGTAACAATGTAAAAACCATCTGTAGACTCTATTTTCGCACGAAACGAACATTTTTTTGGACGTATGTGTTCGGAACTGAACTAGACTTTGCGATAAGTTGGCCTTTTTTGCATTTTTGACGCCTGGGCTCAGATAATAATCGAAATGTGACACATTTCGACCAAAAGGAGGTGGGCGACTAGGGATGGGCCTTAACCTTACCCAACTTGAGCTAAGGCGTCTTAGGTTTTCAAGATTCAACAATGTTTCGTGGACCTCTTTACACTTGCCTTTCAACCAGACAATGCGACGTGTTTAACAAAAGACGAAGCTCTTGCGGGGCTTAGAGTCCCCATACCCTTATACATATAAACTACGGTCTACACACATCGCACAAGCATTTCAAATCAATCTCACAGCGTACCAATGCAGCATAGTATATGTACGTCAGACATAGAACGTTGAGGAAAATAAAATGAAAGTTTTCTGAAGATATGATCGACCCATTCCGTTCGAAAATCGATTATTGTTAAAAGCACGTTTTCTTTTATTTTGTTCTTGAGAGCTACTGCAATATCCATCGACAATATCCATCGACGATATAGGTACATATCGGCAATTCAGTGGCATTTATGTGTAACTGCACATCAGAGTGACTAAAAGAGATATTAAGATTTTATTTTTTTATCCAATCCCTTCTACTCCAAATGCTAGTTTAACCGCACGAGAGATATCATCCTACAAGGTATCTTAACTTTGAGGCCCGAAACTTGCTCAAAAAAGATTTTCTGGGTCGCATATTATTCCAGATGTGAAGTCAAAATACACAAATTCGAAATAGTTTTGCATCAAAATTGGTGATCGAAGGTTTTTGGGGGTGCAAATTTTAATTGTGAATAAAAAAATTACTGAATTCATATTGATGGAAACGGAAGACTCTGAGTACCGATTTCTCTGCAATTCAGCCTAGTACTATCGAAAATTAATCCACCATTTGGAATTTTCGTATCTTAACTTAAGGGGGGACGGTACTGAAAATTTGACCAAAACCGTTTTTTATTATTTTAAATGACCAAAAAGGGTCCGATCCAAAATCGCTTCCGACAATTTTTAGATATTGGTAACATGTATATTGGAAAAAAATATTAACCTTCTGCGATGAAAGTGTATGCGCAGGAGACCTTTCGCAGTGGTTCGAAGGAAATATTCCGCAAAAGATCTTTTTCATTTGAAGATTCACAAACAACTATTATCCTATCTATATTATAGATCAAATATAATAATAATTTATATAAAAAAGTAAACATTACCGAATTTTGAAACTTTGAACGCGAAGAGGCGCGGGTTCCCTTCAATTGAGAGACTTCAGATTTGGCAGTACCTCTTTTTCCGTCATTCACTACAGTTTGAGGGGGCGGCGCGGAATTTTTGTTTTTTAACGACCACCCTAATAAACATATAATATGTATAAGCATTTATTTTGATATATAATCCATACAATGTTCAGATAGAATCATATATGATTATGTACAATTATATACCGGTATATATGACCATATATAATCCTGTATCCGAATGTATATGACGTCCCATATACCCATATATGAACATATGAGGTAACAAATGCACTATATCCAATCAGTTATGACCAGATATAATTATTTTTCTTCCTATAGGACGCTCAGATACAATCGTATACAATTAGGGGAGGGTGGGGCAAAATGGACCGGTGGGGAAAAATGGACCAGTGCTATTTTTCTTTATTTCAATGTTTTCTATCATTAATTTTGAAGTTTTTTAATCAACTATAGTTTTTCTTATTTTTTTTTGTCCATTTTGCCCCGCGGTCCATTTCGCCCCACCCTCCCTTATATAGAATTATATGTATCCAAATATATTCAGATACAGTACTACAGTCCGACCTCCAAATAAGAAACCAAAAGCCCCCAAGGGGAAGAGTTTTTCTTATATATCGCATACCCCCACCAGGCGTGCGCTCCACGCTCGCTAACTCTGTCTATCTCTCTCACTCTTTTGCTTGGAATGGAAGAGTGGGGGAAGCGCTCGAGTGAAAAACTGGGGAAAGTTTCTTATTGCCGGGTTTCTTATTTGGAGGTCGGACTGTATATATCATTATATATAGTTATACACAGTTATATGTGACAATGTATAGTATTGTATCTGAATATATCTGGATTTTTATATGGCCATTTATAAACATATAAGGTTCAGAATTAACTATAAAATCAGTTTTATATGACAATTATAACCATTTCTCTTCATAAAATGTGCAGATAGAATCACATATAGTTATATACAAGTCCATATACATATACAGGGTGAGTCTTTCCTGGTATCGAATGAGGGGGGGGGGGGGGGGGGGGGGCTTATCAGCGCAAACGCTCCGCCCCTTTCTATTCATACTCGTTAAAATCATCAGTTTTGACGGTGCGTGAAAATAAAAGTGGGGTTTCTCGATACATACGACGATGATAAGTATGAATAGAAAGGGGCGGAGCGTTTGCGCTGATGAGCCCCTCCCTCATTCGATACCAGGGAAGACTCAGGCTGTATAATTATATATCATTTTATATACCGATATATGGGCAAATCCTCAAAACTTTCAACTTTCAGCGAGGCGTAACAAACTATCTGATAATCCTAAAACTAACATCGTCAACCATTCAATTTTTTTTGTACCAGTTTCTACAGATGAATATCAACTTTTTCGTTTAACTAGATGTACCAAAATATCGTTAACAAGCTTATAAAAAATAAGGGAAAAGTGAAAAATTGGAAAAACGTCTGCGAGTTTTTGCAAAATCTTCAACTCTTAAGGATTTTTTCAGGACGCCCCTCCAGATTTCGTTATGCTCTTCGGTTTTTCAGATACTCATTCATATAATGTAACTATACCTGCGAGGTCGTGCATGTGCCTATGTTCATTCAAAAGTTATAGGACCACGAAAATGCGAGTCTCAATTTTTTCATTTTACATTTTTTAGCAAAGTTATGGTATTTACTTGCGCGCCCCCTTGTCTATCAACGTATTCACCCAATTCACTTCATTTCAACACAAAAAGAAACGCTTCGCATGTGTTCCGATAAGTGTGCTATCAATAATCTTCATACAGCAGTGATTACAAATTGATTGTTTGAATCGTAAACACCTGCAATCATTCGATTTTTTTGATAGCACACAAAAACTATTCGAAATTTTCATGTTATACCAATTGTAAATTCAAGTGTTTGATGTGCATAACTGAAGGAAAAAAGCGCGTCAATATTCCATGTATACATCATAAGTAAATCACTTAAGAATAGTCTCAGTTTTTGATAATTATGATATTACATGTGCTAAACATGTATTACTAGCATTCTAGCCATTCTTGAACGTACTCGGCCTCATCTTTTATATTTCTTTATTGTTTATTATTCTTATTATTATTTTTTTATCATTTTTTTTATTAGTCTTGCTTTTTTTTTTCTCGAAAAACAAACATTTATATCTGTTATTATTTTTTTATTGTTTTTTTATCATGTATCAAACAAAGTTACCTACAGTTATAGTTTTTTTTCATTCGTTCCCGCATTTAGAGGTTGTTAAATAATGTATTAATAACGTTTTGACAAAGAAAAATTTATTTCCATAATGATTACGTCATAATCTTCACGCCCCCACCTAGAAATGATTAACGAATACTTTATGATCATCTTGAATGCTAACTAAAAGTGTTCACCAAAGCTAAAGCCCTAACAGCACGGAACATTGCAGCAATGTCTCAGCAACATTGCTAAATTTCATTTCCATTGCATTGCACTACAATGTTGCTGCAAGATCTCTGCAATATAACATTTGCAACATTGCATTGCAATGTTGCCGCAAGGTTGCTGCAATGTAACTATGTCATAGTTATATATTCACGCATCTGAAAATACAAGAATTCAATTTTCCATGTATCAATCAAACGGACAAAATAATTACGGACAAAAACGGACACTTATAATTAACTGTAACTTAAATGCCATATGGTGACAGAATTTATCACTACATTTCATCATTTATTTTTATTTCACTGAAAATCAACCCGCCACGGGTCAACAGTTACAGTTACATACATATTGATGTCAATCCTCACGAATCAAAGTTTACCTATTGAGTCTAAAAGTGTTAAAGATCGTAACAGGCGACGTTGGATCTAGATCGACACCGGACGTCAGTTGATCAACGAAGTTAAGCAATCTCATCGGCGACCAGAATTTGGATGGGTGACCCACATGAATAAAAACGATTAGTCTGCGAATAGAAAATTTCTACCACGCCGAAATAATCACTGTGCTTGACCGCTCAAAAAAGAATTAGTTGTGGGTGAAAAAATCTCAATGCGTTTTTTTTTTTGGTTTTTTTTTTGTGCTAGAAGAAACGAATGGAACCGATAAAATCCTATATACAAGATGAGAAAGTTAATTGGGTAAGACCGATACGAACGAATTGGAAATAGAATTTGGAAAAGGGCCTTTCATTAGGAAATAACTTGAACAGAAATCCGATTACGACCCATACAAAACCTTCTATTGGTTTGAATATTTTTTTTTAAGCAGGGAATGTTGCAGGAATATTGCAATGTTATGCAATGAAAAGCGGACATAGAGACATTGCAGCAACATTGCGCAATATAACTGCAATATTGCCAATATTGCAAAGTTATGTTGCTGCAACGTTGCTGCAACGTCTCGGTGCTGTTAGGGAGTGTGTGCTCTTAATTAAAAAAAAAACAAAAAAAAAAAATCTGGAATATCAAAAGTTTTGAGGATTTGCCCATATAATTTATATGTCTCGATCGGGCCAACTTTTGGATACAATTATACATGATTGATTGTATATATGCTTACATATGTTTATACTAGGGGCTCTGCCCCTGCGCGCTTCGCGCACCAACCCCGCGCGTCGGTTCGCACCTCACTTAAGGTGAAGTAAAATGTTTCAGGGCCACGGCCGGGTGCCTTGCACCGCGGTAAAACAGAACTACCGAACGTTTGGTACCTCTGTCCACCGCTAGATTATTTGCAAGTATACTGGCTGCAATTTCGATACAGGCTGTGATCTCGACTAAATGTCGATATCGGTTGTGATCTCAACTGAATGTCGGTTTTTCAGTTATGAGTAACGGAGAATCGTCAATTCTCAGCCATTTCTCCATAAAATGACACGGGATTAGACTCAAAGTGTGTGGTTTTTCATTGCGGAGTGGCTGGTTATCCGGAAAATGCGATTATCTACGTCAAAAGTGAATAATCTCTCGATTTATGTGGTCG
Source organism: Tenthredo mesomela (assembly GCA_943736025.1). NCBI lineage: Eukaryota > Metazoa > Arthropoda > Insecta > Hymenoptera > Tenthredinidae > Tenthredo > Tenthredo mesomela. The sequence goes on along the minus strand of OX031014.1, from coordinate 39,773,237 downwards.
GTGCGTTAATCTGTAAAAATTTTTGTAAAATTTCGAAAAAGTGAAATAATCAGCCACTTTCTGCCACAATTATGTGTCATCCCTCCAAGTTTCATCGCGATTGATTCAGTAGTTCCGGAGAATTCACGATTCCCGTTTTCGAGGTTCTGTTGAACGTTTCACTTCACCTTAATTGCGAGGAACATAACATGGGAAAGCAACATTTAACACAACGTATTTATCATATTTTTATTATTTTTTCAACTGATTGAATTCATTTTGCATAACTTACATAGCCTATGTTACTCGGGAAAACCTAAAGAACAATTTGGTGTAAGTTTCATCTAAATCGGTCCACTCCCAGGTAGAAATCGTGTCTTGGCGGAAGCTCGCTGCTAGCTGTTCAAGCTAGCTCGAATCTTAGCGCACGATAGCCAAACTATATTGCTGCAAGGTGATTCTGTAACGCTCATGCCATCTTGCAGCAAGCTAATAGATTTATCTCGCGCCAACCATTACAACTTAGCTTATGGCAATGTAACTGACACAGTTTTGTAGTAGCTCAGGGAATAGGTCTGAATGATAGAAATTTATAGAATATATGGGTGTTTTTTCACTAATTGGGGACTCCATGTCCCACGAAGATTTCCCCCGTAAAATGACTCAAATTGAATATTATTTCTTACTTAAATTCATGTTAAAAAGTTGTTTGAAAGACCCAATAGTCTAAAAATATTAAAATAAATACATAAGAAAGAAAATTTTCACATCAACACCTTATAAAACCAGTCCCCTGGGATGTCCCAGATGCAGAATCGAAATTATTTTACACAGAAATATGTGGAATTAAATTCAATATTGATCAATTATTATTATGATTGCAGGATACATAATTATTGCACTTAACGAAATATATATCATAGATGTTCTTGGTAGATTAGACAAATATCTATAAAAGCGAACAAAATATTACAAAATATTTTTTTCAACTCAGTGTGCGAATCCAGGTTTCTCACGCCTGTTTTTGGTCTTCACCTTCATCATCATCTTGGTCTTCATCTTCAATTTCACTCTTTTCTGCACGTCTTTCCTCTACTTCATCATTATGTATTCATAAACCTCTCCTGTACTTCGTGACAGAAACAAATACGAAAACAACCTCACTTTTCAAACAGCAGTGTGTCTCACGCATGCGCAGTATAGTTGCGGCTGGATCAGTACGGAGACTGCACTGATATATATTATAACTCGATAGCCGATCACGTATGAAATATAGGCCGAAGCGTGAGGCCAGTTGAGTGTCATTTTTTTTGGAGTCCCGTGTATCGCCATCTGTGCTTGGCGGCATCAAGCTACCTGTCAATTCATGATTTGATATCACAGTGATATATATACAGCATGATTCCCAAGTCACGGAAAAGATTTTACATGCAAATTCCTAATCGAAATCTAAGAATAAGTTCCTTATCAAAAACTTCGAGGGACCAGTCGTTCCTGAGTTATAGAAGGTTTAGTCCACCTTGTAGTTGACGTTGTCCAGGTGGTGAAACTGATGATTCATATTCCCCAGGTCTTTTGCTTCGAAGTTTTCATTTTACTTGTCGCCAGGCAGGTGATTTCTGACCTCCAGGATTCTCACTACGTTTTTGACGTTGTCCAGGTGTTCAAACTGATGACTTCCGATCCCCAGGTCGTTCGCTTCGTAGTTTTCACTCTCGTTGTCTTCGAGTTGTTGACTTTCGTGCTCCAGGATTTTCGTCCCGTAGTTTACGTTGTCTAGATGGTCAAACTGGTGACTGGCGTTCCCCAGGTCGTCCTCTTCGTAGTTTTCACTCTCGTTGTCATCGGGTAGTTGATTTCCGTCCTCTGGGACTTTCGTCACGTAGTTTACGTTTACGGGAAATCAACAACCCGATGACAACGAGAGTGAAAACTACGAAGAGGACGACCTGGGGAACGCAAGTCACCAGTTTGACCATCTAGACAACATAAACTACGGGACGAAAATCCTGGAGCACGTGAATCAACAACTCGAAGACAACGAGAGTGAAAACTACGAAGCGAACGACCTGGGGATCGGAAGTCATCAGTTTGAACACCTGGACAACGTCAAAAACGTAGTGAGAATCCTGGAGGTCAGAAATCACTTGCCTGGCGACAACTAGAATGAAAACTTCGAAGCAAAAGACCTGGGGAATGTGAGTCACCAGTTTGATCACCTGGACAACGTCAACTACGGGGCGAACGACGTAGGGCATGAGAATGATCGACCTGACTATTTCAAGAATAAAAATTACGAAATAACAAACCGAAATTTCAGACAAAGTTCATACGACGCGGGCACTATCAATTTTACAGGATTTTACGTGGTTATGCGGAACAAAAAGTGAGCGCGAAAATTAGCGCTTGAAAAATGACCCTTTGCTTGATCGGCCGCACTGATATCGGTAATCGGCCGATAAATAACTGTCATGCGAATCTATCGGGATAACCGACAGATGGCGGAATGCGGGACTCCAAAAAAAATGGCCGCCTTGGAGCCCCAATAGGGCACATGAATTTTGGTCGATCGGCTATCCAGTTAGTAGGGGAAAGTGTTGTACCTTGGGACACTTTTTTGATTTTTGCTTATAAGATGGAAATTTTTGAACATTTTGACTTGTCATTGATATCATTTTGAAAAACAACCTTTTCATGACAAACCCTACTGGGATTCATTCTTTCGTTGAAAGTAGTTTTTTGGTCAGGAATTTTTGAAATTTTTTTGGAACATGCACCAAGGTACAACACCATCATGTACCTTGAAACATACCCTCTTGTACCTTGAAACGCCATCCGCGGAGTGAAATTTATGACAGATTGTTATTTGTGAATTGAACGAATAATTAACATTTCGGTTTATACATTTTTTGGCGGGGGGGGGGGGGGGGGGGGGGGATTTTTTTTTTTTTTTTTACTTTTTTTTTCAACTTTTTTCGCGTTTTCCTTCATGGCGTGATGATCTACAGTCGAAAAACCAGAAAAATATCTAATTGTACATAAGAACAGTGTCTCGAGGTACACGATGCTTGTGTGTCTCAAGGTACAAGAGGGTACATGTTTTTAGAAGTAAGGTGTGCATATTTGGAGCTTGTGTTTATATTCAACATATATTTTACGGTATACTTACAAGGTGTATATGTATCTAATCCTCGAAAGAGATCTCCCGGAAATTCATTATTACGACTTTGAAAAATCGCTAACGAAATCACAAAACTCTTGGATTCTGACGCCCAAATCTTTCAATCGATATAAACGCCGATGTGACGGAGAAAATGATGCGAATTTCGATTAATAGTTCACTGTACGCTGCTATTGATAACAAACTATGGTGATTTTTCTAAAGGTGTCACTACAATTACAAAATCGAGGACGTGTTTCAAGGTACACTATGTTCAAGGTACAACACTTTCCCCTATATATATCAGTGGGAGACTGCAACGTATCTCGAAAATACATGTAAAGTAACCCTAGCAGCAGGCTACCCTGGACATTACAGCGGCGACTCTCGCCACTCTCGTACATTGTAAGGTTGCGGACAAATGCAGGAAGGAGACAATAACCAACCTCGAAAATACATGTGAAGATTAGCTAGCAGCGATCTAGTTTGATTTAGCCATACAATAGTTAAAACTTGAAACTACAAACATAGCTAATGGCAGTCTCTAGCCAATATCGCAGTAGCGCGTCTCGCGAGCCGATATAAAATACGGCTCGCGGCAAGGTTGAAACTATTTCAGCCGAGACAATTTTCTACCTGGGCTGGTTCTCGAGTTTAGCGGTAACAAACATACAAAGCCTTTTATATTGTGACGTGGATTTTTATTAGTCCTCGGATTAGACCGGATAGCTAGGCTCCGAGAACCATCCACTCGACAATTGGCCAACGAAAAATTAATAATAAAACCAAATGTTGGGCGCCAGGCGTATAACCGCCACTTTCTGAAATTCTAAACAATAAAAAAAAAAAACTACAGATACTTGAGCGCCGGCTAGCGTCAGTACCGCGGAGAGGGGTCGGGATTAATTGAAGGATTAGCAGGGCGTATTAACGACTCGGTGAATTTGAACTTAACAAAGAAAATAAAATTTATTCAAGAAAAAAAATGGTATCAAAAAAAATTAGAAATAATAATACTAGTACCCGGGGGTACTCCCCAGCGGGTATAAATTGACTACAGGTCGAGTATAAGTGACCTGGCCACGTTTGGCGAGTTTTACAATAAAAATTAAACTACTAGCTTCCACGTAGAAGAGCGATAACATATAAAAAGAATTCATGCAACAACAAAAATTATATAACTCGTCAAATCAAGTCCTCGCTGGACAATACTAACTAAATTACTGATTTATTAAATATAGGCTACGAGCCGAGTTGATAAAGAATTACTAACGATTTTAGACTACTTGACTAATTAAGGATTATTCAGTCTTTGGTAATGATACGACGACTAGCTCGTCTCCGAGAGACAAAGTCTCCCGTTATCGTATCGCTCCGAAAAGCGTATTCTTTACAAACTATTTACAGATTTTTCCTAAAACTAATTTAGACTAACTCTGCGGATAATTTATTGGATTTATTAACTATGAAAGTTAAATAATGAACCCTAAATTCTAACGCGAAGATCAACAAATACTCTCGGCTAAGCCTCGAGCTACACTGATAGAAGGATTTGTTAACATTTAATAAGATTTATTCATATTTAATAAATGATTTATTAACTCATATACTTAATAAATATTTGTTAACAGTTAAAAAGTATTTATTAACAGTTAATAAATCATTTCTTAAATAGGATTTGTTAACTGTCAATAAATATTTGGTAATAGTCAACAAACATTTATTAATAGTTAAAAAATATTTATTCAGAAGTCTGGAAGACAGATAGGGAATGCGCCTTAGAAATGCGCAGAAATTCTACGATTGACAGTTTTCATAACCTCGAATATTATATTTATACTTTCATATTATCTGTAGACTCAATATTACTCTGATCATAAAAAAAAAAAAAAAAAAAAAAAGAAACAATTTGCTCAATTGTACCTATTATGATTACATCATGGAATAACACCAGTTTCGAGGCGTACGTCTATTTTAACCTCTTACTGGTGTCTGAGGTTATGGCGTGTATTTATGCGCGGCGGTCTACACGAAACTTGGATTTAATAAATATTTGTTAACTATTAATAAATATTTGTTAACTGTTAAAAATGTATATTTCTCACAAAGAAATATTTGTTAAATGTAAATAAATGTATTTGTTCATATTTAAAAAATCAAAAAATGGGTTCCAAATAAATGTATTTATTACTATTTAAGAAATCCTTCTATCAGTGTACATCTCTTCCCGCAGGAGGAAGAGAGAGAGCAACAGTGTCCGACTCTCACTGTCTCTGTCGTACTCATGTACGCCAGATACGGACTCGACTAAATTATTAATTACGCGAATAATTACTCCAAAATAAAAACTCGAACTACAAAATCTAAGGCAAAGGGACACTGGTGACGGCCTACCCTTCGAAGACCGGCTTAATTCGATCCCAAGAATATCAACTAGCCTCGTGGCTGGATCTATGGCAAGATGGCTGATAGCCGTTGCCGGATACGAATTATCCTGAGTAGGAATGGCTAACGCTTACCGTCTTCCAGCCACGCCATAAACTGCCCTCGTTCTCGGACAAAGTCCATCCCTCGGTCTGGTATTCCCTCGGGGATATTCTGGCGGACTCGCACACACTCCTCACACAAAATTAATCTTTTTGACTGCCCACGGGGCTCGAACGCAAAACAAAAAAACAGGATCTCAATCGATTACCAATAATTACGGACGCTAGATTTAGTCACACATGTGCTATCAACGCTAGTCTAACGCAGAGTGAGTAGACCGCATGGCGCCGGTACTCAGCGCACATATCAGGCGATCGACTATTGATTTCCCATCGACCGAAAGATCCCTAGTTTCGCTACGCGCGAATATTCAAAATCCACCACGGTGGTTGAAGCTCATTACTTCAAAGTAACACGGGTTGCAGGCTCTTCTAGGCGGCGGGAATCTCTTCCGCCACCGATATCCCTCGTTGCAGAATGCCCTCGGCACTCCCCTCGTGTCCTCTATTCCGGCGTTGGAGGTAGCCTGGCCAGTACTACCTCCTAGAGCTCATGTGGTGTTCTTATGGTTGGCAGGGATCCTTCTGGTCGATATTAGGCGTCGTACGTGCGTCTGTCCGTGGTTTCGGAGTGAATGTGAGCCTTCGTCTAGGCCTCGTCTCTCACATGCCAGAGAAAATGCGTAAAGAAAAACAAAAGAATAAATAAGGAGTTCTACAGATTTTAGTCGGTCACGGTCGTCTCTCGGAATTATTTCCAGGCCTCAGGGCCATCCTAATCATTCACTCAATATCAGACACTCCGCTAAGGTCGTCCAAGGGGTAAGGAGCCTGTGGTAACATGCAATGTTACAATATATATATATATGTAGTAGATGTAGTAGATATAATCATTTTTTCTTGGGTGTTACCGATATCTATAAATTGTCGGAAGCGATTTTTATCGGACCCTTTTGGGTAATTTAAAATGATAAAAAACGGTTTTTGTCAAATTTTTAGTACCGTCCCCCCTTAAAACTGGAAATAAGTGACCCCAAAAATTGTTGAGTATTTTTTTTTTTTTTCATGTAGATCAGTCCACTTTCTATAATTTCCCTTCACCATAATATGGGGCCACTATTTCGAATTTTTGTATTCTCATTTCACATCCGGAATGAGTACCTAGCCCAGAAAACACCTTCTGAGGAAGTTTCGAGAAAGTATAGCATATATGGAGAAGTTTAAGGATTTCATGTGAAAAAAAAAAAAATAACGTTCAAAGTGCTGGAAGTCAAAAGAGTAGTAAAATTTCAATTTTTTTCTCTGACACCCTATGGCACATAGTTGAACTCTGATTTAAACGACACAGTAAGTGCAGCTCACCCTGCAGTAAGTGTATAGGTACGTAGAGGAATTTCCGGAGGGAGAGAGATAGATAGATTGAGTTTATTCAGCTTTTGCTACATTACTTTCGTTGCGATTTCTCGCTGCACATGTTAAATTTTATAATTTTCTTTTAAGTATTTCACGACTCGCCGCTTAAATTTAATATCATTCATCTTTTTCACTTCTGTAGGCAGAAAATTGTACAATTTTATTCCCTCATACATCACGTCGTTCTGCCCAAAGCTCATTTTTACTTCAGCACTCGGTATGTTAGCGCTCTGCCTTCTCACTCTTGCATTACTGTTTTCTGTCACATTCTTTCCATACATCTTACGCACGTATTTTAACACATTCAATTTAATTCTTGGTTCCACACTCATTAGACCTAAGGCATCCAACATTTCATGTATTATTGTTCTTTTCTTACAGTGGAGTATTGCCCGCATCGCTCTACTTTGCATTTTTTGTAAGGTTTTTTGACTGGTTGCATTTAATGTGAACAGAATTGTACTGCAATATTCGAAATGAGGCGCAATTATACTATCATATATCGTTTTTCTTGTAATCATACTTAGTTAGATGCATCCCTATACCCTATTTAATACTCCTACCTTTTTATCAATTTTTTTAACAATATATTCCTGATGACATGTGAACGAGAGATTTGAGTCAATCATTACTCCTAAGTATTTTATCTTGTGAACTCTTTCTAACTGTATACCATTTTTACTTTTTACTAGGGGTGTGCGGGTAGACCTTTCTCTCGGGTCGGGTCGAGTCGGGTAGTTTTTATTTTTGTCGGGTCGAGTACCCGAAATTTTCGAATCTCGAATCGACCCGAATACCCGAATTTTTTCGGGTACTCGAATGTTTTCGGGTACTCGAATGTTTCGGGTACTCGAATGTTTTCGGGTACTCGAATGTTTTCGGGTACTCGAATGTTTTCGGGTAATCAAATGTTTCAGATTACTTGCATGTTTACCGGCAATTAGCTATAGGATACCCGCCGGGCTTTAGAAAAATGTCTCCATGCATCCATGTCGTTAGGTAATTCAAATTTATTTGAGTATTGGCTATGACTTCCAATTTCAATGTCTTTATTATTTATTAATTTAGGAAGTACGGTTAGTAGCTAACAATAAGGACTAAGATGCGGGATGTATTCAAAAAATGAAAATGTAATAATCTGTTCATGAATTTATTAAATTATATGACAAGTAGTCATATAATTTAATAAATTCATGGACAGATCAATGCATTTTTCAAATACATCCCGCATCTTAGTCCTTATTGCTAGTCTCCTAACCGTACTGCCTAAATTAGTAAATAATACAGAAATTGAAATTGGAAGTCATAATTAATGCTCAACTAAATTAGAATTACCCAAACGACATGGATGCATCGAGACATTCTTTAAAAACCCGACGGGTACCCGAGCTAAGTGCCGGTAAACATGCGAGTACTCTCAAACATTTGATTACCCGAAAACATTCGATTACCCGAAAACATTCGATTACCCGAAAACATTCGATTACCCGAAAACATTCGATTACCCGAAAACATTCGAGTACCCGAAAACATTCGAGTACCCGAAAACATTCGAGTACCCGAAAACATTCGAGTACCCGAAAACATTCGAGTACCCGAAAACATTCGAGTTCCCGAAAACATTCGAGTACCCGAAGAAATTCGAGTACCCGAAAAAATTCGAGTACTCGAAAAAATTCGAGTACTCGAAAACATTCGGGTACCCGAAACTGTTCGAGTATTCGGGTCGATTCGAGTATCCGAAAATTTCGGGTCACGAAAAAATCTTGACTCGACGAGTACCCGACCCGACCCGAGCACCGAGTACCCGAATAAATCGGGTACCCGCACACCCCTACTTTTTACTATTATATTTTTCCCTTTGTGTCGTTTTTTATGAGACAAGATCATGAATTTTGTCTTAGTCACATTGATTTTTAATTTATTCTGCTCGAGACAGTCCTCGATTTGGTGCAGAGAGGGGTTTAGTTTTCTCTCTATTTCCATGGAGCATTGACCGTGACTAAAAATCACCATGTCATCTGCGAAGAGTCGGATTTCACTATCTATGGAGCTACATTGTGTTAATATATCATTAATATATATCAAGAATAGTAAGGGCCCAAGTACAGAACCTTGAGGTACCCCTATTGGAACCTCAATTATTTCAGATTTACTACATCTATAATATGTCGACTGAGTTCGATTTTGTAGGTACACGGAGAAAAAAAAAACAGTAAGCTGTGCTGCGCAAGGCATTAATCTAGTCAATATAGTATTTTTCTTTTGCCGTGATGCGCAAATCAGTTTTCAGTATAGTTCTAACAGTACTCACTGCTGTGATGGAAGTAACTATTGCTGTCGTGACAGTAAAAAGTGAGGTTAGATTTGAGGTGGCGGGCCCAGTAATCGTCACATTAAGCGAAACGCTTGACTTTAAAAACTTATATCACTCTAATTGAGGAATGCATTATTGTTATTTTAAGTTATTCTAAATGGGATTTTCATCACGAATAAGAACGTCACTATAGAACTCTCGCACTCATTTTTGTTGGCGAGAAAATCCTTCGTAAAGGTCAGAAGGTGCCAATGTACGAGTCATCGCCATTCCGTCGTAAGGGCTGGCCCAGTATTCGCCATAGATACATACCAGTTATCGCCATACGTGTTTGAATATCATTTACGAATGATGGAAAGGTCCGGATGATTTTTGTAAGCATTAATAGTATATTGTGTACCAAGGGCGTAAAGTGGGCTTTTTTAGACCGAGTGTGGAGTTTGCAGTACGAGTCAGAGGCGAGGTAGCACGAGTCGAAGACGAGTGCGTCTGCGAGCCGAAGACGAGTACTGCAACCACACAAGGTCAAAAAGCCCACTTAGCCCTGGTGCACACCATATTTTTTGTAACAGCACGATTTTCGCGTTTTTTCATCATTGTTGATAATTTTCATGAAAATATTGAAAAATAATTTAGCGGGCGTTTTTAGTTTTTATTTGCCCGCTTATGCTCGAGTAGCGGGCGTTTTCACTTTTTATTTGCCCGCTACCCGAGCATAAGCGGGCAAATAAAAACTGAAAACGCCCGCTCGTCTGAAAACCGTCACTTTAGGCCCGCTTAATGGGTAAAAAAAACGCAAAAACCGTGCATGTGTTACAAAATAGTATATTGTGTAGCAAGGGCGTAAAGTGGGCTTTTTTAGACCGAGTGTGGAGTTTGCAGTACTAGTCGGAGGCGAGGGAGCACGAGTCGAAGACGAGTGCATCCGCGAGCCGAAGACGAGTACTGCAACCACAGGAGGTCAAAAAGCCCACTTAGCCCTTGGTACACACCATATTTTTTGTAACGCATGTATTGATTTCTGCGTTTTTTGTGCTTATAAGCGGCATATATATATATATATATATATATTAGACCGTTTCAAAAAAATATCGATGGTATTTTTTTTGCTTCAAACAACCTAAAACGATACTTTGACATGAAAAAATAACCTGCGTGAAGAATGAGCCCTGTCCTCAAAGATTTAGAGGTGCCGCATCGGACTTTTGTCTTTTTTTTATTTCGTTCTGATGAAATATTATTATTTTTTTTTCTCGATTTTTTTTTTTCTTAAAGGAAGAATCAAGTCTAGTCAAATTTTCTTTTCTAGTCTTTTGCCTGGCTGAAGACTAAGAAAGAAAAGTTAACTTGACTTGATTGACTGAGACCTGCCTCTGGAAAAAAAAAAAATATTATTTTATCCTTATGAAATAAAAAAGACAAAAGTTTGCCTGGTCTTTTGCCTGGCTAAAGACTAAAAAAGAAAAGTCAACTCGACTTGATTGACTGAGACCTTCCTCTAACAAAAAAAAAAAAAAAAAATTAAAAAAAATATTTGAAAAAAATTATCAAATTTTTTTTAAATGTTTGGCCAACCATTTAGAAACATATGATTGGTCAACTCCACCCGAGCGGAACGTCACACATGGACGGTTTCGCAACTGGCATAAATAGGGACACCCTGTTGGGGAGCAACCAGTATCAGGTTGTTTCTCGCCCTGATGAAGTAAACTGCAATGTTTACGAATCGTCGGCACCCAACCGTTAAACAACGCGGCTCCAACCTGGAAGCCAAATCTCATTCAGAATCTCACCGCGAAAGCCTCAAAGACTTTAAAAAAAAAAAAAATATTTTATCCTAATGAAATAAAAAAGACAAAAGTCCGATGCGGCACCTCTAAATCTTTGAGGACAGGGCTCATTCTTCACACAGGTTATTATTTCATGTCAAAGTATCGTTTAAGGTTGTTTGAAACAAAAAAAAATACCATCGATTTTTTTTGAAACGGTCTAATATATATATCTACATATATATATATATTAGACCGGTTCAAAAAAATCGACTATTCTTTTTCTTTCAATTTTCGCATTGAAATACTTTCGGGGGGCTGAGAAAAGATGCCTGTTGAAAGCGGAGCTCTTAATATTAAGATTTAGAGGTCGCTCATCGCGGATTTCTATTTTCCATTTGAATAGCATAGGAAATTTTTTTTTTTTTTTTAATAATTTTGTAGCTCACAAACCAATGAACAAATCCAAATGACTCAGACATATTTTCATAGGAAATTGAACACTCTACAAAAAGCTTCTCTTATCATTTTTTGATAAATTGACTCCTTCCAAAGTTATTCAAGGTCAAATTTCGATTTATAGTTGAGATAATTATTTTTTTTTGTGATTTTTTTTCGACAATGATAGATACATTTTTTAGAGTGTTCAATCCCCTATCAAAATATGTAAGAGTCATTTGGATTCGTTCATTGGTTTGTGAGCTACGAAATTCTGAAGAAAAAAAAATAAAATTCCTATGCTATTTAAATGGAAAATAGAAATCCGCGATGAGCGACCTCTAAATCTTAATATTAAGAGCTCCGCTTTTAACAGGCATCTTTTTTCACCCCCCCGAAAGTATTTCAATGCGAAAATTGAAAAAAAAAGAATAGTCGATTTTTTTGAACCGGTCTAATATATATATATATATATATATATATATATATATATATTATTGAAGAAGCGGGCAATAAAGAATTCATTATTGCCCGCTTATTGAAGAAGCGGGCAATAAAGAATCCTTTATTGCCCGCTTATTGAAGAAGCGGGCAATAAAGAATTTTTTATTGCCCGCTTATTGAAGAAGAGGGCAATAATGAATCCATTATTGCCCGCTCTTTTTAAGCGGTCAATAAACGGCTACTTTTGACCCTATTTTTAGGTCAAAAAAACGCAGAAATCATGCATGTGTTACAAAAAGTTCATTATATCCGTTCAAAGAACTGCAGAAGGTTGGGTTTTTATTGGAAAAACTTTTAGAATTCATTCGGCATGTATAAATTTTCCAGACAGCACTATCTCTTAAAGACGACGAAAAGGCATCTTTTTCAAGACATTTTTTAGCCAATGTCTCAAAGACGACTAAAAGACATATTTTTCAAGACATCCTTCAGGCAATGTCTCAAAGACGTCTAATCGAAGTCTTTTAAAAGACAACTGATTTTAGTCGTCTAAAAGATATCTATTTGAAGTTGTTTTGTGGATTTCCACTAGCGCCACCGCGTATAAGTATATTGGTAATATAACAGCTGAGTACGCGTAGTGTCGAAACGGCGTTAGCTGATTTTTGACCGAAATAAAAGCTGAGTTATATTATTACAATCGATTAATCTGAATAACTTCATTTATCCAGAATCCATGATCGCAAAGAGTAGTGGAATTCGTATTTTCAATCCGTGCCTGCATAATTTTCACATGCCATAAACATACTCAGAGTCTCCATAACCTCATTCTATAACACGTCTTATTCCTACATAAAATACACTTGTTCGGCACATATCAATTATCTCGATCAAATTATTTGAACAATGAGTTGGTGTTTACCCTTGATGCCATTAATCCATGAATATTATCATTCAGGAAGTCGAAAGACATGTATATTATTCGATTTTTCAAAGTAATTTCAGAACTAAAATAGTCGTTGTTACCAAATTTCAGCGATAAGGATCCCTGCTTTGAAAAGACGGTACCCTACTGAAATTATAATATTACAATATCTGTAATACACATTATTATTTCTAATACACTTTATGGAAAAAAAAAATCAAATTGGTCGTCTACATTTATTCAAACAACACCTAATAGAGCAAAAGTACATATAATAAAGAGAAACACAACAAGAAGATTTTAAGGTTAACGTCGTCTTTTAGTCATGTCTGAAAGATGTCTTAAAGACGTGGCTAAAAGACATCTTTTAGCCATAGCCAATAGGCGTCAGAAAGCGGGACATAAGACGTCCTTTCGTCATCTTTTCGTCGGCATTATGCTATTGATGAAAGACGACCTTACGAAAATTCCGTCATCTTTTGGACATCTTTTAGACAACTTTGTGCTGTCTGGGCTATTTCAAATCAGTATGATAATTGAATATTAGATTATTTTCATAATAAATAAAACCCTATTTTGAATACTAGTCCGATCAAACAACGGTGAGTAACAGCTGTAGGAGAAAAAATCATTTATTGAAAAAAAAAAAAATATGACAATTGTGTTAACACTAGAATTATTGTTAATGTTCAGCAATTATTATTAGCTATTTCATCGGAGAAGAGTTTTGAATGGTTATTCATGTGTGTAGCACCCATCCTTGCAGTTCTAGGCGTACCCTACCCAGTCATCGACATAGTACCGACTCAGTGATCGACATACTCTATTTGTTTGTGTATCTATTTATCGAGTGAAATATACCTATGACGATTACTGGTCCGTTGAATGTTCAGACGGCATTAATTACAGACGTAATATTTTGAATTCCATTTTTTTCTGAATTAATACTCGATTCACGAGTTTTTTTCTGCCCACTAAACCGCAGTTATCGGCAGTTATGGCGATTACTCGAGTAACCACGTAATTCGATGAACCAGTGATCGTCATATGAAAAAATTCAATAAACATTGCACGTTGCAATAATTCACGATACTATACGTAAAACTGAGACCTCCAATCATAACTTAAAGCTTTACTTGGCTCATTCGAGAAGCCAGATAGTTCAAAATCGTATACAATGTAGGATGGAAAATCTTAACCTGCAACTTAAGCCTGCGGCCGAAATCATCCATAGGCTCCGTAGCTGCACGTACTCGATTTAATTAGTATCGATTTCGTGTATTCATGAATTTCACAATGTGATACAAAATTATACATACCTCTTCGGGACTGAAAAAAATATCACGGAGCTGCACGATTCACACAGTAGCTTATTTTAAGTCGTTAACGCGGAAACATGACGATTACCAGTGCCTTGACGATTACTGGGCCCACCAGTGGCGGATTTACACATTTTCCAAGTATAGGCTGTTAAATTTTTGCCGCCCTTACCTCTACAATTGTCAGTTGCTAAATTATTTATACAACCCAACAATTTGGTTGAAATTGAACAAGAAATAGTTGTTGGGTATATTTCTGAGCTAATCAAAGCTCAATCGTGTACGACTAATAAGGCGGGGTAATGTATGCTACTTAGACAATAATGTACATTCGGTAAACGTAATTAAATAATCTTTGTCGCGCTTACAAACAGTTAAAAAATTATAAATTCAATTAAGTTATGAACGTTTCTTACAATACCTTTTTGCGCGATTTTTTGTTGGCAAAATCATCGATGATATCGTCGTAAGTAATCTTGTTCATTAATTTCGACTCTATGCACAAAAGAGCTAAAGCGTTTAATTTTTCTTGACTTAAGGTGGTTCTTCCGGTAAAGTCCCACCAAACGTGGGTTTCAAAGAAGATTTTGAATACTTCTCGATGAGAAAAAAATCTGAAAAAAATCAAGCATATAGAAGCCTCGGGAGATTGATTTTGCAGATTGATAATTCAAAAAAGTTATCAACAAATTGATGACAAAAAAAAACTGTTCAAGAAATTAGCCGGTGACCCATTGTTTATTTTCGGGTGAAAATGATTGTTCAATTTTTCGAAACACGTATGAATTTTTTGCGAATTTTGTCAACTTTTGGAAAATTGCGTTTTGTCAGGTATGCAAAAACGCAGTTTTCAAAAAGTTGACAAAATTCGTAAAAAATTCATACGTGTTTAGAAAAATTGACAAATCATTTTCACCCGAAAAAAAAGTTGGGTCACCACCGGCTAATTTCTTGAACAGTTTTTTTTTCCACCAATTTGTTGATAACTTTTTTGAATTATTATTATTATGCAAAATCAATCTCCCGAGGATGTTCTATATGCTTGATTTTTTTCAGATTTTGTTTCCATCGAGAAGCATTCAAAATCTTCTCTGAAACCCACGTTTGGTGGGACTCTACCGGAAGAACCACCTTAAGGTCGATCTCAGATAATTTGTTACCCTTTTCAGACAAGAAAAGCTTCTCTTACCCGAACAATTTGTCGCTGGAGTACATAATGGCATACGAAGAGCTATGTCCGACATTGGCGTAACTACGGGGGGGCCCGGGGGGGCACGGCCCCCCCTAGAATGTTGAGTGCCCACCCTAGGAAGATGAAAAAAACAAAATTGCAAATTTCGGATATATAAATTCGAGTAAAGCGAAGTGAAGGATGGGTCCAGGCCCCCCTCCCCCCCCCCCCCCCCCCCCCAGAGAAAAGTCCTAGTTACGCCAATGAATTGTCCTAGTTAGGATAAAATATTGATAATTATGCTATTTCTAATTTCTATATCAACATATGGGTGGATTTTAAGAAGTGGGCCAAAATAGCCTGGCAATTCAGAAGAAAACAACATTGACATTTTATTAGAGTAGTATACATTTTCTAATCCTGTAAGACCCCTACTTTGAATATTTGACACACGCAACGCTCTGTGTGAATGGAATTTTGTAGCATTTCACAATATTTATTAGAAAACTGCGGTTTATTCATAAACGGAATGGTTTTTCTAGAGTGTGATATTTGTATTTTTTATGTCAAGTAAACCTACCAGATTCGAATTAATACCTCTTTAGCTTTTCATGAGCACGTTAAGAATACCAAAAATTCAAAAGAAGGAGTGTCGCCGAAATTACACTGCGCCGCCGAAATTGCATACGCATCACAGAAATAACTTTTTACGGCATGTTGTGGCACAATAATAGGCCTTCTATTGAACAAAATTAAATATTTATTGAAATAGATGCATAAAACGGAACTTGACATCAAGAGAGGAAGAATGTAATTTCGTCGACGTCGCCGGAATTACCGTCGCCGAGTGTACATTTTGACGTTAAAATATTTCCCGCCGATTTTTGCATGCAGTAAGAATATTACCATTGAAGATAGCTCACACAAACGAGCAAGATATCTCATGAAAAATATAATATTAGAAGTTCCATGAATAATAATCGTTTTAGTCCAGTCGCCGAAATTACAGTGAATAAGTCTGACAAGCAAATTATTGCTCGATAAACTTTGTTTTGTCTGTGAAGTATAAAATAATGGAGAACTTATCATACGGAGCCGATATCACATACACATCTAGAGACCATTGACAGCTACAACATGCCACTAGCACTTCTTGCCGAGTGTGTGTAATAGTAAACTTGAACCGTCGCCGAAATTACTGATAAAGTAGGTTCACGGGTTTTCTCTCACTTTTCTCACGTTTGGTCGAATACTTTTCGAAACTGCTTGTCTTTTCTGTAAATTTGAGTCTTAGAGACTTGAAACTAATAAGTACAAAGTGCTCAGACATAGCATGCCATTTTTTACAAACGTGTAAAGTTGAGAAACGGACTTTACGTCACGTCGCCGAAATGACATTTTGACTGTTTAAAAGTTAAAAAAGCAATGTAATCTTCTTTGAAATGCTCCACGTTTTTTTTTTAAGTAAAGTAAACCAGCTCACACCGAAAACAAAAATAATTAGGCATATTTAGATAAACATACTAGAAATAGGAAGTGGTTTCTTATTTTGGCCCACTTCTTGAAATCCACCCATATCATAATAAATATAAAACATAACAACTAGATTCCAGATGAACTCGCACGTACGAATATTCAACGTCGTCAATTATATCTAGCTTTCAATCTGAAGTTTTTTTCTTAGCATTCAAATGATTCAAATAAAATTTCCTAAAGTTAGTACATGTTCAACAAAGAATAGTCAACACATAAGATTAAAATCGATAAAATTATTCGATTATTATTTTTAAATCTTTTGATCCATTCAAAACGAAGAATATTTTATACTAAACATTTTTTCTTTGCAACAATTTTTTATCCATCAGATATACCCAAATAATACCAAATACCTATAGGTAATAGGTACACAAACCACCCAGTTCGTAGCCCCCAACCAGTAGTCGAACTTGTATACATGGGTAGTGGGAAGAGTGTGAAATATATTTTCCGCAATTTCGCTCATCTCTTCTCACTCATACAAAGTGTGGGCAGAGGCCGATTACTGGTTAGGGCCCCGAACTGCGTGTTTTACCATGGAATATAGAAGTTTGCGGTACCGTTAAATGTATACAATGAAAGGGAAGAGGGAAAAGTCATCGGAAAGACGTCTTGTAGACTTCTTTCTGCAGGACATCAGGAGACCGTCTTACAGAAATCTTTTTGATTTTTGTAAGAAATCAGAGATCTTTTTGATTTCTGTAAGACGGCTGAGACAAAAAAAATCGTTCCCTAAATTTGCCGCCCCTAAAATTTGCCGCCCCTAAAATTTGCCGCCCTAGGCTCAAGCCTACTCAGCCTACTGGTAAATCCGCCACTGGGGCCCACCACCTTATCTGTGTATTTTCCGTTATCATTTCTTGTTTGTGCGTGATTAATACTATCAACAATTTCTTTACTATTTACAAAGTAGTTATTAAATTTGTTCGCAATATTTTGATCACCTTTTATCATTGTATTACCTATACTTAATTCATCTGGCAATTCTACCTCATCTGATCTTTTCATTATTTGATTTAGTGTTTTCCACATTTTTTTGCTATCCTTTCTATTCTGATCAATTTCCTCATCATAATATCTCATCTTTTCTTTTCTAATTTCTGTCACTACCCTATTCATTTTTTGTCTATATTTGAGCCAGTCATTTTCGTCCTTACTATTTCGAGTCATTATAATATATAGCTCTTGTCTTTCTTTAATTTGTTTCATAATATTAGTGCTGAACCATTTTTTAGATTTTCTATTACTATTCTTATTGATCAATCTTACAGGTGCTTCTTCTTCTATTATTTCTACAATTTTGTCAATGATTGTCGTCGCTTTATACTCTAAGTCATTATTATCTATAATTATATTATTATTATTTGTTTGGCTTCGTAGGTTCGCTGGAATCTTTCATCGTCAAAAGTTTTGAAATTTCGTCGTAAGGTTTTTTGTTTTTCAATTGAAGGTCTGTCGACTTCCAGTTCAAAATCAATGATAGCATGATCCGTTACCTCTGCTGTGCTAATCACCTGTGGGTTTATTTCATAATTGCAAAATAGTAGATCGATACTAGTGGATGATCTATCATTGATTCTTGTCGGTTCCCTAATGTATTGCTTCATTCCCAGACCCGAAAACATTTGTAGTAACTTATGAGCATAAAATGAGTTATTTTTACTAACATCCATATTGAAATCACCTATACATATGGGGCATTCCATGCCAACTCGACCAGCCCGTGACCTCGACCTTTCCGATTTGGTCCGCGATTTTTCATATGGTTAATCTACCTCAAAAAGACACTCCAGATTTTTTTCAGATTTTTTCTATTATTAGGTTATTTTTAAATCGACTCGAAAGGTAAAAAAAGAACGTCCCTTCCAAAAAATCTGAAAAAATTCACAAAATTTTTAAAAAACATAACGAATTTTTTCATATTTATTCCAAGCTAGAGAAGTCGATAGATAGGCTTTTTATGGATAGCACTTCTATGGTATTGAAGGAATAAAGTTTTTTTGATATTTTTTCTATGTTTTTTGGCGCGCTGAATTCGAATCTGAAGATGGTTTTTACCTTTCATGATTTTACAGCTATTCGAATCAATTTTTCATTCCAATGAAAAATAGCTGTAAAATCATGATACGTAAAAACCATCTTCGGATTCGAATTCAGCGCGCCAAAAAACATGTAGAAAGAATATAAAAAAAAATTCATTCCTTCAATACCATAGAAGTGCTATCCATAAAAAGCCTATCTATCGATTTCTCCATCTTGGAATAAATATGAAAAAATTCGTTATGTTTTTTAGAAATTTTGTGAATTTTTTCAGATTTTTTGGAAGGGGCGTTTTTTTTTACCTTTCGAGTCGATTTAAAAATAACCTAATAATAAAAAAAATCTGAAAAAAATCTAGAGTGTCTTTTTGAGGTGGATTAACCATATAAAAAATCGCGGACCATATCGGAAAGGTCGAGGTCACGGGCTGGTGGAGTTGGCATGGAATGCCCCATATACATTTAGTTTCGCTTTTAAAGCTCTCACATATTATGTCTTCTATACAACTTATAAATTCAGAATCACTTGCACTGGGTGAGTGATATGTTACTAATAGTCCTACACCATTGAATATATTACTTCTTATTTTCATACCGACTGTCCAGCAGTTATTAGCAATTTTTTCGTTATCAGCCATTTTATATTCAATATAGTTTTTTATGTACATCAACACACCGCCCGTTGTTCTTTTTTCTGAGAGTCGCATCTTAAAAATTTATAACCTGGTATCCTAATTTCGGAGTCTTCAATTTCATTTGTGAGTCTAGTTTCAGTGAGTGCTATTATTGATGGCTTCTTTATAATAATTATTGATTCTTCTATTTCGTCCTTATTTTTTAGCAAACTCCTCGCATTCATATAAACAATTAATAAATTTTTAGTTTTCATTT
Source organism: Tenthredo mesomela (assembly GCA_943736025.1). Classification (NCBI taxonomy): domain Eukaryota; kingdom Metazoa; phylum Arthropoda; class Insecta; order Hymenoptera; family Tenthredinidae; genus Tenthredo; species Tenthredo mesomela. Next base: position 39,753,350 of record OX031014.1, on the reverse strand, counting down.
CTACAACCGATTTTATGCTATGGCAGCATTCCCTATCTTGTACTTGTTCAGAAAATATTTATAGGAAGAGCACGTCTTATCTTTCACATGATGTTTGGTTGCTTCGTCTGAAAGTTTTAGTTTTTCTTTATGAGTCATACAAGTTATGCATTTGAGTTCGGTAAAATTGCAGTCCTGTGTTCGAGGATTCTGTGTGCATTTACTACAAACTGTACTTTTTTTTACAATTCTTGGCAATATGATGAAAACCCCAACAATTGAAACAGCGATTTAGCTTTACATATTCGCTTGCCCTACATCTGTTCCACCCTAAATTTAAAAAGCCTTTTTCTAGAATCAGTTGCTTCATATTTTCACTGACTTCGATTATGAGTGTCATTTTGTTGTACTTTTCGGTTGTCTATTTATTAATTATTCTCATTTCTTCCGCATCTTCTCGTGAGTAAAGTTTATTTTGTTTTAGTATTTCTTGCGTTATCTCTTCGTTTGTTTTTCTATCATTCCCACTGTCAACATTTGTTACTTTGATTTTTGTTATCTTTTTTTTTTGGAATCACAACTGTATATTCATCACCCAACTTTTGTCCCATTACGTCAATAAGTTTTTTTTTTCTCACTTTTGTCTTTATATACCCGATCACAATTTTGCCTTTCGATGCTTTTCTGATCGTATACAGATATCAATTCCAAGATCGGCAATATCAATCTTATTTTTTACAGCTAGTTCAGTCACTTCAGAGTTCATATTATTGTTTGGTTTCACAATTATCACCGAGTCATTACGTTTATTCCGTGGAGCTGTATTTGCGGTTGCATGAGCATATGTTATGGGCAGTTCTTTATTAAGGTAGTACCCGCGGTACATCGCTAGTCAATCTCGTGATTTATCGTTTTTGACTAGCGCGGTGTTTAGATTTGGCTACGTCGCGGAGTAGGCATGGCTTGCTCAAAGCATAACGCGGCTCCTGTTATGTTCAACTGTTGAGTCGCATGACGTTTTATTCTCGTGTTTATATTTTTTCCTGGATTTTTTTTACAACACAAGATTTTGATGAGTTCAAATGCACAATTCTAAGTGATTTGCCTAAGAATGAAAGACTGCGATAAAACTTCGTGATGCTACACATTAAAATGTGTATCTTTTAATGAGTTGTATTTCACGTAATAATACTGAATCATTTCCTTTACCCGATGTAAATACCTTAGGATTCCCAAAATGTACATAATTCCTCAAATTGTGATAATAAAACGTTATTCAATGAGTACAAACTATGTATCTTCTGTATCGAGTCTGTTGTGATTCAAACTGCGCGGTAATATAACCTTTGCTGCGTTGCCGCATCATTTGAAACATGACGAGCGCTCAGTGAAAAACGTCAATTTTCGATATAAATTTACTTATTACTCCGCTCATAGCTACTGAACCGGTATTCTGAAGCACGCAAAATATTCTTGAGCTTATAAAGTAACATGGTGCAATTTATTGTAATGATCTCAACGGTACTTTTCGTGCAATCTTCAAAAAAGCGTGTTTTCTCATAAGGTCCCGTGTTAAATGCTTGCCAAAGAAAATGCTCGTAACTTTTCTCAGGGGTACCCTAGGTCCACACAAATTGAACTAGGTCATTTTCGCACCAAAATTTACCTACATGCCAAATTTTATAGGATTCCAAACGATAATTCTCAGACCGAGGGTACTACCTTAATAGTGTCTGCTATGTTGTTGTTATGTACTTCATGTAGTTCATGACCATATCGCGTCACTAATGCCATAAGGTCGTAAGCGCTAAAAAATTATTTTTTTTTCAGATATGCCCAAACGATGTTATATGACACGAAAAAGATTTTGCCACCAAAAACACGAAATTTTTTATTTTGGCGCTTACGACCTTATGGCATTAATGACGCGATATGTCATCTGTACTTTTGAGCCCAGCATGACCTCCTGCATGAGGTTCTTCATCTCCAAGATTTCCGTTCCTATTACAGTCAAGTCCGCATTTATTTTCACCTGTATTAGGTTTAGTTCATTTTTTAGAATGTCTCGTATTGCACTTTTGAAATTGTTTTGGTTCTCTTGGGAATTTTTTATTTCATCAATATGTTCCGCTAAGTTATCTATTTTATCACTTAAGTAACCCTCAGCTCTCTCATCATGACTCTTTCTTTTTGTGATCTTTGTCATTTGATAATTTATTTGTATTTATACTTACTTCTATTTTTATCTTTTTGTTTTTGGCTCTATGCTACCTCGGCCATTTCTACTTATCTGTAGCTGTTATCGGATATTCTCTAGTGAGTTTTTTCTTTTCAGCTGCTTCTCGTTTTGTTGTTATTTTTAGTTTTTTCTTATTATCTGTTGTTATCTTTATTTGTATTATTATCTGATGTTATCTTTATTCTTGTTGCTTCTTATTTTATTTTTTGTCGTTTTCTATCTCAAGTTATTTGATCTTTAGTAATATATGTTTCTGCCTGCTTACTGTACCCGCACGGAAATATATATATATGCGAAAAATATATGCCACATATTTGTTTTTTGCGCTAAAATATAAGTAACATTTATTTTTTATAAGTTTGATATAAATGTCAACATACATGTAGTGACATGTATGTCGACATAGATGTCGACATAGATGTCAACACTATGTAAAATTCATCTAACATATAGGATACATATATGTAAATGCGTACATATATGTTATAATATATGCGAACATCTTTGGATTTTGCGCACATATATGTTATAAGTGCGACATATATGTTGCATATATTTTTCGCATATATTTATTTCCGTGCGGGTACCTACACTGTAATCCTTAGGGGATCCCATATCCCAGGATGTAATGAACGCTTTTCTCTATCTCTCTCTCTCTCTCTCTCTTTTCTACTCTATACCTACTTTTCATCTTAGTCTATTATACTTTAGCGTTCTTAGTATCCTGCTTACAATCCAACCTTAGCCGTACTTACTGCTACTATCTAACCATTTCAGTGTTTTGCTATCTTATCTGCTTATTCTACCTATATCTAGTTCTAATTCTTATTTGTTATCTTGTAATGCTGTATCCTCATTTGCCCCAAGATGTATCAGGGCATAATAAATTACAATCAATCAATCAATCTCTCTCTATCTAAGTAGGTTTCTTTGTATATACCGTAGTTTTAAGTTATCTAGGCTTATACTCACTCTCTTAAGGGCACAGGGCAATTCTTTTTTGTAATGCGCTGTGCTACCACGCTCCAAATTGGCCAACATTGTAATGGACATAAATAAAGGTTATCTATCTATCTCTCTCTCTCACTTTATTTATGTTTTTATCTTTTATCTATCTTTATTTATTTATGCCTCACTCTCTTGTATACGCACATCCTGTACCTCGCTGTTGCCCAACATTGATATGGGCATTTGAATAAATTCTAATTCTAATTCTAATTCACTTTGCATTTATCCATGTTTATTTATTTTTATTTTTATTTTATTTTATTTTATTTTCATTTTCATTTTTATTCTATCTATCTAGTGAGTTGCGATATTTTATATGTCTTACTTATGCGTATCCCATATTATTTTACCTATGCATTATAGTTTATATGATGTTTTCCTGTATTTTGTTCATTTCTTGTCTAAGGCTTGGCCATGACATAACAAAGAGTCATTCATTCGTTCATTCACTGTCATCTCCTGTTCTCTTTCTTTTATTCTGATTTTGATTTATATCTAGTCGCTCCTTTTGAGGTTCTATATCATTGGCCTTGGCATTTATATTCATTTGTTTACTGTTTATATTGTCACCCTGCTCAGGCTCACCGGCATCATCCTGGGTATCAAGCTCTGTGCGTATATAATCACTCCAGTCGCTTGAAACAGCTGCGATGCCTGTGAAGCCTGTAATACTTCTATTACTCCTGGACATGGGATGAGTTCGTTCTCCTTGTTGTAACTTTTGTGTATTTTAGCACATCCTTTGTGATAATATTTGAGACCAGTTTACATTCATATTTCTCGAGAACAACGATTTTGCGACATTTAGCGCAGTTTATAATAGTTGAAGGAGGCATGTTTAAGGTTAGAGTTTTCAGTTCACTGTCTTTACTACCAGGTTGGTACCGTGTTTATTTTATTCACGCCAATTTATCACAAATATCTGGGAGAGAGCAATTACACAGGCCTACAAAAAAAAAAAAAAAAAAAATCTTGGTGCCGACGATTCTTTGTTATAATTTGGTTAATTAACCCTCGAGAGGTCGTACGGAGTCGTCAAAACATTGAAGCTACGTCCAGGTTTATATCTATAGATAATTACCAAACAACTGTATTTTGTCATATTTATAGTCATTATATTTAATTGATTTCATTTCTTACTTAGTAACGCTGATATGTCGTCGTCCAGGAGGTGTTGTATAAATGATCCGAATACATTTTGTTACATTTGTGGTGAATATGTAGTGAAAATGTTTTAAAATCGTTTATTTTCATTTTATTTTACACCTGCGATTTCTCGAAAACTACACGTAGCATTAAAAAAATAAGGATATTGCTGGAGTCAGGATATCGAATATACTTAAAATCTGCTTTAGTTTTAGCGGCACCAAAATCATTGTAGACCTGTGTTATAATCAGAGTTTTTCTATTTGTGAGCATTGGCACTTGATTTTCACTGTTTTATTGCGAAAAATTTGAAGCAGTTCAGAGCAACACGTCTATACAGAGAATAGAATAGAATAGTATAGAGTTTTATTTGTCCATAACAATTTTGGACAAGGATACCTTGCATTTACAAATGATATGCAAGGTAAACAATACAGAGATACATGCACCAAACCAGGTGAGAAAAACAGAGAGGGGACTTGAGATTGATTGATTGATTGATTGATGTGTTTTATTTAGCCCTTGGCTACTTAATAAAAATACATTTTATATTTTATAATCGTTGCTTGGGGAATTTACAATTGGTTCAACATTTGTTGCATGGATTGGGAAAACCCAAGAAAAACCCAATTAGACCAGAGACATTTCAATCAGTATGTACAGTAGACTCAGTCTACTGCCGGCACTGCCGGGTCTACACGCTGTCTTCAAATGGGATCTTGAACATAGTGTCTTCAGAAATCTGTCAACTGATTGGTCACTTCTGTTGTGGAAATTCAGTGGTTGGCTAAATACCCGATCTTCAACACAACGTGTAGACGAGGCATAGTAGACTGTTTAAAAAAAAAAAAAAAATTCAAAAAACATTGGAAAATCGTCAGAGTATGTGTAACAAAGACCCTGTTCAAATGTGAGCCCGTGATATTAATATTTAGAGGTTGCGCTTTTCCATTCTCTATTTCCGTTTAAGGTGGTTCTTCACCTACAGTCCCACCAAACGTGGGTTTCAGAGCAGATTTTGAATACTTCTCGATGGGGAAAAAATCTGAAAAAAATCAAGCAGGTCGAAGATCCTCGGGAGATTGATTTCGGATAATAATAATTTAAAAAAGTTATTAACAAATTGATGGAAAAAAAAAACTGTTCAAGAAATTAGCCGATGACCTAACTTTTTTTTTAGGTGAAAATTATTTTTTAATTTTTCTGAATACGTGTGAATTTTTTCGGAATTTTGTTAAATCTTTGAAAATTGCGTTTTTCATACTTGCTAAAACGCGATTTTCAAAGATTTAACAAAATTCTGGAAAAATTCATACGTATTCAGAAAAATGAAAAAATAATTTTCACCTAAAAAAAAAGTTGGGTCATCGGCTAATTTCTTGAACAGTTTTTTTTCCATCAATTTGTTGATAACTTTTTTGAATTATTATTATGCAAAATCAATCTCCCGAAGATCTTCTACATGCTTAACTTCTTGCAGATTTTCCCCCCATCGAGAAGTACTAAAAATCTGCTCTGGAACCCACGTTTGGTGGGACTGTAGGTGAAGAACCACCTTAAATAACATGGGAAAATTTTTTTCTGAACTTCCGAATTTTATTACTCAGAAACAAACTATCTCACAATAATAACTAAGATAGCTTTTTGTAGGAAATTTGACGCTCTATAAAAAAGGTTTGAATGAAAATTTGCGTGAGGCGAGCCGTTTCAAGTTACATTAGAGATTGTTGCGATCGTGTTTGGCTACGTTTTGTTATGTGAATATTGTATTTTTGTTGTGTGTTGTATGTATGTGTATCTCCAACAAGTTTTAAACTTTCCGCGAGATACGACGGACTTATTTTTAATTTCATTTTATGCACAAATATAAGCGTATTCAAAGCTATTCTTTGTCGAACATTATACCCTGGTGGAGGTTTCGGATAGATTCGGATAGGGCAACTTTTCTATCCGTTTGAATCCATTTCATTCCGAAATCTGTCCACGAACGAATTGGTTTTATTCCAAATGAATCAGTTAAAAATCCGGATTGTATCCACTTGAATCCGTTCGGATCCGACCGAATCCTAAATCGCGGAGATTCCAATCCGTTCGAATCCGACCGAATCCGAATCGATCTGAAATCGCGGACATTCGAATCCGACCGAATCCGAGTCAATCTGAAATTGCGGATATTCCAATCCGTTGGAATCCGAGTCAATCTGAAAGAGCGGAGATTCCAATCCGTTTGAATCCGACCGAATCCGAGTCAATTTGAAAAAGCGGAGATTCCAATCTGCTTGAATCCGACCGAATCCGAGTCAATCTGAAAAAAGCGGAGATTCCAATCCGCTTGAATCCGACCGAATCCGAGTCAATCTGAAAAAGCGGATATTCCTATCTGTTTGAATCCGAGTCAATCTGAAAAACCAGACAACCAGACTGATAAATTAAGAAAAATTTCTTTCAATCACTTTCGAATGCATATGGCTCAAAATCACCAAGGTGGTAAATTCGTGTCTGAGACATTTAAATCATTAAATTTATTTGTTTTTATTAAAATAATGTAGCACAAATTATTCACATCAACTCATTTAAGCAATGCATCAGAAAAATTTGCTGGAATTTATTCATAGAATATATTTTTTTCTATGAAATACCCCCGAAAAGTCATTCCGGGAACGCGTCCCTAAGTAGTAATCCACGGACAACAACAGCTAAAACACATAGTAAAAAATTTTTTTAATGTTTCGACGGTACTTGTTAACTTAGTTAATTTTATTATAAAATGATATTTATAAGTTCCCGAATCGACACAATATTATTTTGTCCGAAAATTTAATACAAAGTTTGTCTGACAATTTGTGCATCATTTCCGGGAACGCAGACATTTTTATATATATTAATTTTCAGCACAACGCAACAAATAGCGCTAGTGGGTGATCATATAAAACACTCAAGTACAGTCGGTTGACCAGCCTGTTTTTTGTGAAAATGTGAAAAATTTAAGAGCTAAGCATAGTTTTGTTTGAATTTTTGGCACCGTACATCAATTCAGTGTCATTCCGGGAACGCCAATAATTGTAGGAAAAAAACAAGCAAATGCTTTTTGATACGATATTTCTTAAAGATGAATGTGACTCGCTTTATATTAATCTCAAATAATCCCGTTTAAGGTGCTTTCCTAGGCAATTCCACCAGTCCTGAAAACATCGTGAAAAAATGTGATATTAAACGGAATATCTCTGCCTGGGCACCGAAATCAATGAAACAAAATACGTCGCGCAATTCTATGTGCGACTCCGAACATGTACAGCCCAAAAAATGTTCGTTTTGCGCGAAAATAGAGAAGATATCCATGAAAAACGTTTCTAAAACCGTTTTTCATGGATATCTTCTCTATTTCCGCGCAAAACGAACATTTTTTGGGCTGTACATGTTCGGAGTCGCACATAGAATTGCGCGACGTATTTTGTTTCATTGATTTCGGTGCCCAGGCAGAGATATTCCGTTTAATATCACATTTTTTCACGATGTTTTCAGGACTGGTGGAATTGCCTAGGAAAGCACCTTAAGTGACTAATACTTATTTTACACGCATCTTTATGTAGAAACGTCATTCCGGGAACGGTCATTCCGGGAACGGTCCCGCATATGACATGCGTTCCCGGAATGATCATTGGGTTCCCGGAATTATGATTGTATTGTTAATGATGGTTTAAAATTCAAAGTATTGATTTTTTTTTTTAATTTTTAATTTTTTTATTTTTATTTATTTATTTTTTTTTTTATTTTTTTTTTTTTTTTTTTAGGATTACTTATGAATTTGTTTTTGAAGATTCCAGGATTGCATGCATATCGTCATTTCGGGAACGATTTGTCATTTCGGGAATGATTCGTCATTTCGGGAACGATTCGTCATTTCCGGGAACGCTACTAAAAGTCAATTAATAACGAATTAATAAGCAAAAATCATTTTTTTCTCATCAAATCAATGATCAATTGCAAATATAAATTTATTTCTTCGCTTTTATACTAAATTAAATGTCCAAAATTATATGAATATTACTTTTAAAGGAACTATAACTATGAAAACATGTAAATTTATGTTTCTCATGACTTATTTTTCAAAAAACTTCACATTCACACAGTAATTGACATGTTTATCATTTTTAAAGATTGAGGACATATCTCAGCTATGTATCTACTATAATAAACAAATCATTTTCCGTATTTATGCATTAGTAATTATTACTTTTTCAAGCGTTCCCGAAATGACGGCAGCTCATGACTTGTTTTCCATAAATACTTTTTATTCACGTAATTTTTAATTTCCAGCTTGCCCCGTTCGGATATCAATTAAAGATAAGTTGGTCAATGATTAGAACTGGTTTGCAGAACAAAAATATAATAAATTTTTTTGAGAAATTCCAAACTTGGAATTTACCACCTTGGTGATTTTGAGCCATATATGAGCGGATCCACGTCACTTCACTCAAAAAAAAACCGTCAAGTCACGGATCTTTGCGCCATTCGACATATCTTTAGTACTATGGGAAAAAAAAATACGAATTGAGGGATTTTGAAAAATTTTCAAAAATGGCGGAGTTAGAGCTATTTGAATGTTGGTAAGTCGCTGTTGCACCGCTATGTTTGAAAATTCATATCTCCGAAGGTATTCACCGGAGCGGACTGATCCTGGAATCGTTTTGTTCGTAAAAGAATGCGCTTTCATAAAAAAATGTTGTTTTTAGAAAAAAAAAATTCTTTCCATTTTTTTTCGTCGTTTTTATTTTTAATTTCGCTGCCATTTCCGCGGGACCTACAGGAATCCATGGAGATAATTTTTTTCGGATAGCCGAATCTTTCCTCTTCAACCCTAAAAAAAAAATTCATGGAGAACCTATTTGGGCCGGAGAAAAAAAATAAAACGTCTTGTCGCGCGTCGCCGCGCGCGTCAATCTACGTCCGCGCGGCGAGCTCCTTGTGTTGCGTAGTGGAGTTGAATTACATTTGATGCTTCTCTACTTACCCGGGCTATTCATTCTCCGAAAATAGTTGTTTAACCACCTTAGTCTTCGCTTATCCGTCTACTGGTCATGTTTTCTCAGAGTTACATATACCTATACCTGTTCTGGAAATTCGAAGTCACCAACTGCACAAACTCTGAACGTTTTGTGTTAAATATCTAAAAGTAACTAATCCCTTCAATTGTATCGGAATATAATTCCTCAATCTACGGGGTTGTTTTGATAATTTCATCAGCGATGTTACTTATAAACAGTGGATATCAGTGGATCGAACGGCTTTGGAGACACTTACCAAAAAGTCCGAGGATTTTGTGGATAACTTCTGTGATCAATTGTCAAAATTGGTTGCACATGATTTCATTGCGAAGCAGCAAAGTAGTTATTGGCAGAAGATGAAAGGGAGCTTGAAAGTTGGCGAATTTTTAGTGGTATGCGATTTCGCTGAGAATTATGCATTTGTTGTACAAGATTCCACGCAAGGGTTTCACTGGAGCAATAATCAGGCGACTATTCATCCAATCGTGGTTTACTATAAAAGTTACGGTGACGACCAGTTGAGACATTTTAGTTGTGTGATAATTTCAGAGCATCTAAAACATAATACAGTTGCGGTTCATTTATTTCAAAAAAAATTAGTCAACTTCATGAAAGAGAAGTTCCAAGATTCAATTCCCATAGAAAAAATAATTTATTTCTCTGATGGAGCTACTTCCCAATATAAGAACAAAAAGAATTTTATAAATTTAACACATCACTTTGAAGACTTTCAATGCCACGCCGAATGGCATTTCTTTGCTACATCACGTGGAAAAGGGCCGTGTGATGGTGTAGGTGGAACTGTTAAGAGATTAGCTTCACGTGCGAGTTTACAACTGATTGGCAACTCTGATCCTATTCAAACACCGCTGGATCTATATAATTGGGCATGTTCTTATTTTCGAAGCATATCTTTTGCGTACTGTACGGCTGCAGAACATCAAGCGGAAGAATCTATTCTACAAAATCAATTTGATAAAGCCTTGACAGTTCGTGGCACTCTGAAATTACATGCGGTCATTCCAATATCTCATAAACTCGTCAAAACAAAATTATTTTCCGCATCAGAAAATTTTGAATCCATGAAAATTATGAATTAATTTCAAACAGAGGTGTCCTACACTAAGTGCCATCGAGCAAATCATCGCTAGAAACATCGGCCCTTTTCAGAGCCACCAAAATATTGTAAAAGATCGGCGCGGGGCGACGCGCGACAAGACGTTTTATTTTTTTTCTCCGGCCCAAATAGGTTCTCCATGAATTTTTTTTTTTAGGGTTGAAGGGGAAAGATTCGGCTATCCGAAAAAAATTATCTCCATGGATTCCTGTAGGTCCCGCGGAAATGGCAGCGAAATTAAAAATAAAAACGACGAAAAAAAATGGAAAGAATTTTTTTTCTAAGAACAACATTTTTTTTTATGAAAGCGCATTCTTTTACGAACAAAATGATTCCAGGATCAGTCCGCTCCGGTGAATACTTTCGGAGATATGAATTTTCAAACATAGCGGTGCAACAGCGACTTACCAACATTCAAATAGCTCTAACTCCGCCATTTTTGAAAATTTTTAAAAATCCCTGAATTCGTATTTTTTTTCCCCATAGTACTAAAGATATGTCGAATGGCACAAAGATCCGTGACTTGACGGTTTTTTTTTTTGAGTGAAGTGACGTGGATCCGCTCATATGAAGGGTTCAGAGTCAAAGTAGCCTAGCCCACATTATCGATAAGGCCTATTTCAAATGGCTAATGACAGTTGAAATGAGCTTGATCAACAATGTGGGTTAGGCTACTCTGGTGCTCAACCCTTCATATAGGAACTGAACTATATAGAGATAACGTACCGACGAAAGGAAATTATAAATGTTGTCCTTATCAGCAGACTCATTCCGAATGGACTTTTGAATTGATGAGGCGATGAAATAGTATATTATGTGGCATGCCCGTAGATCAAGGGTTTTTCGGCGGGGATAATGATTTCAGGACGAGCTAAGGGCGAGCCGTAAGCGAGTTCTGAAATTATTGTTCGAGTCAAAAACGGTATACGGGTGCGCTCCATACCATATTTTTTTCGGAATAGGGATGAAAAGTCACTTTGACGCCTATTGAGATTCACACTTGTAACCACGAAGAGTGAGGTTATGGCGCGATCTGTCGCGCACTTCGAACTGCGCATCAAAACTGCCGTACAAAGACTTCATACCGCAGCTTTGGAATGCGCACTTCGAACTGCGCGTCCAGACTGCACAGAGAAAAGAGTTTCTTTATAGTAAGAACGTATATATTTGTATATAAGCAAATAAATATTTATTCATAGTTAACGAATATCAGTTGATCCAAATGATGTTGGGTTTAGTGAACTCATCTTGTATAGTCATTGTTTGACTCAACCGAATATCATTTGGATCAACTGATAATTTGTTAACTATGAATAAATATTTATTTGCTTTTTTTAAATTTATTTATTTTATTTATTATGGAAGTGGTTTCCGGATTCGTGTCAGATTCGCTCGGATTGGATGTATACAGATTGAATAGGATTGAAGTGAGTTCCGGATTAGTGTCGGATTCATTCGGATTGGCTGTACGGACTGAATAGGATTGAAAGTGAGTTCCGGATTGATGTCGGATTCGCTCGGATTGGTTGTACAGATCGAACAGGATTGAAAGTGAGTTCCGGATTGGTGTTGGATTCGCTCGGATTAGTTGTACGGATTGAATAGGATTGAAAGTGAGTTCCGGATTGATGTCGGATTCGCTCGGATTGGTTGTACGGATTGAATAGGATTGAAAGTGAGTTCCGGATTGATGTCGGATTCGCTCGGATTGGTTGTACAGATTGAATAGGATTGAAAGTGAGTTCCGGATTGGTGTCGGATTCGCTCGGATTAGTTGTACGGATTGAATAGGATTGAAAGTGAGTTCCGGATTGATGTCGGATTCGCTCGGATTGGTTGTACGGATTGAATAGGATTGAAAGTGAGTTCCGGATTGGTGTCGGATTCGCTCGGATTAGTTGTACGGATTGAATAGGATTGAAAGTGAGTTCCGGATTGGTATCGGGTTCGCTCGGACTAGTTATGCGGATTGAATAGGATTGACAGTGAGTTTCGGATTGGTGTCGGATTCGCTCGGATTGAACGGACGAATTAGAAAGGACTCGACGTACGGATTGAATAGGACTGAACGTGAATTTCGGATTGGTGTCGGATTCATTTGGATTGAACTCGAAGTCGGTGCACGGATTGAGATGGATTAAAAACCTGCTTCGGAATGACTCGGATGATTCCGTATTGTTAAGGTGACAGATTTCGCAATGGATCGGAATAATTCGGATGAGACCGGATTGAAGTCCTATCCGAAACCTCCACCAGGGATAGAGAAATGCAACGCCTTTAGCATTTGGTTAATTTGTGTGAATTTACTACATCTAATAATCGCTCGCATCGCTCGATTTTGCGCTCTTTGTAATGAATCCATTTCGGCTTGGCCAATATCAAGGAGGATTCTAGAACAATAGTCAAAGTGCGGGGCTATTATACTTTCATAAATAGTAGTTCTTGTTAGCGCCGACACCGAGTCTCCAATTCTGAACAAAAAGTTTACTTTTTTCGAAATATTTTTAATTGTGTAATTAACATGTTCTCTAAAATTTAAGTGTTTGTCAATCATAACGCCTAGATACTTGATTACATCAACATTTTCAATTTTGCTATTTTCTATTTTAATATCACAGCTTACATTTGGTGCAGAGGCCCGCACGCCTCGCACCAAAATAAATTTTGTTTCAGTCACATTTAGACTCATCATATTATTTTTTAACTAAATTGATATATTATTTAGGTCATAGTTAATTTTATTTTCGATGTCAATAGAATCAGGGCTACTGTAATATACTATTGTATCGTCCGCAAACATCTTACATTTACAATATTTCAATACCTCCTTTAAATCATTTATATAGATCAGAAAAAGTATAGGGCCCAATATTGAGCCTTGTGGAACACCGTATTTGGTTTTTCTTTTTGAGCAGGTCACATTATTAAGTTTCACCTGCTGTGTCCTATCAGTTAAATAGCTTTTGAACCATTTTAGCACATTACTTTTTAAACCGCAGCTGTTCAGCTTTTTATTTAGGATATTACTGTCAATTGTCTCAAACGCACGTTTAAGGGGGGAATGGGGTATAAGCACTTTCGAAAAACCGATATTTGTTTTTTTGCATTTTCTTATAGTAAAATATTTCAAAAATATCGTGTCAAAATTTCAAGTCAATCGGAGCAAAACTCTTGAAGTTATAGACCTTTAAACCGAACCTCCTCATAGACCGGAGCTACTCTTGAAAATATACCTACGCGCAGCTGCCGCATAGGTATATTGTTTAGATACACGGTGATGCTTTTACGACGAAGCTGCTGCGGGAAAAGTACTTTATGGAGCTGGAATCGATGATTCCGTGTAAGTTGAAAAAATTAATTTTTTTCTTCACTTTTTCGGTGTTCAAAACTTTAAACGCGTTTTTCTCGAAACCACTTTTTAAAAGTCCGTTCCAACGATTATGCAAAAACTACTGAACCGATCCTTTTCAAACTTGGTACACTTTTTCTACATATAAAAATCCTCCCCCCAACGATATTTTTTTTTTAATTTTTTTATATTAAGGTTGTTTTCCACTTAAAAAATGACGAAATTTTTCGTCAAAAATCGCAATTTTGACTTAAAAAAATCACAACAAATTTGAAAATAAAAAAAAAACCTAAAAATGATCGTTGGGGGGAGGGAAAACTTATACTTTAACTAAATATCGCAACTTTTTTGATTTCGGATAATTCGACGTTGAGATATCGCTGGAACCGCATATCATCTTTTTGAAAAGGTGTCCTCGAAAATGCTCTGTCACTAGCTCATTACTCAATATTTTTCTAAAAAAAAAATACTGAATGTGGTTCGAATGATCCTTTGTAATATGCAAAATATTTAAATCAATTTACTTTAACCAGATGTCTGAAAAAAATTCACAAAAAAAAGCGTTTTTTTTCATGCATTATACCCCATTCCCCCCTTAAAATATAAGAACGCAACGCCAGTCTTTAGTTTGTTATCACAGTTTAACTAACTTTATAGAGAGAGAGAGAGAGAAAGCATATTTATTTGATCCTGGAGCATAGGCTCCCTAAGGACCACAGGCATCATAATACAGTTTACAAAAAATGAAATAAAATAAAGTTAAGAAACAACAATTACAAAACAGAGCGAAAATATTTCCAAAATATACGGAAAGTAATAAGTCAATGGGTCAATGGTCGGTGGTCAGTGGAGTCGGTCGGAGCCGAGCAATGCAAAAAGAGAGAAGCGAGAAGTAAACAAAATAATACAAAATAATAGCCATACAGAAGCGTGATTGCGAAAGATGAATAAGGAATATTACAGAATAAGAAATAGACTAGATAGGAAAATGATAGAATGATAGACTATAGCGATAAAAGACTTCCGAAAATCAGACACTGCGTAGGTTGCACAACCGAGGACGAAGCACCACAGGGAAGTCAGAGTGATAACTTCGCCAGGTCAGTTGACGGTAACACCATAACGGGCTTCGCAGCATCTTCCTTTCTGATATGCACAGCTTCGTTAAAAATCCAAACATCCCTAGTACGGAGAAAGGGAAACCGCTCAAGAACCTGGTTGCGTAGCTGGTGTAGCTGCATCGGGTAACGACGATTTATATAGACTTTACTATCCAGGTATGCCTCATTCCCAGCGAATGTGCACGTTCTCAGTTCCGGCTTCAATTTCTTAGCAGCGATGAGTCGATCACACTTCGCTTTCGTCGACAACTCAAGCAGGATAGCACGAGAAGCAATCCTACCACCCGCTCCCATAGAGGTCCTCTTCCTAGTCGGCATCTTTCGACCCATACGCTCCACTCTGACTACATCGCCGGGAGACAAGGCGAGCTCAAGTGCACCAGCTAAGCGTGACACAAGCCCTGGCAGATCTTCCTCACCTTCACCCGAAAACTCAGGAACACCAGTGATAGCGACTTGGCCAGCCATATCCCGACAGGCGAGGTGAATTAAAGTAGCCTGATCAGTCTGAGATAAACCACTAGAGGAAGGCCCACTGGCAAGTTGATCCTCAACAGCCTGCATGCGAGTCATACTCGACGCTGCCTCCGCAATCACTTTGTCCAGATCAGTTCTAACACACGCCACTGACGCCCGAAATTCAACAAGCTCTGCCTTGAAGGCAGTATTATCGGCTACCAACGCATCAACCTTGTCAGTAAGACTTTTTAAGGTGGCCGCAATCGTATCCACCTTATTTGCGGTCGCATCAACTGTGGATAGCCTAGCATTAATGGATCTCAAAATTACCAGTTGGTCGGTAGCAGACATGCACACTGGGCAATCGACACGCACCGCCTCACTTGTATCTTTGACACGTTTTAATCCCACTCTCTAAATCTGAATCAGCGGAAATTTCGCTATTCTAATCAGTGAACGATATTTTCACTGGGAATCAGCGAACTCCGCTGCCCGAATCAGCGAGTCTCGCAGATTTGAATCTGTTCCATTTTCGAGACAGTGACATTTGTCCGTTTCTTGTCCTTCGGTCTTCTTCCGTCGGGTCAGTGAGGACTTTCTGCTACAACATTGGAACAGCACAAGCTAGGTAACGAAATTCCTTATACAGATTCCAGTACGATTTACTTGATATACGATTTATACACACACCAGCGTTTGAAATCTTTGACGCAAACATAACCTCCATCAATTAAGGGAGCCGAGTTTTCCGTATGACCTCGAGTCTTATGGCATCATTACTTGAATAATCGTATCTTTTTTCAAGATACAATTACAACAATCTGCCCCGCAGACGTCATGAACGAGCCTTACGAAGACGACGCTCGTGAAAATCATTCCATACGAGACCTGGAATATTGTTTCACTGATTCGAATATTGAAACATTTACTGGTTGAATCAGTGGAATGATTTTTCACTGATTCAAACAGCGAATAGTCGCTGATTCTCAGTGGTATACTTATAGCTATTTCAATCAGCGACTATTCGCTGACAATCAGCGAAATTTCGCTGATTCAGATTTAGAGAGCAGTCTATCTTGAATACAGCATACGTGAAAATTGTGCTTACACGCGGCACTGGTGACAACTCCGTCGGCTACCCTATCCACTTCCGCATAACACAGCGCACACATTGATTTCGGCATGGTGAAGACGTTAGAGCACTAGCAGTGCGCGTTTAAAAGTATGCAGTATTATTAGTGAGACGACCAAGTTTAAATTTAAAGGTCTAGTCAGGCAGTCAGAATTTGATAGCACGCGATGAGTCCCACACAACCGAAGCACCGTTTACAGTCAGAAGCACACAGTAACACACGGCACACGTCTAGCTGGTACGTAAACAAAGCTGGCAGTGGACAAGGGGCAAAGATCAAACGTGGTCTGAGGTAACGTACTTGACTGGCAGATACCAATGACTCTGGTGAAATGGATTTTTGCGGATATCGCAAAAACTATGCAGCCCACCAGAAAAACACCACCGGCCACGCGAAACTGAGTTAAAGCTCTATCAGTGAACCCCAAACGGCTCCACACACTCAAAGAAGTGATTCGTAAAAACCCCGCACAACAAGAGACAGATCATAGACACGACCGATAGTTCGAGAGACCGTTTCGAGAGAGAGAGAGAGAGATTGATTGATTGATTGATTGATTGATTGATTGATTGATTGATTGATTAGGTTTATTATGCCCTAGGAACCTTTGGGGCAAGAAATGATACAAAGAAAGAAAAAATCACATATTAGTAGAAATTAAGTAATAAAGCGTTGAGCTAAGCATATAATGAGCATGCCAGAAAGATATATAATAGTAAGTAAGACATACATAGAATAGTAAAATAGTAATAAAGTAGTAGATTAAAACAATAACGTAGAACAGTAAAATAAGGTGAGTGTAGTAGAGATAAAAGGGTAGAATAAGACAGTAGTGTAAAGCAGTCAGAATGACTAAAATAAGAAAGTATCGTCCTGCGTAGGTGGTAACGTAACATAATGAGAGCACCTACTAAACATATAAAGTGGGCAAGTAAAATAAAATTAAAAGTAAATATAAGAAGAGAAAACTATGTAATAGGTAAGGCAAAGAAAAGCATAACAGCGAGTATAATATATAACAGCGAACTAAATTAAGATAGGGTAAAAATTTAAACATAAAAACATGATGAGAGCTCATTACAGAACAAAAAGCTCGCGAAAACTAAGCAGACTCAGTGTCTAGTTCAAATAGGTACGCAAAGAGCTTGGTCTTGAACGCAGGTAAGGTTTCAACACCAGTTACATCATCAGGCAGAGAATGCCAGAAATACATAGCTGTAAGACTAAATGATTCGCGAAAGGTGACAGTACGATGATGGGGTATCTGGAAAACTACCGAGTTGGACTGACGAGTCGGACGGGTCAACGACGACATACGACTGGCGAACAGTTCGGACAGATACTCTGGCAAATTCCCCTGAAGGAGGTTAAATACTAAGATACCGAGAAAATAAGGCGCCTAGAACGAACGAAAAGCCAGTGAAGTTGTCTGCGGTAAGGCGTAACATGTTCATCGCGACGCAAGTTGAAGACGAACCTAATCGCGGTATTTAACAGTAGCTGTAAGGTTAAGTTGAGCTCACCAGAAAGGTCATTGTAGACAAGGCAACAGTAATTTAACAGCGGAAAAATAAGAGTGGAGATGAGCTCAGCCCTTAGCTCACAAGACAGGGCGTTTCGGTGGTACTTCAGTTAATAGATTGAAAAGTCGACTTTATTAGAAACAGACAGGATATGACCAGTGTTGCCAGATGGGGCTATTTAGCGCCAATAGGGCTATCTTTTTTACCAAGTGGCAATCAAATTTTATCCATCGGCTATAGGTAGCCAACTGGGCTACTTTTTTTTTTGTCGCAAATATCAATTTGACTTCTTTTTTGTGTAGAAAAAAGTGAAATTACGAAAACAAAAAATGAATATTGAAGAAATTATCGTTGTTTTTTAATATAAATTTTTGGTACCCGGGAAAAAAAGTTCCATGTATGGTCATGTACGATCATGTATAAAAGTACATATGATCATATATGATAGGACATGCTCATAATCGATCATATCTGTTCGTATATGAATTTTGACCTGACATGATCATGTCTAATCACGTGCGTCATATATGATCATACACGGCCATATATGATGTTACGAGCTCAAACATGATCATGTGCGGTCATTTCAGTTAGTAACCTGGCTGTAATAATCAGACTTATACATGCCCATATGTACTCATACATGTCCATGTATGACCATGTATGGTTATAAACGATCATAAATGAGCATATACACTCGTATCTGACCATACTAATAATTGCCCAATCTGAACTATACATGACAAACTATGATCATATATGATCATATATGATCATGTATGATTGTATATGCCCATATATTGTCGTGTATATGATGCAATGAAGCCTTCAAATAGAATTATCGAACTCACGGAAATACGATTCAAATATTCTAGGTCTTCGAATTTCCTCTCTGCGTTTCACAGTACTGAGATTGTCACCAATTATAACACATAAAAACTATCCATCGTATGCCTGTGTGTTCAACAATAATGACTATACAATTTCCGATCAAGACCATGCAAAAATATCGTCGATTGATATGCTGTTATTGTTTTGATTTCATCAAAGTAACTCACAAAATTGGAGTGGTCGGTTTGACGTGAAACGCTCCATATAGGGTGGTCCTTAGATGGGGTAAAAAAAAAAAATCATGTTGGATCCCCCCAAATCAGCTCCAAATAATTTTAAAAAAATTCCCTAATTTTTCCAGATTTTTATTTTGTTCCCCTAGTCTCCCTATTCGAGAAGGAATTTTCAAGTGATTCAAAAACATGCTTATTCACTATATTTCATACTAAATTTTTTTTTCATTGTTGATCGTGGGCCAAAAATTCATATTCTCGATTATTCAGTGAGATTCATCTTCTTTTCAGTGAAAAATAAAAGAATCACAAATGGGGTATCCCATGAGAATCGTGTGCTTTATTATTATTATTATTATTATTTTATTCAACATAACAAAGGATCAAATTAGGCAAAAATTCAATTATTCAATAATTGCATAACCACACACATGTCAGCACTACGTAACATCAAACTCGATGACATGCAAAAACTGCCGTGATTTTTTTGCCTAATTTGAAGAAGTGTCGTTCCTACAAAGTCACATTACTTTTACTTTTAAATGCTCATTTAGCTCATATAATGTGCTCAGATATATTCACAAATGCTCAGACATGTTCGGATATGTTCAGACATGCTCATATATGATCTTACATGCCCATACATCTTCATGTCATCTTTGATATGCTCATATATGCTCCCACATGCTCATGTATGTTCAGATCAGGTCAAATTTCATACCTGATCATGTATGGAAGTTCATATATGGCCATATCTGATCATGTATGGAACTTTTTTTCCCGGGTAGGTAAATTAAATGCAATTAACTTTTCAATTTATTTAAAACTTTCGCCTTAAGGTACTTGCGCGCTACCACGGGGCTATTTTGGGGCTACGTGCGCGCAGCAGCTAGGCTACTTCGTATCAAAAGGTTCTGGCAACACTGGATATGACCTCTCCAGGAGAGGTTTGACCTCATAATGACTCCGAGATTACGAACCTCATCTACATAGGGTAATATTGTCCCATCTACGACAATGGGTGGAAGATGCTCCAAGTCCAGGCGATTGATGAACGTACCGCTGCCCGAGATAAGGACCTTCGATTTCGTGAGATTAAGTTTAAGACCGTTTGCAGCCGCGTAGTTGGCGATAACCTGAACGTCAAGCGTGAGCTTGGCCAGCGCATCTGCCAGATTAGCAGGTGGGCAGGTGAGGTAAATCTGCGTATCATCAGCGAATATCAAATGTCGGGTGTGTAACAAATCCGCACCTATGTCATTGATGAATAAAGAAAAAAACAGAGGGCCCAGCACTGATCCCTGCGGAACACCTGAAAGTGTGGGCAGCCAAGCCGAGCTAGCACCGCGACCATCAATTACAGCCTGAGACCTACCCGAGAGGTACGAGTGTACCCACAGCAATACGTTGACTGAAAAACCGAGCCGCTTCAGCTTAGTGAGTAAAAGTAAGTGATTAACAGTATCAAACGCTTTACTGAAATCGAAAAGGACTAGGATCGTAAGGCACCTGTCGTCAACTGCGCGTCTGATGTCATGTGACAGCCTTAGCAAAACGGACTGAGTACTATAGCCAACCCTGTAACCCGACTGAATGGGATCAAAGAGGTTATGAGAATTTATATACTCCAGCATCTGAGAATGAACGATCCTTTCAAAAATCTTCGAAAGCTCACATAGGTTGGCTATGGGACGTGTATCTGACACAGACCGAGGAGGATTTAGCTTGAGTAGTGGTCGAATAAACGCACGCTTCCAACAGGATGGGAAGTAGCCTAGCTGTAAGCATTGGTTATAGAGATCCGCGAGAGCAACGGCAAGACACGGGACTGCTTGGTGAACTATCCAGAGCGAGATGCCATCCGGGCCAGCAGAGCGCGAAGGTGACGTGAGGGATCTGACAGTCCTAGTGACTTTACCAGGTGAGATTGGCAGAAACTCAAAGTCCACCCTAACTGAATGCGTGCCGCTATCCGAAGTGATAAAATTGTCAAAAACACTAAGATCGTCAACGTTAAAATTAGCCAAGTCTGGACCAGCAGCTGCATTACAGATATTAACAAACGCTGCATTAAGTTCGTCCGTAGAAAAGAAAGTGAGCGGTGAGGTCGGACGTTGTTTGACAAGTCCCAGGTTAGTAAGTTCGCGCCACAACCTAGAGCTGTCAGTAATGACTGACAGAGTTCGCCAGTTGAAGTCATCAGCTGCTTGACGGAGGTCATAAGTGAGTCGATCACGATGCTGCCTGTATATCGCCATGGCCAGTATACTACCGGAGCGTCTAGCCTGCTCATATAAAGAATTACGCTTCTTAATGCTGGCAATTAGGGTCTTTGTAAGCCAGGGAGCACGAGGTTTATTCACCGTAAAGGTGGAGAAAGGTGCATGTTGATCAGTCGACACCATAAGAGAGCTGCACATTGCATCGATAAAACAATCAAGGTCCTCACAAGAAAAATCGCGAGGTGGTAAAACTGGGCAGCGAAGATTTAGTTCATTGCGAAGAGTGACCAAGAAAGCATTTACATTAAAGTTTTTGAAATTCCGACAAGTAATGGTGCGCCGTGGAGGGCGCTCGATGTCAAACTTGTATTCTAGTTCTATCAAGTCGTGAGAGAGAGATTGATATTGATTGATTGATTAGGTTTATTATGCCCTAGGAACCTTTGGGGCAAGAAATGATACAAAGAAAAAATCACATGTTAGTAGAAATTAAGTAATAAAGCGTTGAGCTAAGCATCTCCCGTGTGGAAATTTCTCCGGGAACGCCCGGTGTTTGCCTAGCCCCGGATGGGCAATCCCGAAGATGGCCCAGCTAGTCGGGTGCTATACGGGCAATATATAGCATAACTGTAAATAATTTTTTCTAGTTTAGCTGTGCAGCCCCCGGTTAGCAAGGCCAGATATTTTCCCTGCATGCGTTTTCACATCAAAACTTGCCTAGGCCCTAGTTGGAAGAGCTCGAAATTGTAGCTGAGCTATTTATATGCTTACACTTTCGATCAACATTCATTATTAACTCGATATTCTCGACGGTAACCATATATGGACCCTGTTACGCATTCGTGTGTCAAACGACACATATTAAGTTTTGAGAAAATGGACATTGAAGTTTTTCTGATTAAAATGGTTTTGATAATACTTTTTGTAATTTTTTTTTTTTTTTTTTTTTTGAATACGCAGCAAATTGATGAAGTTATAATAGATATTCATGAATTATTATGAAAAATACTATGAATTTGAAGAAAAAATAATAATTTTTATATTTCTTATTTTCAATCAATTTTTGATGAATGATTATATAAATGAGAAATATATGAAGATATTAAAAATAAAGAGGTTAGAGCAAAAAGAAACATGACAAGATTGAACATTTCAGGAAAATTTTTTTTTTTTTTTTTGCATTTCAACAGTTTGAATGTAAAAAAGATATTTTCCTGAAATGTTTCATTTTGTCAATCAAACCTCTTTTGCTTTAACCCTTTCTGATATCAATAAACTAACCGGGGTCTGGTCGGGCGCTGTACAGCCGACCCGACAAATCTTCTAGCATTTGTCGGGAATGTTAGACGGGCGCTGGCCAGCTCGCGCTGTACAGCTAAGCGTTACAAGCGTTGCCGGGCACTAAGCAGCCCGCCCGTTCAGCGCCCGCTTAGTGAACAGCGAAACTAGGCAACACCTAGCCAGCCCCCGAATTGAATTTCCACACGGGCTAATGAGCATACCAGAAAGGTATATAATAGAAAGTTAAGACATACATAGAATAGTAAAATAGTAATAAAGTAGTAGATTAAAACAATAACGTAGAATAGTCGAATAAGGTGAGTGTAGTAGAGATAAAATGGTAGAATAAGACAGTAGTGTAAAGCAGTCAGAATGACTAAAATAAGAAAGTATCGTCGTGCGTAGGTGGTAACTTAACATAATGAAGAGAGAGTAAGAGTAAGAGTAAGAGTAAGCTTTATTTGGCGCTCTGGGACAAGTCCCCTCAAGCGCATTAACGATACAGTGTTGGCAGAAATCATACAGATAATTAAGTGGTAGTAGTATTATTAGTAATTATCGTAAGTATAGAGTGAGGAAAATGAGTAAAATTAGATAGATAAAAGACTGTTATAAAAATTTGATAGAAGAATATAAGTTAAAGAATAAAAATTAATCAAAGCAAAGAAAAACTACAAAAACAGATATTCTAGCAACAGTAACCAAAGAGTACATAAACGGTAGATGAAATGCAGAAATTATAATAAGTAATAAGACAGAAATTTCGTCTGCAGACAAGTTCAAAGGAGTACCCCCATTTGGTGTCGTGGCTATAGGGAAAACTGCCGAAAAACCTATGCCGGGTACAGCGAAAATAGACGTCAGCTCGCTTCTGAGCATGAGCCACTATATGCCAACTTGAAGAGATGAGTGAAGAGTTTGGCTTTGAACGAATTTAGACTATTCATGTTCCGAATTTCCGTGGGCAGTGTATTCCAGAAATTTGGTGCTGCTGATCGAAAGGACTTCTTCAACATTTCGGTTCTACAGATGGGCACAATAAGATGGTCAGTTTGTGCTCTTGTGTCACGTGATAACGTCGGATCCCTGAAGACAAAGTACTGCGATAGGTAGTGAGGTGTTTTGGTCTTGAGTATGTTGAAAATCATGCACCCGAGGAAATATTTGTGTCTATCGCTGATCTTGAGCCATCCAAGCTTTTTGTAGTAAGGTTTAATATGTTCATCTCGTCTTAAATCGAAGATGAACCTCACGCATGCATTTAGGGCTCTTTCCAGGAGAAGATTTAGTTCGCCCGTCAAGTCCAGGTAAATGAGGCAGCAGTAGTCGATATGTGGGAACACAAGTGTGGTTATAAGAAGAACCCTAAGTTCTTGGGGGATGTTTCTTCTATTTATCTGCAGCTGATGAAGTGTGCCGAAAATCTTCCTGACTGTGGAGTCGGTGTGTTCATGCCACTGTAGTTTGTTCGTGATAGTGATCCTAAGACACTTTGTGTTCGTCGAGTATTGAAGGGGTTGCCCATGAACAGTGACTGGAGCTAGGCTGATAAGGTTGATCGTATTTATATGCCTAGTTGTTCCGATGACCATGACCTTTGTCTTATCTGCGTTTAGTAGAAGCCCATTCTCAAGCGTCCACGCATAGAATGATGCCACATCTTCGTTGACCTATCGTATACCAGTTTCGAGTTCCGATGATGCACAGTGTAGATAGAAAACCGTGTCGTCCGCGAAGATACTGTGATTGCAATGCCGTATCCCTTTCCTGAGATCTGAAACATAAATGGAGAATAGGATGGGTCCGAGTACCGAACCCTGAGGAACTCCATTCTCGACCTGAAGCCAATCTGAAATATTTTCCTGTCCATCCCGGACCGCCTGTTTTCTGTCAACGAGGTAAGAGCATCTGAGGGCCGAGTTTGAGAAATTTAACTCCCTGAGTATCGAGAGAAGCACGTCATGTCGAACCCTGTCGAAAGCTTTCGAGAAATCAAAGAACACCACCACTGTTACCATTCTAAGATCTGCAGCCTTGCGAATGTCGTCCGTCAGCCGGGGTAGAGCAGTGTGCGTGCTGAAACCCTTTCGATACGCAGATTGGAAGGGGTCATGAAGGCCGTTTTTTGTTGAGAAATTTCATGATTTGCTCTGTTACAATTCTTTCTAGGGCTTTAGAGAGTGAAGGAAGTATAGAGATTGGTCAGTAATCTCCGCATGAGGTAGGTGTTTTGACATTGGGTAGAGGAGTGACGAGCGAGTATTTCCAGTTTTCCGGGAAGATGCCCTACATTAAGGAGAAGGTAAAAAGATGATGAATTTGAATCCTCAGACTTGAAAGGGCCAGTTTAATGACACTTATAGCTATACCATCCACACCTGTAGCGTTCGACCTAGAGTGATTCAGTGCCTTGTCTAGTACCCTAACAGAGATATCTTTGAAATAGAACTTACTATCGTCATATTCGACTTGCCCTAGATAGTAGGGAGCAACTGAGATGCCCTCTCCCTCGCCACCCGCTCTGACAAAATGTGTATTCAACTCAGATAGAGGGAGGTCAATCAAAGTATTAGTCTTTTTCGCAGGAATCAAACCAAATTTACGAAGCTCGGACCAGATGGCTCGAACGTCACCAGCTGACCTAAAAGCGTTGATATAGTGGCTCGATTTTGCATCCTTGACCATTTTCTGTGCTTCATTTCGTAATTTTCGGAAAATCAAGTGGAGCGAAGAGTTTCCACGATTTTTCTTCCATGCCCTACGTGCCCTGTCGCGCTTTGCCATTGCTTCCTTTATGTCGGAAGTGATCCAAGGCGCAGGTGTGTTTTTAACGCTAATCTGACGAATGGGAGCATGCCGGTCCAGACAATCAGTCACAAGACGATTGAAGATTTCAACCTTGGAGTCGAGTGAGCGAACCCCGGAGAAACTCACTCCAATCAGCCTCTTCCAGATCCCTGCGGAACGAGTCAAGGTTTATCTTCTGCAAAGAGCGACAAGAAAATATGCGGGGAGCCTGCCTTACTACCTTCAGATCGTAGGTTATGTATATTAAATCGTGCGCCGAGAGGAAGGGGACCTCATGTTGTCCGTGGTCTGTTACCTTATCAAGATCGTCTACGATACAAAGATCAATCAGTGTAGAGGAGTCCATGAGGTGATGCGTCGGTTCAGAAGGAACCAGATGTAGGTTTGAGCTGCCTATGAACCGCCTTAGGTGATTGCTATTGTGGTTTACGTTCAGCAGGTCTGTGTTGAAATCCCCACAGATGATTTGATTACTAAACATAGGGTATAATTTAAGAAATGCATTTTCGAAGAGGTCGAGAAAACCTAAATGAGGTAGTCGATAAACCACTGCCAGGAGGACTTTAGAACCATAGCCCGGTGAGAATTCTGCTATCATATATTCAGGTTTACCCTAATAGGTACCACCCGAGTTGCCCAGCACCCGTAGGGGAGAGTGGGGCAAGACCGGCAGTGGGGGCAAAACCGGCACCAAAAAAAAAAAAATGACCTAATGGTATTTTCGAATTAAGGCGAGTCATACGAAACGCCATACCGAGTGGTTCCGCTGAAAGCGATAAAAATTTTGGAGGGTGGGGCAAAACCGGCACCAAAAAAAAAAAAAGCGGCTAAATCGTATTTTCGCGATGAGGCGAGTAAGAAAAATCTGTATTTAACGTATCTCTGCTGAAAACGATAAAATACCGGGAAATGGGAGAAAAACCGGCCAGATGCTCTCTCTAATTTCGTCGAATCTTCTAATTTCTAGAAAACTGTATAAATAATTGTTCTTTCGATTAATATTTTTTGGTTCATTTCAAATGGTATAGTAATAGCTCTTTTGTTAAGCACATCTAGTCTCTAAAACTGTTCTTTTTTTTCTTTCATTAAATTGATTTTTCTATTCTTTGTTATATTGAATTTGTAATATTCGTATAATTTTCTTGTTTAGTGGCCGGTTTTCCCCCATTTCCCGGTATTTTATCATTTTCAGCAGATATACGTTAGATACAGCTTTTTTTTACTCGCCTCATCGCGAAAAATACGATTAAGCCGCTTTTTTTTTTGGTGCCGGTTTTGCCCCACCCTCCAAAATTTTTATCGCTTTCAGCGAAATCACTCGGTATGGCGTTTCGTATGACTCGCCTTAATTCGAAAATACTATTAGGTCATTTTTTTTTTTGGTGCCGGTTTTGCCCCCACTGCCGGTCTTGCCCCACTCTCCCCTACTTGAAAATTTTCGCGGATGTAGAAGCCTACACCTCCGCCCGTTTTTCCTAGCCTATCACAGCGAAAAACTTTGTGCCCATGGAGTGCTATAAAATCGTCAGCTGTGGGTGGTTTCAGCCACGTCTCAGACATACAGATGACATCGTAGTCTGCAGCTTCAAAGAACATACGAAATTCGTCAAGGTGACTGGTAAGAGACTGACAGTTTACATGGCACAGCCTGAGAGCGCCGCACGAGTGTCTAGCCGAATTATCCGTAATTTGTCATTCTGACTTTATCGAGTATGCGCCTCTTAAGGATCGGACATTTCGTGCCATCTAACGCGGTATGCGCGGAGTCTGTACCGGCGGACCTGCAGTTTCAGTAGCAAGGAGGTTTATCCCTTTTATTGCAATCGCGCATCTTGTGTTCGCCCGCACAGTGCCCACAGCGGGCAGCTGATCTGCAGTCGCGCGCTTGATGTCCATATCCGAGACATATAAAGCATTGCGCTACTTTAACGTGGTCGTCAAATCTACACGCCGAGAGACCGATATATATTCTCTGCTCGTCTTTAATCGCGGCCCGAGTTTTGGGGGATACCTCAAGGACACAGTTTGTGTACGCCTTACCCTCTCGCGGGGGATATATGTAGACAACCTTGGTGAGTTTATCGTCCGAGCCTTTCAAATTCAAATTTATAAAATCTGACCGAATTTCCTCCTTAGTGAGATCTTTAGAGACGCCGTAAATTATGACTCGCGGATTATATCTGAGGTCCTCTACAACCTCCTGCCTTTGCCAGAGCTGGATGCGCCCGGATTTCATCGAGATCAACTTCATTCGCCTGAATACGTAGGCCGTTGTTTCTGGATCCGATGATCCTTTGGACTTGTAATCCGACCTCAGCTGGCTTGACAAGATTTGTCACAGCCTTTTTGGTTGCACCCGACGATTCATATTTAGTGACAGAGTCGGCTTTAGGCGCGATTATGAAATTTACCGATTTTTTAACCTCTACCGTGGGTCCTTTCGGTACATGAACTTTATTTTGTTTCACCGCGGCGGCAAAACTTTTTTCTACGACTGGCTTCTGTGCAACGGGATGCTTATTCAAGACCTCCATCACCCCGGTGGTGCAGTTTCGAGTTATGCCTGCGCATGCCTTGATGACTGCCTTCTTGCACTCATTAGCAGTCGTGAATTGAGCAGCTAAAGTTAGATACGCACCCGTCAACTTACTAAAGGCCGTCTGGTACATTAGGAATGCCTCCTGAAGCGCGGTTTTCTTTTCGACCGTTTCTTTGCACGCCCTAATGTGTCTTACAACTATGTTGTCCTGTTTAAGTAGATTTGAACGCAGTTCATTTATCTCTTCATTAATTAATGGGAGAAAAATATCACAGTCGGCTCCCGACGCGTTAGGACTCGCAAAAACCGAATTTTCGAGAAAAGATATCGAGCTAGTATTTGCGCCTGACCCCTGGCTACCCACACGGCTCCTCGCAGCTAATGCCATATTCGCCATCGGTAATTAGGCTTGTGAGCCAAAGTAAACAAAGAAAGAAAGATAACGCGCGACAACACCAGAGACAGCACTGACATGTGCAGGCCAGGCTGCGTGTTGGAAAACCAACTGTCAATTTGAGGAATAGGTTAGAATAAAACGTGCACTAAATACCTGATTTTTGTACAAATGGGTGAAGAAAAAACACAATCTCTCAATATAAACTAGGAATGCCGTATAACCACTTGAAATAGTGCCACTCTATATGAAGAAGAACCAGAATAAACACTTATACAAGCGCAGATATGAGGAGCAAAAGAAGAACACAACCGGCACTCAAAGAGAGAGAGTGAGAGAGATTGATTGATTGATTAGTTTATTTATGCCCTGGGTATTCCATGGGGCAAATTAGAATTACAATTAATTATAAAGCTTCCAGTAGTGAACATAAGAAATAGTACAGAAAAGCAAGAAATATGAATATACATACATAAAGCAGCTAAGAACGTGCAATAAAGCAGCATATTTAGGGATTAAGCATACAAGGCTAGAAAATAGTAGTAAAGATAGCTTAGATAAAACTTAGTACTAGCTTAAACTAACTTAAGTGTAAGTAAGAAAAGCTTGTACTGTAAGTAAACGCGAGAGAGAGAGAGTGTGAGAGAGAGAGAGAGATTGATTGATTGATTGATTGATTGATTGGAGTTTATTTATGCCCTAGAGACCTTTGGGGCAAGAGATTAGATTAGATTAGATTAGATTTATTATGCCATGGGACAAGTCCCCTATGGCAGCATACAAAATACATATATAAAACAGAATCGGGTATAAATAATTATGAAGACAATAAGCAAAAGGCAGGAATGGTAATACAGAGTGTGCATAAATGAAAGCCAGTAAAGATAAAAATAACGAAATAAGTTAGGGATACAGTCTAATAACAGAGTAATGAACTAATAAGTAATAACTAATGCGCGAGTAGACAAATATAGGCTAATAGGCAAATAGCAAGTAGCTAGAAAAATAAGTAAATAAATGAATGAGTGAACAAATAAATACAAGTACCAAATAAATAAATAGGTAGGTAAGTAGCCAGCATCAAGAATGAGAAGGATACAACAATTAAATAATAATAACAACCAAGCGAACTAAAGAACTAATGAACTAATGACCAGCCTAACTGCCTCACTGACCAAGCACAGTTCAAGACCGAGAGGGACCCAGCACTAACCACCGAGTAAGGGAGAGAATTCCAAAGGTTAGACGCAGCCACCACAAACGACCTCTGGTAGGTCGAGGTGCGACTGCTTGGACCTTGCAATTTGAGCCCCGAGGCCGTGGATTTAGTAAGCCTTCTGGACCCCGGCTCGATTAGCCGAAAAGACTCAGCCAGATAGGCAGGGGTCCCCGTAGCCACGACTGTGAACAGGAGGCACCCAATGAGATAGAGACGCCTATTTTTCAACGCGAGCCAGTGCAGCCCAAGCCTATGGCCAGTAATATGCTCATCCCGAGGAACGTCAAGAATTAATCTAACACATGCATTTTGAAGGTGCTGCAGCCTTACATCCAAAACTCCAGGTAAATTGTTATAAACACAGGCGCAATAGTCAAACAGCGGAAAGATTAGCGCTGTGACAAGCCATTTACGGAGCGAGACCGAGAGCAGATCCTTTTTAATCTTGAGCTGATGAAGTACTCCATTGACTTTGTTACTGACCACGGTATCATGGTCATCCCATGAAAGATTAGAAGCTACCATAAGACCGAGGTTGCGCACGCGGCTCACATAAGGTATTGTGCGCGCCCCTACAGTAATTCGCGGTACCGACTCAAGATCAAGCCGGTTGAGAAACTTGGCACTGCTACAAAAAATTGCCGTAGTCTTATCAAAGTTAACCTGCAAGCAATTGCGCTCAGCCCAGTCGCAAATGGCCCGAACATCCTCGTTAACCCGCGCAATGCCTTCATGCAACGCCACCGGGGCAAAAGAGCGGTAGATTTGCAAATCATCGGCGTAGAGGAGATGCTTACAGTGGCACAATGCAGACGGAAGGTCATTGACAAATATCGAGAACAGCAACGGCCCCAAGACAGAGCCCTGCGGGACCCCGGATTGCACATTTACCCACGACGAAGTCGTCCCACCAGTTCCACGAACCGCCTGCCGCCGTTCACTCAGGTAAGACCGAAACCACTCCAAGACCGAGGCGGAGCAGCCAGTTGCCTTCAACTTTTCTAGCAGCTTAGCATGGCAGACGGTGTCAAACGCTTTTCGGAAATCAAACAGGACTACCAGGGTAATCATGCGGCTGTCAACCGCGGACTTAAGGTTGTTGTCGTGCTACAGTCCGACCCAAAACTTAAAACCCATATATATTTGTACTAGTCAGCGACAATGTATGGCTTTGTGAGAGTGAGAGCCAGGATATATCCACTCGAGAGCAAGAGAGATACGCGCCGCTTCATGTTTCATTTCAGTTTCACGTTTCAGTTTTAACTATAAAATCCAAATGAGACGGTCGAAAATGCTGAATGATGAATCAAACGATTCAGAAGATGACAATTTACCATTAGATATTTTTTTTATCAAAAAATTTCGAGTTGTTCGTTTTTCAATAATTAAAACCGGTGAATCTGCATTTAAACACATGTATATTCGAAAAAATTCAAAACTTTTTATCTCGAGTTTGAGACGGTCAATTGCGATCATCCTAGGCTTATTTTGTAGCTAATTATTGGAGCTATTTATGATAATAAATTCAAACAACATTGTCGAAAAAAAAAGTTACAGGCCAACAACCTTAAGGACTTAAGGAGAGAGAGAGAGAGAGAGAAATTGATTGATTGATTGAAATATCAATATATGCCCTAGGTTGCTTAGGGACAAGTGGGTTACATCAGAAAGAGATACATACAGAGAAAGAGAGAGAGATAGATAGATAACCTTTATTTATGACCATTACAATGTTGGCCAATTTGGAGTGTGGGAGCACATCACATTACAAAAGAAGATTGTCCTGTGCCCTTGAGAGAGTGAGTAATTCGAGATAACTTAAAACTACGATATATACAAAGAGACCTACTTATTTACTAGAATCACCTATTAGATAATAGGAAGCCGAACTAAGGAGTAGAAGCAAATAAACCGAAAATAAGTTTTTGTAACACCTGCTTCGAAAGTTCGATTTTCGGTGCCTGTTTAGCGCGTGCAAAGTCCCTCTTTTCCAAGCTGTTGCAACCAGAGTATCAAGGTGTTGCAATCCAGATGTTTTGAGACACACTTTGGCAATACTCTGGAATGTGCAAGTGCGAGGCTTGACGCAACTAACAACAATTGCAGAAACAAGGCGACCTCCTTATACGTAATAAATAAGCGATGATTATAATACTCATCGTCAGAACGTCAAGACCGATATTAGGGCAGGTTATGCCAGATCTCAGTTAGACGTAGTAAATCACCTTTTGTAAACTCTTCATACATTAATAAACTTGAATCACTTTGTACGACCGAGTTCCAACTCCTAATTCGACAACGGATCCTTAAACAAATTGTAGTTGTATAAAGGATCTCAGGATCCCAATTACAACAACTGGTGGCAGCGGCGAGGATCGTCGAATCGTACAAGTGAATCAAGTATCGAGCGAGTGATTCAGAAGAATAGTGATCGTGGCACCGAAAGCAGACATCGTTGAAGAAATTACCGTGACGTCACATGTCAAAGAAAGGAAGAGAACGATCAGCATCCGTAGACTCTCCGACTAAACCTGAGTTACAAGGAGAAGTAAGCTTTGGGGATAATTCACCGTTGTTTGGCGTACTACCTCCCAGCCAGAGGCACGCCTTGCATTTATCATTGGCTGCAGCAGCACAAGAATCTTCGGGAAAAGAGCAAATGCCATTGAACTGGGACTTGGTGGAAAGACGCATTACAGAAGGTAAAACCTCGTGGATTAAAGATTTACGAAGAGATCATCTTTTCCAAGCCTGTGAGCATTTTAGTATAAACGTAACCGAAGAAAATACGGTCGACGAACTTCGTGCGGCATTGCGCGAATTTGTTAAAAGCAAGACTCGAGAGCAAGTAGCATCACCACAGATTCAGAACATAGAAGCGAAGCAACCACTAACTAACATGGCAGAAAATACCGTTACCGTGAGACAAGTGTTGAAGGACATCGAGATCTTCGATAGCAGTGACCGAGGAAAAGTTTGTGATTTTATACGCTCTTGTAAATATGCACGTGAAATAATACGACCTGCAGATACGCAAAACCTACTGAAGGCTGTTTTGAGCACGCGGATCAAAGGTGCTCCGGCACGAGCTTTAGAATACAAAACAATTGACACCTGGAAGGCACTGGAGGAAGAGCTGAAGTCGATGAGCATCGATACACGGACATTAGCTTCGTTACAAGTGGAATTCAGCAGCTGTAGACAACGTCACAACGAGGACGCGAAGTCATATGGAGCACGAGTCGAGAAACTAACTGCACAGGTAATCGAAGTGACGATGGAGGAAGCCGCAGAAGAGGATTCGAAACCGACGCTGGAACGCCAGGTCAGAAAACAAGCTGTCAATATCTTCATCAGAGGTTTGAACGACAAGCTGAAGATATTGGTCAAGAGCCGACAGTGTGAAAATCTTAGGGAAGCCATATCACTCGCGATAGAAGAGGAACGAGATTTAGGCCCTATTCGTGGATCGGATCGGGAACACAATCAACCGCGCAACAGCAGAGAAGGTAACAGAGGAAATAGTTGCTATAACTGTGGGAAGCCAGGACACCTTGCACGAGAGTGTCGCTCAGCGAAGACAGGATCCAGTTATCCGCAGAGATTGCCGACACCAAGCAGATACGTGAGAAGAGTTGAGGTAATTTGTCATTTTTGTAGAAAACCAGGGCATTTTATTCGAGATTGCAGAGCCAGATTAGCCGAAGAAAATAGGCGAGGCTATGGAAGAAATCAGGGACCTCCTAGAAGAGAGGAACGGGTCCAACCAGGTCATTCTAGGGACGCCAGCAGGCGAGACGAAGAGAATTCGGGAAACGAGGAGCAGGCGCGGCGGAGAGGCAACCGTATCGCGTCGTACCAGTAAATTGCCTAATAAACGGATCTAAACAGAAAAACCATGCAACGATCAAGGCAGATGAATTCAAAACGAGACACGGAACAATGCTATTAGATTCAGGAGCTGAGGTAAGCTTAGTAAAGGTTGGAAAAATTGACGGCGAAGTAATGGCTGAAGACGGTGTGATCACGCTCAGAGGAATAGGCGGAACACCGGTTGCGACCTTATGTAAGGTCAGGTTAAATATAAGGGTTGGTGATAGGCACATATCGCACCCTTTGTACGCAGTTAAAGACGATTTTCCACTAGAAGCAGACGGTCTCTTAGGAGGCGACTTCCTCGAGAAGCATGACGTCGAGCTCAGATCTGGAATATACGCAAGATTGTACGGAACGACATGGAATTTAGGAGCCACAGGAGCTCACATATCGCTTGAACGAAGAAGCGAGAAGATAGTCCGTGCAAAGACACATGACGACACGGAAGGTATCGTCGAAGGAATCGAGTTACAGCCAGGAGTATACATGGGGAGTTGCATCACCAACGCAGTCGACGGTAAGTGCAAAGTCAGCATTTTGAATACAAACGATTATGATGTAGAACTGGGACAGCCGTGTGTACAAATAGCAGCACTAGGCCAAGAGCACACAGATATGACGCAAGTTTATGCATGTCGAGCAATGACACCGAGTAACGCGAGCCGAATGCAACAGCTGAGAGACAACCTACGTACGAGTCATCTGGATCGAGAAGAAAAAGAAAGCTCACAAGATATTTGTGAAGAATTTCATGATGTATTTCACTTAGAAGGAGACTATCTGGGTTACACGAACGCAGCTAGTCACAGAATTACTACAAATCCAGATATTGCGCCAATAAATGTAAGACCTTATAGACTTCCAGAAAAACACAAGCAGGAGATAAACGAGCAGGTAGATAAAATGCTTGCCGACGGGATAGTCAGACAGAGCAAAAGCCAGTGGAATGCACCACTGCTAGTAGTACCGAAGAAGGCAGACGCATCAGGAAAAACGAAGATGAGAGTCGTAGTTGACTTCCGTAAGGTGAACGAGGTTACTGTAGGAGACTCCTTTCCACTGCCTAATATTACCGAGATATTGGACCAGTTGGGTAAGGCA
The DNA here is from genome assembly GCA_943736025.1 of Tenthredo mesomela. Lineage (NCBI taxonomy): Eukaryota > Metazoa > Arthropoda > Insecta > Hymenoptera > Tenthredinidae > Tenthredo > Tenthredo mesomela. The sequence continues at coordinate 39,718,727 of OX031014.1, read as the reverse complement.
AAATATTTCTCTACACTAGATCTAGCATCAGGACTTTACCAAATTCCAATGGAAGAGGAGGATAAGTGCAAGACGGCATTTTCCACTTCACATGGTCACTACGAATACAATCGCATGCCTTTTGGACTGAAGAATGCACCTGCTACGTTTCAACGGTTAATGAATACTGTACTTTCCGGAATACAAGGCCTTAGGTGTTATATCTATCTCGATGATATTGTCATACATGCTCCTAGTTTGCAGGAACATAACAAACGACTGGTAGAGGTACTGGAACGCTTACGACAGAATTCATTGAAGTTACAACCTGACAAGTGTGAGTTTCTGAGGAAAGAGGTCAACTTCTTGGGACACGTCATCACTAGAGACGGGATAAAAGCAGATCCAGAGAAGATCCGAGCAGTAGAAGAATTTCCAATTCCAAAGACTGTAAAAGATGTTCAAGGATTTCTGGGTTTGGCCGGATATTACAGACGATTTATACAGAATTTCTCGAGTTTAGCAAAACCGCTTACACATTTGCTAAAGAAAGAGGTGAAATTTGGATGGACTTCGAGGGAACAAGAAGCTTTTGAAAATTTGAAGAAGACGTTGACGACCGCACCAATTCTACAATATCCAGATTTCGAGCAACCGTTCATCGTGACAACAGACGCATCCGACAAGGCTATCGGAGCAGTCCTGTCGCAAGGAATAATAGGAAGTGACTTGCCAATAGCATACGCAAGTAGAACTCTCAATTCGGCAGAAGGCAATTACAGCACCACAGAAAAGGAACTATTAGCCATAGTCTGGGCAGTTAATCATTTCAGACCGTATGTATATGGTACCAGATTTAAGATTGTTACAGATCACAAACCACTCACATCCTTATTTGGAGTCAAAGATCCAGGATCACGACTCATGAGATGGCGACTGAAGCTGGAAGAATACGATTACGAGATCGAGTACAAGGCAGGGAAGGCAAATACCAACGCAGATGCCTTGAGTCGCATGTACACAGTGACCAGAAGTCAGCGGAAAGAAGAGGAAGAATTGAACAACCGAGAACAAGAATATTCCGAGGAAGATCGGAACAGGATCATCTATGAGTACCACGATACGCCATTAGGAGCACATCAAGGAGTTAATCGAACGATCGAACGAATCCGATTGAAGCACGATTGGGCTGGATTACGGAAGGAAGTCGAGGAACACATTTCCCGAGTGACCAGAAAACGGGAGCTGATCACGTCCTCAACCACGAGAGGACAGCCAATAGCATGTGCAACTTGGCGCACCACCGCCGGACGCTAGACAGGATGACTTCAACCCCCTGCTCAGGTTCAGAACATCGCGAGGGCTGAGCCTGCTCTTGTTGGTGCTGCAGGGCTTGGCGCAACGCGGCGACATCAGTCATCAGTAGTGAGCTCGCGATTTTTGCTCTCCAGCTCTGCTATAGGGCTGTATATGAGTCCACTTGAGATAGGAGAAGTGGCAGGTTGGCAAGCTGAAGAGTGAGCTCGTCAAAGTGGGCATTCATGTACCGAAACAAGTCAACAGGCGGGGCAGGAGGAACCGTTAAGAGATATAGATAGATAGATAGATAGATAGATAGATAGATAGATAGATAGATAGATAGATTGATAGATTGATAGATTGATAGATTGATAGATTGATCGATTGATCGATTGATTGATTATACCCATAGCAATATTGGGTAATAATACAAACGTATGCGGAGATAGTACAGAGCAGAAGAAATATATATGTACATAGAAAAAATAGAGAGAAAAACAGAGTATGCATGAGTATAGTACAGAAAGCTTAAAAATAGATACTTAAGCTAAAGTCAGACTAGGATAAGTTAACCTAAGGAAACTAAGCTAAAGAAAGTAGGAACTAGAGAACGAGGGGGAGAGCGCACGCGCGGCCTCGGTGTCGAAGAGGTATTGCCGCAGGTGGGACCGAAAAACCGGGAGAGAGCGGGCGGACCGAATGTCCGACGGTAGAGATTCCCAGAGGTAGAGGGCGCCAACGGTGAAAGACCTCCGGTAGGCCTCGGCGGCGAAACGGGGGATGCGAAAATCTCCCCTTTCGCGACGAGAGGGGCCGGGGGAGGCGGGAGCACGGTCCACGAAGAGGGCCCGAAGGTAGATGGGTTTGCCTGAGCGGATGACTGAGAAAAAGAGGCATCTGAGGAAGTAAAGCCTACGGTCGCGGGCTATGAGCCAGAGCAAATCCCGACGGAAGATGGTGACATGCTCATCTCTGGGAAACCCGCAAATAAAACGGGTACAGCAGTTGAACAATCGCTGCAATCGGCTATCGAGAACACCGGAGACGCCGTGGTATACAACTGAACAGTAAACCAGCAGAGGAAAAATGAGAGCAGTAACCAGTAGAGTGCGCAGAGGCGGGGAAAGCATACGACGCGACATGGACAGCTGCCGCAGCGTGCAATGGACGCGGTTGGAGACTGCGTCAATCTGAGGTACCCACGTGAGCTTACTGTCAAGGAGAAGCCCCATATATATTTTTTCTCAAATTTTTGGATTCAGGTCGGATGAAAAAAAACGCTTCGGAAAAATCAGCAAACATTCCCGAAAATCCTTCGTTACATATAAAAACGTTCAAGCAACAGTTCACAGTGGACTGGCATCTGCTGCTGTTCGTTTTCATGATTTTTTTTCGAAAAAAGCACGAAAAAGAATGGAAGACGTTTGCCCACTTTGGCTGAAAGCTATCTCCTTAACACTCAAAAATTACGTCTTGACATCCTGAAAACCCACACCAAAGGATTTTTTTATGAGACCACATCTTGAGGTGCCTAGACGAAGATTACATTTTTACTTCACTTTCGAGAACTTCCAGACTCGGATATATCCTTCCTTCCACCAGAATGCAATTTTCAGCTAACAATTAAAATTTTGAATAATGATCTGATTGGCTTCATTGCAAACCTTCAAAAAAACAACAGAAATTTGGTTATTTCCGTGTCATACTCAGAATAACCAAATTTCTGTTGTTTCTTTGAAGGTTTGAAATGAAGCAAATTCGATCATTATTCGAAATTTTAATTGTTAGCTGAAAATTGCATTCTAGTGAATGGAAGGATATATCCGAGTCTGGAAGTTCCCGAAAGTGAAGTAAAAATGTAATCTTCATCTAGGCACCTCAAGATGGGGTCTCATAAAAAAATCCTTTGGTGTGGGTTTTCAGGATATCAAGACGCAATTTTTGAGTGCTAAGGAGATAGCGATTTAAAAAGAGTGCATTTTTCACTCCACCTTAATGCTCATACATGATAGATATGCTCATATGTGATAGATATGCTCATTAGGCCTGGCCAAAAAAAAAAAAATTGTCTTTTGATTTCGTCTCTATCAACTCACATTAGTCTTGGGTTTAAATATAAAGTCTCTGCCAAAATTTGGGCTTCGTCGGATAATTCTAAGAGGTCGCGCATCGGGTCTCAATATTTGCATTCGATTAAGGTGAAGTGAAACGTTTCAAGGCCACGGCCGGGTGCCTTGCACCGCGGTAAAACAGAACTACCGAACGTTTGGTACCTCTGTCCACCGCTAGATTATTTGCAAATATACTGGCTGCAATTTCGATACAGGCTGTGATCTCGACTAAATGTAGATAAGGGTTGTGATCTCAACTGAATATCGGTTTTTTAGTTATGAGCAACGGAGAATCGTCAATTCTCAGCCATTTCTCCATCAAATGACACGAGATTAGGCTCAAAGTGTGTAGTTTTTCATTGCGGAGTGGTTAATTATCGGGAAAAATGCGACTATCTACGGCAACAGTGAATAATCTCGCGATTTATGTGGTCGGTACGTCAATCTGTGAAAATTTTTGTCAAATTTTGGAAAAGTGAAATAATCAGCCACTTTCTGCCACAATTATGTGTAATCCCTCCAAGTTTCATCGCGATTGATTCAGTAGTTCCGGAGAATTCACGATTCCCGTTTTCGAAGTTCTGACAAACGTTTCACTTCACCTTAACACGTAAAATAGTAGATTACGATACAAGTGCGCGAAGTACGTGATTCTCGCACGAGTGTAGCTTGTCGCCCGAGCGAAGCGAGGGTGACAAAAAGACGAGTGTGAGGATCACGTACGCGCACGTGTGCCGTATACTATTTTTTATAACTCAGTGTGCGAATTTCGATTTCGAAAAATAATTTTCATCAGTAACCGAAAACCGGCTGAGAATGTTAATACTGTATTTTAGACAATATTCTACAAATACACTATTTACAGTGTGCCAAGTAAATCATTCTCTGCACTCAGCGTGCGAATGTATAATATACTCCAGATACTTTTACGCACTGAGTGCGCGAATGTATCTACTCCAGATACATTTGCACACTGAGTGCGCGAATGTATCTACTCGGCACACTGCGAGCCACGGTGTGTGAATCGGGCACTTCGCACACTATCAACAGACATGAGAAATCGAGTTTCGCACACTGAGTTATAAAAAATAACTTTTCATCATTCTAACCTCAAAATCGCAACGTCGTCGCGATTTCTCGGCAATCCTGATGAAAATTAATGATCGTTACTTGTACGTCAAGGCTTTTTGACGAACCTCGTTACAGCACTCGCCTTCGGCTCGTGCCGTAAACCTCTCGTTTCGTCAAAAAAGCCTTTCCTTACTCGTAATGAAATGTACTATTTCACCGTTCAAAGCTGTTCTAGAAAAATTTAGGCGACCGAGGGGAGTGCACATTGCCATGCGGCTTCTTCTATTTTTTTTCAATTTTTTTTTTTTTTTTTTAATTTTTTTTTTTTTAATTTATTTTCTAAACTTTTTTTTTATTTAATTTTGCACACCTCAAAACGCATTTACCGACAGAAGACGGAAAAAAAAAATTAAAAAAAAAAAAAAAATGCAAAAAATTAAAAAAAAAAAAAAAAAAAAAAATAGAGAAAGCCGCACGGCGATGTACACCCCCCTCGATTACCTAGATTTTTCTAGAACAGCTTTGAACGGTCAAAAGTTATTTTTTACGTGTTAATCAAATGCAAATATTGAGACCCGATGCGCGACCTCTTAGAATTATCCAACGAAGCCCAAATTTTGGCAAAGATTTTATAGACCCAAGACTAATGTTTAGAGTTGATAGAGACGAAATCAAAAAACAATTTTTTTTTTGGCCAGGCCTAATGCTCATGTCTGAACAGGTATGCTCATATATCAATAAATATGCTCATATGTGAGCATGCATAATTGTTTTTGGGCTATAAACTATAATGATTTAGACCATACCCGAGTGAAAAAAAAAAATGAATTTGGGAAATAGTGGACACCCTAATAAGCATACATGAGCATTAGAGTGGTTCTTAACAGCGGCGTTTTTGAATTTTTTCGCTCCCAAGGGTTCAAAGATTTATCGGGGAGATAGAGTGCTGTGACTTCTAGGTGATAGTAAATAAAAATGAAATTGAAAACAATGTAGCTTTGAGCATTTGCCAACAAGATCAGGTTAAGTTCACTCTTGTCTACACTGTGGCGGGAGACATACGGACAAAGTTTATTCGTTGTACAGTATAGCAAAGGCTAGTTTCCCTATTTTTAGAAGCGACTGATGGTGAAAATGATGAATGTTGTTTCATTCTTAGTTCGAGTCTCTTCCAAGACGCGATGTCAACTGCCAAACAAATTCCAAAACGCCAAATTCACAGCCCAAAATAATCGCGGAGTTAGATTAAAGGCACGTCACTGTTTGCAGTCAAATTTGCAGACAAGCCGAATAACCAATTACGAAAGAATGACGAAGGATAATGAAGTTCTCCTAGAATTGGTCCCAAAACTGCTGTAAAGAATTTAATTTCGCCAGTCGTATATGGGCAAGTTCACCAGTTATCAACAAATGTCGTCAAAAAATCGATTTGTCTGAAATTTTTACCTCTCGTAGTGTCTACTAAGATTGAAAAGTTCGCTAGATTTGAACCTTCTAGGACTTACTGTTCGCGAGAAATGCCACATACAAGTTTACCATTTCCACCTAATTGAGGTTTGAACGCGAATTGTTTTCGTATCGTTATCGGAATAAAAAAATTAGACAAATATCGGTATCTTATGTGAAAAACTCTCACCTTTCCGAATATGTTGTTTATTTCTAAATAACTTTTCGGAATCAATCTCAAAAACATGTTTTTCGGCAAAAAAAAAAACCGCTTTTTTCATGCGCCAAGAAAATTTATCTCACTTTTGAGTTTTTCATGTGAAAGCTGAGATTTTTTCAGTAAGAGACACAAATTTCCAGAGTGGGACGGCCATAGTATCTCACGTGAGCTACGTTCAATTGATAAAGGTCTGTTAATAAAACTCTCTTTTTGAAATCCAACGGAATATTCTCATTTCTCTAACCATGCACAATTCAAAGAAATAAAATTATTGAGTTGAATTTCAAAAAGTCAGTATTAATAATAGACCTTCCCGGGAAAAAAAGTTCCATACATGATCAGATATGGCCATATATGAACTACCATACTTGATCAGGTATGAAATTTGACCTGATCTGAAGATACATGAGCATGTAGGAGCATATATGAGCATGTGAAAGCATATATGAGCATATCAAAGATGACATGAAGATGTATGGGCATGTGAGATCATATATGAGCATGTCTGAACATATCCGAACATATCTGAGCATATCCGAACATGTCTGAGCATTTGTGAATATATCTGAGCACATTATATAAGCTAAATGAGCATTTAAAAGTAAAAGTAATGTGACTTTGTAGGAACGACACTTCTTAAAATTAGGCAAAAAAATCACGGCAGTTTTTGCATGTCATCGAGTTTGACGTTACGTAGTGCTGACATCTGGGTTATGCAATTATTGAATAATTGAATTTTTGCCTAATTTGATCATTTGTTATGTTGAATAAAATAATAATAAAGCACACGATTCTCATGGGATACCCCATTTGTGATTCTTTTATTTTTCACTGAAAAGAAGATGAATCTCACTGAATAATCGAGAATATGAATTTTTGGCCCACGATTAACCATGAAAGAAAATTTAGTATGAAATATAGTGAATAAGCATGTTTTTGAATCATTTGAAAATTCCTTCTCGAATAGGGAGACTAGGGGAACAAAATAAAAATCTGGAAAAATTAGGGAATTTTTTTAAAAATTATTTGGAGCTGATTTGGGGGGATCCAATATGATTTTTTTTTTTACCCCATCTAAGGACCACCCTATATGGAGCGTTTCACGTCAAACCGACCACCCCAATTTTGTGAGTTACTTTGATGAAATCAAAACAATAACAGCATATCAATCGACGATATTTTTGCATGGTCTTGATCGGAAATTGTAAAGTCATTATTGTTGAACACACAGGCATACGATGGATAGTTTTTATGTGTTATAATTGGTGACAATCTCAGTACTGTGAAACGCAGAGAGGAAATTCGAAGACCTAGAATATTTGAATCGTATTTCCGTGAGTTCGATAATTCTATTTGAAGGCTTCATTGCATCATATACACGACAATATATGGGCATATACAATCATACATGATCATATATGATCATATATGATCATAGTTTGTCATGTATAGTTCAGATTGGGCAATTATTAGTATGGTCAGATACGAGTGTATATGCTCATTTATGATCGTTTATAACCATACATGGTCATACATGGACATGTATGAGTACATATGGGCATGTATAAGTCTGATTATTACAGCCAGGTTACTAACTGAAATGACCGCACATGATCATGTATGAGCTCGTAACATCATATATGGCCGTGTATGATCATATATGACGCACGTGATTAGACATGATCATGTCAGGTCAAAATTCATATACGAACAGATATGATCGAGTATGAGCATGTCCTATCATATATGATCATATATACTTTTATACATGATCATACATGACCATACATGGAACTTTTTTTCCCGGGTTTATCAATTGAACGTAGCTCACGTGAGATCCTATGGCCGTCCCACTCTGGAAATTTGTGTCTCTCACTGAAAAAATCTCAGCTTTCACATGAAAAACTCAAAAGTAAGATAAATTTTGATGGCGTACAAAAAAAAAGCGGTTTTTTTTTTTTGCCGAAAAACGTGTTTTTGAGATTGATTTCGGAAAGTTATTTAGAAATGAACAACACATTCGGAAAGGTGAGAATTTTTCACATAAGATACCTATATTCTTCTAATTTTTTTATCCCGATAACGATACGAAAACAATTCGCGTTTAAACCTCAATTAGGTCGAAATGGTAAACTTGTATGTGGCATTTCTCGCGAACGGTAAGTCCTTGAAGGTTTCAACTTGGTGAACTTTTCAATCTTAGTACACACTACGAGAGGTAAAAATTTCAGACGGATCGATTTTTTGATGTCCCGTTCATTTGTTGATAATTGGTGGACTTGGCCATATGTATAATTCCTTGCAATACTGTCAGCGTCATATGAAAAGGATGACGACGTTATTGTATGTAGGTAATTTGCCTGCAACTGAGGTACCACCGGGTACCACGCCTAATTCGTTGGTTTAATCTTTCCACTTTGACATCAAACAAATATTTAAGGACAAACTTAGTTTTTGTAGAAAAATGCAATTCGAGTTTCTCTCTCTCTCTCTCTCATTTCTCAGATGTTTCACTGCAGAATTGATTTTTGGACATTTGTAAGACTCGAAGCAACTAGGTATACGTAGATGCAATCGCAATCGCAATAGTAATAATTATAATGATAATGATAGTATCAAAAATAATAATAATAATAATAATCGTCATCAGCTGAGTTTAAAAAGTTCGCCAATTTTCATCGGTTGTGATTCCGACATAACGATGCTATTCGCCGTCACGTTTAAGGGTCTACAAATGTTTTTACGCAATCAACGCTATTGTCTTCTTTTCGAAGTATCCGTTTCCAAACTGCTCTTGTGCCATTTGCTTTAACGCCTCAGCTCTCTCGTTTGCGGCTCAGTCACTATAGTTTGAATAAAAGAATATAACATGCAAGCACGAATGTATTCCAGCTATCTTCAACTATATTCATTTCATTATATTTTTTGAAGAAAAAAATGAAATTTGAAGGAAATAAACGTGACCTCAGCCCCTCACTCATCAGAGCGTAATTGTGTAGGTTGAAATTCTTCGTTCAGGCTTGGAGCACGCTTGATATACAGGGTGTCGCAAAATTGGCGGACCATCTGCATACCAGTGGATTCTTTGCGAGAAATTGAGACAAAAGTAGTTGGGTGTCCGTTAAAAGGGGTGTTCTCGAATTTCATTCCTCCCTGTGGCTCAATTGGTTTCCAATAAGCAAAAAAAGAGTTCTGCTACGGGATTTTCCATTATTTTCATTCTAAGTGGTGCCGCACAGTGGGACGGAATCCCAAATTTCTGGACAAAAGTCGAAAACGCATTCAATTCAAGTAAAAATCAGCACTCGGGGGTTTTCGGGGTTGCTGGCCGCGAATCGGAAGTCAAAATTTGAAAGAAAACAAAATGGCGGATCCAATATGGACGACTTGTATGTAAAAAACATTTTATTCATACTAAAATAACAATGATTTGCTTAAAATTAAGTTGATACAGAAATATTGAAATTATAATGATGTATAGATTAGGGTGGTCCTTAAGGGGACCAGTACAGTTTGAACCAATGAATTCAACATACTCCAAAAATCATTTATAACTTAACCAAAGTTCATTACATATCAAAAAAATCATGTTGCCCAAATCAGTTGTCGTAAGGTTTCAGCCACATGGTTGGTCCAATTTCACATTTTGACGTCTCATTTTCTTCGGAGCGCAATCCTACATCGTGTGAACGCGGGGATCTGTAAAAAAAAAATCATGTTAAAAGTTATAGCGAGTTATCAAAATTCACCCAAAATGTGGCCACTCTTTTGCAGATAACTTGGTCCAAAAATTTTATTTCCAAATTTCCCTCGTTCATACGATGAGGATTGGTTTTCTGAAAAAAATAAGCCCTAGCCGAGCCAAATCGGTCCAACGGTACTCCTAAAACCTTACGACACAGCTCCAAAAACATAGTTTTGAGATAAACGCGTTTTAAGTTTTCACTAAAAAATCGGAAATAACTACTAGAAAAGTTCAAGATATCAAAAATTGTCACAAACAAAAGTTGTTTGGAAAAAAATTTTGACTCAAGTGACCATTTTTTATTTCGACGAAAAAAATTGTTCTTTTCCTTTCCAACTTTCAAAGTAATATTTCTAACGAACCATCTTCAAAAAGCTCCGGCAGCGTATGACGGTCCTTCCCTAGCTTCTGCAGCCTCATTTTGACCTAGCTGCAGTCTTCTGATAGCGATTCGGGCTTCTCGAGTACTATCAGCTGCCTGTCGTCGAGCCTATTCCAAGCGTATTTGGTTAGTCTGAATCATTTGAGCTCTTGCGTGAGATCCTGGGGTCACTCCAAGTGCAGTCATGACCTTCAGAATCCCAGTGGCTCCTTCGGAGAAAGTTATTGCTGTGAGATTTGCTGCTATAGACACTATTTTCCGTCCTGTGTACACTCTCTTGGGGCGGAATTTCCAAATCACGTTGTTCAGTGACTCATTAGCGTTCTGAGTCTTACCACCAACGCAGCGGGTGAGTAGTTCTGGAGCTGTGAGATTTTCGAAGACAGGCTTGATCGCGTCCATCACGACTTGGGGGAGAGAATTATTATTATTATTATTAATAATAATAATAATAATAATAATAATAATAATAATATTAATATTAATGATATTATTATTATTATTTATTATTATTATTATTATTATTATTATTATTATTATTATTATTATTATACGATACTTACTTTGAGGTTAGTCGGTGGTTTCCCACAAATAAACCTCACACACACTGTAACTTGATGTCACACACACAAGTAGCAGAAGTAGATTTTAGCACGATTGAATCGCGGATTTTTTAGTACTGAAAAGTACTGTTTTTTTATTTATTGTAATCGGAACAGATTTAAAAAGCGGGAACGTTGACACGATTTCAGAAAGCGTTCAGAAAACAATGGCCGGTCACACAACATGTGAGCGACATGTAAATAAGGCGACAGCGCCAATTGCGCCAGTTCGCCAAAGCTCAATTATGAATCTCGGTCGATAACTCTGTCACTTATACGAATTCGTCGACGCCAATTTTTTTAGAGATAGATATGACCCTGAGATAGCATATACCGCAAAAAACGAAAAAACGATTTTTGCAAAATTTCAAACTGTACGGGTCCCCTTAAATGGGGTTGGAAAAAATTTTGACCTCGCCGCCCCCCAGCTCAGCTCCAAACAAGTCGAAAGAAATGTGAAAAAAATGTCAGCCCCCTATCTTAAAAATTGGCCCATGCCAGAGGGGGGGTAATTTTCCCTTTTGAAATACACGTGTCTTTTCGATTTTTTAAAGACTTGCGTACTAGAGTGTCTTCAACTCTTTCTAAAAATCCCAAATACTTACGAACGCATTCCTGGTACCCATACTCTATATCCAGATGGATGAATCAAACTCCTGATTCAACCTTGACAGCTGTATGGGTCATTCTATGAGAGGAAACTTTTTTTTTTTTTCCTTTCAGTTGCCGAAAAATTTTGTCAGAACAAAGTTCGACATCGAAAATATCGATCATGGAATGAAAAATATAAATCCAAAAATTTTGACAAAATTTTTCGGCAACTGAAAGAAAAAAAAAAAAAAAGTTTCCTCTTATAGAATGACCCAAGGTTGAATCAGGAGTTTGATTTATCCATCTGGATATAGAATATGGGTACCAGGAATGCGTTCGTAAGTATTTGGGATTTTTAGAAAGAGTTTAGGACGCTCTAGTACGCAGGTCTTTGAAAAATCGAAAAAACACGGGTACTTCAAAAGGGCAAATTACCCCCCTCTGGCATGGGCCAATTTTTAAGATAGGGGGCTGAAATTTTTTTCACATTTCTTGCGACTTATTTGGAGCTGATCCGGGGGGCGGCGAGGTCAAAATTTTTTCCAACCCCATTTAAGGACCACCCACTATAGGTACTAGAGAAATTAACATTAAATTTTAAAGTAAATATAAAATAAGGAAATGCTAGGAAACATGAAAAATTCTCAAATGTTTATTCGTCAAATAATCTAGTTGGTAACGTACAACTTTAGTAGTCGTCATCAGAAGAATCACTTGATTCACAGTCAGTGGATTCAATTGTAAAATAGCCTGAGCTTTCCACACTTGTTGACATGGCCGGCAAGTATAGTGTGGTGAGGAGGAGACGACCATACTCGAAATTTTCCGTGTGTGGTTTTACCACATACGAAATTCGATCGTTACCAACCAAAATTTATCGATTCATACTTCAAATTTGAATATAAATGAAATCGCAAGTCGACAAAAGTTCAATTTTCAGTCATGAGACTTGAGATCAACTATTATGACTCGGAAAAGGTTGAATATTATCGCTATTCTGCAGGTTCGCCGGGAGATGACCGAAAGTCTAAACGCGAATGAGCTAAATATAAATTAATGATTTCGAAAGTACTAAGCAGTTAAATCATTGTAATACTTCTGGCAGCAATGATTTGATTTTTTTGCAAGGTAATTTGCATAAGCTCGAAATATATGGGTCAGATTTTAATAGAAGCCGTGCAAAAAGGTCTTCCATAGATTTCACTCGGGAACACTTTCACGCAAAATCTGTTCTGCACCATCATTTAGCTGATTTTTGATGAGCAGGAAAATATTCTTCCTGGATAAACCAGGTTGGATCCACTGCTGGATCCACTGCTGGATGATCGGCAGCAGATTCTGACATTTCGAAGTGTAATACATATAAATAGGAATTAGATATTCAATCTCACTTGCTAAAAATTGGGTCATTCTTTTACAAACCGTACACTTTCAAAATTTGACATTTTAAAATCGTCTGAAATTTTTTTTACAACTTACATACATCAAATTACTTCACACGTATTTCAGGATTTTGCTGGAAATTTTTTTTTTTTTTTTTAATATCCGCACATGAATTTTTGATAATTTGCTGGATTTTCTCCCATTTTCTCCTACTTGAAATTCATTATCTCCAGTTGTACTGATCGGATCAATGTCGGCCTTATTTCATTTTACACTCCATTACGTGAGCTTTCAAAGTGTTCCTCCCCTGTCAGCAATCCGACCCTTGGACTATTACTTTACCTAACCCACCACTTTAAAACCCCGAAAACGAATCTTCGTTTTTCGACTTTGGCCAGGAATTTTGGATTCCGTCCCACTGTGTGCCGGTAAGCTCATTCGTTTTCCCATTTGAATGACATGGGTTTTTAGTGTAAGTTTAGTCAATATTTTAGTCAGAGCCACTGTCAAATTTGCATTCAGCGCCCCCGAAAGCCTTCTTACTGTGCTCATCAGATTTTTCAATCACTCAGTAGGCTCAGGAAAAAAGAAATGGACTCACACTAAAAACCAATATTATTCAAATACGAAAAAGAATGAGCTTACCGGCACCACTTAGAATCAAAATTAAGGAAAATCCTTCAGCATAACTTTTTAAAAATTGATTTGGAATCAATTGAGCCACACGGAGGAATAAAATTCGAAAGCATCCCTTTTAAAAAACACCCTAATATATGATTTGATTGAATCCAAAATGTAGGTATAAGGTATTGTAAATGATAAGTCAGGATTTATAGGCCATCGCCTTTGATACTTACAATTAGATGCAATTTCAATCAATAGAATCAGTTATAATACTGTAGGATCAATGTTTGTGATTGTTTGTTAAATAAATCTTGCTATCAGATGAACAGATAGCCATAAATTTCAATTCAAGGAAGTAGAAGAAAAAGCAAGTTGATGTGAAAATTTGGTAATAATGGGACAGAATTAATTGCTCAAGTCATTCTTCCAGTAGAGAGAAATCATTTGTTTATCTGTTGAACATTTGTATTCCAAAAAATTAGAGACCGAAGAACCTGAAGTCTGAAAGGCTTAGGTCACCCTTATATCTGAAACGAAGCGGTTTAATGTTTGCTGCATTTTCCCAAAATTCTTCCTTCCTCTTGCTGTTTTATCGAAACTACATTTTTCAACCTGACGGTAACTAGATCTTGAAATCTATTGGACTAATTGACTTAAAATTTGGACACAATACTTCCAGATACATTATCTATAGGGAAGGACCTTCGTGACATCCCCCTGCAGCGTCGCCATTTTTGAACATTTTTGACAATTTTTAGGCGGAGCATAGATCGAATTATGAATTATCGTGTGGCCTAAAATAGCAAACTTTCGTTCAATGCTTTTGAGTTTTTCGATTTTTGAAAATAAGCCTATTTTCAGGCGTTAAGGTGAAGTGAAACGTTTCAAGGCCACGGCCGGGTGCTTTTCACCGCGGTAAAACAGAAATAACGAACGTTTGGTACCTCTGCCCACTGCTAGATTCTTTGCAAGTAAACTGGCTGCAATTTCGGTACAGAATCTGATTTCGACTGAATGTCGATACGGGTTGTGATCTCAACTGAATGTCGGTTTTTTAGTTATGAGTAACGGAGAATCGTCAATTCTCAGCCATTTCTCCTTCAAATGACACGGGATTAGGCCTAAAGTGTGAAGTAGTTTTTCATTGCGGAGTGGCTAATTATCGGGAAATTGCGATTATCTACGGCCACAGTGAATAATTTCGCGATTCATGTGGTCGGTCATCAATCTGTGAAAATTTTTGTCAAATTTTAGAAAAGTGAATTTTGGAAAAGTCATCGGAAGGACGTCTTGTAGACTTCTTTCTGCAGGACATCAGGAGACCGTCTTACAGAAATCTTTTTGATTTTTGTAAGAAATCAGAGATCTTTTTGATTTCTGTAAGACGGCTGAAAAAAAAAAATCGGTCCCTAAATTTGCCGCCCCTAAAATTTGCCGCCCTAGGCTCAAGCCTACTCAGCCTACTGGTAAATCCGCCACTGGCCACAATTATGTGTAATACCTCAAAGTTTGATCGCGATTGATCAGTAGTTCGGAAGAATTCACGATTCCGGTGCTCGAGGTTGTGACAAACGTTTCACTTCGCCTTAAGGGTGGACTACACAGGTTTTGTGGAAAGAACCACGTTTTTGCTCTTGAAATCACGGAAAAACATCCAATCGAAAATTCCTGACAGCAATTTTTAGATTATAATATTATGTGTCTTGAGAAAAAATGTCAACCTCCTGCGATGAAAGTGTATGCGCAGGGGACCTTTCGCAGTCTCTTCGCTGCAAAAGTCATTTTCACCTCATTAAATAACATAGCTATAGGTAGGTACTTTGAATTACTAGATACCAATTGACTGTTCAGTTCAGTTCGGGTGAAAATCTGGGAATGAAATAATAAAGGAATAGTCGAAACGGGCTGTACTGCCTGTACTACTCCCGTAAAGAATGCGTGACTCTGTTGCGACTCGACTAACCTTTTGATTAGCAGACTAATAAGATAGTCATTTAGTTCCGTATCCTTTTGGTGCTTGCGCAAGTGGCCAGACAAAGTAAATTATAATAACTTCGTGTACTGTATCGCTGATTATAATTATAACGATGACAAACAGCGGGTGGCATATTATTCAGGTGCTTCTGTGGTACAGGGTTACCCAAAAGAACCAGCCCAATTTGAAACATGAATAACATCCGAACGCGACAATCGATCTTCAATATTTTACTGTTGCTGAAAACTGGGATAATGAATCTCTCATTTCGCGTTGGAAGGTCAGAAAAATATTCATCCGTTTTAGAGATACACGTACTCGAAAAAAAAAATTCGTTTTTTAAGTGCATGTATCTCCGCAACCGATAAAGGTTCTTCGGATTTTCCAGCGCGAAATTAGAGGGTCATTCTCTTATAGTTTCTAGCAAAAGTCAAACCATCAAGATCTATTCACGCGTACAAATTTATTCAGGTTTCAAATTAGGCCAGTTTTTTTCTTTTTTTTTTTTGTACGCCATCTTGCAGGTGCGTCCCAAAAATGTTGAATATTCAAATATGACTTATAAAGCCATGGCCAGCGGATGTCCTTTCATTTATTTTGTTCTTTTTTTTTCTCCTTAGTTCAACTTCGTGCCTGTAGTATTACGTACGTGTCACACGACATCAAGTAGAAACTCCAATAAAAACTGCCAGTGTTTTTATTTGTCGTTAACAATTGCCCCGAAGGGTGTTCGGTCAGAATGAGAGAGATATAGGTAGATATAGGTTTACGTGTATCCTTCATCGTTTTGTCAAGGGGGGAAATAGGTCTAGGACTACTTTTTTTTTTTAATGATTTGTATGAATTTTTTTTGGCAAGAAAGGAATGTATATAATTTATTGAAACTTTGAGAACATTTTATACACCGAAAATATTCGGTCACACTGTACGGTCCCCTTCCTCCGGTAAAACCAACACAGGCGCGCACCGCGTGCGTAAAGCTCGTTCGGGAGGGAATGCAATGCTACTGGCACCTTATTCTTTGCCGAACGAGTCTCACGCACGCGCACAGAGAAAACAGTTTATTTATAGTTAATAAATGTATTTAGTTGGCCATTTTCTAAAAACGTGTATTCATTGTTACTTTACCCTTACGGAAAAAACCCTTCAAGTTTGAGGGTAAACCTCCAATCTTCAAGGTTTCACCCTCTATTCTGGGGGTTAAACCCTGAAATTGCAGGGTTTACCTTACGGAGAAAAACCCTCAAATTTAAGGGGTGAATTCGCACCCCCAAAGTTTTGGGGGTTCACCATGAAAACTCAGGGCTTACCCTCAAATTTCACCCCCAATTACAGGGTAAACCCCCAAAACTTTTTGTTTGGCAAAGCCATCTTTTTTCCCACGTGTAGTACGAGGAGTCCATTATTTAACATTAAATTCAATTTCTATTAAATTAAACTTAGTACTGTAGTGTTAGTACTAAGTACTAAAAACTCATGTACTAAGTACTAGGCACGTCGTGCATGCAAAAATGCATCTTTTACGCCAGCACAATGTGATAGGCACTTGGTGCGTGCGCAATGTGTCGCACTAGGCAGTCACGAGTTTAATCACGCAATGTCAAGACTATGCGACGCACAGAGTGCTGTCATGATGATTATGCGACTTAGTTTTTGCAATAATCATTTGCGCCTGCGCTTTTTGTTCAAAATGAAATAAAATAGACATTCCACTGTTGATATTATACCGAATATACCATAATTTTTTTCTTCCGTAAAATCTTTAGTGATCTCATTTTTTCTCAAAAACCTATTTGTTATTAAAAAATATAGAATCTTTCAGAATTTCACAACAAATCTAAAAAAAAATCTTGAAATTTTGTTTTATTATTATAAATGATAATAATTAATAATTTGAATTAATAATTACGTTTAGTAATTGTGAAATGTCGAGAAAAAACTTTTTTTTTTGTAACCAAATGTCATATTTCATTCGGATAAACATATGATCGCGTAAATGAAAAATGCACAACATAATATGTATTTAGTAATTAATCGTTAAAAATATGTGCAAGGGCTTCAATCTAGTCCAGCAAACGCAAAATGTTGATAACATTGAAATATTTCAAGTAGGGGAGAGTCGGGTAATGGCGAACGGCGGGTAAAGCCGAACAGCGTCATTTCTCTATGTTTCCTTTCCCCAATCTACGCAAGCCGGTGCATATGGAGAGCTGTCTCGAATTGCAGTGTTGACGCCCCGTCAAATGTAAAAAAACTCGCAAGCTCTTCGAGGTAATAACCGAGAAAACATTTCAATGAATTTGATGTAATTATTCTTAGGTGTTCAAATCGATGAAATGACCTGGTTTCATGTAATACAGTGTTGAATATTTAGCTTCAGGAAGTACATTCCATGCCGATATCATTGCCCAACCTCAAGTTCAGAATGTGAGGCCGTGTTTCTTTGCAATGTTACTTTCTATCGATTTGATCGTTTGGGGTAATCGCGAATGGCGTAATAACAGGTTCGCAATTACCCCGTGCTGATCCGAGCTGATGTTTTCTCACCATGTGTTGTTAGAATACTGATTATCTGCAGGTACTCGGTTGAGTTTTGATGTTTTACCCCTATTTATTATTGGATTTACCTAAAGTCTAGTCGTCTGGGCTACCCCAAGTGCTGTTCGCAATTACCCCACGGTAGTCGGGATTACCCCACACGCAGCGTTTTGCTGTTTTGTTAACAGAGTCTAATTATGTCAAATTCTAATACAGTTCATTACAGTTATAAGTAGACAGATAACCCGACTGCCAATCTAAGCAATAAAAAATATGTTAGCTATAAACCATTCCGAATTATTTGACATTTCCCTTAGGTGTTCGTAATTACCCCACTCTCCCCTAATACCTTAACACTTCGATGGGCCGTGAACAAGTAGCAGAGTGTTGGGTCATATGACGTAAGGTAGTTTAGCGTAGTGGTTAGGGCGTGCGACTGGTAACCGAGCGGACGTGGGTTCAAGTCCCGACGGGGACGAAAAATGCGGTGGTTTTTTTCAGTAGGTGTATAATGCAATTTCATTGATAGGATGCGTAGGCTGGGTCAACTGACGATAAAATATGTCGCAGTTCGTATTGTTATTTTCTTCTACTAATATTACTTTTTAATTTCATGAAAAGAATATGAGGGCTAGCCCGATTATATTTCTACTAAGGGGAGCGTTGAAGGAGGTTCTAAACAGACCCTACTTTGAGCCTAAACTTGGTAAATCGGGAAATTTCGGACACTTTTAGCGTCAAAATAGGGTTTACTATTGCATTGAAATAGAACCTACTTTACTACCTTTAACCCCTACGTAGGAGCTCCTACGTAGGGTTGAAATGCATTTTGCCCGCACGACGTGCTTGTCGCACGTGTGCGAGAGATATGTCCATCATATGCGCGCACATATGTCTGCTCGTATGCTGGCAACGTCGTGCGGATCAATCGGCACGCGTGCGTGCATAATGGGTCGCATATTGCACGCATTTTGTTATCTGGGTACTTATAGGGGAACGCGGGGCAAAACGGGCACCAAATAAAATAGTAGATTACGATACAAGTGCGCGAAGTACGTGATTCTCGCACGAGTCTAGCTTGTCGCCCGAGCGAAGCGAGGGTAACAAAAAGACGAGTGTGAGGATCAGGTACGCGCACTTGTGTCGTATACTATTTTTTGAAACGAGTCGTGAGAAGTTCGACCGAAAGATAGTGTTTTTGTGTCGATATTCGAAACCATAACCAACTCACCACTTTGAATCTATAAGTCGTAAATCCGTAATCCTGTGCGAATAGCGAGGATTTTCTTCCAATCGCTGTGCGTAAAGCCAAGTGCTTTACGCACAGCGTGCGAGAAGCAAAATGCTTTACGCACGGCGTGCAAGAAGCAAATTGCGTTACGCACACTCACTAAGAGTGCGCGAATCCGGTGTTTCTCAAACGCTCTCCATGCATGAGAGGTCGAACTTCTCACACCGCGTTTCGAAAAGATATTTGAAATATGGGTTAAAAAAAAAAAAAAATAGATCGAGATACCTACCTGCAGTTGAAAGAATATCAGATGTACAGTGTCGTTAACTAGATTTTTTTATTAATGTATAATATGATAGACAATTACGTATACAATAATTAAGATTATTCATAATTTTTATGTTAGGGACATTATTTTTATTCAGACGTGCTATACGTACGATAGAGATATTCATATTACATGTCACAAAATCTGTAGAGTCTACAGTTGTTAAAAAATATAAAACAGTAAATGGTATCTATAGTATATCACGTATCTAAGGGGCGAAAGTAGGCTATGCCAAACTGCGTGTAAGATTGACACCCGAGCCGAAGGCGAGGGTGGCAAAAACGCAATTTCGGATGGCCTATCTTCCACTCCTGTGTGACGTATACTATTTTTCACCACCCCCTGGCATCGGAAAGTACGACTTTCCGCTCACTCGAGGGGCCAAAAGTCGTACTTTCCGTGCAGGTGTGGTGAAAATATTATTATATGTAGTTGATTACATTGCTCGATTTTTAATACGGGTTCTGCGACAACAAAATTTTTGCAATAGCTGAACTGCAGACAATGAGCACAGCCAACCCTGCGTCATATTATCTTCACTTTTCAAGGTAATGCAGGGTGTTTGAAACGTAGCTATTTTGTGAATGTGAGAATCAGGGTTGCAAATTTTTTAATTCAAAAATATTACATTTTTAATTTAAAAAAAAAATTAACAATTAAAATAATTTCAATCATTCATTTTTTTTCAAATGGATAATTAAAATAATTTAATTATTGCATTTTTCGAAAAATGGATAATTAAAATAATTCAATTATTGCATTTTTCAAAAAATAGATAGTTAAAATAATTCAATTATTGCATTTTTCAAAAAAATGGATAATTCAAATAATTCAATTATTGCATTCTTCAAAAAATGGATAATTAAAATAATTCAATTATTGCATTTTTCAAAAAAGGGATAATTAAAATAATTCAATTATTGCATTTTTCAAAAAATAGATAATTAGAATAATTTAATTATTGCATTTTTCAAAAAATGGATAGTTAAATTATTTTAATAGTGGGAGAATTTTTTTTAGGTATATCGGGTTTACCGATTAACTGAAGGAAGAAAAAAAAATTATTTTAATTACCCATTTCCAAAACAATGAAATAATTAGATGATTTTAATTATCCATTTTTTTTGAAAATGCAATAATTAAATTGTTTAAATTATCCATTTTTGAAAAAATGCAATAATTAAATTATTTTTACTGTCCATGTTAAAAAAATGCAATAATTGAATTATTTCAATTATCCATTTTTGAAAAAATGCATCAATTAAATTATTTTAACTATCCATTTCTTTAAAAATGGTCAATTAAAATTTTTTTCAATTTTAAATTTCTTGAAAATTGGATGATTGGGACTATTTTAATTTTTAATTTAATAAAAAATGGATAGTTATATTAAATTATAATTGATCATTTTCAATTGATTCATTAATTAAGTCGAAAATGCATTGAAAAAAACATGCATTTTTTGCAACCCTGGTGAGAATGAAATTTTTGAAGAAATTTGAATTGGAGCTAAATGAGCTAACTGATGCACAAAAAATGAACCTCTCATTAAAGTAACATTTCCCAAGCGATATTTTCCTCGCATTGAAGAACGAATATTTCTTTTTGCAACACCTGCTTCGAAAGTTTGATTTTCGAGGTCAGTGTAGCCAGCGTAAAATACCTCATTTCCGAGGAGTGAAGAAAAGAAGAGTTAGCGCATGCGCACACCGGCAATACTCTACTTTCCGCACTAGTGTTTTTGTCGACTCTACTTTACGCACTGGTGCTTTTTTCGCGCACTGTGTCATGGCGGCGGACAGTCGCGATGTGAGGTTATATTTATTAATTAATCTATCTCTCGAATCAAACTTTCTTCGCAGGGAGTTACAAAAAATATCGTGTGATACACGTGCGGATAGGTTCGGCTCGTGCTGCAAACGACACTCGTCGGATATTGCCTACTTTCCGCACTTGTATCACAATATACTATTTCGGAATCAGCCCAACTTTCATTTATATTACAGTTATTTACCTTCGCATTAGAGAAAAAAAAAAAAAATTCTTAAACTTCCGACTCTGATGAATAAATTGAAACAACAAATCGGTAACAAACGGTTGATTAGGGGGTCAGCTAACCTCCGTACAACTTACTGACCGACTGCAGAGCCGCTAATCTATTTCGTTGGGTGCATGGCTGATCCCAATGCCCGTGGTGGCATCCTGTTGCTTCGAAACATGCTGCTAGCCGTTTCTCGTTCGGACAACAGTTTATTATGGCCCAAACACAGGGCGACGGTCCCTGAACTGGGGGTCTTGTTGTGGCCGGGGACGGAAACCCTGGGACTTTTCGGCCATCGGTTGACGGATTGAGTCCCTGGAATAAAAAAGAGTCGATTTGTAGTAAAATTTCATAATTTAAATACTGATCAGATTTGAAAAAAGAAAACAAAATCGAGACACGTCGACTCACTGGAAAGGCAATCTCGTCTTCTGCTCCGAAGCGGCTATCTACTTTTGCGATATCGTTTCCAGGTTTTTGTTGATTGATAACGATGAAGGCGGTGACCGGCAATGATTTAAGCCTCTGTATTTCCTGTTGACTTCTCGGCTGGTACACGCCTTTACCTTGTATTTGTTCTTGTGGTCTGTAAGCCGAAAATAAATTTTGCCATATACAGTATGAGAAAGCTGGCTCAGTGGTCTCTGAGAAGAGCAGAGGAGCAGGGCCTTCCTTCAAATAATTATTGTTCCGAAGTATCTCGACTCATAACAGTTGTAAGGGTGAAAAAGGGCCAAACTTGACTCAAATTTTGGTCCTCTATTATGTAAATCTACTAAAAATTGGAAGGAAAACTTTGAAAATAACAATTACAGGAACCGTTGTGGCAGTAGGCTTGTACACAAAGAGGTCGTAATCTATTGCGAGTTGCCACGATTTTCTTTGTATTACTGTTTCAACTTCAATTTGGAAAACATTCTTTGGACGGGTTTGAGACTCTGTCATAAACAGCGCTAGATTTATACTAGGGGCACTAGGGGCCAGTGCCCAGGGCGGCAAATTTTCAGGGGCGGCAAAATTTGAAACGTGAGAAATTTTTTTATTTTTTTCGCGTTATCACATAAACGATGTGACATTGTGACAAGCTTGTCACGTATAAGAAAATAAATTATAATCCGATTTTGACTCATCAATATTGTCTTCTTCCGTTATTATATCGCGTGACTAATGCCATAAGGTCGTAAGCGCCAAAAAAAAAAATTTCGTTTTTTTTTTGGTGGCAAAATCTTTTTCATTCCATCTAAAATCGTTTGGGCATATCCGCAAAAAAAATAATTTTTTGGCGCTTACGACCTTATGGCATTAGTGGCGCGATATATTAGCTTTTGTAAATTCTGTTCAAATTCAAGCTTCAGTTAAACCCTATTCCACATCATTCGAAACGTGTGTAAAAATTGGTTGCGGTTGGATCATACCAGACTTGAGTTGACGGTAGAATTGAACATATGGCTAATCCGAATACCACTTGATACAGGGTAAAAATTCCCCCGGGATGTAAGTATATACATTAAACAATGGAAGCTGCGAGCCTGATAATCAAATCAACAATTTTAACTCCCATGGGATCTGGTTCGTGGATTCGCACAGTGAAAAAATGTCTTTCAATTACTTGCCTATACTGCGGAATGCGTTAAAACAAGGTGTCGGACCGGAGGTGCGATAGAAACTTATCGCAGAAACACGCGTATATAGAAGTAAAAATAAGGATCCCGGTAGAGATTTATCATCGTTGATATAATAACGTACACCAAAGAAACTATAATGAATTATGGTAGACACAACATTAGGAAAGATATTTCCATGGGTATGTCCAGCAATTTTATTATCTTCACGACTTACGGCCTTCATGTTCAATGTACTAAATTTTTCTCCATTTCACAGATTTACTACTCCTTGGTACAGATATAACAAAATTTAAATTTTGCGAACATTTTTGCTATCGAAATGACTAAATCGTCTAATTTCTCCACAGCTTTGTAACACAGACAAAACGATAGTTTGGCTAGTAATCATTGTGTTGCTTGTATGAATAAGAATTTTTTGTCTGTAAAGAAAAAATATATAATATAAATTCGTTGGGTTGAATAGTATATTGTGCATCTAGGGAGGGAAAATGGCCATTTCGAGCGAGGGTGAGACGTTTTTAGCGCGAGTCGTAGTAGAGGACGCCGAAGGCGCCCGAGACAAAGACGAGTGCTAAAAACGTTCCACCCGAGGTAGAAATGGCCATCCCCCCCTAGTTGCACACTGTACTTTTTATAATAAGGGTACGGTATGGGCCTTCTTTGATGCGCTCGATCGGATGGGGAATGGCGCGTGTTGAGTCGTGTACCACACACTTATAGATATTTAAATTAAAAAAAAATAAAAAAATTGAAAAAAAAAAAAAAATGAAAAAAAATAAAAAAATTGAAAAAAAAAAAAAAAATGAAAAAAAAATAAGTAAATAAATTAAAAAAAAAAAGCTGAAAACACTTTTCATAACACGGGCATGAAACGAGCCTTCTTTCATGCTTGTCGGGAGGGGGGGAAATCACGTGTTTCGAGGGAATATACATTCCCTCCCGCTCCAACGGCAAATCTTGGATCATTTTTTTTTTTTATAATTAAATTATTATTAATTATTATTAATTATTAATAATTTTTTTTTTTCAATTTTTTTAATTTCTTTCAATTTAAATATCTATAAGTGTGTGGTACACAACTCAATACGCGTCATTCCCCATCCGATCGACGCGCATCAAAAAAGGCCCATATCGTGCCTTTATTATAAAAAAGTACAGTGTCCAACTGGGGGGGGGGGGGGGGCCTAGATACACAATATACTATTTCGTCATGCTCACTGAACTCCCTTCCCGATGTTGATTGTTGGAAGTGTGCTCATATAACGGAGTTAGATTTGGTTTGACAAGTTCGAGTCCCAGCTCGGTTTAATGTACTACATATAAACCTACATGTACCTCTATGTATACGCATTCATTTAAAGTTTCGTCCAAGTTAAGTTTGACTTTAAAGAAACCAGGTTAGACTCATATCCAAATTAACACCTGCACTTATAAATCGTAAAACATATATCGGGTCATCGGGTCAAGCCTTTGTATGCATTACTCTCCAACGTACTTTTCGCTTCGCTCCATATTTTTAACAAACCCTCGATTCAGGTGGTTGTAAACATTCAACTTGAGACCAGAATCCCATCATCAATCCCGCATTAAAAGTCTGGTTTTCTCGACTTTGAATCAAGTTTATAATCATATATTCGATACCATGTGCTACAAAAAGCTACAGAGAATTATCTAATTGCGTGGAAAAATGTAAAAAATTCTAAATTCTAAAAGCTTTAAGTTTGACGTATGAGAATTGGAAGACTCGGTAATTTTTGCAAATCATCACAAAAATCGTCAGTTAAATTTGGACTAGAATTCTTCTGACTAGTGCGAGGCGTTGTTGCAATGATGACGTATGGATATTGTACAAGCTGATTTACAAAATTCAAAGGCAAAATCTAAACGGCAAAAACTTCGTTTCCTACAAAGCACGAAAATGGACAAATGGAAATGGATATCTACACTCCTTGAGATTCTGATACAACGAGAGATCCCATCGCCTGATACCTTTCAATGGGTTGTCGTTGTTGTTCTCTTTGATGTGCACGTTCATATGCAGCTCTGCTTGTGTGTCCCACTTGACGTTGCCTTTGCTCTAGTATGCGGCGACGGTTCTCTGCATATACATCGCTTCTTTGATTATAAGGGACTGGATTTACAGAAAGGCGTACATTTTGTGGTTGTCGGTTATTGGAATTCGGTGTACGAGATTCGTGCTGTTGTTGTCTTGCCCGTTGATTATCTTCGAAGCTTTGTCTGCGCTGTAACGGCGTGTTTCTTCTCCTGTATTCTTCTAGCTTTCTTTCATTTTCATCCCGGTTTCGGTTCCCCTTCCCACTTAGTCTTTCCGCTCGTATCTGTTGGATTCTTCCATCTTCGCGCGTTAGCAGTTGATGTAGCAAATTGGAAGACTGGCTTCTGTTGACTGTGGCAAGCCGATTTCCTCCGATATGGTCTTCTGGGTTTCTTAGATAATCACGACCGCTTATATCGATAGCCTCGCTGTTTTTTCCAATCTCATTTTCTGTTCGTTCACGTTCACGCTCGCCTTCGTGACGTCGTCTCCTCTTTCCATCTCTGTGTCGACGAGTACCACGATGACCACGTCTTTGACGTTCGTTCATCACACCTTCAGTCTCGGCGTAACCCCAGTCGGAACTTCGCTTGTTGCGAACATTTTCCGCGAGTTCTTTCTCCACAGACATTTGTTCGCGACGAGGGTTGACCTGGGACTGATTTCCACCCGAACTACGCACCTGTGCGGGGATAGTTTTAGTTGAATTTGGCTCGCTTGATAGTCCCAAGTCTCCACGAGTTGGTAACCTGTCTTTTTTTCGTGGTCTGTTCAGGTCTGCCGGCGTTTTAACTCTGGGGTCCATATCCCCGCGGTTTCCGTTACTTAATGTAAAACCAGTCGTCGTATTGGCCTTACTCAGTAGCTTGAGGAGTTCGTCGGTTCCGCCAATCACGTCAAGTTCCTCTTCTGAGTCGTCATCAACGTCTAGATACAACGTACTGGTATGAGCTGATGGACTATCATAATTGTCGCCACTTTGCTCCGGGCTTCTTACTGCCGGCTTTTCGGAATCAGATCTTTTTTGTCTTTGAGATCCTTCGACACCCTCGCAGCCTACCTGAAGCTCCGGAACTCCGCCGACGCCAAAAGTCCTGTCTTTGAAAGACCTCGAGGGTTGATCAGTATGTTGATCAAACGTTGAAACAGTGTTCGGTATACGTTGTCCCGCCTCGTCCAGGTCTTTAGTCTTCCACCTAACCTGATCAACGGCTTCAACTTTCTTTGGTATTTTACTCTTGTTCCTCAAATAGTTCTTCTTCGAAGGTCTCGGACTCAGGATCGACCTGTCTTTGTACAAGTCAAGTTTGTACACTTCGACCGAACCGGGACCTTCATCCTCGAATGCACCATCAGAGACAAATTCATCCTGTTGCATAACATCCTCGTCTTCGAGTTTGGCGTTCATCCAATCTTCCTGACTTGTGTTGTCGGTTAATTCCGAGTTGATCGGTTCGTCGAAAGCCACCTTGATGCTCGACAGCCTCATCGCTTCCCTGTCCAATTTACTCCGCGTCTTCATATCGTTGGATTGAAAACGATAAGGTGCTGCGGAATCCTCACCAGTCTCGAATATCTTTTCGTCGGAGAATTCTGTAAAACGATTTTGGATTTTACATGTGCATTAATATTTCAAGATGGCAGGTACAAGTGCGATATTGCTAGATATCGGCTGAATATTGCCTGCCTTTTTGTGTATGGAAAAAATGTATTAATGCTGACCGTTAGGTGCTGATTCGAATGGTAGCGGTAACGTGTCCGAATCGGTTATAGCCGTTTGCTTCCGGTGAGCGTTCTCTTGACGATTTGCAACTTTTATCCCTGAAGGATCATCGTTCATCCAGTTCTGGCCGTAATCGTCCTGGGAATAGTAGCGGGGGTTTTGGAGTAGCGGGGTGTATTGATCGGGCGAGGGGCCAGGAGGACGGGGAGTGGAGAAGGCGGTTGTTTCACCCGACGGAACCGACGCCCCAACAATCGACGCTAACCAAACCGTGGCCAGGGTTACGGCCACCCGTTGCTTCATTCTCCTGAAATCAAACAGCAATAGTTTAGTATTTATTCTCAATTGCACATTACATGAAGCATGTAGTCGCTGGAACAAAAAAATGAAAATAAAAATAATCTAATTTCGGATGGGAAATTGTTGTAAATTAGTGTAGATCTTCTTTCATTACTTTTTATTTATGGATCTTGATCGGCGTCTGAATAATCGCCTCTAATGTATGAGTAGCTTTTTGGCCTGCGGCCTAGCGTTGCCTTGCTCTTCTGTCATGAAAAAGCAACAGTTGAGTTGTTTTATTTTTCTATTTTCTCGTTTCCTTTCACATTCATGCGAAGCTTTCAATTCAGCGTTTTATGCGCTTGGTTTTATAATAGCCTTGCGATCTCGCAGCTGTTTGTGACACCTACTATATCTACTACACCTACTCTGCAGAGACGTCACGAACAGTGACTATATTCATTTTGTGACGTGACGTATACAGTTTATGCGCTTCAGAAAGCGTAAAACTTTATACGGAAGCCGAAGAGAATGATGAACTTTTTTTATGAATTTATTTATTGTGGGGGTCAACGTCTCGATAGATTAAGGGTAGGAGATACTGAAAAACTGCCCATGTGAACCAATTGCGATTTTCGAATGAGGTTTCACACATATGTTTCCTATCTCAAAACATAGACATTGTGCAAATTTCAAGTCATTCGAAATAATAAGTACAGAGTTACTCCTCAAAACCCACACAGCACAGAGACATCCTGAGGATGGCGTCTGGATATCGCATTAGAAACTACCGGATAACCATGGATCATTCCGTGACATCCTGAGGATATTCTATGGATATCCATAGGATATACAAAGGGCCGGTCCCACGATATCCTGAGGATATCTCTATGCGATATCTCACGATCTCCTGAGGATATCTCTATGCGATATCTCACGATCTCCTGAGGAGATCCTAGTGACGTTATCAGTACGTCTTACCCAACAAACGAAAAAGTCTTGGAACGGATTGAGATTTTTCAATACAATTGAATCCGGTTTCTTTTTTCGATAATTCGTATAAGAACAAATTGAAAAAGGGCAATCCGAATACGATCAAATAGGAACGAATAGAGAATAATTTTGGTATTATTTTTCAATACGATTCAATTCGATTCCTTCATCCGTTGAGTTGTATTTAAACGAATTGAAATATTGTTTTTGTTTATTTTCGATATTATCCGGACAAAAAATATTTTTTTTCACCAATAGTTGATCACTTTCTCGAGCGGTAGAGCACAGTTAATATTTCCAGGATAATATTCAGTCAACGCCAGGATGTTAGAAATTATCTATTCACAGACTAATTAGATTTATTCATATGGGTCACGCATCCGAATTCTGGTTACAGCTGAAATTGCTTAACTTTGTTGATCAACTGATATCCGGTGTCGATCTGGATCTAATCGTCGCCTGTTACAATCCTTAACACTTTTCGACGAACTTTAATTCGTGAGGATTTACGTAAATATGTATTTTGAAAAAATAAATGTAAATCACTGTGTCGTATTTATTTTGAACTTGGTGTCTGTCTCAATGATATCATATCATTTTAATGCAACTGAGATCCAGTTCCAAATATCTTATTGATTCAATATTATGGAACGCTTTTCGATAATACGACATCCGTAGCAAAGAAAATTGCATTGAGAACGCGTCAGCTATGACGCCTGACTTGAAATGATGTATGTAAGACATTCGCAAGAGGTGATATTACGCTTCATGACTTTCTTCTTTCTAAGGCTTTCGAACCTACACTGTTGAAAATTTCTGTGTGAAACTTCCTATACATTTGGAATTGTGTTGGAAGTTTTTTGGCAGATACATGAGTAGTGAATTTACAAGACATTTCCTGTAAAATCAATTCACAAATACTTCAAATTTACTAAACAATTATTAGAAAATTCAAATACAATTTTGTGTTTTTCCTATGAAGGTTCAGTAAAATCAAGAATTTATTTGTAAATTTACAGAACAAGCTTAGAAATTTACTTTTGCTACGCCACATTTGTAATTTTCCAATACTTTTGTTTAGTAAGGCATGTTGTAAATTCACAATCATTTTTAACAGTGTATGAAAATAACACAATAATCATGTTATTGAAATATTTACAATATCGCGGTGCACTATAATGACAATCTTAGGATATTCACAGGATATCTTAAGACGTTGGAAAAAAAATTATTTCTCATAATTATGTTGGCTGCAAAACGTTGCAAAAAATGTAAAACCAGCCATTGTTCATAATTTGGGTATTATTTTGTTTCTGGACATGTCAGGGAAATCATCAGTTTACGAATATAATAATTCGATGAATACTCAATGTGACGACTATGCCGTAATCAATTTAGGAAAAACTAGTCATTTTTTACTAGCCAACCCCCTTAATCACTACGTCCTCGTCGTTGATCCTGGGTCAAGCTAAAAGTAGTTTCTACAATCTTGCTTTAAAAGTTATATCATGAACGCTAAAAATTATTCAAATTTTCAATTAGGAAATCTGTTGATACGTTGCAAAAACGGGAATAGTGGAGAAGCGGCATTATTCAGAGGCCGGTAATTAACGTATCAATTAATTTCGGAAAAAAAAAACGAGACTTTTCAATGAAAAATCATTAATACATACTTAATTTTCTCATATTGGGATCAAGAGGTCGCTTGCATGTGCGTAGTAAAGTGTTCCCCTATCAAAAAAATCCACATGGGAAACCATGTGGGTTTCCAGGTACCCAGTTCCCAGGAGAATTTTGGCAGGGAACCCATCTGGGATGCGGGTCTCCCAATAAGATCCCATGTGGGATGTGGGTATCCCGATAGGACCCATGTGGGATGTGGGTATCCCCATAAACCCATGTGGGATGTGGGTGTTCCCATAGGACCCGTGTCGGAGGTGTGGGTCTCCCGATAGGACCCATGTGGGATGTGGGTATCCCCATAGAACCCATATGGGATGTGGGGTATCCCCATAGGAATATACCTCATACACAGAATATCAGTCAAATAATTAAAAAATCAAGTCTTATTTCGTGGGAAATAAAACCCAATCGTCGATGTTTGATCTGCTTAATCAAACGATCGACTTTTGTTGCTAGTTATATACCTATATTATTGATTGAATACAATTTTTCTAGCGAGCCTACATGAATATGATATCTATAGCCTATGTAGGCCAGTTGATATGTGGATTTACAGTTTTAACTAACCTAGATTGCTGGTATACCCATATTACCCACATGGGTTCAATCAAACCTTGTGAATTCATGCGTATCTAGGTTTCTCACCAGAGCAACACAACTTATGTAGCTCCCTAACAGCCCCATCTATAGGTTACTATAACAGACCCATGCGCTTTTCCAATACCCCATGTGGGTATATAACAAACTCATACGGGTTCCTAGGAGTCCTACATGGGTTCCCCACACTCCCATGTGCCACCCCCGATGCCCTATGTGGGTGCCCAATTAACCTTTGTAGGGTCCTCAATGCCCCATATGGGTTCCTAGAAGTCCCACATGGTTCACCAAAACTTCCATGTGGGTGCCTAACAAACACGTGTTGGATCCCAGACGTCCCATGTGGGTGACCAACAAACCCATGTGGGTTCCTGGAAGTTCCACATCGATTTCCAAGACTCCCATATGGGTTCGCAGCGGAACCATGTGGGTGACCAACAATCCCATGTAGGTTCCTACAAATCCCACATAGATTGCCAAGCCTCCCATGTGGGTTCCCAGCAGAACCATGTGGGTGACCATCAACTCCATGTGGGTTCCCAGCCAAACCATGTGGTTTCCCAGAAAAACCATATGGGTTCCCATGTGTCCCACCTGGATTTTTTCAATAGGGATCTACTCTGCTTCTCATGAACGTGCGCGGTAAGAATAGAAAAACGGCCATAACTTGCGAAACCGATCAGCTAGGATTTTCAGCTTAACATTTTCTCAATCTACAAAAAATATAGAAACTTTCTGCGTTAGCCGATTTCGGATCCATTTTTGGTCCACTTGTCCTTGCTTGAGGAGCACCGTGAGGAAAATTAGGAACTTCTGCTGTAACATTATACGCTTTATTGAGTAACTGGGGCATAATGAATTTTTTTTTCAGTTCAAAGAACACTTTTCGGACTGATCGTGGAATCATTTTGTTCGTAGAGGAATGCGCTTTCATACCAAAAATTTGATTTTCGAAAAAAAAAATTCTTTCCATTTTTTTTCGTGATTTTTTTTTAATTTCGCTGCCATTTCCGAGGGGCTCAGAGAAATTCATGGAGATCATTTTTTTTTTAGATACCTAAATCCTTCCCCTTCAATCCAAGAGAAAGAAATTCATGGAGAAAATACCTGGGCCGGAGGAAAAGAATAAAACGTCTGGTCGCGCGTCGCCGCGCACGCCGATCCACGTCCGCGCGCGGCGTTCGCGGTTCAGAAATGCCTCAAAACAAAATTAAAAACACAGTAGTCGATCGGAAATTTTCTGAATTTTTTTTTCAATGTTGATCATTTTTTTCTCACTCGTCATTTTTGACGCGTAATTCAAATAATAAAACTTCAAATGTCAATTCCAACACGTTTTCCATCGTTTTTTGAAAATCTTATTTTTTTTCTGACAGTTCAGGACATTTCCGAAGAAAATCACGTCCAAAAGTTTTTTGCTCGTTTACCTCCAAGTTATCATTATCGAGATAATTTCATTCTCAACATCGAATTGCACAAATAATGACACAAGACTCCCTCAAATTTTATTCAAACCGTAACTGTACCTTGGCGGTGAACGAGTGGGAAATTTTCAGACATGACTTCCATCGGAAATTTTCTGAATTTTCGGAAAAAAATAAGATTTTCAAAAAACGATGGGAAACGTGGTGGAATTGACATTTTAAGTTTCATTTTTTGAATTACGCGTCACAAATTGACAAATGAGAAAAAATGAACATCATTTTTGAAAAATTCAGAAAATTTCCGATCGACGACTGTGTTTTTAATTTTGTTTTGAGGAATTTCTGGACCGCAAACGCCATGCGCGGACATGGATCAGCGTGCGCGGCGACGCGCGACTGGACGATTTATTCTTTTCCTCCGGTCCAGGTATTTTCTCCATGAATTTTTTTTTTTTTTTGATTGGTTCCGGTCTTTTTCGGATTCAGGTATCTCCAAAAAATTATCTCCATGAATTTCTCTGAATCCCGTGGAAGTGGCAGCGAAATTTGAAAAAAGAAATTGAAAATTTTCAATTTTTCAATTTTTTTTTCCGAAAATGAAATTTTTTGTATGAAAGCGCATTCTTTTACGAACAAAATGATTTCAGGATCAGTCTGCTCGGATGAATACTTTCGGAGATATGGATTTTCAAACATGGCGGTGCAACAGCGGCTTACAATAGTACATTATGCTGTTAGGGAGAGAGGTGAGCGATTTTGATGAGGCTGAAGTTTGCTGCGCGAGCGAAGCGAGGGCAGCTTCACCCGAATCAAAATTGCGCCTCTCTCCCGAACGACATACGATATTTTTTCTCATACATGCATCAAACTAACCCCATTTCAAGCGTGTCCTACGAGAGAGAAGACTTACATATCTCATTCGGCCGTGATATGTACCCGACTAGAAATTGTGGTAGGGATGCGATCAGGACCGAATCAGGTTGACCATACGTCCTCATCAGGTCCAGATCAGGCAGCCCGATCAGGACCCGATTACACATGTAACGGAGCTCGGTAATGAGGACCGTATGAGGTTTACCCTATCAGGTTTGCATCGGGTTTCAGTATCAGTACCTCATCGAAATTCTAGTTCGGCACCCGGTAATATTAATAGTAATTGCAAAATTATATCCACCATATCCACGTATTTTATTAGGTTTTAATAATATACATCTCGCTCTCGGCTAACCTAATCACTATCTTAACTTCCAGCAATCTGTAATTTATATTAATTATTCGCTCGCAAGTCTGGATGCATCGCAGTTACATGTTAGTACGGTGAATGCCTCTACCTTATACAGGGTGTTCCAGACCTCGCGACGAATATTTCACAGGGTAAATCTTGATCAAAAATGGGATCGAAATTTCCTCAGCCGATTTTTTCGGAGATGCATGGATTTTCAGTTATAATTATTTTAATTTCAGCTAATGACATGCGACTTATAAACGGCCGTTTATCGGTGTAATCACCGCTCGGTTGTGTGCGCGTCTCTCGCCCTATTGTCGCCACGAAAAAAGTGCACACAACCGAGCGGTAAGCACACCGACGCGCGGCTGTTCGTAAGCCGCGCGTAGCCGCGCGTCATTGACTGAAATTGAATTAATTATAACGGAAAATCCATGCATCTCCGAAAAAATCGGCTGAGGAAATTTCGATCCTATTTTTGATCAAGATTTACCCTGTGAAATATTCGTCGCGAGGTCTGGAACACCCTGTATACAAACGTTGACCCAGTCAGTGCTAGTGAGAAATGTTTTTCTGTTTGTCGCCACCTATCGGCGAAGTGGAACCCTATCGGCAAGTCAGTCCCGATCGGGATTTTATCAGGCATACCATACTTTGGCATGCCTCACAACTGCCTGATCGGGATTTGATCGGGCATACCGTACTTTGGCGTGCCTTGCAACTGCCTGATCAGGTCCTCATCAGGCATACCGTACTTTGGCATGCCTTACAACAGCCTGATCGGGTCCTTATATAACTCGGGAATGCCGAGCGAGAATTTCTAGTCGGGTAGTCGTCGCATGCGCTTTTACGCGATTTGGTTAGGTATGAAGCCTAAGAAGCAAACGTGCGCGTAGGCATGATAATATGAATGCATTAGTACATGATGCTGTGAGGGTGACGTACGCGATTCTGATTCGGGTGAAGTTTTCTGCCCGAGCGAAGCGAGGGCAGCTTCACCTGAATCAAAATCGCGCCTGTCTCCCTGACAGCTTCATGTAATGCGTTTATATCATGCCTATGACGCGCACTTTTGCGCCCTAGGTTTGATAAGTAACCAAATCGCGTGACTGCGCATGCGTCGACTACATATCACGGCCGAGGGAGATATGTGCGTCTTCTGGCCCGTAAGACACGCTCGATATGGGGTTATTTTGACGCATGTAGGATAAAAAGATTCAAATAGCTCTGACTCCGCCATTTTTGACAAATTTTCAAAATCCTTGAAGTCGTATTTTTTTTCCATAGTACTAAAGATATTTTGAATGGCGCAAAGATCCGTGACTTGACGGTTTTTTTTTTTTTTTGAGTGAGGTGACGTGGATCCGCTCGTATGGATCATGTGTGTTCATTAGGGTGTCCGTTAAGAAACCCAATTTTGAATCGGACTAACAATGATTGAAAAAAAATAAAAAAAATTTTGAGCGCAATTTGATCCTTCTATCTCAATTGGATGGCGTGCTTGAGTGTCCAAATAATTTCAAATTTCAATAACATTGATTTTTGTCATTTCTCTTCAATTCCAATTTTTCACGTGCAAATCGTGACGTTCAACACCAGCCTGATGGAATCAGTACTTTTTTGTCCATTGCGTTATTGAAAGGATCAGTTCTTCATTTCATTTAAAAATTTATTTTTCCGTTCATACGAGACAATCGGCCAGGAGGATTTTTTTTCTATGTACTTCCACTTATACCGGGATGATTTCTTGATAGTATACAGGTGACAGCACATGCGCCAAATAATTCATTTTCATTGGTCGGTAAAGTCCCCGAGTCGAAATTTAGCGCCTACTTTAATACTCATAGCATCCAACTCAACCTCTCTAGATCCTATTTAGACCTCAAACTCTTATTTTGAACCCACAAGTCCTCAAGAGTCGAAATTTAGCGCCTACTTTGATACTCATAGCATCCAACTCAACGTCTCTAGATCTTATTTAGACCTCAAACTCCTATTTTGAACCTACAAGTCCTCCATAGTCGAAATTTAGCGCCTGCTTTGATACTCATAGCATCCAACTCATAACGTCTCTACAGATCCTGTTTAGACCTCAAACTCCTATTATCAACCTACAACTCTGTAGTCGAAATTCAGCGCCCGCTTGAGTACTCATAGCGCACAAATGAACGTCTTTTCAATCCGTAATAATAATTTAGCGCCTATTTTGATACTCATAAAGTCCGATCACCATGCAGCCGTGCATCGCTACGCGGCAGGGCGCAGTGAGGGTTTTGCGAGGTTCTCGTGAGATCCTCATTTGACCCTAAAATGCTGCATTTGTCTGGTAACTACGAGTTTTAGGCGCTAAAGAGGGTTTCAATTCCCATACAAAATAAACCTCTCTAGACCCTCAAAAACCTCCCAACGGTAAAATTTTGAGGTTCTAATGAGGCGTTAAATTTCGACTCGGGTCGTCACGCAGTGCTATTTGAGGCCAGCCTGCCTCAGCATACGACGAAACTCGCGCATGCGCAGTCACCTGTATACTATCAAGAAATCATCCCGGTATGAGGGAGATTTCAACTATCGAATGATTCTTTCTACCTTCTTTTGGCTACGTAAAAAATTGGAATTGAAAAAAAATGACCAAAATCAATGTTATTCAAATGGAAAAGTACACGGAAAAGGTTTCGGGACTGCTGCAGCGCCAAACGGCAGACGGTGGACTTTCCGTGTCTGAGTAAAGGCGCTGTCTCTGCGACGGAACGCCACGTTCTCTCGCGAGAACACTGCAGTCTTCGAGACGTTTGGCTGCGATACGTTGGACGTAATAATACGGAAGTCCAACGTCTCGCAGACTGCAGCGTTCTTGCGAAGGTACGCAGCGTTCCGTCGCAGAAAAGGCGCCTGTCTTTGGATACGGGTACTCACCGTTCTGCCGCTTGGCGCTGCGGCATTCCCGAAACCTTTCCCGTGTATTTGGACACTTAGGCACGCCTTTCAATTGAGATAGAAGGATCAAATTGCGCTCAAAAATTTTTTTATTTTTTTTTCAATCATTGTAGGGGGTGCGTCTGGTCCGATTCAAAATTGGGTTTTTCAACGGACACCCTAATGTTCATATATATGGGCCATTCCACGTGAACCGGATCAGTCACCTCTCAGATATTTTTTTAATTTTGCATGTCGATTGTCCTCGGGGAGTTAGATTTTTGTGCCAAAGGATTTTTCAATTGTTGCAAAATTCGTTGAGTTATTTGCATAAACAAATTCGAGCAAGGTTTTTTTCAAAAATTCATAACTCCGCCAAAAATGACACTAGACTCAATTATTTTTTTTCAGTTTACGCGGAAAGAGTCATAGAATGTACAAAAAAATATATACTTTGAAAAAAGTTTGTTCATCCGTTGTTTATTTAACAATTAAGTTTTAAAAGATTTTTAAAACAGGGTGTGACACGATCAAAAAATTTTTTTAAAATACTGACATATACTTTGAACTATACTACAGCCTGTGAATTAAATTTAGGAACGTGTTATTTTTTGTTTTCGAGTAAAAAATCGCTAAAGTTGCCGGCGCGCGCCAATTCCGAGTCGACGCCGCGTGGAACGTAATGGCGTGCGTTAGACTGCTGTTCGCCGCTACTCGACGGACGCGTAGCTGCGGTATTCGAGAGTCATTTTCACAATGAGTGACACGATTTAAAAATCTGAAAAAAATACTGTAGGTTCCCAATGGCAACTATAAGCGATACGTTGAGTTTCGAGAACGTGTTCTTTTTCGTTTTTGAAATATTGCAGCTTAAAATTTTAGCATGTATACTTAGCATACATATACTTGACGAACGCGTAGCAGCGGTGTTCGAGAGGCATTCTCACAATGAGTGACACGATTTAAAAATCTGAAAAAAATACTGTAGTTTCCCAATGGCAACTATAAGCAATGCGTTGAGTTTCGAGAACGTGTTCTTTTCCGTTTTTGAACTATTGCAGTCTTAAATCTTAGCATACAGCTCAGCATACATGCTAAAATTTTAAGCTGCAATATTTCAAAAACGAAAAAGAACACGTTCTCGAAACTCAACGTATCGCTTATAGTTGTCATTGGGAACCTACAGTATTTTTTTCAGATTTTTAAATCGTGTCACTCATTGTGAAAATGACTCTCGAATACCGCAGCTACGCGTCCGTCGAGTAGCGGCGAACAGCAGTCTAACGCACGCCATTACGTTCCACGCGGCGTCGACTCGGAATTGGCGCGCGCCGGCAACTTTAGCGATTTTTTACTCGAAAACAAAAAATAACACGTTCCTAAATTTAATTCACAGGCTGTAGTATAGTTCAAAGTATATGTCAGTATTTTAAAAAAATTTTTTGATCGTGTCACACCCTGTTTTAAAAATCTTTTAAAACTTAATTGTTAAATAAACAACGGATGAACAAACTTTTTTCAAAGTACATATTTTTTTGTACATTCTATGACTCTTTCCGCGTAAACTGAAAAAAAATAATTGAGTCTAGTGTCATTTTTGGCGGAGTTATGAATTTTTGAAAAAAACCTTGCTCGAATTTGTTTATGCAAATAACTCAACGAATTTTGCAACAATTGAAAAATCCTTTGGCACAAAAATCTAACTCCCCGAGGACAATCGACATGCAAAATTAAAAAAATATCTGAGAGGTGACTGATCCGGTTCACGTGGAATGGTCCATATGCATCATGTGTGTTCATATATGAAGCATTATATAAGCATATAATATGTTTCATATATGCCCCGCTTCAGACGTGTACATATTCATTCATGAGCATACATGATTCAGACCGTGAAGTTATGAGAAAGCTGAACGATGGCCGCACTATAGTTCGACCAACACACGCTCGCGTTGCGTACGTGAGCTTCTACTCGCTGCAAGTGACTGCCATCTCGATTCGCCCGGCGCCCGGCTCACACTATGGATGAGCGTGGCCTCAGCGACAGGCGCCGGGTGAATCGAGTTGGCAGTCACTTGCAGCGAGTAGAAGCTCACGTACGCAACGCGAGCGTGTGTTGGTCAAACTATAGTGCGGCCATCGTTCGGCTTCCTCACAACTTTACGGTATATCGACATGTATATGAACATATATGTGGATCATGTGTGTTCATTAGACCTGTCCTTAAGGTGAAGTGAAACGTTTGTCACAACCTCGAGAACCGGAATCATGAATTCTCCGGAACTACTGAATCAATCGCGATGAAACTTTGAGGGATTATGCATAACTGTGGCAGAAAGTGGCTGATTATTTCACTTTTCCAGAATGTGACAAAAATTTTCACAGATGATGTACCGACTACATAAATCGCGAGATTATTCACTGTGGCCGTAGATAATCGCATTTTCTCGATAATAAGCCACTCCGCAATTAAAAACCACACACTTTGAGCCTAATCCCGTCTTATTTGATGGAGAAATGGCTGAGAATTGACGATTCTCCATTACTCATAACTAAAAACCCGACATTCAGTTGAGATCACAACCCGTATCGACATTTAGTCGAAATCACAGCCAGTTTACATGCAAACAATCTAGCGGTGGGCAGAGGTATACCAAACGTTCGGAATTTCTGTTTTACCGCGGTGAAAAGCACCCGGCCGTGGCCTTGAAACGTTTCATTTCACCTCAAGGAGGGTGTAATTGAATTTCGATGGGGTCACCCATCAAAGTGATTCGAAATACTTTTAAAAAAATCTCAAATTTTTTTCAATTTTTTTCGTCGATATTTACCTACCCCTAGAAAGCCTTACTTTTTCTCATAAGAAAAGCATTGATTTTTCGAGGTTTTTAATTAAAAATGCGTACTGGGTCTGAAAATAGTCGTGAAAAATTTTCCAAAATTTAAAAAATGTCGAAAAACGTCATTTGGAGAGCTAAATATCGGAAGAATTAAATCGAAGTGGTGGTAGAAAATAGAAAAGTCTTTGTGCAAACTAATTGGTCATGTGAAAAAATGTAACTCTAACCCTCAGTAAAAAAAAAAAAAAAAAATTGAAAATAATTAAAAATAAAAATAAAAATAACTAAATTCAAATGACGTTTTTCGACATTAAAAAAAAAATTCTCAGCCGTTTTCCAAATACTGAGAAGGAAGATGAGGTGATCAAAATCTATGAATTTCTATTTGTTATTTTCAACGAAGAATTCCTTTTTACTTCAAGACCAATCCCAAAAGCTTGGCCACATCAAAATTCGATTTTACCCTTCTTAAGGACAGTTCTAGTGTTCGTTTATGAATCATGTATGTTCATTAGAGGTATTCAAAAATGTTCGATGTTCGAATTGTGATTGTGGAGAATGACTGTCTCCAAATGTGCCTGTTGACGGATAATTCACCACACGGCTCATCACTTGTTTGTATTTTCCATTTAAATAGCACATGACATTTTTTTCATGTGTAATTGCACGATTTCAGGACATATACAAGACCTAACCACTGACGGAAGAGCGAGATTAAAGATGAAAACTGTAAGCGAGGGCGATGAAGGCGAAAACTGCCTCTTCCAATTAACTCATTTCTATAAGCAGAATTTTTTTTTTTCTTTTTTCTGCTCATTTCTTAGGTTTTATAATGTCCTGAAATCGTGCAACATTCATCGAGACAAAGACATTATTTATGATTGAATTTTCAATGCGATTAGACATGAAAAAATTTCGTTTGCTATTTGAATGGAAAATACAAACAGGTGATGAGCCGCGTGGTGAATTATCCGTCAACAGGCACATTTGGAGACAGTCATTCTCAAATTAGGAATCAACTTTTTAGACCCTGAGAAGTGAAAAATTCGAACATCGAAAATTTTTGAATACCTCTAATGTTCGTATATGAAGAGCATATCTGTTTCATATATGCCCCGCTTGAGACGTGTGCATGTTCATGTATGCTCATTAGGGTGTCCGCTATTTCCCAAATTGATTTTTTTTCACTCGGGTATGGTCCAAACCATAATAGCTTACAGCCTAAAAAAAATTACGGAAAAAAATCTTCAAAGTGCCTGATGGCGATACTTTTCTCATTCGATCAACATGGGATTTTTGCACTTTTTAGGCTTTAATATTTTTTCCGCTTACCATATGGGCTTTTCCATGCCAACTGACCTGGTCGCTGACCCTCGACATTTTTGATTTCCCCAATTTTTTTTTATATGATAGTTGTCGATTAATGAGAAACATTCACCAATTTTCAGATCTTCATCTCAATCCGCCTTCGCGGTATGAATTTTCGAAAAATCAACGAATCATTACATTTGTTCAACTTCAATAATTCGTAACTCTGATGAATAAAAAACCGAAATCGTCATGAACAAATACGTTTTTCTCTTCGTCTTGGATTGTACTTCAACTTAAAAATAGGTAAAAGAATATGCAACGTGAATTGAATTTTTTCATACGCTTTAAAGTAAAAAAAATCAATTTTCCCAAATTTCGACCCCATCGATTTTTTCTAAAAAAAAATGTCTCGTATTCTACAGCCGAAGCCCGAATTTTCAGGACCAAAACGAAGACGGACCTCTAATTCTGTTTATTTTATTTAATTTTTTTCTCTTTTCTCCTTACTTACCCGCACGGAAATATATATATGCGAAAAATATATGCAACATATATGTCGCATATATAATATACACTAGAACCTCACTTATTTTACCGACTTGGGACCGGGCTGCTTCAGCTATTTGACGAGAAGAGGGGCCCCCACTCCGTGTCGCAAACTGCGCAGACTTTCCGTGCGCAACGCTAACCGGTTAGACTTCGCATATACACAGCCTTGGAAAGAAGGGGACTCAGTCAAATGGTCGGGGTACAGGCCGTCAAATAGCTGAGGCAGAGCCGGTCAAATAGCCGAGTTCGTAAAATAACTAATGGCCCGGGAAAAAAAGTTCCATGTATGGTCATGTATGATCATGTATAAAAGTATATATGATCATATATGATAGGACATGCTCATACTCGATCATATCTGTTCGTATATGAATTTTGACCTGACATGATCATGTCTAATCACGTGCATCATATATGATCATACACGGCCATATATGATGTTACGAGCTCATACATGATCGTGTGCGGTCATTTCAGTTAGTAACCTGGCTGTAATAATCAGACTTATACAGGCCCATATGTACTCATACATGTCCATGTATGACCATGTATGGTTATAAACGATCATAAATGAGCATATACACTCATATCTGACCATACTAATAATTGCCCAATCTGAACTATACATGACAAACTATGATCATATATGATCATATATGATCATGTATGATTGTATATGCCCATATATTGTCGTGTATATGATGCAATGAAGCCTTCAAATAGAATTATCGAACTCACGGAAATACGATTCAAATATTCTAGGTCTTCGAATTTCCTCTCTGCGTTTCACAGTACTGAGATTGTCACCAATTATAACACATAAAAACTATCCATCGTATGCCTGTGTGTTCAACAATAATGACTTTACAATTTCCGATCAAGACCATGCAAAAATATCGTCGATTGATATGCTGTTATTGTTTTGATTTCATCAAAGTAACTCACAAAATTGGGGTGGTCGGTTTGACGTGAAACGCTCCATATAGGGTGGTCCTTAGATGGGGTAAAAAAAAAAAAATCATATTGGATCCCCCCAAATCAGCTCCAAATAATTTAAAAAAAATTCCCTAATTTTTCCAGATTTTTATTTTGTTCCCCTAGTCTCCCTATTCGAGAAGGAATTTTCAAATGATTCAAAAACATGCTTATTCACTATATTTCATACTAAATTTTCTTTCATGGTTAATCGTGGGCCAAAAATTCATATTCTCGATTATTCAGTGAGATTCATCTTCTTTTCAGTGAAAAATAAAAGAATCACAAATGGGGTATCCCATGAGAATCGTGTGCTTTATTATTATTATTATTATTTTATTCAACATAACAAATGATCAAATTAGGCAAAAATTCAATTATTCAATAATTGCATAACCCACATGTCAGCACTACGTAACATCAAACTCGATGACATGCAAAAACTGCCGTGATTTTTTTGCCTAATTTGAAGAAGTGTCGTTCCTACAAAGTCACATTACTTTTACTTTTAAATGCTCATTTAGCTTATATCATGTGCTCAGATATATTTACAAATGCTCAGACATGTTCGGATATTCTCAGATATGTTCGTATATGTTCAGACATGCTCATATATGATCTCACATGCCCATACATCTTCATGTCATCTTTGATATGCTCATATATGCTTTCACATGCTCATATATGCTCCTACATGCTCATGTATCTTCAGATCAGGTCAAATT
Source organism: Tenthredo mesomela (assembly GCA_943736025.1). Classification (NCBI taxonomy): domain Eukaryota; kingdom Metazoa; phylum Arthropoda; class Insecta; order Hymenoptera; family Tenthredinidae; genus Tenthredo; species Tenthredo mesomela. Next base: position 39,676,243 of record OX031014.1, on the reverse strand, counting down.
TCATACCTGATCACGTATGGTAGTTCATATATGGCCATATCTGATCATGTATGGAACTTTTTTTCCCGGGGGTAAAATAAGTGAGGTTCTAGTGTATATGTATGCGCAAAATGCAAAAATGTCGCATATATTATAACATATATGTACGCAAAATCCATATATGTTTGATGAATTTTACATAGTGTTGACATCTATGTCGACATACATGCCGCAACATTTATGTTGACATCTATATCAAACTTATAAAAATAAATGTTACTCATATTTTAGCGCAAAAAACAAATATGTCGCATATATTTTTCGCATATATATATTTCCGTGCGAGTATGATACAAATACGCGTTTGTATTAATAAAATCTGAAAAATTACACATTTCAATGCTATTTTCAACATTTCACAATAATATTCGAATATTCATTGATCAAATAAAACTTCATATTATTAGAAGTACCGGAAGTTTCATGTGAGGATTTTCGTAGTAGATTTCCACAATAAAGGTATAATAATTGGAGCTGTGCCAACGAAAAAACATGGTTTCAAAGAATAGTTACGCGGGTATACGTTCAAATACTCCGACTTCTAGCTTCATCATTTTTGATGGCACATTAATTTCGGAACCACACTTTCTTTTGTTCTGTGTAAAGCTATCTGGACGTTCAATCAAAATTTTAACTTTTAGATTCCTCACAAAGTAATAAGCGAAAAAGTAAAATAGTAGATTACATGCCTAGGCCAGTAAAGTAAGAAATGTCCTCAGCTTCGCCTCGGCCGACAATTACATGTGATCTGAGGCCTTCTTATTTACTGGCTAAGGTGTGTATACTCATTTTCTGTTCGACGCAGCCGGAAAGCGGCAACTTCGGTTAGCGCAGCGGCCCGAAAATTGACGCTTTCCGGCCGGAGGACAGAAAAGAATGTTACCGACCAAAAATGGAGTATCACTGCTTTGAGTGCGAATCATGGTGAAACGTTGAATGGCACACTTATATCACAGCAATTACTTCAAAAGTCTCAATTAGAAGAAGATTTTATCAAATTTTCAAATCGATTCATCAACCCCTCAAAAAGTCAGAGGCGGAAGACGAAAAAAAGAATTCATAGTATCGCTTGAAAATATGCAATTTTTCAGCAATTTTATTTTTCAAAGTCTCCCAGAAATATGTGGATCACTTTTCAACCGTTAAATATCATTGAATTGGCTAGTAATATAATTGAAATGAAGGCCTACATACTCGATACCCACGTTGAATTCTTTTTTCATGGGTAGACAACCGAGTATCAAAAAATGTAAAGGTTCCGTGGATTTCCCCATATACTTCAACGCTAAATACCTCAACTTTTAATATACTCACTTTACTAGCACAGACGAAAAAAAAAAAAAAAATATCGTCTTCTTTGGCTAAGTATGAAGGTTTTGACTTTTGAATTATTCAATGAAATGCTAAATTCAATGCTAATCCTATTCGGGGTTTTCACAATCATGAGTACGTTCGCTCTCACGCGTATCCAGTCTCTGTACGGGTATATTATTATACCTATATACGTGCATTAAGGAAGCAACGATTATGCGAAACGATGCTGTCGGTCGCGTTCAGTTATAGTCGTGTGGGCTTTCAGTTTTCTGCGGAGATTTTTTTCTGTTAGGAACGTGCCGTTTTCTAAAAATTAAAAACTGCTTGTTTAGGTGTTCGAATATTTAGTAAAGTTGGACGAAAATAAATATTATTCAAACATACAAATCCGAAATCACGGAACTCACGTTGAATAATGAATTTCGAGTCACAGCTGAAACTTAACAATTCATTCCTAACCATTATCGCCATCTTTCAACATCCTCTACAATGTTTTATTATTGAATTTAGAAGATCTCGAAATAGGCGACGATTTTCAAAATCGGTATCTTATTCCGATTTCCGTAATCAAAAACAACCCTACGTTCATTTTTTGAATTTTTAGAAACCCGTCTGATTATTCTAGACATTTGTTGATAAAAGTTTAAAATCACCTGGCGTTCTTCTGATTACGTCGGAGAAGACATTTGTTGATGATTTTCAACCATTTTCAAAATATCTGTTCCTTTTTTTTTTTTTTTAATTACATTTTCTTATCATTCTTTCTTTCTTTTGCCTTCTCTCCGAAACGACCTTGCGCACCAAAATGCGTTTTAGTGTAGGACTTATATGGCATCAGCAACAGCGGGGCCATCTTTTTCACTCCCGTGTGAGGTATACTATTTTTCACCACCCCCTGCATCGGAAAGTACGACTTCCCGCTCATGCGAGGGGCCGAATGTCGTACTTTCCGTGCAGGTGTCGTGAAAAAACTTTTCTCGTACCCTCATTTTTCGTGCAATATTTTAATGGGCAGACATATTTCTGGACCCATTCATCAGCGCCGCCAGCGTCACGTGCGAGAACTATGCTCCACTGGTAACACTTTCTGCCACAAGCAAGGAGAAGTCTGAACCTGATTATCACACACACGCACACACACACACACACACACACACACACACACACACACACACACACGCACGCACACACACACACACACACACACACAACACAGACACACTGGTGGCGCTGATAGACGGGTCCAGCAATATGTTTGCCTATTCAAATGTTGCACGAAAAATGAGTGTAAAAGAAAGAACTTGTACAGCTTTAATTTTGGTCGAAAAAAAAAAAACTGTCTTGGGAAATTCTTTCTTTTTCATCCTATTTTCGAGTTCGATAGAGAAATAGAGGGATTTTAAACGTATGCAAGTTTCATATTCGGAGGGGGAAATATTCTGGTTCCAGTATAATTGCAGTAATTCAATCACGGGGTCACAACCAGTTGTAGCAGGCGAAATGACGACATCTTCTCGATTCTTTTTTAAAACTGTTAATAATATAGGGGGAAATAACTCAAACCTGGATTGACACATCAATTTCTTAGTTTTAACTAATCCGCATTAATTCATTGTAATTGAAATTAATTCACTATAATTGGAATTAATTCCTTCCAATTCAAAATGATTTTGTTTTCCAAACGGCGTGCGCAAAGTTCGTTTTTGCACACGGTTTTGCGTGCGCAAAGTGCTCTTTTCCCGCATGCAATTTAGCGTGCGGTAATGAATTCTTTTAGCGTGCGGGAATGATTTGTTTACGTATTTCCGTGCGGGAATGGTTTGTTTATGTTTTTGCGTGCGGGAATGGATTCTGGGCATCGAGTGATAGCACACCGCACACCGACCGTATACTTTGTAGCGGTATGTTTACATCGTTGTCTGTACCTCGTTGCGTTGGAAGATCTGTTTGAACCTTTTCAAGCAGTGCTATTCAAGAGAGGAAATTGCAGAAGGCAGTCAGTCAGGAATGTACTATATCGTAATAATTTTGAAAATAAAATTCAGGAACAATGTCCATAAATATAGTGGGAATTATATTTTGAATAGAAGATGTATATGAATTGGAATTTTTTTCAGATTTTATTCGTAACACGTTGACTACTCTTATTGTTTCAAATGAAAGATTATTTTTTTAGTAGTCAGGGGGCTTCGCCCCCCGAACCCCCCACCGGAGCTTCGCCCCTGGACCCCACCGGGGCTTTGCCCCGGACCCCACCGGGGCTTCGCCCCGGACCCCACCAGGGGCTTCGCCCCTGGACCCCGTTTGTGTTTACAGTTTACGTCGACAGTTATCATCAGATATCATCCACATACTATAGATCGGAAATTCGGCTCGGAGAATCGGTGTTTCCATGCACGTGTAATAAAAAATATCGTGTGCAACACGGGGGGATAGGTTATTGCTACCCACGCCAGCTCAAGTGACGAACTTTGCGCAGCTTTTTTGGAAAAATAATGTACGATACTCGTGCGCACGTAGGTCATCCCGCACTCGCTTCGCTCGTGCGGGAACGACCTACTTTGCGCACTCGTATCGTAAAGTACTATTAAGGTGCCACAGTAGTGGCATGTCATATATATATGAGGTATTCCACGCCGTTTCGAACGGTCAAAAAAATCACCGCTTCCGAAAAAATCGTAATTTGGTCCTCGAACACAACTATATCGAAAGAATTTTTGTGAATTTTTTCAGAATTTTCGGATTGCATTTGTGGATTTTTTCCAAATTCCAACTTTTTTTACAAACTTCCGTATCTCAAAAGTATAAGATCCTACAAGAAAATTTATGAGACACAAAAGTTGCAGTTTCGAATCAACTTTCTGAAAAAATTTTTTTGGGAATTTCTCGAATCCCAAAAATAGCAATTTTTATCAGAAATACACAAAAATCGATTTTTCAATCAATACGTCACCTTCGATTTGCCTCGATAAATCACAGAAAATACTCTCAAGTGTGGAGAATAACCCCGTATTTTTTTTGAGATGGGTGGCGCAATCGTTTGGAAGATATTCTTTATTAATTTTTTTTTTTCTGAAATTTTTTTTTTTTCTTCTGAGAAAAAAATTAATAAAGCATATCTTCCAAACGATTGCGCCACCCATCTCAAAAAAAATACGGGGTTGTTCTCCACACTTGAGAGTATTTTCTGTGATTTATCGAGGCAAATCGAAGGTGACGTATTGATTGAAAAATCGATTTTTGTGTATTTTTGATAAAAATTGCTATTTTTGGGATTCGAGAAATTCCCAAAAAAAATTTTTCAGAAAGTTGATTCGAAACTGCAACTTTTGTGTCTCATAAATTTTCTTGTAGGATCTTATACTTTTGAGATACGGAAGTTTGTAAAAAAAGTTGGAATTTGGAAAAAATCCACAAATGCAATCCGAAAATTCTGAAAAAATTCACAAAAATTCTTTCGATATAGTTGTGTTCGAGGACCAAATTACGATTTTTTCGGAAGCAGTGATTTTTTTGACCGTTCGAAACGGCGTGGAATACCTCATATATATATTTTATAATGTCAGAAGCGATGAATTTTCGTCGACAAATTGAGCCTAAACGGGAGGACGAATTTCACGGAAATAATTTTTTTCTAGAAGCTAAAATTAAACTTTACTGCGCTTGGTTAGTGATTTTCAATGTAAATTAGTTAATAATTTGTATTACGAATAGATGAAAATTATATTACATTTATACACATCCAACATGGCGGCATCAGAATCCCTGCAATTACCGACTTGTCGTATTTTGATCGCATCTAGGAGATGAAAACATTTATCACTCAATCCAGGGAGCAGGCGCACTGTAGAAATACACACACTTTTCAGGAAAACTTATTTCACCCGTCTGCTTTCCGTAAATAAGGCTGCATTTGTCCACGAAATTTTCAGGTGACACGAGGCAGAACATGACGCAGAAGAAGTCTGTAATTTAGTTTACCAGTCGCGAATTTCTGACGTTCGTATACTTGAAGTAGAATTGAGGTGGCCGGGAGTCCAAAGTCGGCCATTGCTTTGAAGAAAAAGCCAATCAAGGAATAGATAATCGCTGAAACAACTGAATCATTGGACATTGGGCTACCTCAATATAACTCCAAGTATACGGTTGATAGGAATTCACCCTGTGTGTTTTGACAATCAACAATTGAAGGCAAGGAAATTCTGACTCTGTGATAACGCTCAACGAGAGTTTTTGTTTGATATCGGTTTGAAACCCGGCTAAACTATCCAGGTGGCGCTGTACCGAATGCTAAATTTTGGATCAAGTTCTGTGGCACCTTAATTCGAATGACTGCATTAAGGGGGTACATATGAGTAGACGGCGGAGAAAATAGATGAATTTTGGGAATCGTTGTCTCAAAAACTATTTGTTCGATTTCATCCAGGTTTGTTTCATTCTGAAGTATATATATTAAGCTATGTTTACAAATTTTGTAATGAATATATCTTGACTGGGAGAATTCTTATCGTTGTCGACGTAAAACATGTCCCTCAATGTGGTTCCCAGGATTACTGGCAGTGGGTTGATCCGAAACAGAAATTCCAACGAGATTCTTGGAAGTTAATGTATGATGCCGTTCGCAACGTAGGACTTAGAAAAAAATAAAAATGACGAAATGGCGCCTGATTAAACGTTACATCCATCTTTCAACCACAATTTCTGACCCTTCCGACTTGATAAAAAAAAAAATAATTGAGTAAAAAAAAAAAAAAAAAAAATCCTTCGTTGCGAACGAGGAAACTTATCAGAAAATATTGTGTAAAAATTTGAACAAAATCGGGCTAACGGTTCCCAAAATATTTTGGGAATGGACTTCGGAAAGTATGTCTCGAGATAATCGCGTTCAAGGTTGCTCGCTTGTAAAAGCGGTTTTCGACAAATTTGTGTGAAATTTTACTGGTGGATAGCTTGAAACAAGTTCTACAACATGATACGAAGTTCATTGACTTTTACCGAATATTAGTGATAAAAAAAATTATTGAAGTTTACATTATTTGCTTACGTACACAGGGAAAATGCCAACTTTTATCACTCTAACGTTTTTTTATGATTCGACTAGTCGACAGATTCCAATGAAAAACTAGTTTCATTAAGTAGTGACTCTATCGTTCGGAACCTATTAATTCATACCATATGTGAATTTATCGGACCAGTCGAACCAAATTTTTAAGTCTTCTAACTGAAGCTCACCTCTATATAGAGCGTGCAATCTCCAGATAGACCGAAAAAAACGGAAGTGCATCATAATTATTTTTTCAAGTAAAAATTCCTTCAGCCCGGGTTTGAACCGGGACCTCCGCATTTGTACTGCGACGCCTTGTCCAATTAGACCACTGAAGGACTGAAAGAATCTTTACTTGAATTTCATGTTATTGTCATTGACCTCTTAGTCCACAGGTCTGAAAAAATTTTTTCCTTGAAAAAATAATTATGATGCACTTCCGTTTTTTTCGGTCTATCTGGAGATTGCACGCTCTATATAGAGGTGAGCTTCAGTTAGAAGACTTAAAAATTTGGTTCGACTGGTCCGATAAATTCACATATGGTATGAAAAACTAGTTTGTTATGAATTGAAATTTAACGAACATTTTGAGACTAGAAACGGGTGGGGGTCGATATTTTGAAACATCAGAATCCAGAACGGCCAAAAATTCGAATATTAAAAATTTGAATACAAAAATAACGAGAGACAAATTAATTCGAAATTCTTATTTTCGAAAGATCATTTCTTCGAATGACTTATTCAGCAGGCGGTCACCTGTCAGAACGCTGGTTTATTCGAATATGTATTTTCTGATAATTTTTACTCTGAATAAGTATAATGTAGAAAATATAAATGTATAAAGTTAAAAATTAATTAATTATTAATTAATTAATAATTAATAATTAATAATTAATAATAATAATAATAATAATAATAATATTAATAATTATTAATAATTAATAATTAATTAATAATTAATTTTTTATTTATTATTAATTAATTAATTATTGTTAGTTAAAAACAAGTCTCTTTTAGATATTTGCGTGTGAATCAAATGCTGATGCGATACACGTAGCAACAGCGCTCACGTAGCACAAACGGACGGCTAGAGCGGATTCTTCCGTTATATACACGCAATGATGCCACGATCTATTATAACTTCGACTCAATGTGCGTGTGCCTATGCCTAAAAGAAATGTGAACTGTACCTTGACAAAAGTTTGTCAACTTGGCCGTTTTAAAAAAATCTCAAAAAATATTAGAACGACTTTGTTTAACCATCAAAACATTTTGATACGGTTTGCATATCATAGTATGTAATTGATAGTGTGTATATTTGATTTTGTGACTTATTTATTACTGTGGTCATTCTAGAACTATCGTCAACTGAAATAAACTTTTGGCTGTGACTATAACAAGCTAACAACCTTAAAGGTGTATATACCCCCTTAAATGGGAAATCTTTTCACGTTCTGGGCGAGTACTTGACATTAATATTACGGGCTTATATTTGGAGGGAATTTCTTTTTTGGTATTTCCAACAAAATTTCAGGCCCGGGCAAAGAAAAAAAATAGTCCCAAAAAAAAAAAAAAAAACCCTAATCTATATGGGGAATTCCACCCCAACCCGACCTACGTCTGACCCTCACCCCTTCCGATTCAAGTCATAATTTTTTATGTTGTTCCACCTTTTTGTTTGACAAAACTTGGCCGTTTTGAAAAATTCTTAAAAAATATTAGAAAAAATTTATTGAACCATCAAAACATTTTGATACGGTTTGCATATCATAGCATGTAATTGATAGTGTGTATAGGTATTTGATTTGTTGACTTATTTATTACTGTAGTAATTCTAGAACTATCGTGAACTGAAATGAACTTTTGACTGTGACTATAACAAGCGAACAACCTCAAACTTGAGTACCAGCATTCCCCTTTCGGCAATTGAAATATTAAATGACATTCAGCTGTTTCAGCATGTGGTATAATAGGTAGAAAATGAACAGGAATTGTTAAAAATTAAGCTATGAACATGTAGGGTAATTCCGGGTGAGATGGCCATAGGGGAGAGATGGCCTTCGATGATATTTCTCAGCCTACTCGATATATTACACTTTCTATTTAGGGTAGATCGGTAGTAGTACTTTGTACGAAGCGATCTACTCTAAATAGGAAGTGTAATATATCGAGTAGGCTGAGAAATATCATCGAAGGCCATCTCTCCCCTATGGCCATCCCATCCGGAATTACCCTACTTTTTTTTTTTAATTTTGTTCTCGAAACAGCATTTTTTATTCGTCTATTCCCCGTATCACCCTGTGATTTTATTCAACTTGCTGTGAAATTTCACCTCGCGAAAGGGGGTTTCGATCAATTGAGCCTAGCAGGTGCCTCGATCACTATAATTGCTGGTCGATTGAGACCCCTGCTAAAAATTCCCAGGTAGGACCGGAAAGGTCTTGCATGGAATATGTAGGTCCTGTGTGGGTACCTGTAGTCACCTATGATAGTATCATAGGGCGTTCGAAGGACCTGCAAGGTATGGTATAGGTCCTACAAATGTACCACAAAAATCTGCGTGGGTGCTTTACCGGACCTGACAGGACCTATATAGGCATCCTACGTTGGCATACAGGACCCATAAGGTCCGATATGTGTTCGCAATAACCTTTGTAGGTATTTTGTAGGCCCCAGTAGGACTCATATGGGTATTCTACGCTGACATACAGGACCCATGAGGTTCGATATGCTTCCGCAATAACCTATGTAGATGTCTTTCAGGACCCAACAGGAACCACATAGGTATTCGTAGTTGACGTACAGGACCCATGAGGTCTGATATGCTGCCGCAATAACCCGTTTAGGTGTTTTTCAGGACCCAATAGGACCCACATAGGTGTTCGTAGTTGGCATACAGGACTCATAAAATCCGATCTGTATTCGCAATAACCTTGGTAGGTGCTTTGCAGGCCCCTATAAAACCCACATAGATATCCTACGTCGGTATGCAGGACCCCTCAGGTCCGATATATGGTTGCAATAACCCATTCAGGTGCTTTGTAGGTCTCAATAAGGCCCGTAAATTCGCCGTACATACCCTGGTAAAAATGTCGGATAGGGTATTTTAACCCTTCGTTGTCACACTGGGTCCACCAGACCCATGGTCTCAGTTCGTAGCTAAATATATGTAACTGAAAGGATACAAATAGGCTCTTTTTTTATGAATATACTTTTTGAAACGTACACCACCGAGCTATTTTTTTCCTCAAAGTACCCCATTTGGAGAGCGTCACCCATTAATTTCATGAAAATATATTGAAAATCGAAAGAGTTATGATTTTTTACGTGAAAAACGGTCTTTTTTTGCAAATTGATGGCTTTCGGATTTTTTTTTACCATGTCGCAATTTTATTTTTCAAAAAACAACGATGGATTCTTATTCTAGAGAGTTCAAAGTATGTTCCATATTTTTTTGATTGAAATCGGCCTGATAGTTTGAACGCAAGAGCCTTTTGAAATCCGTCGGGGTCTATCTGACCCAGTGTGACAACGGCGGGATTCCCCAGGAGTGTGACAACGAAGGGATATACATATATTGTGTAACTTAATCGTGGATACGGCATTTTTCCTTGCATACTTTAATACATATACCCAGGTATCTGTACCCACATAGGTCCTAATAGCGATATAGCTATCGTAATTCGGGACAGATCCGTATGGAAATATACCGTACAGGCGAAGGACCTATGTAGGACCCATACCCGTATAGGTATGGAACCCATATCTATATAGGCGTGCCTGCATACATGTCCTATATAGGTTTTCCTCCTATGCATACACACCCATATGGGTCTTAATCCTATATATATATATATATATATATATATACCGGGATGGGTCCTAGTGCACTATACCGACGTAGGTCCTATGTACTCATATAGGTTGTACTCCTATAGGAACCTGTCCCAAATTACGATACGTATGGTACCTATGTAGGTCCTGTGTAGGTTCCTATGTGGGAATTTTTACCACTGCGCTATACCGACGTAGGTCCTATGTACTCCTATGAGTTGTACTCCTATAGGAACCTGTCCCAAATTACGATACGTATGGTACCTATGTAGGTCCTGTATGGGTTCCTATGTGGGAATTTTTACCAGGGACACCTTGGAACATTTTTAGTCAGAGCCTCCCTTCGACGACGTTTCTCATAATACATGAAATCACTCATTTTTTGCATGGGAAACTGGAAATGAAAAAAAAAAAAAATATTTTTTTTGTCACACCCTAATATACATTGTAACGGAGTTTTCCAGAGCTCTAACTCCGCACCCTACGGCGTTCCTTGATAAAGACAAATTAATAGAATACTAAAATAGAGAGTTGGGCGCCAGACACGTGAGTGTCGTTTTTCACAAAATCTGAATAATAGCGATAATCAAAGAAAATACTAGATTGCCGAAACGACGGCCTTAAAGCGTCAGCTAACTCAGACTTTACTGCGATAAGGGTAGAGTAGTGGGTGGATTCACCTTAATAAATAGTCAAATGAAATATAAAACACCAGATATAAAATTCCTTCAATGAAATCTAGCGATTTCGTATATTGTTCACAGATATTATAATAGCAGAATTTATCAGCGATAAATGACGGAATTCAAAGATAATCACACAGGCGCGGATTTAGGGGGGGGGGGGGGGGGGGGTCACGAGGGTCATGACCCCCCCCCCCCCCTGCGTCCTAAGTGAACGAAAAAAAAACTAAAATTTCCAATTTCGATTCGTAATTTTCGGTGTGTTTTGACATTGTTTTTGTGCCTGAACTCCAGACGGAACCGTGACCCCCCCCCCCAATCGAAAGTCTAGATCCGCGCCTGTAATCACAGATATTAATTTACACAGAAATAGTCTTCAAAATAACAGTTCAGAATAATACTCAAGATATAGACAGCGTCGGAATAATATTAAGAAAAGAATATTATATTATTGAGCCTTATTACGTCTCAGCGGTAACATAAAAAGCATAAACACGCCGGTTGGCTAGCGAGCGCCGTAGAAGCGATATAATGCAAGCCATACTACTTTCCAGACTACGTATCACCGCAGGCGCGGATCTAGACTTTCAATTGGGGGGGGGGGGTCACGGTTCCGTCTGGAGTTCAGGCACAAAAACAATGTCAAAACACACCGAAAATTACGAATCGAAATTGGAAATTTTAGTTTTTTTTTCGTTCACTTAGGACGCAAGGGGGGGGGGGGGTCATGACCCCCGTGACCCCCCCCCCCCCCTAAATCCGCGCCTGTATCACCGAGCGATACGATACTCAGAGCAAAGATTCTATTATAGCGGCACGCTAGCGATACTAATAATTATTTGGCGATAAAGTACTCAATAATTAATACAGAAGAATCTAATAATGACGTTATACTAAGTTAGCAAATATGAATCGAACTACCGAGCTTAGGATTAGCAAGTTAGGGGCCATTCAACAAATACGTTCGCTTTTAGGGGGGGGAGGGGGTCGAGGTTGATGTGACGTTACAAGTCACGGGGGGGGGGGGGGGGGGGGGGGGGGGGCAAAATGTGACGTTCGGTTTTTACACTGAGAGAAAAAGCTCTTCCTGAATTGACCATAAATGCAAGGTTAAAATATTTTTAGTTAGAGTCACCTTATTTATGGTACATTTCACCATTTACATGTGGTTATTATATGAATAGAAACATGGTGGACAAGATAATGGTTGCGTATACCACTTGTTCAAGTCAGTAAATGCAACCGTGAATTCATTGTTATAACTACCATGTTGAAGTGGTGGGTAAGCCATAATTATAGTAAAACAAACCACAGGCCAATAGGTTGACTTATGAACTTAGCAAAACTGAGATGTCACCTCACATGAAGTTATATGTTGACCCGAATTAAAGTCGATTTGACTATAAATTCGGCAGTAATCCTACCATATCAGTGATTATACGTAACAATTGGATATTGGTAATTTGAGCTTATGAATGTTCAGCAAATTATTGTTGATGAAACCATAGATATGGTATACTACATTCAAAACTGAGCTCTGACAATGTCATCTGATTGTAAATAGTTGATGCAACTGATTTTGTTCATGGGCACTTCAAGCATAATAATTATAAGGTTGAAGACACTTTCATTCAACCATGCACCATGAGAGAAATAATCTGGTTGGGGGTACTATATTATTTTAGTTTACGTATTTTAGTCAAGACAACCCAATACTTAATACGTTACAGTGAGTGATAACTTTTGGAACTCCAGGAAAGAAATTCAATTAAAAAGATATTTGGAACTCAGATGTTCAGTTAATCAGATATCTTAGCCGCATTAAAACATTGATATCATTGAGACAGATGCTGAGTTCAAAATAAATAGGAAAAAGTGATTAATGATTTCAAGAAATAGTTTAGCGTAGTCGGTAGAGCGTGCGACTAGTAATGCAAGCGAATCCATGCGTCCCGGATCGAATCCCGGCCCCGAATAATGCGATGTTTTTCTAATCTAAAAATCCTTACTTTGTATTAATATGCGGTTGATTACAATTAGTAGGTGTTTCTCAGCGCATCATACAATGTTATAAATTCATTGTAACGAGCTGAATTTATTTTTTCTGCACAGCAGGGGCCTTATTCAACCGTTTAGTTTGGTTGTTCACATAACCATCATTGGTGGTTTATTTAAGGGGAGGGTTTACCCAATCAGTTACCGATTTGTCTATTTTCTCATAAACGGGGTAATCAATCGACTTGTCCTTTCGGCAGCCGATGTTTGACGAGTAATGAGTTCGAACTGGTACGTTTGATCGGATAAAATCGGGATTTTTTTTATTTTTTTCGATCGAAAAGTATTGGCGTGCCATTTATTGCGACTTATATCAAAGCCCACGCATCAAAAATGCAAAATCGACTCCCTGAGCCCGATTCTGTGAGAAATTCTGAACATAACCATCCCAAAACATCTCTGTTTTCGACAACGATGAAGGTGGAAGTTGTATTCCACGTTTTTGTGGTAATTTTCGCGATTGTCAGAGACTGGGGGCGGCGATGGCCGCTACAGCTGCTGACATAACGCGGTGGTTCCCAGAACGCCCGTAAGATGTCGCCACGCGCCCATCTGAACTTCATCCTTTTACTATAGTATAGTATACTTTCACGGTGACATCTCACGGGTGTTCTGGGAACCACCGCATTATATCAGCAGCTGTAGCGGCAATGGCCGCCCCCAGCCTCTGACAATCGCGAAAATTACCACAAAAACGTGGAATACAACTTCCACCTTCATCGTTGTCGAAAACAAAGATGTTTTGGGATGGTTATGTTCAGAATTTCTCACAGAATCGGGCTCAGGGAGTCGATTTTGCATTTTTGATGCGTGGACTTTGATATAAGTCGCAATAAATGGCACGCCAATACTTTTCGATCGAAAAAAAATAAAAAAATCCCGATTTTATCCGATCAAACGTACCAGTTCGAACTCATTACTCGCCAAACATAGGCTGCCGAAAGGACAAGTCGATTGATTACCCCGTTTGGGAGAAAATAGACAAATCGGTAACTGATTGGGTAAACCCCCCCCCTTAACCATAATTTCAATGTTGAAACATCTTGCAACCATATAAAAACTCGTAGAAAATTTGAAATAGTTGGCTCAACTTATTTTCATCATGATTAGTTGACCTATAATTGCAAGGTTGTGATCATTTCCCGCACGGAAATATATATATGCGAAAAATATATGCGAACATAGATGTGACATATTTTTTTTTTGCGCCTTTTTATAATTTTTATAAGTTTGACATAAATGTCGGATATTGGTCGGATATATGTCAACATAAATGTCGCGGCATGTATGTCGACATAGATGTCGACATAGATGTCAACACGATTTGATATAAATGTCGGATATATGTCAACATACATGCCGCAACCTTTATGTTGACATATATCCGACATTTATATCAAATCGTGTTGACATCTATGTCGACATCTATGTCGACATACATGCCGCGACATTTATGTTGACATATATCCGACCAATATCCGACATTTATGTCAAACTTATAAAAATTATAAAAAGGCGCAAAAAAAAAATATGTCACATCTATGTTCGCATATATTTTTCGCATATATATATTTCCGTGCGGGTTTCCAACCAGGCTTAGTGGTTGTAAGTAGTTCGAATAACTATTTTATATGGTTCCCGAAACTATTATAATTTTAGTGTGCCCAACCATGTTCGAAAGGTTGAGGCCTTATTTAACTATTAAAAATGATTAGATTATGGTTGACTGTACCAGATTTTTCTCTCAGTGTATGTATAGAATTCGTGTTTTGGCACGAGAATTTTGTTAAAGTGAAGTTAGAAATAAAGGACTGCTTTTAAATATCTCTTTTATCTCTATTTAATGCCAAGTGACATCGAAAGGCAAATCTTAGAAATAGATCGAATTATGGATCGATAGACCAAAAAAGGCAATAAAGGCCGGGGGGGGGGGGGGGGGGGGGGGTCGAGATTTGTGACGTATTATTTTGGGGGGGTCTAGTCAAACGAACCATTGTTACATAGGGGAGGGGGGGGGTCTCAAATCGTCCAAAAAAGCGAACGTATTTGTTGAATGGCCCCTTACCATAATAAATCAAATATTACACAAAAATCAGATTCAGCAAATCAATCAAATAAATCAAAAGAACAATAGGAACATAGCAAATTAGAGTAAGGGGCCGTTCAGAAATCACGTGAGACAAAATGCTACAATGTAGTATAGGGAACGCCGTGCACGCACTATTCCAAAACGTCTCACGTGATTTCTGAACGGCCCCTAATAGAAAAATAGAGAAATAGAACAATAGAATAATAAAATACTGAATAATAAAGAAATAGAACAAAATAGAAATAGAACAATAGAACTAGAACAACTTAAGGGGGGGGTTCCCCCAATCGGTTACCGATTTGTCTATTTTCTCCGAAACGGGGTAATCAATCGACTTGTCCTTTCGGCAGCCGATGTTTGACGAGTAATGAGTTCGAACTGGTACGTTTGATCGGATGAAATCGGGATTTTTTTATTTTTTTCGATCGAAAAGTATTGGCGTGCCATTTATTGCGACCTATATCAAAGCCCACGCATCAAAAATGCAAAATCGACTCCCTGAGCCCGATTCTGTGAGAAATCCTGAATATAACCATCCCAAAACATCTTTGTTTTCGACAACGATGAAGGTGGAAGTTGTACTCCACGTTTTTGTGGTAATTTTCGCGATTGTCAGAGACTGGGGGCGGCCATTGCCGCTACAGCTGCTGATATAATGCGGTGGTTCCCAGAACACCCGTGAGATGTCACCGTAAAAGTATACTATACTGGCCGTGTTCGGGGAGCGCGCTTAAAGGGCTTTAAAGCGCTGAAAATCGAGAGAGCGAGAGACGGAGCTTGGGAAAATCAAGAAGTGTGACAGAGACACAAGATTACTGACAGCGCTAAAAGCGACTCCCCGAACACGGCCACTATAGTAAAAGGATGAAGTTCAGATGGGCGCGTGGCGACATCTCACAGGCGTTCTGGGAACCACCGCGTTATATCAGCAGCTGTAGCGGCAATGGCCGCTCCCAGTCTCTGACAATCGCGAAAATTACCACAAAAACGTGGAATACAACTTCCACCTTCATTGTTGTCGAAAACAAAGATGTTTTGGGATGGTTATGTTCAGAATTTCTCACAGATTCGGGCTCAGGGAGTCGATTTTGCATTTTTGATGCGTGGGCTTTGATATAAGTCGCAATAAATGGCACGCCAATACTTTTCGATCGAAAAAAAAAAAAAAAAAATCCCGATTTCATCCGATCAAACGTACCAGTTCGAACTCATTACTCGTCAAACATCGGCTGCCGAAAGGACAAGTCAATTGATTACCCCGTTCAGGAGAAAATAGACAAATCGGTAACTGATTGGGTAAACCACCCACCCCCCGCCCCCTTAATACTATGACTAACTACGTCAGCCAACCCTCGGGAAGTCGGATGTTAAGCGACACACCATGCGATATTATACTACTTAGTTCATCAAAGATATTCTAATAAATTCGAAATAGCGAAATATAAAGCATCAGAGATCCTCAAAGCGAGAAATTAGCGAGAACAAGCAGTCAAATATAATTAGCGAATCATAAGTAAAGCAAGCACAGAAATTAGACTAATAAGCGAAATAGATTATCAAGCGAAAAGATACTCAAAATGGTTACAGTCGACCATGAGGTGCTTCCGCTGAATTTCTTTATCTTAAATCTAATATAAAACAGAGAGCGTCACCCAGAGGTTGATCGCTGCTCGAGACTTGACCAGTCAACTTATGGAGTTAGCTAAACTCACTAGATCTACTAACTAACTGAACCGAAGAGACGCAAATCGAAGATAACTAATTTATAATACTAATTAATAATAATGTTAACAGAAATCCAGCGGTAGCTTGTGGCTTTTACTAGCAATGATAGATCATAAAGACCTTACCTTATGAACAGTGCCGTCTTTATGCACAGGCCTGAAAGGCCCGGGCCTAGGGCCCCAGGCATCCCCAAGGGCCCCCTGCCAAGGAGTACTTGCTAAAATTTTGAGAAAGATATAAAAATTTCGAAAAAAAATTCCGAAAACTGTATTGAATACAAAAATAATTTTCAATATATCTACAGAAATATCGAATATCGGAAATGTTCTCTTTGATTCAAACTAACTAAAAAACTAGAGTTAAAATTAAGCCATCGTTTCGTAAAAATTTACATTACATATTCATTTCATGAGATTTTCGCCGCCTTAAGAGGGCCCCGCCCCGGCCCATCAGGCCTAGAGCCCCGAGGTCGATAAAGACGGCACTGCTTATGAAGAAGTGATGCACAAAACTTTAACTTTAACTGAATCTACTTAATGTACGGCGGAAACTAGAGTAGCGAGAGAAGAGTAGAAATACGTCTGATTAATTTACAGCTGAACGTAGAAGTGATCTTCCTTCGGCGATAATTCGGCACTTCGCTTCGCAATGTCCTAGGTCAAGGTGGGGAACCTATCAGGACCAATTAATTGTCTGATTGGCCCTGCGAGCAACAATGTTCGAACAACTAACTCATCAGTTGACCGGCTCGAGGTGTAATCTTGTTGCGGAGCGTCAGGCGTTACTTTCGAGCGTCTCCGCGATAGAACAACCTTTCTGCGGTATTTCAGCGGCGAGATGACTAGCGGGAGGGTGTGACCTTGGCTCTTCTATGCAATTCCTTCCAACTGTCGTAGACTACCCAGCTGCAAATGGTCCCTCGGCGATACGTTACGTCACTTGTCCAGGTATGGATCTTTGTGTGACGTCGGCTTCTGATATTTGGTGCGGGTGATGTAAGCTGGCACTGTAACGGGAGGTGGTAGCGATTTGTGCGTGCCACCCTATACGCCGTTGGCGCGACCAGATGCTTCGGTAGCAAGATGCATCCGCTGGCAGGAGGTCTTATGGGGACCCTGTTCACTCCCTAGCGATATTTCTCCAAGGTCTACTTCCCTCCCCGTAGATGTTGCGGTACTATCCTGAGTACTGGCGCCGTACTGGACTGCATACCGTCGGTAGCATCTCTGGAGCGGAAGTTCTTGCAGCGGAAGTTCGGAAGTCGTCATCTTCTTTCTCTCTCTATCTCTCTCGCGGTACATTAACAGAAAAATACTTCAAATTAGTCTAATTCTATTGCTTATTAACCAGGTGTGTCACTTGTATCCCGAGGGTCTAGACGGCGATATTCTACTCTCTCTCGCGATAT
Organism: Tenthredo mesomela; assembly: GCA_943736025.1. NCBI lineage: Eukaryota > Metazoa > Arthropoda > Insecta > Hymenoptera > Tenthredinidae > Tenthredo > Tenthredo mesomela. Next base: position 39,658,052 of record OX031014.1, on the reverse strand, counting down.
TCCTAAAAAGATGGGTTTTCGGAACCCTTGTGACGGCAGCTAATCTGCAACGTCACAACATATACACTAGGGTGGTCCTTATATGGGGTGTTTTTGAATTTTTACGCTCGCAAGGGTTCAAACGGATCCTTTTCAAGAAAAAAAATTTGTCCTAAAGTTTTAATGCTCTATTTCGATTTTAACATCCCGCGCACGACCGCCAAAGTATTTTTTTTCTTTTCAATTTCCTACAAAAAACATGTATGACCCAACTCTGTCAAGTCATTAACATCGAAGTTTCAACATTCTGCGTCCTGCGCCGATTTCAACATCCTGCGCACGAGCGCCAATTTTTTTTTTTTTTTTAATCTGCTAAAAAAAAAAAAAAATATCAAGTCACTAACGTCGAAGTTATAGCGCTTCAAATGACATGATTTTTATTGAAATGGGTTTTTTTTTTTTCGAATAACAGCGTGCGTATAAGTGATTGGGTCAACTGAATTGAAATTGAAATAAAAAAAATAAAATTAATATTTAATGCCAACTTGATTCCGATAAAAATATTCAGTAATTTTATAAAATAGATAATTTTTCAAGAAATATTAAAACTTTAGTATTTTTATTTAAGAGTCAATTTTTAAATCGGCGTAACAACAATCGATTTCCGTTTAATTTCGAATAAAAATCACCGTGTTCGATGGAGAATTTTTTTGCTTAGCACGTTTTCAATTTCAATTCAGTTGACCCAATCACTTATATACGCACGCTGTTATTTGAAAAAAAGAACCCATTTCAATAAAAATTATGTCATTTGAATAGCTTTAACTTCGACGCTAGTGATTTGATGAAGTTTTTTTTTTTTTTCTTTTTTAGCAGATTAAAAAAAAAAAAAATTTGGCGTCGTGAGCAGGATGTTAAAATTGACGCAGGACGCAGAATCCCTTACGGAAAAAACCCCTCAAAATGTCACCCTCAACTGAGCCCTCAACTTTCAGGGTGATTTCGTAACCCCACCTTGGGGGTTAACCCTGAATTGAGGGGTACCTTCAACTTGAGGAACAACCGTCAAATGGGGGTCCCTCCAACTTCAGGGTTTTTGAGGTGACTTTTTGAAGTGACTTTTGAAGTGACCCGCCACTCATCAGGGTTGACCCCTAACTATTCAGGGTCATCCCTCAATTTTCAGAGTTCTCCCACCACGTTTCAGGGTTATCCCTCAATTGTTGGAGGTTGTCGCTCAATGTTTGAGGGATATTCCTCAATTCTTGTGCGTTTTCCCTCAATCTTCAGGGTTGATCCACCAACTTTTCACGGTTGACCCTTCAATTGATGGTTCATCCATTGGAATTAAAGGTATTATCGATAGGAATTAAAGGTATTACCCTGAATATTGGAGGTTGAACCCTGAAATTTCAGGGTTTCACCCCCAGAATTGAGGGTGATACCTTGAAAAGTGAAGGTTCACCCTCAAACTTGAAGGGTTTTTTCCGTAAGGGTACCATGCTTTCGTTGCGATGAATTGTATAGAAAGGCAAGATTTGGCGTCCAATACATTAGAAAATCATATAACTGCTATTATTCATTAGGAATAACACATCACATATCCAAACACTGGAATGGTTTCAAATTTTACGAGCAAGATTTTGGGAGATCGTACAGTAATTGAGCTTGGATTCAGGTGCAGGATAATTATCGTATTGTTAATTATAAATGCTAGCTTCTAGCAAATATCACAGTAGTGTGCTTCAAACTCGAGTGGATGTGTTGCATTCTGATTTTGAATCATCTTTCAGATTATCGCAATAATAGCTACCTATCTGCACAGTGGGCCTCCATGGCATCCAATTCCTCAATTGCACACCATACTTCGTTTCATTTCCGAACATGTTTGATTCATCTGATTTCCCGGTGGACGGCCTTAATAGGAAGTAGTATAACCAACCAAAGTTGAGGTATTGGGATCCGTGGAATAGGCGTGGCTTTGAAATGTTAGCCTTCTTTGAGTAGTTCTATTTTCGTCACTAGTTGGCGTATCGAGGTTCTAAGCCCTCTCATTGGTTACTGTAGCCTTCTTTGAGTAGTTCTATTTTCTGCCACTAGTTGGCGTATCGAGGTTCTAAGGTTCCCAAGACGGTATGTCGTGACGGTATGGGTTGAAACGAAGACTTCTTTTGCAACCCTGACATTATTCCATTGCCCAAGATCGAGGATTTCCCGTATATACCGGGAAGTTATTTGGAAGCCGAACGATGACTACATTATAGCTCGACCAACACACGCTCGCGTTGCGTTCGTGAGCTTCTACTCGCTGCAAGTGACTGCCATCTCGACTCGCCCGGCGCCTGGCTCACACTATGGATGAGCGTGGCCTTGACGACAGGCGCCGGGCGAATCGAGTTGGTAGTCACTGGCAGCGAGTAGAAGCTCACGTACGCAACGCGAGCGTGTGTTGGTCGAGCTATAGTGTGGTCATCGTTCGGCTTCCAAATAACTTCCCGGTATATGGAAGGTAGGTACGGTAACACTCGAATGTCATAACTCTGTTAATAGGCCTCGTAAAATTTTCAACGACGAGTCTATCCCTTGGATATCAAACCGGCGATGGTACAGAGATGGAAAGGAGCGGTTCAGAAACTCGGAAGATTGGAGAGTTTGTGACTGTAGGGACTCGAAAGTAAATACTATGGTCTTATTCAACCTGCACCTACCAGCCCAGGAGTTGAAACGTATGATGTATACATAAGTAAAGTGCCTCAGGTATCAAGCTATACTGAATGTCGGCAGATGTAACAGCCCGTGGTAATTCACGAAGAATTTCAATTAATATTACTTAGTGTTCTGAGAGTTTGATAAAATAATGAGGATGTGGTTGGCCGACTAAGAGCAAGATATGATAAATTACATATTAAGTTTGCGCCATTTGTTTGAAGATACTTTGAATGAACATGAAGAGTAAACGTTGTATAAGATCGTAGGTAAATTAACGGAAAAGCAATATTTTTAAAAGTTACTTCAGCATCGGTGAATAGTTTGAGGGACATTAAATGAACAGCAAGTACGAAGAGAGCTAACGATTAAATATTAATTTCGAATTATATTATGACTAGTAGTCTCTCTTAGGGTACCTGAAACATTGTTGAAAAGTATTCGTAACTTTGATTTCTACAAGTCGTAGCTAGAGTTATAGGGCCAGAAGTGAAACCTTGCATTTCGATGGTACGGAGTTTGCACACCAAACGATCCATCAGACACATGAGAAGAAAACTCCCAAATGTTCTCCATGGATCTGGTTTCCGAGACATCGATCAACGGATTTAGTTTTTCACTATCATTTTTGAGACTACCATATGCCCCGTAATGCAAGTTATTTGTAAGCCCGAGTCGAAATTTTAGGCCTGCTTTGAACCTCCTTTAAACCTCGTGGTCTCGTCGAGAGTTGTCAAATCTTGGGAGTATCGAGGAGTCAAAGGAGGTTCGGTACGTTTAATGTTAGACTCCACTTGAACCTACAAAAGTGGCAGAAACTGAACATTTGGATTCAAAGGAGGTTATGGAGGGTACAAACGAATCCTCCGGACTCTCCTTTGGGCCTATTGCAGATGTTACACCAGCCCTACAGACCCTGCTTTCGGCCTAAATCGATCTTGCGTAGACCCTACAGACCCTTCTTTCGGCCTGAACCGAATCGCTCGTAGGGCCTACAGAGCCTCCTCTCGGCCTGAATCGAATCTCGCGTAGACCCTACAGACCCTCCTTCTTTAGCAGAAATTTCAACCGGGCGCTAGCGAGGCAGAAAATTATTAATTAATAATAGTAGAAAAAAAAAACAAAAATACGATATTTGACGGTTATTATTGTCAGATGACCCAACCTACGCATTATTATGTTGTTAAAATCGCATTATGCACGCACTGAAAAGATCGCCGCATTTTTCGTCCCCGCCGGGATTTGAACCCACGTCCGCTCGGTTACTAGTCGCACGCCCTAACCACTACGCTAAACTATCACATGGCATTAGATTCAATACTCTACTACTTGTTCGAGGCCCATCAAAGTGTCAAGTTATAACTCGAAATATTTCAATGTTATCAAAATTTGGCATTTGAGTATTGGCATTTGAAATTTGACTAGATTGAAGTTCTTGCATATATTATTACCATTAATTATTAAATATTATATTATGCATTTTTCGTTTACGCGGTTATCTGTTTATCCGAATGAAATATGACAATTCGTTAGAAAAAAAAAAAAAATGGTCCAGGAGGTCCACAAAAATGTATATGTTCATTTCGACACTTTTTTTTATTTAAAACATAAATTTACTTGAAGTGGAAAATTCCACTTCCGTCGTATGAACTAAAAACAGTGTTGAAATTACCGTAAAACTTTTAGTGGATCTCCTGGAACATTTTTTTTCTCTGACAGTGTACCTATATATTCCATATTTTACAAATCCGGTGAACCGATTGAGCAATGATATAGACACCTATTATTGTGGGATCCACAACTGATCCTGATAGGGGCCTTTGAGTTGTCAAGGCTTGAGCGTTGGGCGCACGCTTACGAATCTGTGGATTACGTATTTTCGTGTGAACCACAGAGTTATGGATATAATAAACTAAGAACCGGAGTTGAAAGAACTAGTAGAGTTACAAAAAAACATATCCCAGAATCCAGATTACTGCATTGACCCTACGTAACCTCCTTTGAATTCAGTCACCTGCCTTGACCCTACATAGCCTCATTTGGATCCAAAGTTTTTGGTCCTATTGTTCTTGGCCAGCATTGGATCCAAAGTAGGCTATGTAGGGTCAGAGTAGGAGACTTTGGATCCAAAGGAGGCTACGTAGGGTGAAGACAGGGGTCTTCGGATTCAAATAAGGCTACGTAGGTTCATGTCCGCGAGATATTTGCGATCTGAAAGAGGTCTAGGAGGGCCATCGGAGGGTGAAGTGGAGTGAAAGGAGGTTCACCGACAACACTGAATTTTGCAAATAGGGCCTGGTAGGTTCAACGGAGGGTGGCGGCTTGCGCGATACAAAAGAAATAGGTTCAGGAGCATTCAAAGGAGGGCTAAAATTTCGACTCGGGAGTAGAGTTAATTTGCGAGGTATCCAGGAGTATATCAAGAAGGGAATGTAGGTATATAACCATATTATCAGAGATCCCTCATTAACTTTTGCAGGAGGTAAAATTATAAGTAATAATACGCTTATAGCTGAGATTATAAGATTTCAGTCGCAAGTAATAATTAACCATATCCGACTTATAGGCAGACCGCAAGGGGTGCAAAACTCAATGTTATTATATATAATAACACCCTTTATGAAACAGACCTTTTGTACTTACGGCTGAAATAATACGCACTTATAACTCTTTTTGAGATCGGCTAAACTCAGGCGCAAATTACATTCAAGCTTACCCATCTATATTAGGGTGGTTTTTTTTTTTTTTTGGGGACTATTTTTTTTCTTTGCTCCCGGCCTGAAATTTTATTGGAAATGCCAAAAAAGAAATTCCCTCCAAATATAAGCCCTTAATATTAATGTTAAGTACTCGCCCAGAACGTGAGAAGATTTCCCATTTAAATAACATGTAAAGTAAACGGCCCGGTTTCCGACCCCGGACCTGTTTCCGACCCCCCCTACTGGTTCTTCGCTTTATTCTATAATATCTTGCTTTGCTGACGAAGGAGAGGTGTCACCGAAGAAAATTTAGCCAAAGTTTCGTCGGTGACACCTCTTCTCCGTCAGCAAAACGAGATATTATAGAATAAAGCAAAGAACGAATAGGGGGGGTCGAAAACAGGTCCGGGGTCGGAAACCGGGCCGTTTACCTTAAATTTGGAATTTTTTTTTTCAAATTCCTATAACTCAGCGGCATTTTGTGTTATTATATCGCCCAAACTTGGCAATTACTCAGGATTAAGCGCTCTACAAAAGTGCCCATTATATAAAAAATAAAAAAAATAAAATAACAACAAAAAAAACAAGAAATTATTCTTCAAAATTTGACTTCAGTGACCTGTACTACCTCACCGGTTTGAGTTACAGTTAAGTCACACAGGGCACTTTTGTAGAGCGCTTAATCCTGAGTAATTTCCGAGTTTGGGCGATATGATAACACAAAATGCCGCTGAGTTATAGGAATTTGAAAAAAAAAATCTAAATTTACATGTTATTTAAGGGGGTATATACACCTTTAAATGGGTTGAATTTTTGAAAAACAATTTTCCTATTTTTTTCAACTTGAAGACTCTGATAAAATTAAAAAAAATCATCATGTTTGGGGAGGGTTTGACCTTCATTATCCATATCTTACATCGTGTATTACTTGCAGTCTAATAGTGGCTGCGCTGAAGACAGGAAAATACAAAATCACTCGGTTGCCGCAAAGAATCAGACCCAGCGTTGGACCGATCTTGGAATTTTTGGTTCTCAATTATTCATAAGACATGCCTCTATCAGATGAACATAGAACTTTTTGATATCGCAAGAATTACTTGAGTTATTGAATTTTTTCGATTTTTAATCTGAATTTGAAAAAAAATTTTGCTTATTTTTCTAATATTTCAACTAAAAATGGGTTTATCAAAAAGTTCTATGTTCATCTGATAAAGGCATGTCTTATGAACAATTGAGAACCAGAAATTCCAAGATCGGTCCAACGCTGGGTCTGATTCTTTGCGGCAACCGAGTGATTTTGTATTTTCCTGTCTTCAGCGCAGCCACTATTAGACTGCAAGTAATACACGATGTAAGATATGGATAATGAAGGTCAAACCCTCCCCAAACATGATGTTTTTTTCTAATTTTATCAGAGTCTTCAAGTTGAAAAAAAAAGGAAAATTGTTTTTTAGAAATTCAACCCATTTAAGGTTGTTAGCTTGTAAAAGCGGTTACCGACAGATCTGTGTGAAATTTTACTGGTGAATAGCTTGAAACACGTTCTACAACATGATACGAAGTTCATTGATTTTTGTCGTATATTAGTGATGAAACAAATTATTGAAGTTTACATTATTTGCATACGTGAATAGGGAAAATACCAACTTTTATCACTCTTAGGTTTTTTATGATTCAACTAGGCGACAGATTTCAATAAAAAAACTAGTATGTTATGAATTGAAATTTAACGAACATTTTGAGACTAGGAACAAAAGTATTTCCCGTGTAATAAGAAAGATATTGTTAGTTAAACTCAAGTCTCTTTTAGATATTTGCGTGTAAATCAAATGCTGATGTGATAGACGTGACAACAGCGCTCACGTAGCTCAAACGGACGGCTCGAGCGGATTCTTCCGTTATATACACGCAATGTTGCCACGATCTATTATAACTTAGACTCAATGCGCGTGTGCCTATGCCTAAAAGAAATGTGAACTGTACCTTGACAAAAGTTTGTCAACTTGGCCGTTTTAAAAAAATCTTAAAAAATATTAGAACGACTTTGTTTAACCATCAAAACATTTTGATACGGTTTGCATATCATAGTATGTAATTGATAGTGTGTATATTTGATTTTGTGACTTATTTATTACTGTGGTCATTCTAGAACTATCGTCAACTGAAATAAACTTTTGGCTGTGACTATAACAAGCTAACAACCTTAAAGGTGTATATACCCCCTTAAATGGGAAATCTTTTCACGTTCTGGGCGAGTACTTGACATTAATATTACGGGCTTATATTTAGAGGGAATTTCTTTTTTGGTATTTCCAACAAAATTTCAGGCCCGGGCAAAGAAAAAAAATAGTCCCAAAAAAAAAAAAAAAAAACCCTAATCTATATGGGGAATTCCACCCCAACCCGACCTACGTCTGACCCTCACCCCTTCCGATTCAAGTCATAATTTTTTATGTTGTTCCACCTTTTCGAAAAAACACTCTGAATTTTTTTCAGATTTTTTGAAAACCGTCCGATTTACCTATAATTTTTGAAAACGAACGTCTCCTCACTCTGGGTCAAGGCTTGAAAATTTTGATAAACGAAGCAGGATTTTTCAGAATTTTTGCAGATTTTTCGATTGAGGTTAAGATTTTGAATTTTGGAAATTTTGGAAATCTCGACCACAATCGAAAAATCTGAAAAATTCTAAAAAATCCTGCTTCGTTCATCAAAATTTTCAAGCCTTGACCCAGAGTGAGCAGACGTTCGCTTCTCTGATGTTTAGAGTTTTTAACGAGAACAACGTTGAATAACATGAGAAGCAAACGTCTGCCCACTTTGGCTAAAGGCCTGAAAATGTTGATAACTAAAGCAGGATTTTTGAGAATTTTTTCAGATTTTTCAATTCGAGCTATCGATGTGTTCGTTTTCAAAAATTATAGGTAAATCGGACGGTTTCCAAAAAATCTGAAAAAAATTCAGAGTGTTTTTCGAAAAGGTGGAACAACATAAAAGATTATTACTCGAATCGGAAGGGGTGAGGGTCAGATGTAGGTCGGGTTGGGGTGGAATTTCCCATATATAGTGAATATATACACACGTATTCAGAATTTAGAATCTCCAATGATTGGTTATGATTATCAATATCAGTCATCAATCGAAAGTAAGCACGGACTAAAAGTAAGCATCAACTTTCATCGGATATTGATCTTCTAGGTAATGGACAACAGAGTCTGTAACGTTACCGAAATTAAGCGCCATCTGTGGGCGCAGCCCCGGCCCCCGACGCACGGGCCTGCCTAAAAACCTTTCTCGCGAGTAAAGTAAAACGGGTTACGTGTTTAGGACCCGGCGAAGCGTCACAGTAAAATCAGAGGTATGTATGCTGAGAATTATAAGTGAGCAGCTATCGGGGGATGCCTTTGCCTCCATATATTAAATGTTCTTTTATCAAAATTTGTTGAATTTATTACTTAAATTCAATTTGAAAAATTTTCTGAGAACTCTTTTTAGATTTACATTGAACGGGAAAACCTGATGGAAAGTGGCCGGCCAGCCTTACTGGGGTCAGGCTGCCTAGGATAGCGTTACATATCCAGCCAGGGACCCGGCGGATGGGCTGCTCAATTCCCGCTTTGAAATCGGGAGAACTGGGCAGTACCCGGCCAGTTCCCGATCGTGATTTCCACACGGGCATGTCTCATCATATATTGGTCTACATGCAATTAGATATGATCAGGCCTGGCTGATATAAGCTCATGTATAATCATAAATATAGGTCTATATATATTATATATGATCAGATCTGATCAGACATAACTGATATAAGTCCATGTCTAATTATGTGTAGGTCTATATATATATGGGGTATTCCAAAATATTTTGAACGGTCATTTACCCCGACCCCCATCGATTTCCGAATGAATTATTTTCACGGTAACCCTAGACTCAGGTATGATTGCTGAATTATTTTAGAATTTTCCGATTTTTTTTTTAGAAGTTACGATTTTTTGAAAATCGCACTTTTCAGCAACAGCTCGTTTTTCATCAAATTCTAGTCGGCAACCAAGGTATCCCATGGAAAAGTGACTTGTACAGAACTTTCCAGTTTTTTGACGTACTTTGAAATGGAAATATTTGTAGATTTTTTCAGACACCGGAAGTGCCGAAACTCTTGTTTCAAAAATCAAAATCGTGGATTGTAAAAAGTCGCCGTGATCGATCTTTTTGAAATTTGTAGACGAAATTCGACATTGAAAGACGCAATTTTTAAGACCAGGCCGAAGTTGGGCCGGCATCGGGTTTAGGAGGTATGGCTATTTTAATCACGCGAAAATTCATATTCCGGCGTTATTTTTGTTATTATTATTATTATTATTAAAATTATTATTATTATTATTTTCATTATAATTGTCAATTAATAATAATAATGACAATGATAATAATAATGATCATAAAAATAATAATGATAATAATTTTAATAATAATAATAATAATAATAACAAAAATAACGCCGGAATATGAATTTTCGCGTGATTAAAATAGCCATACCTCCTAAACCCGATGTCGACCCAACTTCGGCCTGGTCTTAAAAATTCCGTCTTTCAATGAAATCATTATTCTCGCCGAAAAACACTTGGTTTACGGGCATGCCACATAATATACTATTAAGAGGTCGCTCCAAATTTTTTTAAATTTCAAAAATCGTCAAAAATCGAATTTTTTTTTTTTTTTTAATTTTTTTGCTCGTTACGGTATAATTTTACAGTCCAAAAAAAAAATAAGTTTCTGAAAGTTTCAGTTCAAAATTTAAATTTTGAAAGGTCGCTCATAATTTTTTTTTAATTTATCAGTTTTAATAATTAAAAAATCGAAAGTAATGCACTGATAAATTAAAAAAAATTATGAGCGACCTTTCAAAATTTAAATTTTGAACTGAAACTTTCAGAAACTTATTTTTTTTGGTCTGTAAAATTATACCGTAACGAGAAAAAAAATTAGAAAAAAAAAATTCGATTTTTGACGATTTTTGAAATTTAAAAAAATTTGGAGCGACCTCTTAAATTTTTTTTTTGAGCTGTCCTTTGGAGAGGGCTCTTAAAACATCAAAAACTAACATTTTTTCACTCGAGACTCAAAAAAAAAAAAAATAGTCGGTTTTTTTGCGCCACCCTAATATATATATATGGGGAATTCCACGCCAACTTGACCAATGAATTTCCCTCACCATTTTCAATTTGCTTCAAATTTTTTTTTTACAATTGTTCAAGTACTAAAACGGTCCCCTGAATTTTTTCAGATTTTTCGATCGACCCGTTGTTTTTTTATGAATTTTCAATCTACCAAATAGATCGATACTTTTTAAAAATCTCAAAAAATTCTCAAAAATCTCATGTTCCACTACGAAAATTGTGCTACTAAGTCCATGATGGTGCAAATTTTTCTTCTATTTTTTTTTCAACGTTTTCAATATAAATTTTGATAAAAAAACTTCATAAAAAGGTTAAGAACGGTGAAAATAAAAGAAAAAAATCGCACCATCATGGGATTAGTAGCGTAATGTTCGTAGTGAATGATGAGATTTTTTTATAATTTTTTGAGATTTTTGAAAAAGGTGGAAATATTTGGTAAAAAATTCAGCAGACCGTTTTGGACTTGGGACAATTGTAGAAAATATTTGGAAGTAGATCGAAAATGGTGTGGACAAATCATTGGTCAGGTTAAGTCATGTTTATGTTAAAAACGTTGAAAAAAAAATAGAAGAAAAATTTGCACCATTATGGACTTAGTAGCGTAATTTTCGTGGTGGAACATGAGATTTTTGAGAATTTTTTGAGATTTTTAAAAAGTATCGATCTATTTGGTAGATTGAAAATTCATAAAAAAACAACGGGTCGATCGAAAAATCTGAAAAAATTCAGGGGACCGTTTTAGTACTTGAACAATTGTAAAAAAATTTTTGAAGCAAATCAAAAATGGTGAGGGAAATTCATTGGTCAAGTTGGCGTGGAATTCCCCATATATAATATATATGTAATATATATATAATATATATATTAGGGTGTGTCAGATTGACTTTTTTTTTTAGTTTTCATGGTGCTACCTTTTAATTCACTAGGTCTCATCAAGAAGAAGACATCCCGCATAGTAAAACTTTTTTCCGTCAAGTCTAAGTGGTTGCGAAACTTTTTTTTTATTTTCCATTTATTTAACACACAAAAAAATCTATTTTCGGGGCAATCCACACAGTTTCGTAGTTATTCAATATTTTTCAAGTCTACAGAAAGATTCTGAAAGCTGAAGTTTTTATCTTCGAAATGGTTAGAATTAAACTTTATTCAAGAAATAATTTTTTATAGGTGTGGTAAACTTAAATGGAAAACTAAAAAAAAGTTTCAGAACCACTTAGCCTTGACATAGGACATTTTCCAGGGGGGAATCTTTCTGTCTTGACGAAAACTATCCGTTCAGAAGGTAGCAAAAAAAATTTTTTTTTGGTGACACACCCTAATATATATATTAGACTGACAGTTATTTTGGCTTTCGACGAAATGTTTCGCTCCGAGTACATGAATGGGTTCGAAATAAATTTTAAAAAAAGCCTCTCCAAATTTTAGCCCTTAATTTTAATATTTAGGGGTGCCGACAGCCCCTTACTTTTTCCCATTTGAATAACATGGGCTTTTTGACTGTTTTAATCAATTTTTTTCTCGAAGGCCCAATTATTCGTCAAAAAATCTAAGATTCAGCAACAATGTCGGTGATGATACTCTCTTCCAGTAAAACAAAATTTGTCCACATCCATTCGGAATTCTATGTTGGTTCCCATCCCTAACTTATTGTGAGACTTTCGAGCGAAGCGAAAGAATTGTTCTTTCCTACAAAGTTGTTGAATATTCTTCGTCAATGTCGTACCTCATCAACTCATCAGAATGTGTAACTCGCATTCATGTTCATAACTTCGAAAATCACCCCCATCCCCTAAAAATCGTACCAAAAATGGTGGGTAAATTAAAAAAAAAAAAAAAAAAAAAAAAAAATGGTTTGGCTATAAAAATGATCTGTTTTCAACAGGAGGGTTACAAAGGGAGGGTGAGAATCATCTTTCGCACGTGTATCGAACTTCATTTTTCAACACAGCGCGCGTTAAGTTGAATTTTATGCACGCGAAGCGTGCGCAAAATCGAACTTTGCGCACGCCGTGTGGAAATAGTATATTGTGCATCATGGGAGCAAACAACGTTTTCGCTCCCCGAGGTGTAGCTCGCCGAGACGAGCGAAACGCGAGGGCAGCAAACTACACCGAGGAAGCGAAAACGTTGCTCCCATGGTGCACACGATATTTTTCTTTACACATGAACGGAGGCCGATTTTGCTACCTATTTGAGGAAAAACGGTTTTACCCATTCATTTTTAATAAATCAATTAAAGTTATGATTTATTTATTTGGTTGCTGCTTTAAACAAAACAGTATGGGTACGAAGTTGGTCCCACTGCCTTCTGTTCTGTTCATGAAGGAAAAAAGAGAATAGATGAATCTAGTGCAACTTCATATCGGTGAGCAAAGACTCAGAGAAAAGACTTTTAGGGAGGAAAGGCCGGGAGGAAAGACTTTTCGAGCGGCAAGACCGCTCTTTGCTCGCCGAAAATAGGGAGCAAAATCGGCCTTTCCGTTCATGTGTAAAGAAAAAGAATTATTTTGCAGAAAAATGGCTGAGAAACTTTCGTTCCCAATTTTGATAAGGATTAAGGGGGTATCACCACCTTTAAATAGGTCAACATTCTGAGAAAGAGATTGATATTTTACAGCGAATTTGAGAGTCTGATCAAATCCAAAAAAATCATGAAGTTGAGGGAGGGTTTGACCCTCATTATCCATACTTAACATTGGATATTACTTTGAGTCTAATAGTAGTTACGCTGAATATAGATAAATACAAAATTACTCGGTTGTCGCAAAGAATCAGTAGTACCGTTGGATCGATTCTGGAATTTTTGGTCCTCAATTGTTGAGAAGAGATGCCTCTATCATATGAACATAGAACTTTTTGATATCGCGAAAATTGCCTGACTCGCTTAGTTTTTACTGAGATTTTTCTAATTCTTCAATTTTTTTTCTCTATTTTTTCTATTATCTCAACCAAAAATAGTCATATCAAAAAGTTCTATGTTCATATGATAGAGGCATCTCTTCTGAACAATTGAAGACCAAAAATGCCAAAATCGATCCAACGGTACTACTGATTCTTTGCGACAACCGAGTAATTTTGTATTTTTCTATATTCAGCGTAACTACTAATAGACTCAAAATAATATTCAATGTTAAGTATGGATAATGAGGGTCAAACTCTCCCTAAACTTCTTGATTTTTTTGGATTTGATCAGACTCTCAAATTCGCTGTAAAATATCAATCTCTTTCTTAGAATGTTAACTCATTTAAAGGTGGGGATACCCCCTTAACCCCTCCAGAGATTCGTCACGGCGTCTGAATCAACCTGTGTACCCATACATATACTGTAACAATTTAAACAATAAAAACCTAAATACAGTCCGATCTCTCTATAAGTCCTCCCAAGCCCCCAAGGGGAAGAGTTTTTCCACGAAGTGAGGTATCCCCACTTTGCCTCTTTCGCTAGTCGCACCAAATTGTTTTCCGTTCTCTCAGGCTGCCGTCCCATGGTCCGGAATTTGTTCCGTCTCTACGAATCCGGAATCTAGTTACTTTTCAAGCGCCAATCAGAGGCGTTCTGGACATTCCGTTCCGCGTGCGCTACCAGTATTTGCGAACTGTCAAACAAATTTCCAGTGTATCTGTGTGTGTGTAACTCAGAATTTTCAACCACACAGCTGCGATGGTTTACAAAACGGTTTCGGCATCCATGGTACTTTTATAATCTTCAGGATTTGTTTTCTATACCTGGCGAAGACGAAGATACTGCTGGCACCATACGTTTATCTTTTTCGTAGGTTAGAGATGCCACCACATACATGCCTTGATGCTTGTGTATGGGTGACACGAATCCGTCCCTGTCAGTATCCCGTGTCCCATGATCCGGAATTTACCGACACGGAACCGCTGGCACCCAATCGCAGCCGCGAATTCCGAACTTGGCGCCAAAAGGAACGGTCGCAATTCGCCGGCGATCGTTGGGTCCGTATTAATTCCGTCTCATGGGACAGTAGGAGAAAAACATCCCGCAAGCCAGTGAGGGCGGAACGCCTGTGATTGGCGCCTCGAAAAGTGACTAAATTCCGGATCCGTTCCGGATCCGCGATTTCCGTACCATGGGACGGCAGCCTCATTCCTCGCGCTGCTATGTCTTAATAGGTGGAGTGGGGAAACGCTGCGAGCGAGATATTGGGGAAGCGGACCTATTGGGAACGGACCTATTGAGAAATCGGACTGTATTGATGTTATCAAATTAGCCGTTTTGCCCCAGAAAGTTATATGTATAATTACTCCAGGCAATAAAATTAACGTTCAATTTCTTTGAATAAATAGAATAAACAGCATTATCAGATTAGTAATTCTTTTTGCTGAAAAATTTAGAGTGGCCATATTGCCTCGCATTCCCTGAAATACAAAAACAATTCAAGAATTTTTCGATCATCATAATCAATATTAAGTACATCGTTAAAATTAATAAAATTTTCGTGACAAGTACGTAGACATTCTAAAAGTTCCAACTATTAAATACGTAAAGTAACAAAGTGGTAGAAGTTTTGACTGATACGCAGAAGGACCCAGATTCAAATCCCTGTAAGACACAGTGAGAAATTTTTCATCAACAACAAAAGTCAATTATCAGAAATAACCATAATTGCCGATCATTGCGACATATAAAATCATTTTTTTCCCGGGGTGTATCACAAGAAATAGTATATTGTGCATCAAGGGAAGGAAGTGAGATTTCGCTCCCGAGCGTGTAGATAGTCGCCCGAGCCGGTCGGGGGGACTCGGCGAGCCGAAGGCTCGCCGATTTCACCCGATCGCGAGGGCGGCTATCTACACCGAGGGAGCGAAAACTTCCGACCGTGATGCACACGATATTTTTTTTCACACATGGACGGAAGGCCGATTTCCTACCCGCAGAGAGGCACGACCACGCACGATCGCAAACGCGCAATTTTAGGTTGAGGGACAAGGAAGTCATGCTATTTCGCTTTTTATCATTTCTGATTTCACTTTCTTCTTTGCAACAAACAAACGAACGATCATGAACGACGCGCTTTTTTTCTATCATTTTGTGCGTCCGATGGCGCTGTTACCGAAAACATACGAAGCGAATTGGGAAGAAAATTCATTACTCACGGCCTTCCCTCCCATGGGAGGCAAAACTCCCCTGGTCGGTAAAACTGGACTTCCTCACCTCTCAGCGGGTAAGGAAATCGGCCTTCCTGGCCATGTGGGAAAAAAAAAAAAAAAATTTTCTACGTTTCGAATGCTCGTCAGCACAAAGAGATTTCCCGCTCAAAAATTTCTTATGGCAAGGCTAAGTGGTTCCGAAACTTTTTTTCAGTCTTCCATTTGAGTTACACACGTCCATGGAAATTTATTTTTTGAATAAACTTTAATTCCAAGCATTTCAAAGATCAAAACCTTAGCTTTTAGAATCTTTCTCTACACTTGAAAAATATTGAATAATTACAAAACTATGTGAATTGACCCAAACATAGATTTTTTTGTGTGTTAAATAAATAACAAACAAAAAAAAAGGTTTCGGAACCAGTTCAACTTGACGGAAACAAAATTGAAAAAAAGTCAGATTAAAGTGTGTGCAATTCGTCTAGCTTGACCCGTATGATGATGTGAACTTTCTCTCAAATAGTAGCACCAATGAACACTTAAATCTCCTACCTAGTTACAGCTTAAAAAAAAAAATTATTACTCTGAGAATAACATATATCCTGAGAATGTGGCCGAAACACGTAGGGGTTAGAGTCTGGATGAAAATCTGAAAAAATTAGGGTATTGTTTTTGAATTATTTGGAGTTGATTTGGAGAGGCGTCTGATAAAAAATTTATCCGAGCCCTAAATAAGGCCCACCCTAATGTATATGGGCAATTCCACCTCAAATCGGCCGAGAAATGACCTCGTATTTTTTGAATCGACTTATACTTTTTCAACGTGTCATCTACGTCAAAAAAGTAGACCCGTATTTTTTCGTTGGTCCAAAAAGTTTTTTTTAAGCCAGTTATGAATTATCGAATTTTGCTGTGAAAGTAGCGCGAGGGCGGCTTTGAGAATTAATATCTCGGGTCCCTTTCACCGTAGAGAGATGTTTAAAAACGCGTTTTGAAGGCGATAAAAGACACTTTTCGATAAAATTTTTCAAATTTTCGAAAAATATGGTTTTGTTATTTTTATGAGCAATCAAAATGTTTATCGATTTTTTTCGCAATCTAAAGCCATTTTTAAAATTCTAAAAAAAATATGATTGCATTCCTTATTCAATTCTGAAGATGAACATTTTTTACAAAAGATGGAGCTATTTTTCTAAGTATTTTTTTTACAATTATTTGTCCGGCGTTGCGTGAGGTTGCCGCGCTGCGCGCCTTGCTACTACTGAGTTAAAGGTTGACTGTCCATCTCGCGTCTAAAGCGATTGGAGCCGCGCGATTGCGGCCGCGCTACTAGTAGTAGCGCGACGATCGCTGGCTGTAGCCGCGCGTATGATTGTCAATCATGCGGCTGAAGGAATGAATCATTCATCTGGAACTTTGAAAATATCGGACCACCAAGATAAATTCGGAAATTTCTACTCAAAACCGCGGCGGCCAGCGATTTGACTGCTCTCGGAGCAGTCGAGCCGCGCGATTCAGAGTCGCGTCGCTGAGATCGCTACAGCCGGACGACCGGAATCGCGTGATTGGCAATAGGCTCATTAGTTTGAATGTATAGCAGTAGAGAATGCGACGTGGCTGAAGTCGCACGTCTACAGCCGCGCAGCTCCAATCGCTTTAGCCGCGTGATGGACACTCTACCTTTATTCCATGTATGGGAAGCCGCGCGTCACGCCATTGGCCGAGCCCCGTACGACGCGGTAGTAGCGAGGCGCGCGGCGCGCCAACCTCACGCAACGCCGGACAAATAATTGTAAAAAAAAATACTTAGAAAAATAGCTCCATCTTTTGTAAAAAATGGTCATCTTCAGAATTGAATAAGGAATGCAATCATATTTTTTTTAGAATTTTAAAAATTGCTTTAGATTGCAAAAAAAATCAATAAACATTTTGATTGCTCATAAAAATAACAAAACCATATTTTTCGAAAAGTTGAAAAATTTTATCGAAAAGTGTCTTTCATCGCCTTCAAAACGCGTTTTTAAACATCTCTCTACGGTGAAAGGGACCCGAGATATTAATTCTCAAAGCCGCCCTCGCGCTACTTTCACAGCAAAATTCGATAATTCATAACTGGTGTAAAAAAAAACTTTTTGGACCAACGAAAAAATACGGGTCTACTTTTTTGACGTAGATGACACGTAAAAAAAGTTTAAGTCGATTCAAAAATAAACGAGGTCAAAAAACACCCAAAATTGGCCGATTTGAGGTGGAATTGCCCATATGCATATGAGCCATTCCACGTCAGACCGGACAAAATAAATCAAAAAATGACCTCGATGTTATCGATTTCGCTATCATTTTTTTTTACGGGTTCTATGGAACAAATAAATGTATCAAACAATTTTTTTTTTTTTTTTTGGCCCCTATTTTCCAAGTTACACGGGGGTGAAATTCAGGAAAAAGAGCCAAAAATCGAAAACATACTCCTCTTCAAACGGTCATATCTTTGATTGTATTAATCCTAGAGACTTCATCCAAGAACCATTTCAAAACTATTGAATGACACTATTATAATATATTTATTTCATTTCGCGGTAACAAACAATTCTATTTGTTATAAACAAATATATTATTCAAACGTGATTTTCATAGAAAATACCAAGCGATAAAATTATCAAAAAAATATGAGCGTATTCCTTGATCAATTCTCTACAAAATCGTTAAGTCAATTTTATGGAGAACCGATGGGAACTATGTTAAAACGATTTATTTATAAGCGAAGACGCGCGCTGCCACCCAAAAACCCGGCTCAGGTACGTGTGGCTAGCATGAGAAAGCATCGGTGGGCATGTTCACGGTCATATCTTTGGTTGTTTTCATCCGAAAGACTTCTTCCTAGAACCATTTCGAAGCTATTGAATGACACTATTATGATATATTTATTTCATTTTGCGGTAGCGAACAATTCTATTTGTTATAAACAAATATATTATTCAAACGTGATTTTCAAAGCAAGGGCTACGCGATAACATTCTCAAAAAAATATGAGCGTATTCCTTGATCAATTCCCTACAAAATCGTTAAGTCAATTTCATGGGGAAACGATGGAAACCATGTGAAAACGATTTATTTATAAGCGACGGTGCGCGCTGCCGCTGAAAGACCCGGCTCGGGTACGGTTTTTCGGTGGCAGCGCGCGCCGTCGCTTATAAATAAATCGTTTTAACATGGTTCCCATCGGTTCTCCATAAAATTGACTTAACGATTTTGTAGAGAATTGATCAAGGAATACGCTCATATTTTTTTGATAATTTTATCGCTTGGTATTTTCTATGAAAATCACGTTTGAATAATATATTTGTTTATAACAAATAGAATTGTTTGTTACCGCGAAATGAAATAAATATATTATAATAGTGTCATTCAATAGTTTTGAAATGGCTCTTGGATGAAGTCTCTAGGATTAATACAATCAAAGATATGACCGTTTGAAGAGGAGTATGTTTTCGATTTTTGGCTCTTTTTCCTGAATTTCACCCCCGTGTAACTTGGAAAATAGGGGCCAAAAAAAAAAAAAAAAAATTGTTTGATTCATTTATTTGTTCCATAGAACCCGTAAAAAAAATGATAGCGAAATCGGTAACATCGAGGTCAGAAAGCTGTCCGGTCTGACGTGGAATTGCTCATATGGGTATATATTAGGGTGATTCAAAAAACAAAAGAATTTTAGTTTTAATTCATACCATATGTGAATTTATCGGACCAGTCGAACCAAATTTTTAAAGTCTTCTAACTGAAGCTCACCTCTATATAGAGCGTGCAATCTTCAGATAGACCGAAAAAAAAAACGGAAGTGCATCATAATTATTTTTTCAAGTAAAAATTCCTTCAGCCCGGGTTTGAACCGGGACCTCCGCATTTGTACTGCGACGCCTTGTCCAATTAGACCACTGAAGGACTGGAGGAATCTTTACTTGAATTTTATGTTATTGTCATTGACCTTCTTAGTCCCAGGTCTGTGTTTATTTCATTCACAAGGCGTCGCAGTACAAATGCGGAGGTCCCGGTTCAAACCCGGGCTGAAGGAATTTTTACTTGAAAAAATAATTATGATGCACTTCCGTTTTTTTCGGTCTATCTGAAGATTGCACGCTCTATATAGAGGTGAGCTTCAGTTAGAAGACTTTAAAAATTTGGTTCGACTGGTCCGATAAATTCACATATGGTATGAATTAATAGGCTTCGAACGATAGAGTCACTACTCAATGAAATTTTAGTTTTATCTTGGTACCACCCTGGCGAAAATGAGATGTGCAAAATATTGAATCACATGTAAATTGGAACAAGAAGTCTGACCGAAGTGTGAATTTGTTTTTATTTACATTTCCTATACGCTTCCTCACGTTTCCTGTACATCTCATTTTCGTCAGGGCAAGTTTAAAAGTTTTGTTTAGGTACTCAAATAGGCCTGTTAAAATATAAACTCTTATTATTCATGATAAGATAGTGCGCATCGCACTTTTCGATTTCCCATAAGAATAACACAGGAAACATTATTTTTCTTCCTTCTGATTTTTGTAACTAACGAACGATACATCGTACGGTAAAGTTTTTGGTATGTTTTTGCAAAGAATTAAACGCTCTACAAAAAGGTCTGGAGTTATTTTTTGGTAAATCAACTGGGTCGAATGTTATTCAAGGTCAAAGTAAAATTAACCGTAAAAATAGCGTTTTCTTCAAATAACTCCTAGATTTTTAAGTTCAAAGGGCTCAAACCACACTGAAGCTATGTTTTCGAACTCCGAAGGCTCGAGAAAGCACAACTATCGACACTCTGAGCTCGAAGAGCTCAAAAATTTACTGGTAGGAATATTTTTGGCAGTTATAATTTCAAAACTGTCATAGAGTAAAAATCAAATGAAATAAAAACTTATCACAATAGAATAATCAATGCGATTTTTCAAATGGTACAAACCCAATTTAGAGCTAACGTAACTGAAAAATTGAAAAATTGTTAAAAGTATTTTATTTTTCTTTATTAGAGCAAAAGAACTATTCGCTGACACTTTTTAAAAGTCCAATTTGTGTTTTCAAGAAAATTTTGGGCATATTTTTCGAAGAACCTAATATTTCCACCCTATCATCAAAAAATCGACTAAATTGGCGGTTAATTTTACTTTGACCTTAAATAACGTTCGACCGAGTTGATTTACCAAAAAATGAATTTAGACCTTTTTTGTAGAGCGCTCAATTCTCTGCAAAAACATACTAAGAACTTTATTGTCCGACGTATCGTTCGTTAGTTACAAAAATCAGAAGGAATAAAAATAATGTTTCCTGTGTTATTCTTATGGGAAATCGAAAAGTGCGATGCGCACTATCTTATCATTAATATTAAGAGCTTATATTTTAACAGGCCTGTTTGAGTACCTAAACAAAACTTTTAAACTTGGTACCAAGATAAAACAAAAATTCTCTTGTTTTTTGAATCAACCTAGGGTATATGTATGGTAGACAGTTTATTCACGAGGGAAATCACATAGATACATCTGCATGTAAAATTCTGAATAAAGCCGTGCAGTAAGGAAGAAAATGCTTTTTCAAAAAATTATAGACGACGTTGCATCGGTACTACTGAAAGTGATCAATAAATATCGCCAAAGAATCAAAAATTTCATCAGTTCTGACTCGGGAAAATCCGCATTGATTGATACGAGGAAGGAAGAAATGCGTTGATTCGCGCTCGAGGTATCATCGAACACAAAACTAGTTACACCCAGGCGTGTGCTGAAAATGCTCGGAGGTGATTCTCTGGACCTCAAGGCGTAGAGATATGGTGGAAACTCACCGTTTGATTTCCGGGGTAATTCCATGGTTTTTTTGAAATAGGAATTCAAAGAATTGCGGACCTACAACAAATTTATTGATGGAATCAAATTTTCCAAATTCAAAATTCCAGATTCGCGATCGCGCACTCTCCAAGTTCTCCGTGTACCTTCATCGCTTTGTTTTAATTGTGTTTACCAGTTACAACTCACCGTGAGTTACGAGACCCTGCAGGTAAACGTAAAGATGTAACTAAGGTGGTGGTCGTGGCAGAGCCGTTTTATCGCGGCTTCGTCCCTCGTTCTTAGCTCTTTGTACACAGCGACACTGGTGACTGAGGTAGCTGTGAGATGGGGTTGAACATAGGTAGTATATATATATAAACGAACTAAGGGAGTTGTGGAGGATCTTGCATCTATTCACACTGAGATACTTAGGTCACGTCTTCAAAAGGGAGCAGTCAGTTTAACAATGAGCAGAAGCTGTTCAGAGGCACTCAAACGCTTGAAAAGTGGGTGCGAGAACGCGGCACTGCTTTGACTTGTTAGAAAAGCGCCGAGGGATTTGAGAAAGCGTGATGTGAAGAGAGAAATTTTTTTTATAGAATACAAGAAGAGAGGACAAGCTAGGCATAGCTGCGACATTGTCATTTTCTAACACCAGACGGTCGCGCGGTCGTTCTGGCCAAGACGCGTTAATTTTAGATAAGAACCCGTAGACTGCACACCCAGGTGAAGCGAAGATTTCAGATTTCAAAAGGAAAACTTTTCACCGTGTAATTAAATTTTCTCAGCCATCCGCATTCACCTCAGCCTTAGCCGAGGCAAATTCCCACATTTCAGAACTTTATTTGACATTAATTTTCCCTTGGTCACATATTCCTTATGGATCATACTCATACCCGTTTACGAAAAGTAGAATGACACGTGACCAAGTGGCGCAGACCATTTTTTATGTTTATCTATGGGGCCATTCAACAAATACGTTCGCTTTTTTGGACGATTTGAGACCCCCCCCCTCCCCTATGTAACAATGGTTCGTTTGACTAGACCCCCCCAAAATAATACGTCACAAATCTCGACCCCCCCCCCCCCCCCCCCCCCCCGGCCTTTATTGCCTTTTTTGGTCTATCGATCCATAATTCGATCTATTTCTAAGATTTGCCTTTCGATGTCACTTGGCATTAAATAGAGATAAAAGAGATATTTAAAAGCAGTCCTTTATTTCTCACTTCACTTTAACAAAATTCTCGTGCCAAAACACGAATTCTATACATACACTGAGAGAAAAATCTGGTACAGTCAACCATAATCTAATCATTTTTAATAGTTAAATAAGGCCTCAACCTTTCGAACATGGTTGGGCACACTAAAATTATAATAGTTTCGGGAACCATATAAAATAGTTATTCGAACTACTTACAACCACTAAGCCTGGTTGGAAAATGATCACAACCTTGCAATTATAGGTCAACTAACCATGATGAAAATAAGTTGAGCCAACTATTTCAAATTTTCTACGAGTTTTTATATGGTTGCAAGATGTTTCAACATTGAAATTATGGTTAAGGGGGGGGTTTACCCAATCAGTTACCGATTTGTCTATTTTCTCCCAAACGGGGTAATCAATCGACTTGTCCTTTCGGCAGCCTATGTTTGGCGAGTAATGAGTTCGAACTGGTACGTTTGATCGGATAAAATCGGGATTTTTTTATTTTTTTTCGATCGAAAAGTATTGGCGTGCCATTTATTGCGACTTATATCAAAGTCCACGCATCAAAAATGCAAAATCGACTCCCTGAGCCCGATTCTGTGAGAAATTCTGAACATAACCATCCCAAAACATCTTTGTTTTCGACAACGATGAAGGTGGAAGTTGTATTCCACGTTTTTGTGGTAATTTTCGCGATTGTCAGAGGCTGGGGGCGGCCATTGCCGCTACAGCTGCTGATATAATGCGGTGGTTCCCAGAACACCCGTGAGATGTCACCGTGAAAGTATACTATACTATAGTAAAAGGATGAAGTTCAGATGGGCGCGTGGCGACATCTCACGGGCGTTCTGGGAACCACCGCGTTATGTCAGCAGCTGTAGCGGCCATGGCCGCCCCCAGTCTCTGACAATCGCGAAAATTACCACAAAAACGTGGAATACAACTTCCACCTTCATCGTTGTCGAAAACAGAGATGTTTTGGGATGGTTATGTTCAGAATTTCTCACAGAATCGGGCTCAGGGAGTCGATTTTGCATTTTTGATGCGTGGGCTTTGATATAAGTCGCAATAAATGGCACGCCAATACTTTTCGATCGAAAAAAATAAAAAAATCCCGATTTTATCCGATCAAACGTACCAGTTCGAACTCATTACTCGTCAAACATCGGCTGCCGAAAGGACAAGTCGATTGATTACCCCGTTTATGAGAAAATAGACAAATCGGTAACTGATTGGGTAAACCCTCCCCTTAAATAAACCACCAATGATGGTTATGTGAACAACCAAACTAAACGGTTAAATAAGGCCCCTGCTGTGCAGAAAAAATAAATTCAGCTCGTTACAATGAATTTATAACATTGTATGATGCGCTGAGAAACACCTACTAATTGTAATCAACCGCATATTAATACAAAGTAAGGATTTTTAGATTAGAAAAACATCGCATTATTCGGGGCCGGGATTCGATCCGGGACGCATGGATTCGCTTGCATTACTAGTCGCACGCTCTACCGACTACGCTAAACTATTTCTTGAAATCATTAATCACTTTTTCCTATTTATTTTGAACTCAGCATCTGTCTCAATGATATCAATGTTTTAATGCGGCTAAGATATCTGATTAACTGAACATCTGAGTTCCAAATATCTTTTTAATTGAATTTCTTTCCTGGAGTTCCAAAAGTTATCACTCACTGTAACGTATTAAGTATTGGGTTGTCTTGACTAAAATACGTAAACTAAAATAATATAGTACCCCCAACCAGATTATTTCTCTCATGGTGCATGGTTGAATGAAAGTGTCTTCAACCTTATAATTATTATGCTTGAAGTGCCCATGAACAAAATCAGTTGCATCAACTATTTACAATCAGATGACATTGTCAGAGCTCAGTTTTGAATGTAGTATACCATATCTATGGTTTCATCAACAATAATTTGCTGAACATTCATAAGCTCAAATTAACAATATCCAATTGTTACGTATAATCACTGATATGGTAGGATTACTGCCGAATTTATAGTCAAATCGACTTTAATTCGGGTCAACATATAACTTCATGTGAGGTGACATCTCAGTTTTGCTAAGTTCATAAGTCAACCTATTGGCCTGTGGTTTGTTTTACTATAATTATGGCTTACCCACCACTTCAACATGGTAGTTATAACAATGAATTCACGGTTGCATTTACTGACTTGAACAAGTGGTATACGCAACCATTATCTTGTCCACCATGTTTCTATTCATATAATAACCACATGTAAATGGTGAAATGTACCATAAATAAGGTGACTCTAACTAAAAATATTTTAACCTTGCACTTATGGTCAATTCAGGAAGAGCTTTTTCTCTCAGTGTAAAAACCGAACGTCACATTTTGCCCCCCCCCCCCCCCCCCCCCCCCCCCGTGACTTGTAACGTCACATCAACCTCGACCCCCTCCCCCCCCTAAAAGCGAACGTATTTGTTGAATGGCCCCTATACCGTTTTGATGTTTACACTTTTCTGACATTCGATCTTTTTGAAACTCACTCAGAAATAGATTTTTGAGTTCATCATTCCAGATCTGAAGTCGAAATACCGAAATTTCAAATGGCGGTTCCAATATGGCATACCGAAATTGTAAAAGCCCGCACGAAAATATATATATGCGAAAAATATATACGACTATATATGATGATTGACGACATATTTGTTTTTTGCGCTAACATTTATTTTTATAAGTTTGACATAAATGTCGGATATATATCAACATAAATGTTGCGGCATGTATGTCGACATTAGGGTGGTCCTTATTAGGGGTGTTGACGAATTTTGACAAGTGCGCCCCCCAGATAGGTTCGAAATAAATAAATAAAAATGTGTGCGAAACCCCAGCACTGTAGTCCAATGGAAAGACGTGCCTCTAAGCTCGTTTTGTTTCCTATTTGAATAACATGTGATTATCAGACTAATTCAGTCATTATTTTTTCGAGTTGTCCCTAAGTGCGCAAAAAATTCTTTATCCACATAAATCTATTGTTTAGCAGACAGTCTGATCTCCGAACTCGCGCTAGTAAATTCGTTTTCGAAAACACACAAGTTAACACGCGAATTAAGGCCAACGCGCACTACGCGGAAGCGAACTGAACCGAACCGAACCGAACCGAAGTTTCATTAACATGCTTTTCTTATGTTTTTCATGGAAGTATGCACGCACATTTCTAAGAAAGCATGTTGATGAAACTTCGGTTCGGTTCGGTTCGGTTCGCTTCCGCGTACCCCCACGGAAAAATATATATGTGGAAAATAGATGTCGAAATACATGAATCATATATGTCCTATATAATTAATATATGACACATATAGGGAATATATGACACATATATAAAATTGGCCCATTTTTGTATATGTTTCATATATAAAAATTATATATGAATCATCTATGAGAATTATATATGAATCGTATATGAGTATTATATGGTGACCATATACGATTACTATAATATATATGATTTATACCGTGAATATTCGGTGAGAGTAGACAGTCCCCTTGCTACGGTAAAACCAACACAGGCGCGCACCGCGTGGCGAGGCTCGGTCGGGACGAAATTAGGTGCCAGTAGCATTGCATCCCCTCCCGCACGAGCCTCATGCACGCGGTGCGCCCCCGTGTTGATTTTGCCGTAGGAAGGGGACTGTCTACTCTCACCGAATATTCTCGGTATATGATTCATATATATTATATATATTTTTCCATATACTTTTCACATATATAAAGACATATAGAACTTTTTTTATCGGGCACATATATGGGGAAATATAGTAAATATATTAAATATATGTCTGATATATTTTTGACATATATTTTTTTCCGTGGGGGTAGTGCGCGTTGGCTTTTATCGAACCGAGATCGCATCGTGTTTTATTATAAATTTAATATTTGATATTAATTTAATATTCGAAGTTTGATTTGAGTTGTATTCACACTATGTTCATTCAGTTTAAATTGTGTATGATCTAGAAGTTTACAAATTCAGAGTATAAATATTAATGTGAAATATTTTCAGTATCAGAAAAATATTCTTTATTCAATTCATTTAATTTAAATGAATCCTTAATCGCCCGGACTTCACTTACGACGCAAATAAGACTGCCTTTTAAGGGTAGGAGATACTGAAAACTGTCCATCTGAACCAATTGCTATTTTCAAATGAGGTTTAACACACATGTTTGCCATCTCAAAACATAGACATTGTGCAAATTTCAAGTCATTTGAAACAATAAGTACAGAGTTACTCCTCATAATGCTTCTGAAATAGCCTTTATTTGAAAACCTTCCATGCGTCTCAATTATTTTTGAATCTTGCTGGGCTTGCACACACATATTTCAGGCTGCCCAAGCCACAAACCCACGTCGGTTTTTAGAGATAGCTACGATACTTTGATTTTGACACTTTTTTTTTATGAAAAAAAATAAATATAATTTCAATTTTTTTTTCTAAAATCTGTAATTTTGTCTCGATTTTCAAAATCCGACGTGGGTTTGTAGCTAGTGTGTGTAGGAATGCACCCTGAAAATTGCAGAAGTCTTCGACAAAAACTAAGACGCATGGGGCTTTTTCAAAAGGCAAAACCATAGTTCTGAGATAAATCGCTTTGAAGTTTTTTTTCGAATTATTCACAAAATTCAAGATTTTTATTACTGCATGATCCAAACTAGTTTCAGACGAGATTGCTACTAG
Organism: Tenthredo mesomela; assembly: GCA_943736025.1. Taxonomy (NCBI): domain Eukaryota; kingdom Metazoa; phylum Arthropoda; class Insecta; order Hymenoptera; family Tenthredinidae; genus Tenthredo; species Tenthredo mesomela. The sequence goes on along the minus strand of OX031014.1, from coordinate 39,630,634 downwards.
TTTTGAAGCATGTGACGTTAAAAAAAAAAAAAAAAAAAATAGCTCGGCTCCCACAATATTTGAGTGGAATTCACATCTTCATCATGCATTTCAGAAATTACGATTTCAAGGAAGTTGGAAAGCATTATAAAGCATATAAATTATCACAACTTGAAAAAATTTCAACATTTATATTTTAGCAGTTCGGTTGATATAAACTTGGTCTTGTCAAGTCTAAGCAATTTGATCTGCTGGCAGCGAATCGTGCAGTTTATGACTTGTAAATCTGGTTCTGTAAAATGAATAAAAACATTTGGGAGAATATTGATTTGCTATATGAATTTCAATACTTATCTCTGGTGAAGTGTGTGACCAAAAACTTCAATAAGATTTCCAACCGTAGAAAAACATATTTTGGAGTTGTTGTCTTATGGGAGTATACACACCTTGAAAATGATTTTTTTCCAAATCACTGCTATGCTCTGAGAAAACATTCTAGTGACTCAGTTCTTCCACAGTTGATTAGTGCGATTTTGATACATGGTTCATGATTTTCCCAGATTTTATGTCCTCCGCTGAACCAAAATGTAGTCCACCGAAGAAAAAGTAGTTGTCGTAAGGTACAGTATGCTGCGTTGCATGAAATTTCTCCAAATTGGGGGAAATATTCTGTATGAATGTAATTTAGGGGCAAACCAATAATATTTCATGAATTCAAGTTCCAGACATAGAAATTTTTGATTGTAAGACTTTTTTCTCCATCGTTTTGGAAAAAATATTTTACAATCAAAAATTTCTATGTCTAAAACTTGAATATACATGAAATATTATTGGTTTGGCTCTAAATTACATTCATACAGAATATCTCCTCCAATTTTGAGAAATTTCATGCAACGCAGCAACCTGTACCTTACGACAACTACTTTTTCTTCGATGGACTACATTTTGGTTCAGCGGAGCACATGAAATCTGGAAAAATCATGAACTTTGTATCAAAATAGCACTAATCAACTGTAAAAAGACTGAGTCACTAGAATGTTTTCTCAGAGTGTAGCAGTGATTTGAAAAAAATTATTTATTATTTTATTATTATTTTTTTTTTTTTTATTATTTTGTTATCTCACGTGAAAAATGCATCTCAAGTTACTTATTTTCACAAATTGAAATGGCAATAACCGAAATATAGGAAAATTAGAAACTTCTACTGTAACATTATACGTTTTATTGAGTAAACGGGGCTTAATAATTTTTTTTTCGGTTCAAGGATTTGTGTACGTATAGATAAGGGTTCAAATAACACTTTTCCGTAATAAACCGAAAATCGATTTTTTTCAAATTTTCGCACTCAAATTTCAGTATCTCCTACCCTTAATGGGTAAAATACTGCAAAGCACCAAGGGGCTGAAAACAGGTAGTCAAGTCGATCAATTTGCCGTCATGTATAATATAAGGGGGTGGGGGGCGTGAGGGTTGTGATAACGCCTTGTAAAAAATTTCACACGTAGATATACCGTTTAAGAATAGATTTATATGAATGATATTATTTTTCAGTGCTTAGGAGCACTTCCAACAAATAATGACTGAATTAGTGTGAAAATCCCATGTTATTCAAATGGGGAACAAAACGAGCTTAGAGGCACGTCTTTGCATTGGACTACAGTGCTGGGGTTTCGCACATATTTTTATTTATTTATTTCGAACCTATCTGGGGGGCGCCCTTGTCAAAATTCGTCAACACCCCTATTAAGGACACCCTAGTCGACATAGATGTCAACACTATGTAAAACTCATCAAATATACTTGTATTTTGCGTACTTATATATTATATATATATGCGACACAGATGTTGCATATATTTTTCGCATATATTCATTTCCGCGCCAGAGGTCGACAGTTTTGCATTAAAATTGGTAATCAGAAGTTTTTTGAGACCGCTAATTTCAAATATAAATCAAAGAAATTATCAAATTCCCATTGATGGATATTCAAGACCCTGAGTAGCAATTTTCATACGACTCGGCCTACTTTCTTCAATCTCGATTCACTATTTTGAATTTTCCTATCTTGACTTCAGATTGGAAGTGAGCGACCTCACAGCCCGTCGAGTACGTGGCTAATAGTTTATTCCTGCATCTAACTGTCACCCTGAAAATATGCCACCATAGATACATCTTGCTCCAAGTTGGCAATACATACTCTAGGCATGATCCGACTTGAGAGCCCCCACTATGGAGGGTAGAGGTAAGGAGGACCAACTCTTATGGGGCATCAGCGGCAAAAGTGTCCGTAAAAGTGCATTAAATAATAGTTCCAGAAGTATCCAGAATGGCGCTCGTAAGCAATCAGGGGAACCAATCGCAAGACTGACCTTGCCTTTACGGAAAAAACCCTCCAAATTTGAGGGTGAACCTTCAATTTTCAAGGTTTCATCTTCAATTCTGGGGGTGAAACCCTTAAATTTCAGGGTTCAACCTCCAATATTCAGGGTAATACCTTCAATTCCTATGGATGAACCATCAATTGAAGGGTCAACCGTGAAAAGTTGGTGGATCAACCCTGAAAATTGAGGGAAAACCCCCAAGAATTGTGGAATATCCCTCAAATATTGAGGGACAACCTCCAACAATTGAAGGATAACCCCGAATAGTTGGGGGTCAATACTGAAAATTGAGGGAAAACCCCCAAGAATTGAGGAATATCCCTCAAACATTGAGCGACAACCTCCAACAATTGAGGGGTAACCCTGAAACGTTCTGGGACAACTCTGAAAATTGAGGGATGACCCTGAATAGTGAGGGGTCAACCCTGATGACTGGCGAGTCACTTCAAAAGTCACTTCAAAAAGTCACCTCAAAAGCCCTGAAGTTGAAGGGACCCCCATTTGACGGTTGTTCCTCAAGTTGAAGGTACCCCTCAATTCAGGGTTAACCCCCAAGTTGGGGGTACGAAATCACGCTGAAAGTTGAGGGCTCATTTGAGGGTGATATTTTAAGGGGTTTTTTCCGTAAGGGTGGTGATCACCAATAAAGTGAAGTATACCGTAGGGCGCGTTTGTTTTGAAATTCGGGAATTTTGCTACAGCAGCGCCATCTAATTAACTCGATTTCATGGACACTTTCTATACACGGAGTTGGTTCTCCTTACCGCTACCCTCCATAGCCCCCACGATGGGGGCCGGCGGCACAAGTGAAGCTCGTGTCACTTTATTGGTTAGGAGGTCAGTTCGCATGATCTCAGAAATGACAAATGATTGGGAAAATTTAACTGCTACCAAAATAAGGTCGTACGAAAACACCAATTGATAAATTCAGTTGCCCCGAAAATAATGCATTTTTCATAAAATATCCAAAGGGTCAACCTACGGTATCTTCGAAGCGATCGAATTTTCTTAATTATTCGAACCCTTGGAGGGTAAATGATTCGACAATTTGACGAACACAGCGACAAGAGCTTCGTTCGTAATATTGCCAACTCAAAATAAAATGTATGTTCGGTTGCATATTTTGGGGGCAACAGATTCCGGCATTGTTGGAAACTGTAGTTCGAAAACCAGTTCTAGGCGTCGCATGATTCTCCATGTAAGCCATTATGAAAACGTGTCTCCTTTTCAGGTCGGACCTTAATGGAAAACGGAAAGACGATATCGCACCCCTAGAACAATGTTGTAACAAGCCGAAATTTTCGAATTTTCGTTTTATTACGGAATATCACTCGTCGAATGATGAAGCAATTGGGAAAAAAAGAGTGGAATTTTTTCAGGCCAATATAACTGTTGAAAACCGGATATTATAGTATTGCGATGCGAGACAAAATTGAAACCGCTGGAAGCAATACTGTAACAACTCAAAACTGGCATGGGGTTCTGGTGCAATAGTGTAACATTTCGAAAAAAATTATTTTTCCTGGTGCAATACTGTAACATCTAGAAAAAAATCAAAATTTCCTGGTGCAATACTGTAACAACTCAAAAAAAATGTCAAAAAATTCAAAAAAAAATTAGGCAATTTCACCAATTATCAACCAATGTTTGGGCCCTCGAAAAATCGATTTGCCTGATAGACCGGGGGATAGTGACAGATTTTGGGATACGATTTTACTCAGTATGCCTTTCAGATGACAATATTATCCGTATATCCTCATGATAATAATGTATGAATTAAAGAGTCGTCCTGGGTTCTTCATATTAAAAAATGATTCGTCATTTATGCGAAAATTATGTGTTTTGGTACGATTTTAATCAGGCTGCCATGTGTTTTGTAATGAAATTCAAAATAAAAATTCCTCCGAAAACCATTGGCATACCGTTAGGGTGGGCCCGAAGGGCTGGTATGCTCACGTGAACTTGTATTTGAATAAGGAAATTTTCTGCGTTTTTAAACAGGCTGCTACTGATAAGTATACAAGTTCTTGTTATAAAACTGCTTGAGGAAAGATGGCATACCGATTGCGTATGTTCAACTACTGTTTACATTGCAAAAATTTTCTACAGTTACGGAATAACAATCCGTGCTCCTAGTCAGTACAAAATTTTGTTAATGTAAACAGTACTTGGGCATACGCAATCGGTATGCCATCTTTCCTCAAGCAGTTTTATGACAAGAACTTGTACACTTATCAGTGGCAGCCTGTTTAAAAACGCAGAAAATTTCCTTATTCAAATACAAGTTCACGTGACCATACCAGCCCTTCGGGCCCACCCTAACGGTATGCCAATGGTTTTCTGAGCAATTTTTATTTCGAATTTCATTACAAAACACATGGCAGCCTGATTAAAATCGTATCAAAACACATAATTTTCGGAAAAATGACGGATCGTTTTTTAATATGAAGAACCCAGGATGACTCTTTGATCCATGCATTATTATCATGAGGATATACAAATAATGTTGTCCTCTGAAAGGCATACTGACTAAAATCGTATCCCAAAATCTGTCACCATCCCCCGGTCTATGAAGTTTCAGCCCAATAGGACGTAGTACTCTCCACGAGAAATACGACATCCAATTTTTAGGACAAAATTTTTATAAGCATTTTTATCGTATCTTCAGCGTCACAATGCAAATTCGAAAAAATTCGTTTCTATTTGGATGGTAATTTCAATTGCGAAATTAGGGAGCAGTATCTATGAATTATCAATAACATCCTTTGTAACCGATAATCATTCTAAACATTAACCTACAAAACATAAATAATAAAGCCTGATTTATCCAAACCTCACCTCGAAAAAAACATCAATAAACATGATCTGTGCGTAACATTTCAATCGAAGGGAAAATAACTCGTTGAAGTAACGTGTCAACGGCTCGTGAAATAATTAGAAATAACCGACAAAATAACTGAAATAACGAGAAATGAATTAAATAATGAATGAATAAGGTACACATAAAATAATGAGAAATAACCACAGAAATCACTGAAATAATTAAAACTTAAAAATAACCATGGAAATAACTGGAATAACCGACAAAATATAACTGAAGTAATACAAAAAAATTTGATATAAAAAAATGATTAAAAAAAAACATCAAAAAAATAAGTTGCATAATTTATTAGGAATGGATTACACTTTTGCCTATATTGGCTAATGAATATTAGTTGAAAATACAAGTGTAGACATTTTATGAATAAATGAACAATATTTATCCGAAACATTGTGATATCTTGAAATAATTGACTGTTATCAGTGCAATAGCGTAATATCTAAGAAAAACTGAATTTTAGTGGTGCAATACTGTAATAAATTGAAAAATAATAATTTTCTTGGTGCAATAGTATAACATCTCTAAACGTCGGGAAATTTATCATTATTTTACGATTTTTCTGTCTGACTTGGTGCAATAATGTAATATCTCAAAATCTTTGAAATCATTTTGTAGTATCTCAAAATCGAATGGGGCGATCTATTTCGATGCAATACTGTGATAACTCGAAAAAAATTCAATAAATTGATGCAATACAGTAACAAGTCGGGAAATAAACATAATTCTTTGTGCAATACTGTAACAACTCTAAAAAAAAGAATATCCCTGGTGCAATACTGTAACATCTCAAAATTACCATCAGAAAATATTTTTTGACTTATTACAGTATTGCTCCACGGTTTGAGATTTTTTTTGAGGTGTTACGGTATTGCACCAGGAGGATAATTAAAATTTAATTTAATATCTCGAAAAAAATGGCGTAATTTAACCGCAGCAGCCAGATATCAATATAATATTACTTTTTTATCATCTGGTACATTTCAGCGGAATATTTCGTTTATTTAAAAAATGTGTCCCGAATGAAAATATGTGGTCACGTTGATTTATAACTAATTTTACTTCAAACGCGATTTTCTCGGATCGAGATTTTTTTAGATGTTACACTATTGTTCTAGGGGTGCGAATTATCATTGTTCCGTTCCACATGAACCGGATCAGTCACCTCTTAGATATTTTTTTAATTTTGCATGTCGAATGTCTTCGGGGAGTTAGATTTTTGTGCCAAAGGATTTTTCAATTAATGCAAAATTCGTTGAGTTATTTGCATAAACAAATTCGAGCAAGGTTTTTTTCAAAAATTCATAACTCTGCCAAAAATGACACTGGACTCAATTTTTTTTCAGTTTACGCGGAAAGAGTCATAGAATGTACAAAAAAATATGTACTTTGAAAAAAATTTGTTCATCCATTGTTTATTTAACAATTAAATTTTCAAAGATTTTTAAAACAGGGTGTGACACGATCAAAATTTTTTTTTAAAATACTGACATATACTTTGCACTATACTACAGCTTGTAAATTAAATTTAGGAACGTCTTATTTTTTGTTTTCGAGTAAAAAATCGCTGAAGTTGGCGGCGCGCGCCAATTCCGAGTCGACGCCGCGTGGAACGTAATGGCGTGCGTTAGACTGCTGTTCGCCGCTACTCGACGGGCGCGTAGCTGCGGTATTCGAGAGTCATTTTCACAATGAGTGACACGATTCAAAAATCTGAATAAAATACTGTAGTTTTCCAATGGCAACTATAAGCGATACGTTGAGTTTCGAGAACGTGTTCTTTTCCGTTTTCGAACTATTGCAGTTTGAAATCTTAGCATACAGCCCAGCATACTACATGCTAAAATTTTAAGCTGCAATATTTCAAAAACGAAAAAGAACACGTTCTTGAAACTCAACGTATCGCTTATAGTTGCCATTGGAAAGCTACAGTATTTTATTCAGATTTTTCAATCGTGTCACTCATTGTGAAATGGACTCCCGAATACCACAGCCACGCGCCCATCGAGTAGCGGCGAACAGCAGTCTAACGCACGCCATTACGTTCCACGCGACGTCGACTCGGAATTGGCGCGCGCCACCAACTTTAGCGACTTTTTAATCGAAAACAAAAAATAACACGTTCCTAAATTTAATTCACAGGCTGTAGTATAGTGCAAAGTATATGTCAGTATTTTAAAAAAAATTTTTGATTGTGTCACACCCTGTTTTAAAAATCTTTAAAAACTTAATTGTTAAATAAACAATGGATGAACAAACTTTTTTCAAAGTATATATTTTTTTGTACATTCTATGACTCTTTCCGCGTAAGCTGAAAAAAAATATTGAGTCCAGTGTCATTTTTGGCGGAGTTGTACATTTTTGAAAAAAACCTTGCTCGAATTTGTTTATGCAAATAACTCAACGAATTTTGCACTAATTGAAAAATCCTTTAGCACAAAAATCTAACTCCCTGAGGACAATCGACATGCAAAATTAAAAAAATATCTGAGAGGTGACTGATCCGGTTCACGTGGAATGGCCCATATACGTATGTAGGGGAAGACCGTTAGAAATAATTCTCGCCGACTGTCTTTTTGGTACAAAGTTGAAGAGTCGGTATCGTCCGAATATTTAAGCATCTTTCCATAATGGATTTCTATTGAAGTTTATTGATATTCTTAAGCAACGAATTGACCTTGAGTGTAGTAATTATAACTATAATGACGTTCTCATAGCTTATGCCCGGTTTTATAAACGAGGGGTACCAGCGCCGGACAAAGGGGGGGGGGGGGGGGGGGGGCGAAGGAGGCACCGGCCCCGGGCGCGATAAGCAGGGGGCGCCTTCGCATATCCGATTCCTGCAAGACACTCATATTGCAACAGCTTAGTTGAGGGCGCGGGCGGCAAATTAATATAGAGCTTTGATTATCGAGCACTCGTTGATAAAAAAAAAATTGACAGGCGACATGTAGCATCAAAGAGTGATGTGCACTGATTATGATCAGCGGTGGCGTTATGTTATTTTTTCTAGCGTACGACTATGATCTTTGCTATTTATATTGTCTCTAGCATTCGCGCACTCAGCAGTGTGATGCATATTGTAAGGGTAAAATTTGGAATAAGCGTGATACTTAGGTAAATTTGCATCGTGATTTTGATTTCATGAATAGAAAAGTGCCTGCAGATAATTTGACGAATAAAGTTTCTGTGGTATAATTTGAGTGAGTCGTTATTCCCCAGTCGACCAAATACATATGGGGCATTCCTACGTCAAGTCAGTCACCTTGAGACCTCAATACCTTCGATTTTATTCTTTTTCTAGGATATTGTTATACTATGTGAGAGTAGTGCCCCTGATTTATTTCAAAAATTTCCGAGCTACTTTTCCGGAGTTCTTGCAAACCTAAATTTTACCATATTCGGAATTCACGAAATTTTGATCGATGATATCTCCAAATTGAAAAGTCGTTTCAACGAAAACAAAGAGATGTTTGGATTCGTCTTGAATCCAACTTTTTGAAAAAAAATGTTTCAGAAATTTTCCGCTACGTTTGGGCCGTCGTGACTGAAGTTCAAAGAAAAGAATCGAAATTTCATCAATTATGTCATTTTTTAAAATTTTGAAACATTGTTCATTAGATTCTACGTATTTTTTTACATATTATTATAACCTTCCGATCGGAATGGAGAAATTCGATTCCCAGTTGCTATGCGATAAAGATGAAAACATTTTCTCCTGGTAAGCAGATTTTTTGTTGCGATTTGAAATTTTTCGATTGTTTCTTGTCATAAAATTAATAATAAAGGTAAGAAACATACATTTTATTAAATCAAAGTACAAATGTTGAACGTTCAATTGAAAAATATTTTAATTGCAGTTTAAACAAAATTTGTTCAAAAACTCTGAAATAAACCAGGGATACTGCTCTCACATAATATAACGAAATCCTAGAAGAAAAATGGAATCAAGGGCATTGAAGTCTGAAGGTGGACTTGATGTGGAATGTCCCATATGCTTCATGTGAAAACAATTTCTTTCACGTTTTAGGTTTTACTTGGGGGAGGGGGGGGGGGGGGGGGGGGGGGGGGCGTCATTACACATAGTTAGCCCCGGGCGCAATATTGTCTTTGTCCGGCGCTGAGGGGTACTCATCGACCCCGGGGTGAATTCTACCCAAGGGGTAGCGCTCAATTTTTTCGCCAAATATTGAAAGATCGCAATAGCCGTGCGGGTAGAAGCGGCGATCGCGATGTTTCCATTTTTGGCGGAAAAATTGAGTGCTACCTCCGGGGTGGAATTCACCCCGGGGTCGATGAGTACCCCTCGTTTATAAAACCGGGCATTAGAGAGATTCCCCAATAATATCCCTGAAATTAATTTGACCATGACATTATTGGTGTGAAACGATCATATCAGGAAATAATGTAAGTCGAAGAGTAGTTTGTTGATAAAATGTCACAGAATGAAAAATATCACGGATAGATTTTTATTTCAATAGTTTTGGCACTGTAACGTAGCAAGAGAATGAAGTTTCCTCGTGAAAAACGAGTCTCCTGATCAGAGGTGAACTTGGCCCTTGGCCTGTTTGGAATTTCTCGTCTGATTGATTTATACATTTAAGTATTGACACATAAATTGGCTGACGTCAGCCCACCAACCGTCTAGAGCCGATGCGATCTGCTAGGTAGATAAATCTCACGAACAGGATTCAGCCACTGGTTCTAATACATCGAAATAGTCATCCTTGGACCTAAATAACCATCATAGATCGACCTTTCCAGTTAACAGCTGGTCTGAGCCATTCAACGAATTTATTAGAAAGTTGGAAAATATTTTTCCACAAAATGTGAGGATAATTCATAAAACAGTACTGCTAGTCGAAATTCCTGTCCTGGTGCTGCACCTTGATAAATTATGATATGATTATAAATTAATATCACGCTATCAGCCCATAGCAGGCAGAGTGTTGCGCCACGTTATCAAGTTAGTCCCGAGCCAGCGAGCAAAATAATTAGACCCACCCGGTATGAGCGAAGCGGGGAAAGCCTATTTCCAACTAACCCAAGCCTCTGCAGATATTAATCTGGGTAACAGATGCTGCCGAGGGGTCCGCGATACGTCACGGGCCTGCGCCGGTGGACCCTTTACTCTAGATTTAGGATCAAGGATTCAGGACTTAGGATTCTAATTGTCTTCGGATGTTGAGGCCTTCAGAACTTCAAGGGCAGCTTGCACCGACGAATTCTTGAAACGCGTGCGGCACGAATTCGAAAACAGCTTTCCCTCCTTCGACGAAAAACTCCTTATCCAATGTGAATGTTTTATGCATCAAACCTGGCACTTCTCGTTGATCCTAGTGTTACGTATTCCATCCTATTCCATACTCCTCTATGCTCTCTCACTCTCAATACCCTAGACATAACATCCTGCATGCATCCAGTCTCACAACCTCTAATCAGAGGAAGTCTTACCCTTAGATTCTAAGAACTCCATCCCTACCTATGCACCCATAAAACTGCACCTGCATGAACACGCCCATCAGCGCCGGATTAGGATCATGGCCCGGGGCTAAGGAGCCCTAAAGGACCTCCCAGGGCCCCTATCTTTGAATTGTGAGTGTACAAAATTGAGAAATTGCGGCCCCTCAGGTCACGGGTCCCGGGGGCTGCAACCCCCTTAGCCCCCCCCCCCCCCCCCCCCTTAATCCAGTGCTGGCGCCCATGCCCGGGAGAACAATGAAAAGATGATCTCATCAATTCAGCTCAACAGTAGCGATTATATCACTTGCTCCTAAATCGTCAACCAGAGCAGTCGTTCTCAGACTTGCATCCGAATCGTCAAAGAGAATAGTCACTCTTAATTAACTCTGAAAATCATAAACTCAAATCACTCTTCGCTTAGACTTAATAACGTGTAATACTCATATCGATGGTTCTACCATCCTTGTAATCATTACCAATAAACGATTATTTAGTTAAATTATATATATTCACATCAATCACCTACCATCCCAAGTCCGGTTACCTTAAGGTGTAAAACGAGGGACGAACTCAACGACAGCTCTAACCACGTACATAACAATGGTTGCATCTCTCTCTCTCTCTCTCTCTCTCTCTCTCTCTCTCTCTCTCTCTTTGCGTACCTATTCTAGTACTTAAGTTCATGTTACTTCTTTATTGTATTATATTTGTTTCCATTTGCCCCTAAGATACTAGGGCATAATAAAGTAATCAATCAATCAATCAATCTCTCTCTCTCCTAATTCATAACACTAATAACTAAGATTCCATCATACATTAATTAACCATGCTTCATACATTTTTTTGTAAAGTGACCAATTTCAATTCACTAAAATGTAGTGAAATATTATAGGATAGGAGCCTATGATGAAATGTTATCATACAATATGAATATTAGGGTAGGTCGAAAAAAAAAAAATTTCTTAGCCTGGGGGTAGAATTTGTAGCTTATAAAAAAAGAAACTTTTTCCATAAAAAAAAAATTTTTTTACTCAACGCTTTGAGGTAGCCCACTCGTGTTTTAAATAAATAAATAAAAAAAAAAAAAAAAAGTTGGGTTAAAAAAATCACATTCTACAATTTTTACATGTTTTCCACGATTTCGGACCAAAAAAAGAATTTCCCGTTGAAACTACCCAATTTGATTAAATATTCATTTAAAACACGAGTGGGCTACCTCAAAGCGTTGAGTAAAAAAATTTTTTTTTTATGGAAAAATTTTCTTTTTTTATAAGCTACAAATTCTACCCCCAGGCTAAGAAATTTTTTTTTTTCGACCCACCCTAATGAATATGTTTACTTACAATAAACATAGTCAGGTAAGTTTTGTCTACGTGCACACATCACAAAACAGAATGTCTGAAAATGTCAAATGTTTGAGTCAAAATGTTTTGATACAGAAAAACGCAATACTACCAGTAATTTTCGAAACCAAAGTAAGTAAAACACTTTAAGCGTGCAATTTTCCAAAAAGTGAACCTTCAAACAACGGATCGCATAAATCCCTTTTACGGCCTTGTAACGAAAAATACTATTATACATGACCATGTAGAATCTAGTGACTATTCAGTGATTTTCGGTGATTTATTCACTGATCCATATTTAGAAAGCATGTATATATGATCATTAGGGTGGGCCAAAAAAAACTTTTAATTTTTTTTTTTGTTTAGTTACCATGATAATATTGTTCAAGATGATGAAAAAAAAATCCTCTGAAAATTTGAGCTCTTAATATTAATATTCAGAGGTGCCTCATCGCGATTTTTGATTTCCCATTTAAATAACACAGAAATTTTTTTCTTTTTTATTTGGAATTTTATTCCGTTCCAATGAATCATCGTGTTGTAGAAATCAATACATATCCTCGTAGGAAATTAAACGATCTCCAAAAAAGGTCTGACGTGATTTTTCGCTAAGTTCACTCGTTTCAAAGTTATTCAAGGTTAAAGTTCAACCTCAAACGGTGTATGACGACTTTTTTTTCGACTTAGCGAAAAATCACATCAGACCTTTTTTGGAGATCGTTTAATTTCCTACAAGAATATGTATTGATTTTTACAACACGATGATTCGTTGGAACGGAATAAAATTCCAAATAAAAAAAAAAAAAATTTCCTGTGTTATTTAAATGGGAAATCAAAAATCGCGATGAGGCACCTCTTAATATTAATATTAAGATCTCAAATTTTCAGAGGATTTTTTTTTTCATCATCTTGAACAATATTTTCATGGTAACTGAAGAAAAAAAAATTAAAAGTTTTTTTTGGCCCACCCTAATGATCATACATGGGTATCCTGTATGGGTCATACATGCATGGGCCAGTCAAATCAAATTCCGATTTGATCATGTACGATCTGGTATGAGCATATACGATCTGGTATGATCATGTATGATCTGGTATGATCATGTACGATTTGGTCTGCTCATAGATGGCCATTTTTCTGGTATGAATCATACAAGACTCATTATAAATGATCCATATCTCGTCATATATAATCATGTATGATCTGGTATGATCATGTACGATCTGGTATGATCATAGATGGCCATTTTTCTGGTATGAATCATACAAGACTAGTCATATATGATCCATATCTGATCATATATGATTATTTTTTCTCGGGTTTTTTTTGTTGGAAAGTTGTCGTTTTTCGTTATTCTACATTTATATCCTGCTTTTATACTCAAAAATTGAAGAAAAATTCTGATTCTAATTTTTTTTTTTTTTTTTGCAAATTTTCCAACTTCAAATTGATTTCGGCACGCTTTTCCATCAAACTAAAAATCTAAAAAAAATTACACAGTGTTTTTGGGTCATTATCTGTCGATTCAGGGGGTGGCAAGTATATGTTAGAAATTAACGACCACCCTAATATATATATATATATATACTCAGTGACATTTTCATCATAAGCTATATATGCGATTCCGATTTCACTTTCCATTCGCGTGGCGTGACAAGTGGTCTAAGCCGATTAGGGAAAGTTGTAGGTACCCGATTCGCTGTGCAATTCAAATTAGCTTTATATTGGTAGCTGCAGGAATAGGTACTTGGGGTAGTTTCCTTCGTCGTGAGTGACTAATCCTTTGATGCGAAATATCGATCTGTCCTTCAGCCCTCGATTCACCTTCGCCTTTGCTTTTGGCTTCAGCCTTCGCCATCGTTCGTTACCGGTTGATTCACGCTTTTTACTTATGTCTCTTTTTCTTTTTTTCATTCCTACGGTTGATTCGCATCGAACGGCAAGCCCTGTCGAGTTAGAATCCACTTGCGAAAGAGGGTGCGGATTTGCACAGTTCCTTGTATCTGCTACGCGTGTTCCAGCTCCGCATTACTCTCATTAAAGTGGCTCGACACATTTTCACGTGGGTCATGCTCCTTTGAGAAAATTCACGCAGTATCGGTTCTCTTTTTTCTCATTTTTTTTTTTTTTTTTTTTGCTGACGATCATCGGAGGTAAAAGGTCACGGGTCACGGCCGAATTATAAGGGTCTCAGATATTGAGCTTTTAATATTGGAACCCGGCTGTAGTTATATATACCTACGGGGTTTTTCGTATGCTTTCGACATGGACGCGATCCTGCATCTCGAATTTTATCGGTACTTGTCAGTGTACGGTATTCTATGACTGGCGTGTTCTACCAAATACCGCATAGGCATACTCGATTTTTACATAGGGAAATGAAATTTCACAGATTCTGCAGGTGTCTTCATTAGTAGGTGAAATGAATTAACGCCATCGTGTGTTGAACTCAATTCTTGTTGAACTCAATTATTACCCGCAAGAAAACTTCGCGATAATTAAGGGAGCATCGGACTGCCACGTTTGGCGTTTACTTGAGACCATAAACTTCGGAAAGTTGGATAGTCCCAAATTCATAGAAACTCAAGAGGCGCAGAACGTGTTCTGGCCTTTGTCTTTCCTGTTAACCTTCAAGGCATGGTCATTTTCAAAAAGAGTGTATGAAATACCAAAGGGTCCGACCTGGCCTAGGACTGCCTCCCCTCATGGGATGAAAAATACCATGAGACAGTCCGATGGTTATTTATTAACTATTTTCTAATTATTCTACTATTCACAAAATGAGCATCAGGCATACATGGGACTAAACAAAAACCAAAGATTAACTTATGTATTCGGTACTGCTCTACTTAACTAAGTAACCAATAATCAACAAAAATATAGCCTTTATCACTTTCATCACCCTTTCATCAACCACTTTTATCGCTCTCATTACCTGAAATGCTTCTTATCCCTGCTTAAAATGTTCGTTACGAAACGACAAGATTACATTCGATTCCTATATCCAAGACCTATAATAATTGATGAGGTCTATGTAACCGACTTTGAGAGACGATTCAATTTCTATCTTAAGGTTGTTGTCGTGCGACAGTCCGACCCAAAACTTAAAACCCATAATATTCGTACTAGTCAGCGACAATGTATGGCTCTGTGAGAGTGAGAGCCAGGAGATATTCACTCGAGAGCAAGAGAGATACGCGCCGCTTCATGTTTCAGTTTTAACTATAAAATCCAAACGAGACGGTCGAAAATGCTGAATGATGAATCAAACGATTCAGAAGATGACAATTTACCACTAGATATTTTTTTTATCAGAAAATTTCGAGTTGTTCGTTTTTTAATAATTAAAACCGGTGAATTTGCATTTAAACACATTAAAATTCGAAAAAATTCAAAACTTTTTATCTCGAGTTTGAGACGGTCAATTGCGATCATCCTAGGCTTATTTTGTAGCTAATTATTGGAGCTATTTTCGATAAAAAATTCAAAAAACATTGTCGAAAAAAAAAGTTACAGGCCAACAACCTTAACGAATATGTTTCTAAAATACTTGTGTTGTATGTGATAATCAAGATAAAAATTTAATACAATCGAATGATATTGCCTATTACCTATGTAATTGAATGGCAATGTTTCGAGTAGTACTCTTGATGTTGTATCACACTTTTGTCAAGGGATCCATGAATATGATTCGTTCGTTTTATAGCTATACAAATTTCATTGGTTTCTATGATACACCCGATTCTATGGAACATGTTGTGATAATTACAATCTTGAATCAATGAGAATCAATGTGATTATATTACTTTAGCACGGGCTTCTTTTTTTATCTTAAGGGCCTTTCCTACCCAATCCACAACATTGTAATAAACGCGTGCAGAAGTTGCTATTAAACGGAATATCTCTACCTGGTCACCGAAATCAATGAAACGAAATACGTCGCGCAATTCCATGTGCGACTCCGAACATGTACAGCCCAAAAAATGTTCGTTTTGCGCGAAAATAGAGAAGATATCCATGAAAAACGGTTTTAGAAACGTTTTTCATGGATATCTTCTCTATTTTCGCGCGAAACGAACATTTTTTGGGCTGTACATGTTCGGAGTCGCACATAGAATTGCGCGACGTATTTCGTTTCATTGATTTCGGTGCCCAGGCAGAGATATTCCGTTTAATATCACATTTTTTCACGATGTTTTCAGGACTGGTGGAATTGCCTAGGAAAGCACCTTAAACTCCCGATACAACTTGTTCCTTATTCTATCTGTATTACAATTATATTTCGCAATCGTCTTTTAGTGATTAAAATATTATCCGATTCCTTGAGAATAATGTGATTGTATACTAGCCGAGGTTGATTCTGGCCCGGAAGTGATCAGGTTAGCGTATTGAATCATATATATGATATATAGATCTAGATATATACATATATATATAGATATTAGACTGTTTCAAAAAAAGCGATTATTTTATTTTTCTCGAAGAACATTGAAAAATCGTCAGAGTATGTCTAAACAAAGACCCTGCTGAAATGTGAGCCCTTAATATTAATATTTAGAGGTGGCGCTTTTCAATTTTCTATTTCCGTTTAAATAACATGGGAAAAAAATTTTCTGAAGTTTCAAATTTTATTACTCAGAAACGAACTACCTTACAATAATAACTAAGATAGCTTTTTGTAGGAAATTTGACGCTCTATAAGAAAGATCTTGATGAAAATTTGCGTGAGGCGAGCCGTTTCGGAGTTATCAAGCCTCAACCATTGAACTGTTCAAAATTAAAATCAAAATTAAAATTAAATTGAAATGAATTATTGATGCATTGTAAATAAAATTTATGATGAAATTTCATCATTTATTTGTGATATACCCGTATTTTTGATTATTGATCAAAAAAATTAATCACTTATTGTTGATTAATAAAATTTTTTGATCAACAATGAATTGAAAATTTATGGATATTGGTTTTAAAGTTGATAATAGTGGGTATTTAAGTTAAATGAGTCGATTTTGTCGCGTATAAGTAGAAATTATCATTATTTTGAACAGTTCAATGGTTGAGGCTTGATAACTCCGAAACGGCTCGCCTCATGCAAATTTTCATTCAAACCTTTTTTATAGAGCGTCAAATTTGCTACAAAAATCTATCTTAGTTATTATTGTAAGATAGTTCGTTTCTGAGTAATAAAATTCGGAAGTTCAGAAAAAAATTTTCCCATGTTATTTAAATGGAAATAGAAAAATGAAAAGCGCCACCTCTAAATATTAATATTAAGGGCTCACATTTGAACAGGGTCTTTGTTTAGAGATACTCTGACGATTTTTCAATGTTCTTTGAAATTTTTTTTTTTGAAACAGTCTAATAGATATATATATATATATATATTAGACTGTGTCAAAAAAAAACGACATCTTCTTTTTGTTCGGGCCCTTTCGAAAATAGTTAGTGCTTAATATAAAGAAATTTGTCCCCAAAGCTCAGCTATGTAGCTTGAACACAGAATTAGCGCATTTGAAAATAAGATTTCCCATGTATTTCAAATGGCAAAATTTGTTTATCCTAGTTTTATTTTTATAACTCTCTTTATTCAACTGATAAGAATAAAGTGGATATACGGTTTTGTAGAGAATTTTATGATCTACAAAAATAGTCCTTTGGCCCAAGTTGCTCGATTGAACCGTTAACGAGTTACAGTGGTTTAAAAGTCATATGTATATTTGATTACTACTTACTTTTCGACAAATTAATTAAAAAATTTTTTTTCATGCATTTTCTCAGAAATTTTTTTCCCTTCAAAACCGTATATTCACTTTCTTCTTATCAGTTGAATAAAGAGAATTATAAAAATAAAACTAAGATAAACAAATTTTGCCATTTGAAATACATGGGAAATCTTATTTTCAAATGCGCTAATTCTGTGTTCGAGCTACATAGCTAAGCTTTGGGGACAATTTTCTTTATATTAAGCACTAACTATTTTCGAAAGGGCCCGAACAAAAAGAAGATGTCGGTTTTTTTTGACACAGTCTAATATATATATAGATATATATGTGTATGACTTATTGAAAGACACCCTGTATACATACAGTAGACAGTACATACCGAGCTTTTTCGTCCAAACAGAACGTCCCCTCCCTGCGGCAACACCAACACAGGCGCGTAACGCGTCCGTGAGACTCGGCCGGGAGGGGAAGGCACCCCTCACATACCCGATACGCGCCTGTGTTGGTGTTGCCCCCCCCCCCCCCCCCCCCCCATCCCGCGCGCACTAGAATGGTTTGTTATTTCAAAATACAACGCGAGACAACGCAATATAGTTAGACGGTAATAAGCTATAACGTCTAATTGCCCAACATTTTGGAAAAAAAATTCTTATTGGCGTATTTGTGTTTCAGGGTTACCGTAAAATGTTCCTGTAAAATTTTCACACACCAAAAGCAAATTTTCTTTCCCAAATGTAGGTCAAGACGTTTTTGCTTGTGTAGTTATACAGATAGAAATGCACTCGTCGCTAATTCAGGCGCCATCCGGTACAAATGGATAGAATCGTATTCGAAACGATTGGTAACTGTGTGGAGAACACACTCACAGACGATAGACCCGGATACGCCACGATAGAAGTCACATCGCTAATCTAAGGCACCATTCGAATAAAAACGTATAGATATTTGATACAAACTGATAGATGATATGCTCCTATAAGTAACCGACAACAGGGATATATCATAGTCACTGTAGGCCGAATGCATAGAATCACATTCAAAATAGTATATTGTGATACAAGTGCGGAAAGTAGGCAATATCCGACGAGTGTCGTTTGAAGCACGAGCCGAAGGCGAGTGCTGTAATGACACGAGATAGATATTGCCTATCCGCACTTGTATCACACGATATTTTTTGTAACTCCCTGCGAAGAAAGTTTGATTTGAGAGACAGATTGATTAATCAATATAACCTCACATCGCGACTGTCCACCGCCATGAAACAGTGCACGAAAAAAGCACTAGTGCGCAAAGTAGAGTATTCGCGATGTGCGCATGCGCGACAAAAGCACTAGTGCGCAAAGTAGAGTATTTGCGGTGTGCGCATGCGCCAACTCTTCTTTTCATCACCCCTCGGAAATAAGGTATTTTGCGCTCGCCACACAGGCCTCGAAAATCAAACTTTCGTAGCAGGTGTTGCAAAAAGATTAGTATCTGAATCGTAGAAACACATAGGCGACGATGGGAGTATTTGGCGGATAGAATATTATAAAGCCGTATAAGATCACATTCAGATTTTATGTGTGAAAAAGGATGAAGCAATATTCTCTCTCTCTCTAATATAGAGCGTTATACAGTTCGTATCAACTATATTACATAGAAAACGATTCAATTATCATTATATCATATTCACATACGATTCGAATGAAAATACTCATAGGTTTTCATTCAGGTTCTATGTAAAGAAACTGATAGTAAATATGAAAAGCAGGAATCAGAAACACGATAGAATCGGAGATTTTTTTTTTTCAATCATATCCTTTCGGACATTTTAAGCAGGGATTCGAATTGATAAAAAATTACAACGTAATTCTATTATTGTCCCTATCAACGTGTTTTTATACAAAAATACATTGAATTCAGCAAAAGATAATTGCCAAATACAATGAAAAATAATCAGCTAATAATCTTTTCTCACTACAGGAACACACAAGACATTAATTCGTTCGTAACCGCTATCTTGCTATTACTGTGACGCCCGTCTGCGATCGCGTGACGTAAATGAACATTGCCGAAGACAACCAAACGATTCCCGAATCACTGAAGCATTCCTCTTTACTTCTCTGGTACGTAGTAAGTACTGTGAGTATCTCGAGGTACAATGTCGAGCTAAAAATTTGGAGAACTTCGAGGCCCTACTGAATTCGAGGCTCTTGAGGTTTAATTTAAATCGAAAAAATGAAAGAACTTGGAGGCTCTATCGAGTCCAACTGGTCTGTGAGAACCTAAGAGAGGTAAATGAGGTCTAAATTCGTGTCGGAAAATATGAACAACGAAGAAAAGGAGGATCTGGAGGCCTAAATGAGTTGGCTGTGAGTACCTCGAGGTGCAATGTCGAGCTAAAAATTTGGAGAACTTCGAGGCCCTACTGAATTCGAGGCTCTTGAGGTTTAATTTCAATCGAAAAAATGAGAGAACTTGGAGGCTCTATCGAGTCCAACTGGTCTGTGAGGACCTAAGAGAAGTAAATGAGGTCTAAATTCGTGTCAGCAAATCTGAACAACAAAGAAAAGGAGAATCTGGAGGCTTAAGGGCTTTTGAGCGCTCTGCTGTTTTACCGACGGAGTAGCATTTTCGGCCAGTTTTCATAACCGTAATTTAGTCGACGGATCACGTCTCTATTGCTTCACTAATCACTCTCAGATGTCATAGGGGTGATCCTCAGATTATCAGCCACGGCGCGCTGGTATCCGACAAGTAATTGAAGGAAATTCCAATTAATAATAGATTTATTTATACGAAGCTGTGAAATCAGCTGACACTAATACATGGCCGATACACAGACACATGGTATTAATAACATTATTTTCTGCACTTTATCTGGAAAAACCGGTGCTGGGATAACCAGCGCGCCGTACAGGCTCTCGTTAGCAATCTTTTAATACTATCCCGCGGTAAATCAGAGCAGCAGGAGCAATCACATCCGTCGACTAAAATCTGAAGTGACAGGGTAGTGCAGGGTAGCATCGACACGAACACATGCAGAGACTAGCCTATAGATGTAGTCATTTCGATAGGGTTCTTCAGCTGGGCGCTAGAGGCGCTCTTCCGAACGAGGAGTTGTCGGAGCTCGCTCAAAAGCCCTTAAATGAGGACTCAGATTTCGACTCGGGATATACCTGAAAAAAATCTTAAAGCCCCATATGAGTCTTAAAGACCTCGCAAGAATCTCGAGGCTTAAATGAGGACTCAGATTTCGACTCGGATTGCGCACTTCGAACTGTGCATCAAAACTGCCGTAAAAGACTTTTCATAACATCTGCTCCGAAACTTGAGCTTTCAGTACCTGTTTGGCTAGTCGAAACAAGCTAATTTCATGTGAATGCCGTGAAAAGCTGTGACGTACGCTGTAATCGCGACTACGATGTTTTAGCGGTCTGAAAGCAACTGCTTTCATCCCTTGGGAAGAAAGCATTTCAGACCTGAAGTTTCTTGCAGATATGTTATGAAAAACATAGTGTGGGACACGGGATAAAACAGTGTGAATGCAGGCCAGGGTGAAGTTGTCAGCCCGAAGCCGAAGGCGAGTTGTTGTACTGTTTCATCCCTTGTCACACAATATACTATTATATGGCAGTTCTGAAATGAGCCGTATAAATGCTACTTTACGGGTCAAAAACAGGCGTCAAAAAGTGACTTTTTACGCCTATGCCTATTTTATGCTTATGCCGAGAAAAAAAAAAATATATATGGGGAATTCCACCAATTATAGGCAAACGATCCGGGGTCAAAATTTCGATTTGTCTGCAATTTTGATATCTCATAGTGTGTATTGAGATGTAAAAATCCACCAAGTTTTAGACCTCTAAGCCTTACCGTTCAGGAGAGACGTGCTGATTAGTCTTTCAACTTTGAGCACATTGACTTTTACATTCGAATTTTAATCCCATCTCTATCGCGAAAAAAAGAATTTGATCAAACGTGTTTTTCGTGTAAAAATGTCTGATCTTTCCGAATATTACATTCATTTCACGCTAGATTCTCAAAAATGGTGACAAAAATACGTTTTTTCGAAAAAAACGTGTTTTTTCAACGTTCCCCAAACTTTTTTTTAAATTTAATATTTTTATCTGAAAGCTTGCAGTTTTTCACTGAAGAAACTGATTTTTATTTTGGGTGCTCAAAATGGGATCAGGCGGGAGTTGCATTTTTGTTTATTAAATTACGTATAAAATATTTTTTTTTCTTTAATCAGCGAAGAATCCTTATTTTATAGTATGTAAAAAATATAGCACTTCCACAAATGTGAATAAAATGAATATACATCGCTGAAAAAAAGAAAAAAAAAATTTTACACCTAATTTAACGACGCATAATAATGGTTACTGACCATTCGTCCCCTTGTCCCGCACAAACTCGTAGAGTTTCTGGGAACATACCCTCTCGGGTATGGCGGGGTCAGATAACAATTATTATTATTATTTAATGAACATAAATGTAACTTCCGCCTAATCCCATTTCGAGCACCCAAAATAAAAATCAGTTTCTTTAGTGAAAAACTGCAAGCTTTCAGATAAAAATATCAAATTTAGAAAAAAGTTTGGGGAACGTTTAAAAAACACGTTTTTTTTCGAAAAAACGTGTTTTTTTCACCATTTTTGAGAATCTAGCTTGAAATGAATGTGATATTCGGAAAGATCAGACATTTTTACACGAAAAACACGTTTGATTAAATTCTCTTTTTTGCGATAGAGATGGGATAAAAATTCGAATGTAAAAGTCAATGTGCTCAAAGTTGAAAGACTAATCAGCGCATCTCTCCTGAACGGTAAGATTTAGAGGTCTAAATCTTGGTGGATTTTTACATCTCAATACACACTATGAGATATCAAAATTGCAGACAAATCGAAATTTTGACCCCGGATTGTTTGCCTATAATTAGTGGACTTCCCCATATATAACTATAGAAAAATGGCCTGAGGCCACATCTTGAGGTCGAGATATAGAGCTGATCGATTCGTTTCGTTTCAAAAACTAACGTAGTAGTGGAAGTAAAGAGAGAGAGTAAACTTTAGATTTTTTTAGACACCACATTGTGTACGGAATTATTTTCAGAATTTTCACACGAGCAACGATGGTCGTATAGTTCAATTCCTCATATCCACATGATAAAGATAACATGGTTTTTGGAATATGAATGAAAAGCTTTCGGAAAGCAGCTACGGTTTTCATTTTTATTTCGTTATAGATTTACTAAAATATGCAAAATTTATTTCGATTATTATCAAATATTCCCTTATGCCTGGGTGAGAAACTACAGTATTTTCATCAGATTTTTCGATCGTGTCCATCATTGTGAGAATGACTCTCGAACACCGCTGCTACGCGTTCGTCGAGTATATGTATCCTAAGCATACATGCTAAAATTTTAAGCTGCACGATTTCAAAAACGAAAAAGAACACGTTCTCGAAAATCAACGTATCGTTTATAGTTGCCATTGGGAAACTACAGTATTTTTATCAGATTTTTAAATCGTGTCACTCATTGTGACAATGACTCTTGAATACCGCTGCTACGCGTCTGTCGAGTAGTGGCGACCAGCCATCTAACGCACGCCATTACGTTCCACGCGGCGTCAACTCGGAATTGGCGCGCACTGCCAATTTTAGTGATATTTTACCCGAAAACAAAAAACAACACGTCCTCAAATTTAATTCACAGGCTGTAGTATAGTGCAAAGTATATGTAAGTATGTTATAAAAAAAATTTCAATCGTATCACAGTGTGTTTTAAAAATCTTTCAAAACTTAATTGTTAAATAAACAATGGATGAAAAAACCTTTTTCAAAGTACATATTTTTTTATACATTCTATGACACTTTCCACGTAAACAAAAAAAAAAAAAAAAAATTGAGTCCAGTGTTACTTTTGGCGGAGTTATGAATTTTTGAGAAAAACCTTGCTTGAATTTGTTTATGCAAATAACTCAACGAATTTTGCATTAATTGAAAAATCCTCTGGCACAAAAATCTAACTCCCCGAGGAAAATGGACATGCAAAATTAAAAAAAATACCCGAGAAGTGACTGATCCGGTTCACGTGGAATTGCCCACACCTAGATGAAAACAAAGGTGTTAATGATTGCAGAACCCGGTGCTTGACCCTGCCGATGATGTCGAGAGGACTCAAAGTTTACAATAATTAATATTTGAGCATGGCGTTGCGTCGCTATACCCGTCTTTGAAATTTCTTAAAGCATTTTACACTATCTGGATTGATGAATTTTTATTAATATTAATTCCGCCACCTTGGAAGCAATGAATTGCCATTGCAGACGTCGCGACACGTATGTTCACACCATATCGCGTCGGGATCGTTCGAAAAAGTAACAAGTTATTTAACCCAATACGGTCATATGGGGTGTGACACACCCCAGGTTATTTCCGAGCTCGAATTTCCCACTCTTAATCCCGGAAACCGACGTTTCTGCCCCTAACTAGTGTTTTTATTTTTTTTCGTGAAAAATTTTTTTTTTTTTTTTTCCGCGAATTTTTTTTTTACCTATTTTTTAAACATACTTAAAACTAAAATTTGCGTTACATTTTTGGATGGGTTAATAGAGAAACGTTTGAAATATGTTCTCAATTTTTTTGGGGCCCCCAGGATAAGTCTACGAAATTCTACAGCGCTTCAAAGTGCTGGGGTGTGTCACACCCCATGTGACCACCACGGGATTCTCATGAGGTGTGACCGTCTTGGGTTAAGATTAACCTATCGAAACTAATGTACTTGGCGTAAGGTTTTTGCACTTAAGGGGCTTTTGGTGGGTATTCACTAGTTTTTGTACCTTCAAATTTTGTATTAATCATTGCTTGTACTTTCTTTTATTTCCTTTATTCGGATTCGAAAATATGAAATGACAACACGCGTCTGCTATGCGTCCGTTATGCGTCTGCTAGTGTTGCAGACGGTTTCTGTCTGCGATACCAGCGCTGACTGCGTCGTGACTGTCGTACTAACGCCACTCTATACAACTTTTGTGTAGATTTTCCCTTCTATGTGATTTTATGGGAATGGTTTTAGTGTAAATGAATCTTGGTCTGAAGACGAAGGAGAAACATTGTACGAGGAAACGGGGTATCAGAATCTGTAGTTAATTATATCTCAGCACTCCGGACACCGATTTAATCGATCTAGGGCTCAAATGAAAGCTTTTCATGCCCACATCCTGGATTAAATTAGTTTTAATTCGTGTATGTTGTGAGGTGAAAGAAAACAAAGATACTAATTCGCGGTATAGGTTAGGGTAGTTGCCTCTCGGGTATATAGACTCGTTGAGTCTCACGCTTGAAAAAAAAAAAAAAATTTTAATGTACTTGGCGCGAGACTCTACCGAGTCTCTTGAAATATGGGTCGACGAGTCAGTCGTGTACGAGCCGGCTTATCAGCCGGACTCGAAAATAAATACAAATACCACCTCTAATATCCTGTGTATATTATTCCCCCTCATGACGTTACTACAGTCCGCATTGTTGAACTGGTAACGCCGTTCAGTCGTGTGGGCTACGGCCGTAATTCCATTTGCTAGTGAGCGTTATCACAGAGTCGAGTTTTGCTTGAGTTTAATTGTTGATTGTTGATAATAAACGTTCAATTTTCTTAGCGACCTAGTATATTTGGTTATTTCTCATTGCTTTTGTGATAAAACTTGGGACACATTTTTTTTTTTTTTTTTTATTCAATTCTGTATTTTTGATTTCTTTTTATATATCGTACCCCCACCAGGGGCTGTGCCCCTGACCACCCCCCCCCCCCCCCCCCCCCTGTCTCCCTATATCACATCATCCATCTTGTATACAATGATTTAGATATACTTAATAATTTAATATTACATACGAGTTACCCATGTTGTCGAATTTTGCGCAGCTCGTTAGGAAAAATAGTATACGCAATACGTTTTACGTGCGCATAGGGTGTCTCCCACACTCGTCTCTTTTGTCGCCTAATGTACTATTTTAGTAAGTTATGATAAAACTTAAAGATTTGGCTTCCTACTCCTTGGGGAAAACCCCGAATTGCCTGGGTCTACCTGGGGTCAGGGTTGAACGGTCTGTAACCGTGGTTGAGAAACGTGTCATGTTTCAGGTATTTCGGCACTCCTAAAATAAATGTTAAACTTTGATGCTTCCCACGTGTCTGTTTCTACTCGTATTAGTGTTTGATATCGACTAACGAGTTAGATAATAGGTGATTGAATTAGGCGAGTCAAGGAGTTGCTAATTACGTGACGTGTACAATTCGACACTATCTAACAACTGCGCACAATCTCTCACTCCATTCAATATGGTGTAACAATAATAACGACACGTGTAATCACCCTTCTCCCTTCGTAGAGACGTGCATACGGTTACATACTGTATATCCTTATAGTCGTATTATTGTCACGCCCTGAACCATTGTCTTCGAAGGGCTTTGTTCGTGTTACGAAGGCTGAAACAATTATTCCAGTAGACTAAATGCCGAGTTGTTCTCGTATTTTCTCTCCCCCCCTCCTCCTCCGTCATATGCAATGTTGCGATATTTTCTTCCTAAATTTGCAAAATTGAAATAGCTGACCTCTGCTATAATAAAAACCGCGCAAAAAATAATCTCCTGAAAGCGTGAATCGTACGTCGCATGTCTAACAAGTAACGTTACCCAAGTGTCACTCTCCGATTTTGATCAAACTGTGAAAAACTTGTAGAACGGTTAAAAATAATCGACACGTATTTTTTTATATGTGCAAAGGCAGCATTCCAAGGGTGGTAACAACCCGATGCATTTTTAGCCACTACTAGAAACGGCGGGTCACAACTTCAATAGAAGGCATTTCGGAAGGAAATGTTCATAAGAAAAGTTATAGAGTTTCAAAATATGCATCCGTTTTCACCGTTTTTCACGTCGTCAATGGTTGTTACCTCACAATTAACGAGCGTTGAAAAATATGACAAAAATTTCAATCCTATAAATTGGCAGATGATTCTCAACATATAATAAAAATATGAGTTTCCATGTACGAACTGCAAATTGGCCCTGACCTGGCCATTGGCTTCGACACCTGCAGTGAAGGTCAATCCAATACCACCAGTCGATGCACGTTTTAAAAGTCTGTAACTTTTTTTATAAACATTTCCTTCCGAAATGCCTTGTATTGTAGTTGTCACCCGCCGTTTCTTGAGGTGTCTAAAAATGCATCGGGTGGTTACCACGCTTAAAATGCAGCCTTTGCACGTATAAAAAAATACGTGTCGATTATTTTTGACTGTTCTACAAGTTTTTCATAGTTTGATTAAAATCGGAGAGTGACACTTGGGTAACGTTACTTGTAAGATTGAGGATTGATATACAGTGAAACCTCCCGTATTGTCCGCTCCCGAGTTGTCCACGATTCCCGAGTTGTCCGATTTAGATATCTCGAGTTGTCCCTAAGCCATGCCCAATCGCTCCCACCACAACCGACCATCCTGTGTATTTTTTCCCCCACCTATAACCAAGTGGGAAGTGGTCAACCCCCACTCCCGTTGGACTATACGGGATCGCCTGGGTCCCGAATGTGGACAATACGGGAGGTTTCACTGTAGATATTCCAGAACTTGCTGTGTCCTGCTCTGTCGATAAGTGAATCTACTTGACCGGCCAAACGCTTCGTAACTGTCGATAAAAAACAATAAGAATTATAGTGATTGATGTTCGAATACTTATTAACATACCAATGTGTATTTATTGGTATTCTATCGGTATACTGTGTAGACTAGTATTCAAATGCCAGAGGTTTTTAGCCTGCAGTTACATGACATTGAAGTTTGCATCATTGGAACGCAACGAAATTCAACGTGAATTTAAAAAAAATATACATAGCATAAAAATGATCCTACTAGGTTTATTAACATTTTCAAGTTATTTCTAGTCGTTTTCACTTTTCAAACATAGCAGGATCATTTTTGGTAAATTAATATATTTAAATTATTCTTTTTCGGATTTCGTTGCGTTCCAACGATGCAGACTTCAATGTCATACATTTACATGGGGCCATTCAACAATTACATCACGCTATTTTCTCGCATTCTTGACCCCCCCCCCCCCCCCCCCCCCCCCCTTATCGCACTCCGTCACACAGACTTTGACCCCCCTCTTCTAATTACGTCACAAATTCGCCACCTCCCCCCACCTTCCATATGTGTTGGTTTTCAATTTCATGAGCTGATGTCAATGTAGAGACGAATATAATATGTCATGACTATTCTATAAAATTACCTATATTTAGTATGAAATAACAATTTCTCAGAAGATATTCTGAAAACTACGAGCATTGCCGATAAGAAAAAGTGTGACGTGACTATGAGAGCCCCCCCTCGATAGCTGCCTGACGTAATTGTTCAATGGCCCCTGTGGTAATAAAAACCGCAGAATCTTCAACACCACTGAGCTTGTTTTTTTTCTCGTACGAAGCGATAGAGACTCTTTGGACTATTGAGTAAACAAGCTTGAATAGACTGATCTTAGAATCACTTTGGCGATGATCTCTGATCAGAAACCGTGAGTAATAAGCCTTCAAGAGCCTGCCTGGCCCTCTGAATCTTTTTTTCTATATACAAAAATACACTAAGGAATATGGAGAATCGAAAATCACGACACTCGGTTGGTGAGATCAGACAGTCTTACGTCATTGTCCTGTAATTTAAAGGTTCGAATCGTTCCGTTTTAATTGGTACAGTAATGTTCATTAAGGTGGTTCTTTACCTACAGTCCCACTAGACGTGGGTTTCAGAGAAGATTTTTAATACTTCTCGATGATGAAAAAATCTGAAAAAAATCAAGCATGTAGAAGATCCTCGGGAGATTGATTTTGCATAATAAAAATTTGAAAAAGTTATCAACAAATTGATGGAAAAAAGAACTGTTCAAGAAATTAGCCGATGACCCAACTTTTTTTTTAGGTGAAAATTATTTTTCAATTTTTCTGAATACGCATGAATTTTTTCAGAATTTTGTTAACTTTTTGAAAATTGCGTTTTTTCATACCTGACAAATTTTCAAAATTTTCCGATTGAAACGTTAGGTCGGCTGAAAACGTAATGCGTACTTTAAATTGGGACACCCTGTATATATCTGCGTCGATTTAGTACGTAGCTGTACACTAGGGCCGTTAAAAAAAACGATTCATTTTTTCCCAGTATCAGCTCATCGATAATTTTGTTCCCGTTCATAGAAAAACATCTCTCCCACAAGCTGAGGCCCGCAGGATTTTTTTCACTACGACCGCACCCATCTTGAAATTTGAAAAAATATCGAGGCCTTCTTTGAAGTTCTCGTTCGTCTTGACATGTAAAGAAATCCTGTGGGAGCAGGTATCTGGCGAATGATATTCAGTACTGCCGCATTGATATCGAAGTTTCAGAATTATTTTTCAAATTTCAATATCAATGCGGCAGTACTAAATATCATCCGCCAGATACCTGCTTTCACAGAATTTCTTCACATGTTGAGACGAACGAGAACTTCGAAGACCGCCTCGATATCTGAACTCTGAAATGCCCAGGAAGCTGCATTTTTTTCGAAATTTCAACATTCGTATTGCAGTGGTAAGCTGAATCGTGCGGGCCTCAGCTTGTGCGAGAGCTATTTTTCTATGAACTGGAACAAAAATATCGATGAGCAATACTGGGAAAAAACGGAGCGTTTTTTTGAACCGCCCTACTGTACCCGTTAAGAAATTTGCTTGTAAATTTTTGAAATAAAACGTCAGTCCAATAGAAAAAAGAAACCGTACAATATCGAACGCGACTAGTTATTCAGGACGAGTACAGCTCTCTGGTGAATATTTTTCCCTATTCGATTCCGCAGAACATATCTGTGAGAATGGAAATCGGAACACTCTGAAGAACAAATCATATTTCAATGCTATATCGTACCGGCTCTCTGGGGGTATATTCTAGGACGAAGAAAGTGTCTATATCAATAATAACCGAATTCTCACTCGTCAAATAAGTTATTCGTGATTCAGTTTCACAAACCATACATATTCTGATCAGTCGTAATAAAATCTGAATACGGCTGATTCTCTAAGATTTTTATCTACATACACCAATATAGTATAATATGCTCGACTAACGAGAATAACATTTATAACTGTCATATTCTCTTTCTGAGCAGTATAGTGATTAATAAATAACATATATCATAATATTTTTAAATTAAAAAAAAAACGTTATCTCCCGACCTTATACAAATTTGCACGCAAATAGCTTCGGATAGTATATACCTCTACTACCCATTTACTTTCGAGAAAGTTGGGTGTAACTAATTAATTTTATATTCACAGAGTACGGAAATGAAAAAAAAAAGTGGAAAAAAATATATATATATATGTCAAACAAGCAAAAAGATTTTTCTTTCGGAGCTGCACAAGCTCGAGATTTTTGAAAAATAATTTTTCACTCAGTGATAAACACAGTGTTCGTTCATCTAATGACGAAAATTGAGAAAAACCGGTGAACAATGACGAAAGGGTGTTGGAAAAGGCTGGAGAAAATTTTCCTGTCAAATAATGAATCATTAATCATTCCAGGATGAGGATCTGAATGAATTGAAGGGTGGATGAATAGCTAGGATATTTGCGAGTCTATCTTCAGTATTTATATGCCAGAGTAATAGTAGACCTGTGAAAATGGTAGGTAGTTAACTGAACATGATCAAAGATGTAGTTATAAATCCGCTAGGGTAGAACCAGCACCTATGCCAAAGGGTCATCCGAGCCGAGCCAGACTTGACCAAATTCACAAATTGCAATTAGTCGAGTCCCCTCAAGGATTGCGTATCATCTTTGCCCGCAATATGCTTGTACAGTATTACCTCGTTATAAGCGACTGTTAGGGCGGTTAGAGGAATAGGATTCCAATAAATTCGTCGCCGAAGCGTTCCCCCACTACTGGGAAATCGCACATGTGTCAGTGTGCCAGTGAGCATCACCACTGGGAGTACCTTACATATACAGGTAAAGTGGGAGCTACGCTATGGTGGTAAGCTATAAAGCTCGCTCAAACGGAACGAAGGGGAAATTCGCTTATAACGAGGGCGCTTATAACGAGGTAGTACTGTATTAAAAACGGTCTGGCTGAAACAGAACTTTTTACGGGGATAAGCGGCGTTCGATACTTACCTAACAAGTGTCTAAATACTTTTCAAAGTAACATATCTTCGTCAAAAAAGGTCTCAAAGGATTGAAACTCAAATCATTTCGAAAGATAAAATGTCTATCCTGAAATGCTTCCTGCTAAACCGTCCTAGTTCATTTTCTCATCAAGTTATATCCTCTTAAAGTGAAAAGAAAAAAATTGTGAAATGTTACTTAAGGGGGGGGTTTACCCAATCAGTTACCGATTTGTCTATTTTCTCCTAAACGGGGTAATCAATCGACTTGTCCTTTCGGCAGCCGATGTTTGACGAGAAATGAATTCGAACTGGTACGTTTGATCGGATGAAATCGGGATTTTTTTATTTTTTTCGATCGAAAATTATTGGCGTGCCATTTATTGCGACTTATATCAAAGCCCACGCATCAAACATGCAAAATTGAGCTCTGTCGCCCGATTCTGTGCGGAATTCTGAACAGAACCATCCCAAAACATCTTTGTTTTCGACAACGATGCAGCAGACGCTTGGATTCCACGTTTTTGTGGTAATTTTCGCGATTGTCAGAGGCTGAGGGCGGCCATTTCCGCTACAGCTGCTGATATAAAGCGGTGGTTCCCAGAACGCCCGTGAGATGTCGCCACGCGCCCATCTCAACTTCATCCTTTTACTATAGTATAGTATACTTTCACGATGACATCTCACGGGTGTTCTGGGGACTGCCGCATTATATCAGCAGCTACAGCAGCTGTAGCGCCAATGGCCGCCCCCAGCCTCTGACAATCGCAAAAATTACCACAAAAACGTGGAATCCAAGCGTCTCCTGAATCGTTGTCGAAAACAAAGATGTTTTGGGATGGTTCTGTTCAGAATCCCTCACAGAATCGGGCGACAGAGCTCGATTTTA
Source organism: Tenthredo mesomela (assembly GCA_943736025.1). NCBI lineage: Eukaryota > Metazoa > Arthropoda > Insecta > Hymenoptera > Tenthredinidae > Tenthredo > Tenthredo mesomela. Next base: position 39,598,810 of record OX031014.1, on the reverse strand, counting down.
CATGTTTGATGCATGGGCTTTGATATAAGTCGCAATAAATGGCACGCCAACACTTTTCGATCGAAAAAAAATTAAAAATCCCGATTTCATCCGATCAAACGTACCAATTCGAACTCATTACTCATCAAACATCGGCTGCCGAAAAGACAAGTCGATTGATTACCCCGTTTAGGAGAAAATAGACAAATCGGTAACTGATTGGGTAAACCCCCCCCTTAAATTTTAGAGGCACGCACAGACCAAGGATTTTTATTTTTATTTTTTGTTTCGAATTTGATTACATTCTAATTGAAGCTTGAAATTCCAGATTTGAAATCACCCCTTATATTTAGTTCTGTAAGATATGTTCTTCGCGGAGTCATCATCCTAAACGAGACAAAAAATCAAAGAATACTAAAACCAACAATTTCGCAACAATTGAATTTTTGGCGTGAGAAATGCACTATTACCGGGATTGATGATAATTTGACATTCACGAAATTAATGGTATGTGTCAGAGATATATATACAGTCGAACCCCGCTTATTGCAACTCCACTTATTTCAAGTTTCACGTATATGAAGTAGTTCTGCTTCACTTATATCAAGATTCTGCCTGCTCCTACCCCCCACCATTACACGCATTTCCACGAATCCAAGATTATACCCGCGCGTTTCGGTGTGCAGTCGGTAATGCGCGTCAGTGTGACGGAGGAGTGGGTCCCCCTCATTTCGTTATATAAGTAAGTAACTCGGTCCCGACGACTTTATACCGTGAATATTCGGTGACACTGGGCGGTCCCCTTCCTACTGCAAAGCCGCAACACAGGCGCGCACGGCGTGCGTTTATTATTCCCGTTCGGGCCGAGAAATTCATTCCTCGCCTTCTTTGGCGTGTTCAGTGGGATCATTGCTTTTTAAGTTAAGAATTCATCAAGTCAGCGTGGATGGGCTATACGGATTCGGTCTAGCGTAGAAGATTCGGTAGAAGCAGCACTGGCCGCCTATCCCCTCCCGAACGAGCATCACGCACGCGGTGCGCGCCTGTGTTGGTTTTACCGTAGGAAGGGAACCGTCCAGTGTTACCGAATATTCACAGTATAAGCGGGGTCCGACTGAGTAAGAAAAGAAACAAATGTAGAATAACGGAAGTGTCTACTTCAAACATCGAAAACTTCAGAGCGTATGACTATTTTAGAAAATATGTACGAGACAAACGTATTGACATGTTGATGGAAAAATTGTCGGAATAAAAAGTGACCCCTGTCAATTTGTCTCGGACACTTTTACTCTCGAATGATTTAGCCACGCTTGAACTTCGAAAGACCCGAAAAAATGTGTTAAATATGGGGCTTTCCATACCAAATCGACCTGGATTTGACCCTCGACCTCTCGGATTCGGTTCATGATTTTTTATGTGGTTGTCCCGACTCTAAAAATGACTAATAAGATTTTTCAAAAATTGTCTGATTTACACGAGGCTGAAGCTAGCAGCCAGAGTTAGCAGCCGAACGCTGCTACGCATAGGCGTTCGGAGGCTAACTCTGGCTGCTTCAGCCTCGTCTGATTCACTTACGATTTCTGAAAATAAACACATCGTTGGCTATAATTCTAAAATCTGGAAAATTTTCAAACAATCCTAAGAAAATTTTTGAGCCCAAACCCAAAGTAGGCCAGCATTCGTTTTTTTTTTTTTTTTTTTTTTTTTTTTTTCTTCTCACTATTACGAAAAAGAACTAAAAAAAATGAAAGCACAAGTCAAATCACTATGGAAAGCTGCTAGAATATTTTCATAGGGTAAGGCAGAGTTAACAGGTCTCTGGGGTGTAGTGGGACCCATGAAAAGTTTGATCGGTTTTTCACTTTGTTCCATTTGAAAAAAAAAAAAAATTTTTTTATCGAAACAGTCCAAAAAAAGAAAAAAACATAAAACATGAAGCGAACGCTGGCCCACTTTGGGTTTGAACTCCAAAATGTTGATATTTGAGACAGGATTTCTCAGAATTTTCCCAGATTTCAGAATTATCGCCAAAGGTGTTTTCATTTTCAAAAATCATAAGTAAATCAGACGATTCTTGAAAAATTTGAAGAAAAATCTGAGTCTTTTTCAGAATTGGGGCGATAACATGAAAAATCGTGAGTCGAATCCAAAAGGTCGAGGGGCAGGCCCAAGTCGATTCGGTATGGTATACCCCATGTATACGTATATCGTGACACAAAAGTGTCGCTAAATTTTATTGGGAATATATTTTCGCATAATATTCATTTTCAAATCGTACAGGTATAATTCTCATTAGTATTCTCAAACGGTGCATCCTGAGTCTGTAGAAGCTGGGGGTGTGAAAGGCAAACCGGAGGTACCTACACTTGAAGATATTTGAAGAAAATAATGGCGGTAATTATTTCTATTGCTGGGTTCTATTGTGAGCTAGAGAAATGAGTAGGAGCTAAGGATGTCACTTTCTTCTTCTACTTCTTTTCCTTCCTTCTTTTTCCTTCTCTCGAGACGTATCGCGATTTCTTTTCCAACAACCGCATAAGTGTAGGTAGTAATAACGAAAAGATGAGCGACCCTCAGTGGTATAAAATACGCGAGTAAAATTGGCGTAAAAAATAGTGCGGTTAGGTATAAATACAAACAGAGGGAGATATAAGGCATGAGAGATGAAAGACCAAGGAAACTGAGAAGCAAGACGAATAAAATAATTAAAACATCACATCGCGGAGGTTGATCTGCGTTCGTTATATTTTTCTGCTGGAGACGTACCGTTAGGTATAGAACCTTGGCAAATTGATTTTATGCTAATTCTTCTGAGAAAAGGACATATTTATTCAGTGCTGGTGACATTTGCATTTGTATGTAACCTGCGGGCCACAACGCGATTATTCCTGCAGCTCTAGCAGCCTATTTTATTTTCCTTCTGGCTTTTATCATCCAGCCAACCTGTTAACACATATTGTATGTGACATTATACATACAGACCTTCATGGATCGTTTCAAATCATATTCTAACAATATTAGTTCGATTTTGAAACCTGATGTTGGAACGAAAAAAAAAAAATTGGTAAAAAGAAAAATTTGAAAAACTTTTTGCCAATCCGAAGATCACGGTATATTGTGATACAAGCGCGAAAGGTAGGCAATATTCGACGAGTGTAATGACGACACGAGACAGATATTGCCTACTCGCACTTATATCACACGATATTTTTTGTAACTCCCTGCGAAGAAAGTTCAATTTGACAGACAGATTAATTAATTAACATAAGCTTACATCGCACTACCCGCCACCATGACACAGTGCGTGAAATTGAGTTATTTTGAAGTGTACATGCGCGAAAAAATATCAGTGATGAAAGTAGAGTATTTGCGATGTGTGCATGCGCTAACTTTTCTTTCTTCACTCTTCGGAAATAAGGTACCTCACACACGCTACCCGGTCTTGAAAATCAAACTTCCGAAGCAGGTGTTGCAAAAATGCATTTTTTAGATCGAAGGAGTCTTTCAAAAAGTAAAACGGAGTCATGAAATGAAAGTGCCAAGTTTGTGTAGTATGGTTCAAGAGCTGTTCATTGATATGCTATTATACGGAGAAAAAAATATTGCTACTCGGGCTATTTAATTATAGATAGCTCTTCGTAGATCATTACTGTAGCAATATTTGATGGATTCCACGCGGAGCGGACCACAAAAAGACCTCAATGTCCCATTCCAAAACAAACGTGATTCGATAGGAAATTTTCCGAGCTTTTCGAAAAAAAATACGAGAAAGATCTTAAAAATGACATAAGTGGATAAAAATAGAGTTTTGTGTTGGAAAACGTTTTTTCGACATGTCGAAAAATCAACACAGCATCAATGCAGCCGTGTCCCATTCCGAAACAAACGTGATTCGATGGGAAATTTTCCGAGCTTTTCGAAAAAAAATACGAGAAAAATCCTAAAAATGACATAAGTGGATAAAAATGGAGTTTTGGATTGGAAAATGATTTTTCGACATGTTTTCCGATAGTCACGGGCAAGATCATGGGCTGAGGTGAAAAAGAGTGAAGAATACTACAAATCACCACCCTATTACTTTTTCCATATGACATACCGTTTCTAAGATATTTGCCTCCAAAGACATCAAGAGCGTAAGAAATGAAAAACTGAAACAGCTTGTACACCATAGGTAACAAAAGCTATATATATCGTACATACATAAAAAATGCTAATTCTGAGGGTACTAAAGGTCATCCAAAAATGAGAAAAATCCGTGACATCTAGGTCTTTTTTGGTCCGCTCCGCGTGGAATTCATCATTTAAGGGAGTATATCCACACCTTTGAATGGGTAAAAAATCTGAGAAAGAGATTGATATTTTACAGCGAATTTGATAGTCTGAACAAATCCGAAAAAATCATAAAGTTTGAAGAGGGTTTGACTCCCATTATCCATATTTAACATTGAATATTACTTTGAGTCTAATAGTAATTACGCTGAATATAGAAAAACACAAAATTACTCAGTTGTCGTAAAGAATCAGTAGCACCGTTGGATCGATTCTGCAATTTTTGGTCCTCAATTGTTCAGAAGAGAGGCCTCTATCAGATGAACATACAACTTTTTGATATCGCGAAAATTGCCTGACTTGTTTAGTTTTTACTGAGATTTTGCTAATTTTTCAATTTTTTATCTCGACTTTTTGTATTATCTCAATCAAAAATGATCATATCAAAAAGTTGTATGTTCAGCTGATAGAGGCCTTGATTCTCAAAATTCGAAGACCAAAAACTCCAGAATCGGTCCAACGATGCTCCGGATTCTTTACGACAACCGGTCAAAATATTCATTCTCCAGAAATCAATTTTTAAACCTTTGATTTTTTCAATTTTTTTTTTTTTTTTCATTTTATACTTTTCCCAAAGAAGAAAATGTAGCTACAGAAAATCGAGTTCTAAGATTTTGCTCATGATTAATATGCTGAATCCGCAGCTGCTCTCGTATCGATGTGTTATGAGTCGAGTCTAGACACATGTGCCAGGCGGAGGTTTGTAGTTAGTTTTGACCTGTTCTGGCCAACAACAGTGTCCGGTAGGTGTCTGGTAAGGCTGTTAGAAAAAAAAATGAATTGCTTCAGGAAAATCTGATCAAAATTTTTCGAAACATAAAAATTCTTCAGAATTCTTGTTCTTCAATATTTTTGAGATTCAGAAGATGCTAGCACAATTTTTGTCAATATTCCGAAAATTCTCTCATCTTTCATCAATTATACCTTGTTTCTTATAATATTTATCAAACTTTCGCAATTAATATATTACAGAAATACTCATCTTTTCAGAAATCTCAATGTGTAGTCTCCTGGCATCAATTTCAAATGCACTTTTTGATGGATCATCTTCTTTCGATTCCGAAGTCTCATCTCAGACATATACACTGTGTTTGTTCAATATTAAAAATTACTATTGGTTTGAATTCGTAATGAAAGCACGACATTTTACAAACAAGTGGACACCTAACCTCGAAAAAATGTAGATCGCAGCCATGTGTTCTGTCAATGATCACAATTCAAAAGAATATTGAAAGTCAAATATGTGCAAAAATGATAATTACAAAGAATGGAAAAATCACGAAATAAAATTCAAAAGCAAAATATATACAAACGTCAAAAAAGCAAAACAGTGATGTTGGCGGTGCTGTACAATATTTACGGGACCAAAATGAGCGTCTGCGCGGCGGCGCTTTTTCGCAATTCGGCACTGTCACGGCTGTAACTTTTTAAATCCTCTAGATTTTCTGAAGCCGATTCATTTGCAAATAGAGTAGGTCACTAGCATTCCAAAAAAATATAAAACAAAAACGATTTTTTGAAAATTCCAAGGTGTAGACTAGGGTGGGTTGAAAAAAAAAAATTTCTTAGCCTGGGGGTAGAATTTGTACCTTATAAAAAAAGAAAATTTTTCCAAAAAATAAAAATTTTTTTACTCAACGCTTTGAGGTAGCCCACTCGTGTTTTAAATAAATATTTAACCAACGGGAAATTCTTTTTTTGGTCCGAAACCGTGGAAAACATGTAGAAATTGTAGAATGTGATTTTTTATTACTCAACTTTTTTTTTTTCTTTTTTTTTATTTATTTATTTAAAACACGAGTGGGCTACCTCAAAGCGTTGAGTAAAAAATTTAATTTTTTTTGGAAAAATTTTCTTTTTTTATAAGGTACAAATTCTATCCCCAGGCTAAGAAATTTTTTTTTTTCAACCCACCCTAGTGTAGACACCCCCTTAACTATATCTGACTAAATATTCATATGAAAATCTACCTTTTAAAAAAGTCAAATTCAAATTACGTACATATTATTTTATATAATGTTGGTCATTTAAAAATTAATGACCAACAAAATGAATGTATCTTCAAATTTTGGAGGTTATAAAACATGTCAACGCGCAACACAACAGCGAAGTGTATATAGCTCTTCTAACGATCCCGTACAGCTATTTTAGCTATCTAACGTATCGCTCTCACGGCTATCTACTAGATAGCTACAGTAACGATCTATAAATTGATATTCAACTGCGTATAGTTACTGTAGCTATACAATATACAGGGTGTCCAGTTATCATGGAATTTCTGGAATCATGGAAATATCATGGAATTTGATATACCCTTGAAAAAACCTGGAAATATCATGGAATTTCATTTCGGTTCTGGAATTGTTCAAATAATCTGAAATCTCTCGCGAATTTTTCTTTGAGCTGTCAGCGTTAGTGCGTGAGCTTAGAACTTTTCATCGTAATTTTGAGTATTTAGTTTGGAATCGTAAATCTAAAGTTCCAGTAACAAATGTTTTTTTAGATTCCTATTTGCATTTAAGTCATGTCAAATTCTTAACACACTGTGCTGTGCTCTTGTCAAAAATAAACTAAATTCTTGTTGATATTTCTGTTGTATTTTCCTTCATTATCTACCATAATCGACCTGGAAAAATCATAAATCCTGCTTGGAAAACCTGGAATTATCATGGAATTCCATTCTAACAGATAACTGGACACCCTGAATATAGCTCTGAGAGCGATATTTTTTTTCCGTGTAGCCTTATTTTCATGATACGTACTATGTGAAAGATTGATAAAAAATTTTGTACATCCGAAAATTAAATATTCATCGAATATCGTTGGTTCACCCCGTAATTATTATATAGTATAGAGATGATTTTTCAAAGAAAGAAATTTCTATCACACGGAGAAAAAAAAAAAACAGTATCCTGTGCTGCGCAGGGCATTAATCTAGTCAATACAGTATTTAGAAGCATACATTTTCAATCTAACCTCACGGATTACTGTCACGACAGCAATATAGCTACCTCCGTCACAGCAATGAGTACTGTTAGAAACTATAGTGAAAAATGATTTGCACATCATGGCAAAAGCAGCGATAGTTACTCTATAAACATCGTTCACTCATGTCACAACGACTAACCACAACTGTAAACATGCTTTTCTCTACTTTGCTGCAGAGTCGTGTGTAGATGGCGCTAGATTGCGAGGCTCTGTCATGGTGCCGATTACATACACTAACGCGATGTTAACCTCACGCATACAAACGATTCACACTACAGTGATAGCATAAGCATAGATTGAAAATGTATGCTTCTAGATATTATATTGACTAGATTAATGCTCTGCGCAGCACAGGATACTGTTCTTTTTTCTCCGTGTAGAGGGATACGAAAAGTTTGGCAAACCTTAGCTGGTTCGCTGATTTTTTTCATCTTAAAGTTCGCTCTATAGCTTTTGATGAAAGTCGAAGTTCGAAGATTCGCGTACTAATTGCAGGATCATTTAGGCTTCTACTTTTCTGAGTTTACCCCGAAGTATCGTATTTTTTTTTCGATAATTAATTTTTTTATTCATTTTCATGAGTAATGAAAGTAGAATTGGGAAACCAATTCTAACATGAGCCGAAAGTTTATTTCATGAATAATATTTCAAGGGTTAAATGGTACGTTCAATCTAAACGGACACTTGAAAATTTGTGCAGTGCAAATCAGGCTCTAAGTCTTCGCAAGTCTTCAAAATGATACAAAACTCCGAATGTCCACATGTTCATAAGCAGCCATGTTTCAAAGGTTTTTTTATTCCACTGTAGGTACTCGCTTGATGGAAAAAAAAAAAACAAAACAAAAACCATTAGTTAATTATTGTCTTCACACTTTTGCTCCTCTCCACTCCCAGTCTTTCAACTTCAAGTCTTTGATCAACGCTACATCGGAAGTAGGGGAGGGAGGGGGAATGGCGGTCATGCGAGTAATGGCGGTCATGTCAATATCTCATATTCTATGCATTTGAAAATAACGACTCTACTGCTACCACGTAGAGGATGCAGATACAGACTACTGGCATCGAGCTTGTCATCTTGGTTCAAGGTTTCAGCTCTTCGTGACAATCGGTAGTTATGTGGTAGTGCCACTCTAATTTTTTGGATACGATTTATAAGAGATATGTTGCATTTTTGTCACATTTACGTAACAAATAATATGACAGGGTGGTTAATTCAGCCTTTCTCTTAATTTTACATATTAATAATTTTTGATTATAATATATTTTGTGATTGAAACAAGTCAAAGCTGATTCGACGTGTTGGGGTTATGCCGGTCATGCTATCCAGGTAGAAAAATGAAAATAAAAATAAAAATAAAAATAAAAAAAAAATAAATAAAAATAAATAAAAAATAAATCAAAGTATAAATATTTTCGGTTAATCCAATTTTCACAAGATTTTCGTGTGTGATTACCATTACCCCACTTTGACCGTCAATGCATTTTGTGGCGACCGGCATTACCCGACTAGGTCGGGTAATGCCGGTCGATTTCACTTTCCAGTGATGTGAAGTTAGCATGTGGAGTTTGTCGAAGATCTGAATACCGTTCATAGCAGTCAATGTGGATGAAATTTTCCACCATATCCTATATAACTGACTTTTTTCCGATCGTCATTTCCCCAGTTATTGCAATTTCTGCTTAAGTGACCGCCATTCCCCCTCTCTCCCCTACCTCACTACTTCTTTCATCCGGCAATGAAGCCGTTTAAACTCTAGCAGTTAATTACATGAACTATTTCCAATTCATCGTACAAGAGATAATTACGGTCCCTGCAACGGTGAACGACTGGACCAATGAAAGCTATGGCCACGTCTGTTGAAGCCGAGGATTCTCATCGCCATATATCTAATTCGGATGTAAATAGCGCAGTTCGTATCTCGCCCTTTTCCCTTGTCCCTCAACCCTCGCCCCTTGGGCTTCATCAATTCGGTCTATAGTACATATATACATGTATATATATATGGCTGGTTTGATCCTTGATGACGTCACGTACCACCCGACCCTACCACCCGTCTTAATCAGGAGGCGGTAGCGTCTTCAGCAAAAGCTTTGGCACAAATGTCTTTACTGCAGGCCTCGCTGCAGACAGAAATATAGAAAGCGACTCTGCGAAGAAAATAAGATGTGAACGAATCTAAATTCAAAAGAATAGATGACAAGGATCTTGGGTCTACCCATAGTGATCGAGTCACTAAAGACTTGGACCTCACAATGAACGGATGAATACTCATTGTGAGGCGTAGAACGTTCGGATGTGAAAAAGTTCGGAGTAAAGACAGAACAACAAGTAGAACTCAACAAAAACGGTGAAAAGTTGTTTTCCAAAATAAAACAGAAAATTGTGGACACTTCAGCACACGACTCTTCAACAGGCTACAAAACTGATTTCTAGAAGTTCAACGCAACTCCGAGCACGCTATATTTTTGATCGATGCTATTGTTCAAGAGTCTAGTTACATCGACCTTTTTCTTTTTGCTACATTTTTCTTATATTTGACTTTTTGAGGGGTGAATTGCTTTTTTAACTGGAGGTAGGTAAATGGATACAGAATGATACACCAATGAAATTTGTGCCCCCATCCCCCGGCAACCCTCAAAATCAGGGGATGAAAGGCTTAGAATCTCAATATCTCGAAAACTAACGTCCCGGTAGTCAAATGTTTCAGACAAAAGTTGTTCTTAAAAAAAAAAAAAAAAAAAAAAAAAAATACACAAAAAGTTCTATCAAGTTCAACCCCGTATTTCTAGAAATACCAGCATTGAACCGATGTAAAGATTCGGGATTGACATATTTTCAAATTTTTAAATCACTTGAAAATCAAAAATCGATATCTGGCCGTTTGTTTAGAATTTCGGTATTATTTATTATTTTTTTTTTTTTAAATTTCCGGGAAACCATTAGTTTATGCATACAATAATTTGATCAATATTTAATGTGACGACTATGCCATAATGAATTTATAAAAAAACTAGTCATTTTGGTGTACCGAAACTCCGTAATCAAATGGGACAAACATCGTCCTACAGGCAGGGGTTAGTGGCACTTGAAAAAAAAAAAAAAAAAAAATAGCATAATTCTTTTTAGGCTCTAAACTAATGATTTGGCCCATACCCAAGTAGAAAAAGTCAATTCGGGAAATAATGGACACCCTAACGTATATATACGTATGGGCCATTCCACGTGAACCGGATCAGTCACCTCTCAGATATTTTTTTAATTTTGCATGTCGATTGTCCTCGGGGAGTTAGATTTTTGTGCCAAAGGATTTTTCAATTGTTGCAAAATTCGTTGAGTTATTTGCATAAACAAATTCGAGCAAGGTTTTTTTCAAAAATTCATAACTCCGCCAAAAATGACACTAGACTCAATTATTTTTTTTCAGTTTACGCGGAAAGAGTCATAGAATGTACAAAAAAATATGTACTTTGAAAAAAGTTTGTTCATCTGTTGTTTATTTAACAATTAAGTTTTGAAAGATTTTTAAAACAGGGTGTGACACGATCAAAAAATTTTTTTAAAATACTGACATATACTTTGAACTATACTACAGCCTGTGAATTAAATTTAGGAACGTGTTATTTTTTGTTTTCGAGTAAAAAATCGCTAAAGTTGCCGGCGCGCGCCAAATCCGAGTCGACGCCGCGTCGAACGTAATGGCGTGCGTTAGACTGCTGTTCGCCGCTACTCGACGGACGCGTAGCTGCGGTATTCGAGAGTCATTTTCACAATGAGTGACACGATTTAAAAATGTGAAAAAAATACTGTAGGTTCCCAATGGCAACTATAAGCGATACGTTGAGTTTCGAGAACGTGTTCTTTTTCGTTTTTGAAATATTGTAGCTTAAAATTTTAGCATGTATACTTAGCATACATATACTTGACGAATGCGTAGCAGCGGTGTTCGAGAGTCATTCTCACAATGAGTGACACGATTTAAAAATCTGAAAAAAATACTGTAGTTTCCCAATGGCAACTATAAGCAATACGTTGAGTTTCGAGAACGTGTTCTTTTCCGTTTTTGAACTTTTGCAGTCTTAAATCTTAGCATACAGCTCAACATACATGCTAAAATTTTAAGCTGCAATATTTCAAAAACGAAAAAGAACACGTTCTCGAAACTCAACGTATCGCTTATAGTTGCCATTGGGAACCTACATTACAGTCCGATCTCTCTATAAGCCCTCCCAAGCCGTCAAGGAGAAGAGTTTTTCCACGAAATGAGGTACCCCCACTTTGCCTTCTTGGCTAGTCGCACCAATTGTTTTCCGTCTCTCTCTTTCCTCGCTACGCTATGTCTTAATAGGCGGAGTGGGGGAACGCTGCGAGCGAGAAACTGGGGAAGCGGGTTTATTGGGAGAGGGTTTATTGAGAGATCGGACTGTATTTTTTTCAGATTTTTAAATCGTGTTACTCATCGTGAAAATGACTCTCGAATACCGCAGCTACGCGTCCGTCGAGTAGCGGCGAACAGCAGTCTAACGCACGCCATTACGTTCCACGCGGCGTCGACTCGGAATTGGCGCGCGCCGGCAACTTTAGCGATTTTTTACTCGAAAACAAAAAATAACACGTTCCTAAATTCAATTCACAGGCTGTAGTATAGTTCAAAGTATATGTCAGTATTTTAAAAAATTTTTTTGATCGTGTCACACCCTGTTTTAAAAATCTTTTAAAACTTAATTGTTAAATAAACAACGGATGAACAAACTTTTTTCAAAGTACATATTTTTTTGTACATTCTATGACTCTTTCCGCGTAAACTGAAAAAAAATAATTGAGTCTAGTGTCATTTTTGGCGGAGTTATGAATTTTTGAAAAAAACCTTGCTCGAATTTGTTTATGCAAATAACTCAACGAATTTTGCAACAATTGAAAAATCCTTTGGCACAAAAATCTAACTCCCCGAGGACAATCGACATGCAAAATTAAAAAAATATCTGAGAGGTGACTGATCCGGTTCACGTGGAATGGCCCGTATAAGTTGATCTAGAATAGTTATTTCATAATCAAAAGATCGCGGCAATCGATTGTAAAATATTTCTACTAGGGCTGTAAGGTTTAACCGGTTTAACCGGCCAAGGTGGTTAACTTATTAATAATTAACCGATGGTTTAACCGGTTAACCGGTTAACCGGCTAAGATGGTTAAGCTGGCTAATGGGCATAAAGGTTTAACCTGTCAACCGGTTAACCTGCAGTAGGCTTAACCGACCATGAAGTGAATTAATATTTCTGCATCGCAAATAGAATAATTAGGCATAGTATGAAAAAAATCAGAAGTAGCCTAAATTTACTTTTTTATCGAACCATTATTCTTAATCGTCTGATTATTTTTATTTATTCGTTACAGTATATGAGACAAGAAAAAAACTAGATAGACATGTGATTAGTCAATTCACTTTACGGCCGGTTAAACCCTTAACCTGGTTAACCGGTTAAACTTTTATTTTCATTAACCAGCTTAGCCACCTTAGCCGGTTAATTGGTTAAACCATCAGTTAATTATTAAAGTTAACCACCTTGGCCGGTTAAACCGGTTAAACCTTACAGCCCTAATTTCTACTACATCGTTGGACAAGTTTGTAAAGTAAATACATCGCGCCATAAATGTTTATCTTTATGATTGCACGATTATTGTAGAAAACAGCTTCTTTTTTTTATATACTATGTCTACAATCTCATAACGTAATACTGATACGAGAGATTATGGAAGGTCACTATTTCTTCAAGTCTTAAGGAAGGTGATTCATCGAAAGAAAACGTTTTTTTTTATTATTATTTTTTTTTTTTTTCATCTTTCAAAAATAAGAGGCCTGTATCTTAATTTTGAGAACTATACCTCAAACGCGAGTTCTGTAATAGTACAAAGAATCAAAATATCGAGTTTGTTTCCGGCTCCTTTTAAAGAGTAAGAATTGAAGTATTCATAAACGAATAACTGGATTTCGAGATGAAGCTTGATAAGTTACCGCGGGATGGCCTGGAATGAGGGATTGGTTCAGAGGGCAAAAGTATTTCAAGCCTTATTTTAGAGCCTAACAATCTTCTCATAGAAGTCTCAATCCTTCCCATGAAAAATGAGCCCAAAACAATCTCGATATCTCAATTTTTAGCCAAGTTATAGTTTTCGTACTAAAAACGTTTATCTATTTTCTGTGTCAATCGTATGAGAGATAGAAATCTCGTTTGGCCGAGTACTCGGAATTAAGTTATATGAGCGGATCCACGTCACCTCACTCAAAAAAAAAAAAACCGTCAAGTCACGGATCTTTGCGCCATTCAAAATATCTTTTTCATAATACGTGCATGAAATGGGCCTTCTTTCATGCTTGTCGGGCGTGGGGAAAATCGCTTGTGTCGAACTACGACGAGAGCGGGAGGGAAAGTACTTTTCCTCCCGCTGTAGCGGGGAGAAAAGTACTTTTTTCAACATGTGCATGTAATAGGCCCTTTTTCTTGCATGTAAAACGAATAGAAAATCGCCCATTTCTAGCGTCGACTTCATTACCTCCCTAGGGAGGTAATATCCATTATTTCCCTAGGGAGGTAATGGATCTATTGCTATATATATTAATATATATATTAATATATATATTAATATATATCGACAGCCTAATAACAGTCACGTAAGCGCCAAAAAAAAAATTTTTCGCAAACTGACAGACGTTTCGCCAAAAAAATTTTGGCGTCTATTAGAAATTGTTTGAAAAATAGGCCATTTTTGGCGCTTACGGGATTATGTTATCAAGCTGTCGATATATTAATATATATATTAATATATATATTAATATAATATATATATTAACATATATATTTCCAAAATTTCTATCGTACATGCGCGAAAAAGAGCCTATACATGCACTCGTTGAAAAAAGTACGGTGTGCAACAAGGGGGGGAGGGTAATTTCAAGCTCGGGTGATGACGTTGCACTCATCTTTGTCTCAGGCGCCTTTGGCGCCCTCACTCCGACTCGTGCAACATCATCTGACCCTCGCTAGAAATTACCCATTTCCCCCCCTTGTTGTACAATGTACTATTTCCTCCCGCCCATATATATATATATATATATATATATATATGTTAGGGTGGTCCTTATTTGGGGTATGTTCGAATTTTTTTCGACGATAGTCCTAAATCGGTTCCAAATAAATCAGAAAAAACGCCTGCCAAGTTTAAGCCCTTAATATTAATATTAACCCGGCCCCCACGACAGTCAAAGTTTTAAATGGGAAATTGCATGTATTTTTTAAAACTAAACATTGAATTTCCATAACTCCGATGATTATTGATGAAAAAATCTAAAATTTGGTATAGTCATTTGCACTTGTAGGATGTACAAAATGGTGCATTCGATTTTTTTTTAGATAATTATATTCTGACCTTCTGATGCTTAACTTCGAGGGAAATTTGGTTTTTCCATCACACTGAAAGGTAAGAATAAAATGATCTAAAAAAATTTCGAATGCACCATTTTGTACATCCTACAAGTACAAATAACTATACTAAATTTTAGATTTTTTCATCAATAATTATCGGAGTTATGGAAATTCAATGTTTAGTTTTGAAAAATACATGCTATTTCCCATTTAAAACTTTGACTGTCGTGGGGGCCGGGTTACTATTAATATTAAGGGCTTAAACTTGGCAGGCGTTTTTTCTGATTTATTTGGAACCGATTTAGGACTATCGTCGGAAAAAATTCGAACATACCCCAAATAAGGACCACCCTAATATATATATACTAGGGTGGTCCTTAAAAAGGTCATTCTTGAATTTTGACTTTCTCGACCCCCAGATCGGTTCCAAAATAATCAAAAATAATCTGAAAAAAATTTGAGCCTTGTGGCTTGACTAGAAAGGGTGCCTGTAAGCACAAATTCATTTTTCGTTCCAAATTTGAGCACAAATTAGTCTTTAATATTGACAATGAAAAATTGCTGTGGAAAATAAAAATTACTTACTCATTTGAACCGTACTCGCCGGATTCCGAAAAGAACAAAACAAAAATTATTATTTTCTATGTATATTCTTCGAAGAATTTGAAATTGAGTAGAAAAATTCCTTCAACATTGGGGGAAGAATAGGTGATAAATGATTTCAAATTACGATTTGATTCATTAACTTAAGGTGGTTCTTCACCTACAGTCCCACCAAACGTGGGTTCCAGAGCAGATTTTGAGTACTTCTCGATGGGGAAAAAATCTGAAAAAAATCAAGCATGTAGAAGATCTTCGGGAAATTTATTTTGCATAATAATAATTCAAAAAAGTTATTAACAAATTGATGGAAAAAAAAACTGTTCAAGAAATTAGCCGATGACCTAACTTTTTTTTTCAGGTGAAAATTATTTTTTAATTTTTCTGAATACGTATGAATTTTTTCAGAATTTTGTTAAATCTTTGGAAATTGCGTTTTGTCAGGTATGAAAATTTTTTCCCCATCGAGAAGTACTCAAAATCTGCTCTGGAACCCACGTTTGGTGGGACTGTAGGTGAAGAACCACCTTAAGTTAATGAATCAAATCGTAATTCGAAATCATTTATCACCTATTCTTCCCCCAATGTTGAAGGAATTTTTCTACTCAATTTCAAATTCTTCGAAGAATAATCTGCGGACTTTTTCGCTAAGGAATTTTAGTCTTAGAATTCGACAAGGAATATGCCCATTCAAGGTGGCTCGTGGGTTCTGGGTCACCCTGTATACATAGAAAATAATAATTTTTGTTCTGTTCTTTTCGGAATCCGGTGAGTACGGTTCAAATGAGTAAGTAATTTTTATTTTCCACAGATATTTTTCATTGTCAATATTAAAGACTAATTTGTGCCCAAATTTGGAACGAAAAATGAATTTGTGCTTACAGGCACCCTTTCTAGTCAAGCCACAAGGCTCAAATTTTTTTCAGATTATTTTTGATTATTTTGGAACCGATCTGGGGGTCGAGAAAGTCAAAATTCAAGAATGACCTTTTTAAGGACCACCCTAATATATACATTAGGGTGGTCCACTTTTGAACTTTTTTTTTTGATTCTGCGGGGCACCCTTGAACATTGTTCCAAATCACGTAGAAAAAATCTGTGTAGATCATGAATCCAATCGGAAAATACTTAGAGGTCGCTACCGAATATTATAGTATTTTCTCGATTTAATAAAGCTTTTCCTGTATAGCTTCACTTCTGACGCGTCGGGAGCTTCTAAATCTTAGTGATACGACTCAGTCTTACCGCACGAGGTATTTCTTCAATTGATATTGTAGTATGTTATACAGGGTGATTCAGAATTCGTAACGAATCTCTTGAAGGGTTAATACTTGTCAAAATTGGGATTGAAAGTTCCTCAGCCATTTTTCCGAAAAAATGATTTTTTTTCTTGGAACAAAACTTTTTCCGACAAACGATTTTTTCCAATTTTTTTTTTTCTTTCTATCATTTGTCAATTTTTTAAAATCCCAAATGATGTCAATGATTTTTTTTTTTTCACAATATTAGAGAGATTTCTCGCTGACAGTTTCTTATTTGGTGGAAGATGCAAAAAAAAAAAAAATGTGTTACAGTTCCAACGAAAAAAAATGATTTTTCGGAAATTAATTTTTGAGAAAATAATTGTCTTGACTAAATACTTTTGCTTATATAGTTGCAAATAAATGTTCAATTGATTCATCTCAATATCATTTGCGGTACAAATGAATGTCACCTAAAATCAACCAACTTTGAGTTGTACCGCCACCCATATTGAGATGAATCAATTAAATATTTATTTGTGACTATATGTAGACAAAAATATTCAATCGAGTCAATTATGGTTTTTTTCTTTACTCATACAACATACTATATTACTACAATATTAATATAGAAGAAATACCTCGTGCAATAAGACTAAGTCATCCAACTAAGGTTCAGAAGCTCCCGACGCATCGGGAGTAAAGCTTTACATGAAAATGTTTAAAAAATCTAAAAAAAATACTAAAATATTCGGTAGCGACCTCTGAATATTTTCCGATTGGATTCATGTTTTACACAGATTTTTTCTACCTGATTTGGAACAATATTCAGGGGTGCCCCGTGAAATCCAAAATAAAAGTTCAAAAGTGGACCACCCTAATATACATATATATGGGGCATTCCATGACATCTCGATCAAGATCTGGCGGTGACATTTCAGATCTGCTTAATAATTTGTTATTTCAAACTACTTGTCAAAAAATACATACACCATTTTTTACAGATTTTTTCAAGCATCCGTATCTGAGATACGATTATCGAAGTTAAAAAAAAAACACCCATTTTCTAAAATCTGAAAAAATTCAGGAAAATCTAATTAAATATTACAAAATTTTCGCGCGCTATTAGAAGATGGAGGTTTGATTACAGGGAAAGGTGAAGTTGACGAAATGCCGAAAATAATATTTTAAAAATCGCAATGTATTTTCGACATACAAACAAACGAAAAAGTCCTGTATCATATGGGTCCAAAAAAGTATATTCTCAGAATTACCGGTTGATCAATCTTTTCAATAATATTATTAGGTATTGGTGTTGTAGGAATTATTATATCGCGTTACTAATGCCATAAAGTCGTAAGCGACACTATACGACCTTCTGGTTCTATTAAAACCAAAAGGTTGTATGTTTTTTTTTTTTCTTCGGAATCGCGATGAAACCAATGAAAAACACATAGATCTATCGAAATTCCCGAGAAATTGTTTTTTGGTGCACACGACCCTCTGGCTTTATTTTCAGGAAAAAATCGAGAAAATTGAAATCAGAAGGACGTATATCCGCCAAAAAACAATTTCTCGGGAATTTCGATAGATCTATGTGTTTTTCATTGGTTTCATCGCGATTCCGAAGAAAAAAAAAAAACATACGACCTTTTGGTTTTAATAGAACCAGAAGGTCGTATAGTGTCGCTTACGACCTTATGGCATTAGTAACGAGATATAATAATTCCTACAACACCAATACCTAATAATATTATTGAAAAGATTGATCAACCGGTAATTCTGAGAATATACTTTTTTGGACCCATATGATAGAGGACTTTTTCGTTTGTTTGTATGTCGAAAATACATTCCGATTTTTAAAATATTATTTCCGGCATTTCGTCAACTTCACCTTTCCCTGTAATCAAACCTCCATCTTCTAATAGCGCGCGAAAATTTTGTAATATTTAATTAGATTTTCCTGAATTTTTTCAGATTTTAGAAAATGGGTGTTTTTTTTTGAACTTCGATAATCGTATCTCAGATACGGATGCTTGAAAAAATCTGTAAAAAATGGTGTATGTATTTTTTGACAAGTAGTTTGAAATAACAAATTATTAAGCAGATCTAAAATGTCACCGCCAGATCTTGATCGAGATGTCATGGAATGCCCCATATATATATATTATATATATTTTCCATTATCCATTATCACACTGCGTGAAGTAATAGTATATTGTGCAACTAGGGGGGGAAAATGGCCATTTCTAGCGAGGGTGAGACGTTTGCACGAGTCGTAGTAGAGGGCGCCGAAGGTGCCCGAGACGACGGGCATATATATCGACAGCCTAATAACATAATCCCGTAAGCGCCAAAAATGGCCTATTTTTCAAACAATTTCTAATAGACGCCAAAATTTTTTTGGAGAAACGTCTGTCAGTTTGCGAAAAATTTTTTTTTTGGCGCTTACGTGACTATGTTATTAGGCTGTCGATATATATATATATATTATATATATTATATATATCCCTTTTCCGATCGACGCGCATCAAAGAAGACCTATTTCGTGCCCTTATTATGAAAAGTACAGTGTGCAACTAGGGGTGGATGGCCATTTCTACCTCGGGTGAGACGTTTTTAGCACTCGTCGTCGTCTCGGGCACCTTCGGCGCACTCTACTACGACTCGTGCAAACGTCTCACCCTCGCTAGAAATGGCCATTTTCCCCCCCTAGTTGCACAATATACTATTACTTCACGCAGTGTGATAATGGACGTTTTATCCACGGTTCGCGCTTCGTGGGAAAAATCCCCATTTTCAGACCTTATAAAGTAAAATTTTGTACTATACTGGACGCAAAAACTTCTTCTGATCTCGTGTGATTGCAACACTCGCCTTCGGCTCGTGCTGCAACCTCACACTCGTCAGAAAAAGTTTTACCCAAGTCGTATCGTAATGTACTATTGTACTATGAAAAAAAAAATACAACGTCAAGGATTTTGAAATTTTTTCAAAAATGGCGGAGTTCGATCTATGAATTTTTGTAAACCGCTGTTGCACCGCTATGTTTGAAAATCCATATCTCCGAAAGTATTCATCGGAGCGGACTAATCCTGTAATCATTTTGTTCATAAAGGAATGCGCTTTCATACGAAAAATTTCATTTTCAAAAAAAAAAAAAAAAAAATACTTTCAACTTTTTTCGTCATTTTTTTTTTTTTTTTTTTTTTAATTTCGCTGCCATCTCCGCGGGACTCAGAGAAATTCGTGAAGATTATTTTTTCCATCCAAATTTCAGCCAATAGAATTGCACCATTCGACGTTATTTTGCATAGCCTACACGATATTTAAGGGGAGACTTCGGTGAAATGTTTGGCAAAAACAGGTTTTTTAATTCTTAAAACTTTGAAAAGACGTGTATAAAAAAATCCTTGCAGCAGTTTTTGAATAATGTCAGTACAGATAGTGAAAAAAAGTTTCAGCCTCCTACGATGAAAGTGTATGCGCAAGGAATTTTTGACAGCGGTGAGAAAAATCTTCTTCGCAAGGTTCCTTGCGCTTACATTTTCATCGCAGGAGGCTGAAATTTTTTTTCATAGTCTATACTGACATTATTCAAAAACTGCTGGAAGGATTTTTTTATACAACCTCTAATAGCGATTTTCAAAATTTCACCGAAGTCTCCCCTTAACTGATTATTTTTAGCACTCGGATTCTGGCCAATCAGAACGCGGTATTTGATGATATGAAGGACATCCCAATTCGTTATTATACTGATAATTTACCCATAGCTTTTGATAATTTACCTCTAGCTTTGCAAATGTTTTTATAACTGTCAAATACCGTGATAAAAGTCAGAGAACATCGTGAATAATTTCTAATTTTTTCTAACCTGCCGCTCTCTGCTTGGCCAAATCCGAATGCGAAAAATAATCCGTCGAATACCACTCGACCTTCAAATTGAATCGGTTATTTCCCTCATGTTTTGATCCTGCGTGGCAACAAACTTAGCCCTCTTGATGCCACGCAGCAAAACAATCGGGAAATATCCGATAATTTTGAAGGTCTTGTGATATTACAGTGCTCCCTCACTAATTTTAACCTCTCTAACATTTTACCTCTCCGCCGTCGGAGGGGAGTAGGTCCCCCACTATAGCCTGGCTGTTCGGGTCGGCGCATGACGATGCGCCGTAACTATACGTCTGTGTACGCATCCTGCACTCCGCCCATGGACATAGTGGGGGGCCCTCGCTAATATTTTTATACCCCGGATCCGTGAAAATTAGTGAGGGAGCACTGTACTACTGATAATCTTGACAATTCCACTGGTAAGTTCACGTGTGCTTTCACCGCGGTAATTTTTCATGTTAGCTATATATAAAAAACAAAAGATTTTCCAATACAGTTAACGCTCCATCGAATCTGACAGATTGAATTATAATTATGATTCTGTTACCTTTATATTTTGATTTTTAACTGTGGATTTTGTCTCATGATGCAATTCTATGGCCGAAATTCGGATGGAAAAATAATCCCCCGAATACTACTCGAGCTTCAAAATTAATCGGGTATTTCCCTCAAGGTTCCCTGCAATCAAACAAATTCGTCAAGTTTTTCAGAAAAATCACTCGCGCTTTGCGCTCGTGATTTTGTAACCTGAAAAACTTGACTCCTTCATTTGTTTGCAACAAACCTATCGGGAAATACCCGATAATTTTGAAGCTCTTGTGGTATTATATGTGATAATTTTTTTTAGATACCTGAATCCTTCCTCTTCAGTCCGACAAAAAAAATTCATTCAGAAAATACCTGGGCCGGAGTGAAAGAATAAAACGTCTAGTCGCGCGTCGCCGCGCACGCCTATCCACGTCCGCACGCGGCGGCGTTCACCGTTCAAAAATGCCTCAAAACAAAATTAAAAAATCAGTAAAGACGAAAGAGACGGTGTTTTTCGCAGCACTTTTCATCATTTTGATTTGGAAATATCAAAAATGGAAAGTTAAACAAAGAAAAAGTGAAGTATACACATATAAAATTGAAAGTCAACTGATTTCCGATAGAAGCGAACGTTCGAATTTAATGGGATATGGCAATTTTTCATTCCTGTCATTCGAAGTCAAGTCCTCCAAATTTCAGAATTTTCCATCAAGCCGTTTCCCAGATCATCGCGCGGATTCATGCGACAGACCGCCGGACAGACAGACCGACATTTTCTAAAATTCTGTTTTTCGGATTCCAGAGAGTAGGAAACGTAAAGATTCGTTGAAATTAAAAAATCCACTTTTCGACCGAAACCAATACCTTTCTGAAATCACCATAGGTGATGAAAAGTAAAACACAGTCGTCGATCGTAAATTTTCTGAATTTTTGAAAAATGACGATCATTTTCTTGTCACTTGTGATTTTTGACGCGTATTTCCAAAATTAAAACTTAAAATGTCAATTCCACCACGTTTCCCATCGTTTTTTGAAAATCTTATTTTTCTTTCTGAAAGCTCAAAAAATTTACAATGAAAGTAATGTCTGAAAATTTTCCATCCGTTTACCTCCAAGACACGATTACGGTTTGAATAAAATTTGAGGGTCTTGTGTCATCGTTTGTGCATTTCGATGTTAAGGTGGTTCTTCACCTACAGTCCCACCAAATGTGGGTTTCAGAGCAGATTTTGAATACTTCTCGATGGGGAAAAAATCTGAAAAAATCAAGCGTGTAGGAGATCCTCGGGAGATTGATTTTGCATAATAATAATTCAAAAAAGTTATTAACAAATTGATGGAAAAAAAAACTGTTCAAGAAATTAGCCGATGACTCAACTTTTTTTTGGATGAAAACGATTTGTCAATTTTTCTAAATACGTATGAAATTGCGTTTTTCATACCAAAAAGTTGACAAAATTCCTTTTGATGCTTAACTTCAAGGGAAATTTTTTTTTTTTTTTCATCACATTGAAAGGCAAGAATAAAATCATCTGAAAAAATTTCGAATGCACCATTTTGTACATCCTACATGTGCAAATAAGTATGCTAAATTTTAGATTTTTTCATCAATAATCATCGGAGTTATGGAAATTCAATGTTAAGTTTCGAAAAATACATGCAATTTCCCATTTAAAACTTTGATTGCCGTGGGGCGCGGGTTAATATTAATATTAAGAGCTTAAGGTGGTTCTTCCACGAACCGAAATATTGCAGAAGATTCTAATTTTTCACTGTGTTATAGTTAAAGTAGGGGAGACCGGTGTCGGTTGTAACAATTTTTACAAACTAATTTTTTTTTCGCTTAATATCGATATTTTGTGACTGATTTTTTTAAACTAAGTTCACTCACATCTAACTCTTACTAGTTCGATTTTTTTAGTTCGAGATTTTCGTTAGTATAGTCAAGAAAAATCCGTAACGGATGTTGCTACACGTGTTACAATTGACACCAGTGAGGTGTCAATTGTAACGCAGGTCATTGCGATATAACCGCAGGAAAAATATTTATTTAATTTTGTATAAAACTATTTTATATTGTTGATAAAATAGGAAAATTTATAACAAATTAACATTAACGTAAAGGGGGTACACTTTTTTCGTATGATTCAATAAAACACGAAAATTCAATAACAAATTAAACAAATAATCTTCTGAACATTCAGCGCATATATGAAGAATGCACTGCGGTCAGTGCAACCAATATGCGCCTATTTCTTGCACTTAGTGCATTGACGCCATTTGTCGTTGCTTCTTTAATTGACGTGTTACAATTGACACCAGCGACGATTTTATGTAGAAAAATGGAAATTCTATACTAAAACTTGTGACTTCCAAATCCTAATACACAACAATTGAAGTCAAAGCATCGTAGTTTAATATACACTAAGTCAATTATAAAAACCATCCATGGTTTACTACGTTAAGCGAAAGCATAGTGAAACGAAAAGATTTACTTACGGGTGAAAAAAACCGATAAATGGACACAAATGGACACAGCACAGAAAATATGTCCTAAAATTTCGCAAAATGTTGTTCAACAAAAGCCCGCCGAATGTTGCTATACATACATTTAAAAAGATTAGAGATTATCCGCAAGATGGCGGCGTAATGTACACTGTTACAATTGACACCCTGTTACAACCGACACCGGTCTCCCCTACCCAATAATATTTCTACAAAGTTTGACAGGGGGTTATCGAGCAAATAAGACAGAAAACTGACCTCAAATTCCCAATATTCAACACATACCTGGGTAGAAATTATTCCAGGGGACATTCACGGCCCTCGCTAGATTGCCACGCTTGTTTTGCCGGGCCTTCCAGGGCAGTCTAGCAAGAGCCGTTCCGGCATGTAACGCTCATGCATTGATGGCCCTGTTCTGGGGGCCTTTCGAGGTTCTTGCGTGGCCCTCCTGATAAAACCAGAGAAACCTGCCAATGCCCACACACGGCTTTGGAAGGTTTTATTATTACTAATTTTTGTAGTAGCCCCTAATTTATTTTCATGAAATTAAAAAGTAATTATGGTAGAGAAAAAAAAAGACAAGGAAATTGACATATTTTTTCGTCAGTTGACCCTATCATATCGATGAAATTATATTATACATTCACTGAAAAAACCGCCGCATTTATCGTCCCGCCGGGACTTGAACCCACGTCCGCTCGGTTACCAGTCGCACGCCCTAACCACTACGCTAAACTACCATATGACATATAACCCAACACTCTCCTACTTGTCAAATTCTTTTGTCCTATGAACTAAAACAGTGTTGAACTGACCGTAAAAATAACTGTTGATAAATATTTGTTAATAGTTAACAAATATTCATTCAGACGTCTGGAAAACAAAAAGTGAATGCAGAAACTCTACGATTGACAGTTTTCATAACCTCGAATATAATATTTATACTTTCATTACAAAAAAAAGTCAAATAATCATAATAATTAATAATAAAGCACTGTAAAAAAAGCTGTAGTGTGTCTATGCGGTGTCTGGTGTTCAGATTTTCGGTGTTGCTAATTTTTGCTAGTTATAATCAACGTTTAAAGTAAATTTAATTGATGAGGATTTTAGAACCTCAAATAATTATTATCTGTAGACTCAATATTACTCTGATCATAAAAAAAAGAAAAAAGAAAAAAAAAACAATTTACTCAATAGTATTATGATTACATCATGGAATAACACCAGTTTAGAGGTGTACGTCTATTTTAACCTCTTATTGGTGTTTGAGGTTATGGCGTGTATTTATGAGCGGTCTTCGCGAAACTGTTGGATGCAATAAATATTTGTTAGCTGTTAAAGTTGTAGATTTCTCACAAATGAATATTTATTGTACACAAGATTGATTTGTTGAATGTTATAAAATATTCAATTATATTTGAAAAATTAAAAAATTGTTTCCAAATAAATGTATTTATTAGCAGTCAAGAAATTCTTCTATCAGTATACACGGGTTCTATTTCGAATAGCTCGAAATTTTTTCATTCGCAATCGCGCAAATTCGGTTCATTGCAGCTTCACTTCTGTCAGGACAGGGCTTTACAGGGCCCTTCCGTGAAGGCCTGGAATTTAAAAATTGTCACGTCAGACGTAAAAGGGCCATGAAAGGGCATTTCCCGCTAGACAGATTCCCGACCGACGGGACATGCCACTTGAGGGCCTTGCAATTATCCAGGGCAGCCTGGAATAATTTCTACCCGGGTAGCCTTATGACAGAATCACATTACGAACGATTTAATGAGATATTTGTATACGTAAATATTAGAGATCTTTTCCAAAAACGAGTTGTATATAGTATGCATTGTGAGGATTTTATAAATGGCAAGAAAATAGTATGTTATCGGAGTCTGCGACAAAATATTCAGAGTTGAAGTGATGGAATTTCAATTTTACGTGAAGATTTGACGGAATTGAGACGTTTGGCGACACCGCGACACGTCAGTTCATAGCTTACATCAGAGAGTCCGTCCGAATAAAACATCATTATGTCACTGGAGCATTATGGCTTTGTTTAAAATTAAAAATATGTAAATTTAATAATTTTTAACGGGGCCCAACTGAAGCACCTATGAAATTCGGCCCTCTGTAGAAGAACCACCTTAATCTTGGCAGGCGTTTTTCTGAATTGTTGTGAACCGATTTGAGACTATCGTTGAAAAAAATTCGAACATACCCCAAATAAGGACCACCTTAATGTATACCAGCTATTAGACCGGTTCCAAAAAATCAACTATTTTTTTTTTTTTTTTTTTTTTTCAATTTTCGCATTAAAATACTTTCGTGGGGGGGGGGGGGGGGGGGGGGGGGGGATGCCTGTTAAAAGGGGAGCTCTTAATATTAATATTTGGAGGTCGCACATCGCAGATTTCTATTTGCCATTTGAATAGCATAGGAATTTTTTTTTTTTTTTTAGAATTTTGGTGCTCACAAACCAATGAACAAATCCAAAAAAAAAAAAATATTCGATTTTTTGAACCGGTCTAATACCTATATAGAGTTGTTAGACTGGAAGAAAATGGGAAAAATAAACCGCAAGGTTTGATGTTTAAGAACTAAGTATCGCAGGGGACATTGCCGTTGGCACTGTCGTGCGGCCAGATTAATCTTATCGTTAACTCGACGACGTTGCATCTCTGTAGCTGGCTCAATGGTTACGGTAGTTAGGGATGTTAGCCATGGTATACCGACTATTTGCTTCATCCGCTAGCCACCGCTTTCAAATGGTAATTACCAAGTCTATTATCTACGTCTACAATTCTTACATCGGAAATTATCCTCAATTTATACGGTAAAATCACTGCCTCATTGCTAATTATCTATGTGCAAAGAAGCGTGTGCAGATCGATTAACTTTCAAGCTTTTCACTTCTGTTTTGGTCAGGAATATATTATAATGATTTTTAACTCATACGATTAATGCTATAATTAGCTGGTTGAGGAGTTTGATGAAACAAGGGCATTAATCTGACGGATGATACACAAATAGCAGTTTCATGATTGCCGAATGTATTGGACGCCAAATGTATTTCTAGCAATTTTCCTCACGGCGAAGAATGCCTGAAAAAAAAAAAAACGTTCCGAAATGTCCGTAGCTGCATGAATGGTGCGTCTGTGTCAATTATCTGGGAACGGATTAACAGGTATAATTAACGAATATAATCCGGTGAAAACGCCAAAACCCTGCTACGTAAGATGAATTTAATCCTTTGACTTTATACACATTTATATTATATTAGGGGTTGTCGTTTTAGGACGATATCAGTTTACATTTCGCTCCTTAGCTGGAAAATTCTTTACAATAACGACAGGAAACTGATATTTTTATTTTATTTTATTATAAAATTCAAGAATGATAAGAATAATTTATTTATAGAATAATGAAAACAATTTTTAATGCTGAAGAGTAGTAAGTTAAAGATGTAGCGATGAAAATTCAACCACTGGTTTCAGTAGATTTGGTAGATAAGTATCACGAGGAAAACCGTTTACTTGAACAAAAAAATATAAATAAAAAAATGCTTTTGTTAGAAAGGAAAAAAAATTTAAAAAAAAGTAAGAAAAAAAAAAAGAAGGGATCAGTTAATCACTACGTCCTCGTCGTTGATCCTGGGTCAAGCTAAAAGTAGTTTCTACAATCTTACTTTGAAAATTATATCAATAACGCTAAAAATTATTCAAATTTTCAATCAGGAAATCTGTTATTAAGGTGCCACAGTACCGGAAGTCGATGCTCAGATTTTCGATAGATATATGTCATACCGAGACGTCAAATACGAGGAATTTCGTCGACAAATTGAGCCTTATTTACGGGACGCAGATGGGTGAAATAAGTTTTCCTGAAATAAGTGTGTATTCCTACGGGGCGCTTACTCCCTGTGTTGAGTGATAGACGTTTTAATCTCCTGGATGCGGCGAAAATACGACAAGTCGGTAATGGCCGAATTCTGATGCCGCCATGTTGGATATGTATAAACGACCTGTCACTTTTATTTATTAGCAATACACATTACTGGGTAATCTACGCTGAAAATCACTAAGTAAGCGCCCTACAGATCAATTCAAGCTTTTATAAAAAAATAATACCCGTGGAATTCGTTTCCTCGTTTGGGCTCAATTTGTCGACGAAATTCCTCGTATTTCACGATTCTGACGTCACAAAATATATATAGGACACGCCAGTACTGTGGCACCTTAAGATACGTTGCAAAAACGGGAATAGTGGAAAAGCGGCATTATTCAGAGGCCGGTAAATTAACGTATCAATTAATTTCCGAAAAAAACGAGACTTTCAATGAAAAATCATTAATACACACTCAATTTTCTCATATTGGGATCGAGAGGTTTTTTTTTTTTCAAACCATTGGCTTAACTCCAAAAAGGGCCGTAGAAAAATGGATCAAGAGGTCGATTGCATGTGCGTAGTAAAGTGTTCTACTCTGCTTTTCATGAACGTGCGCGATGTAAATACAAAAACGGCCATAACTTGCGAAACCGATCAGCTAGGATTTTCAGTTTAACTTTTTTTAAATCTACAAACAATATAGAAACCTTCTGCGTTAGCCGATTTTGGATCCATTTTGGGTCCACTTTTCCTTGCTTGAGGAACACCGTGTAGTATCCCTGCTGGGCCGCATCCACATAAAGTTACGGTATAAAACAACACCCTGTGAAATTGTTTTGTCGCAAAACCCGGCTTAGTCACGTATGTACCAATATTTAGTGATCTGTAAGAATTCCCGTTTGTGATAAATAGCCTCTTTATGATTTTCATTCTTCAATCTTGAACTCGACAATGCGTTCGTACGTGCAAAAACTAATTTAATCGATCAATCACTATCAAGATTAACATATTGTTCACTTTCCTGTATAGGAAACAAATTTTCCATAACATTAACTGCAAATTGGTGCGTTGCACAGGATTTTTACGACATTCTATTCATAGCTGCAGGTATTGACGTTTTATCGTTCCGAACAAAAGTCATATCATTATATTCATGAATATCCAAAGCTAATATCCTCCCCAAACTTTTCAAGTCAATTGAATGAAAGACAAAGCTGAATAATGTTTGCTCATGTCAACTATAATAAGAATATATATATATATATATATGGAACCACGATACGCTGAATTGCGAATAGATTCGTTTTTAGTTCGGACAATGCGACCTCACTGTAATTTTTTCATAATTTTTATCGAATGCGTATCGGCTCAAATGATAAAATAAAATAAAATGAAATAAAATAAAATAAAATGAAATAAAATAAAATAAAATGAAATAAAATAAAATAAAATAAAATTTATTTGTTAATAAATTTGTTAATAACAAATGAAAGCACGATACGCTGAATTGTGAATAGATTCGTTTTTAGTTCGGAAAATGCGACCCCACTTTAATTTTTCATAATTTTTTTCGAATGTGTTTCAGCTCAAATCGCCGCAGCCGCTGATTGTTAATAAATTTGTTAATAACAAATGGAACCACGATACGCGGAATTGCGAATAGATTCGTCTTTAGTTCGGAAAATGCGACCCCACCGTAATTTTTTCATAATTTTTTTCGAATGCGTTTCGGCTCAAATCGCCGCAGCCGCTGATTGTTAATAAATTTGTTAATAACAAATGGAACCACGATACGCGGAATTGCGAATAGATTCGTCTTTAGTTCGGAAAATGCGACCCCACCGTAATTTTTTCATAATTTTTTTCGAATGCGTTTCGGCTCAAATCGCCGCAGCCGCTGATTGTTAATAAATTTGTTAATAACAAATGGAACCACGATACGCGGAATTGCGAATAGATTCGTTTTTAGTTCGGAAAATGCGACCTCACTGTAATTTTTTCATAATTTTTATCGAATGCGTATCGGCTCAAATAATAAAATAAAATAAAATAAAATAAAATAAAATAAAATAAAATAAAATAAAATAAAATAAAATAAAATGAAATAAAATTTATTTGTTAATAAATTTGTTAATAACAAATGAAAGCACGATACGCTGAATTACGAATAGATTCGTTTTTAGTTCGGAAAATGCGACTTCACTGTAATTTTTTCATAATTTTTATCGAATGCGTATCGGCTCAAATAATAAAATAAAATAAAATAAAATAAAATGAAATAAAATAAAATAAAATAAAATAAAATAAAATAAAATAAAATTTATTTGTTAATAAATTTGTTCATAACAAATGGAAGCACGATACGCTGAATTGTGAATAGATTCGTTTTTAGTTCGGAAAATGCGACCCCACCGTAATTTTTTCATAATTTTTTTCGAATGCGTTAAAATAAATAAAAAATGAAAAATAAAAAAAAAAAATAAAATAAAAAAAAAAAATAAAAAATGAAATAAAATAAAATTCATTTGTTAATAAATTTGTTAATGACAAATGGAACCGCGATATGCCAAATTGCGAATAGATTTGCGTTCAGCTCCGAAAATGCGACCCCACTGTCATTTTTCCATAATTTTCCGCGAATGCGTTCCGTGTTCTTGTCCTAGAGGTTATACCTACGACCTATATATAATTTGTTAATTAAACAAATATCAATTGTCAAAAAGTCAAAACACAACTCATTCCAGTATTGCCAAGGTACAATACATCATGTGAATCATAAAACAGTCCTGTAGTAAAAAAATATATACTTCGGGCCTCATGCCGTATTCGTCCCTGGATTTTAGCTTGTGGCCGCCAAGTTTGGCCGCTAGTTTCAGCCTCATCTTCTCTCCGTGTTTAAAAAAAAAGGAAAGTTATTACAATCACCTCGAAAATCAACATTTGTGTTTTTACCAAATCCCCACGTTTACAGGTCCAGAGAATCAATTCCGACCATTTGCAAATGAACCTTTGGGGTGTCTGTGTGTGATCAATTTTTTGTCCGGCGATATCTCGGAATCGAATCAACGGATTTCGTCCATCCTCATACCAATTAATGTGGTTCTTCTTGACTCAGAACTGTTTAGATTTTGGATGAGATCGGTATCGTAGTTTTCGAGCTATTTGCAAGACAATTTTTTTTTTTCCAATTGATGATATCTCGGGATCTAATCGACGGATTTCGATGATTTTAGTCTGAATCGATAAGATTTGCTCCATCTTAAATCTGGTCGAATATTACAATAATCAATGCACTAGTTGTTGTGTTGGAAAACAAGAAAGTTTTCATAGTCGTCATTTCTTATTTTAATTAAACTTTTTACTTATAAAACACTATTTTTTTGAGCTTCGAATTTTAGAAAATCCGAAAGGAACTAGTGTAACGTGGGTTTACTCGTATTCAGAAAGATTTCGGGTTGAAATAAATTTATTAATTTGTACTATACCTACCTAACTTCTGAATTGAGTATTATAGATATAGTATGGCTGTGTTAATTGACATACTTCAATTGAGCAATTACTAATTTATCATTAAACGTTTGTCATTATGTACTACAATTATCTCAGCAGTGTGAGGGGGCTACATCCAGTCTTCACCACCACCATCTATTCTCAACTAACCCTAGGGATATCGGCATACCTAGGGATATCTATTTCACAGAGATATATAGGGGGATGCCTATGGGCTGATACACGTAACACGTACATGTATATGTATATTGTATATATAATAGGGTGTGCCAAAAAATTTTTTTTTTTTTTTTTATTTCTCGTTTCCTATGTAAAAAATTAGTGCTTTCATGTATTATGAGAAACGACGTCGAAAGGGGGCTTTGACAAAAAATGTTCAAAGGTGTCTTAGTTGACCAGAAATCATAGTGATTGGGGTGTTGCATATGGGACAGGTTATAAAGAAGGTCTTGGTAGGTAGTGCAGTATACAGAAAAGATATATTTATTGATCCATATACACTCGTGCCTTAGATCGATCTGATTAGCCATCTGAGCGGATCCACGTCACTTCACTCAAAAAAAAACCGTCAAGTCACGGATCTTTGCGCCATTCGACATATCTTTAGTACTATGGGAAAAAAAAATACGACTTCAGGGATTTTGAAAAATTTTCAAAAATGGCGGAGTTAGAGCTATTTGAATGTTGATAAGTCGCTGTTGCACCGCTATGTTTGAAAATTCATATCTCCGAAAGTATTTATCGGAGCGGACTGATCCTGGAATCATTTTGTTCGTAAAAGAATGCGCTTTTATAAAAAAAAATTTTGTTTTCAAAAAAAAAATTCTTTCCATTTTTTTTCGTCGTTTTTATTTTTAATTTCGCTGCCATTTCCGCGGGACCTACAGGAATCCATGGAGATAATTTTTTTCGGATAGCCGAATCTTTCCCCTTCAACCCTAAAAAAAAAAATTCATGGAGAACCTATTTGGGCCGGAGAAAAAAAATAAAACGTCTTGTCGCGCGTCGCCGCGCGCGTCAATCTACGTCCGCGCGGCGAGCTCCTTGTGTTGCGTAGTGGAGTTAAATTACATTTGATGCTTCTCTACTTATCCGGGCTATTCATTCTCCGAAAATAGTTGTTTAACCACCTTAGTCTTCGCTTATCCGTCTACTGGTCATGTTTTCTCGGAGTTACATATACCTATACCTGTTCTGGAAATTCGAAGTCACCAACTGCACAAACTCTGAACGTTTTGTGTTAAATATCTAAAAGTAACTAATCCCTTCAATTGTATCGGAATATAATCCCTCAATCTACGGGGTTGTTTTGATAATTTCATCAGCGATGTTACTTATAAACAGTGGATATCAGTGGATCGAACGGCTTTGGAGACACTTACCAAAAAGTCCGAGGATTTTGTGGATAACTTCTGTGATCAATTGTCAAAATTGGTTGCACATGATTTCATTGCGAAGCAGCAAAGTAGTTATTGGCAGAAGATGAAAGAGAGCTTGAAAGTTGGCGAATTTTTAGTGGTATGCGATTTCGCTGAGAATTATGCATTTGTTGTACAAGATTCCACGCATTAAGGGTTTCACTGGAGCAATAATCAGGCGACTATTCATCCAACCGTGGTTTACTATAAAAGTTACGGTGACGACCAGTTGAGACATTTTAGTTTTGTGATAATTTCAGAGCATCTAAAACATAATACAGTTGCGGTTCATTTATTTCAAAAAAAATTAGTCAACTTCATGAAAGAGAAGTTCCAAGATTCAATTCCCATAGAAAAAATAATTTATTTCTCTGATGGAGCAGCTTCCCAATATAAGAACAAAAAGAATTTTATAAATTTAACACATCACTTTGAAGACTTTCAATGCCACGCCGAATGGCATTTCTTTGCTACATCACGTGGAAAAGGGCCGTGTGATGGAGTAGGTGGAACTGTTAAGAGATTAGCTTCACGTGCGAGTTTACAACTGATTGGCAACTCTGATCCTATTCAAACACCGCTGGATCTATATAATTGGGCATGTTCTTATTTTCGAAGCATATCTTTTGCGTACTGTACGGCTGCAGAACATCAAGCGGAAGAATCTATTCTACAAAATCAATTTGATAAAGCCTTGACAGTTCGTGGCACTCTGAAATTACATGCGGTCATTCCAATATCTCATAAACTCGTCAAAACAAAATTATTTTCCGCATCAGAAAATTTTGAATCCATGAAAATTATGAATTAATTTCAAACAGAGGTGTCCTACACTAAGTGCCATCGAGCAAATCATCGCTAGAAACATCGGCCCTTTTCAGAGCCACCAAAATATTGCAAAAGATCGGCGCGGGGCGACGCGCGACAAGACGTTTTATTTTTTTTCTCCGGCCCAAATAGGTTCTCTATGAATTTTTTTTTTTATGGTTGAAGGGGAAAGATTCGGCTATCCGAAAAAAATTATCTCCATGGATTCCTGTAGGTCCCGCGGAAATGGCAGCGAAATTAAAAATAAAAACGACGAAAAAAAATGGAAAGAATTTTTTTTTTTGAAAACAACATTTTTTTTATGAAAGCGCATTCTTTTACGAACAAAATGATTCCAGGATCAGTCCGCTCCGATAAATACTTTCGGAGATATGAATTTTCAAACATAGCGGTGCAACAGCGACTTATCAACATTCAAATAGCTCTAACTCCGCCATTTTTGAAAATTTTTCAAAATCCCTGAAGTCGTATTTTTTTTTCCCATAGTACTAAAGATATGTCGAATGGCGCAAAGATCCGTGACTTGACGGTTTTTTTTTGAGTGAAGTGACGTGGATCCGCTCATATGAAGAATGCACTACGGTCAGTGCAACCAATATGCGCCCATTTCTTGCACTTAGTGCATTGACGCCATTTGTCGTTGCTTCTTTAATTGACGTGTTACAATTGACACCAGCGACGATTTTATGTAGAAAAATGGAAATTCTATACTAAAACTTGTGACTTCCAAATCCTAATACACAACAATTGAAGTCAAAGCATCGTAGTTTAATATACACTAAGTCAATTATAAAAACCATCCATGGTTTACTACGTTAAGCGAAAGCATAGTGAAACGAAAAGATTTACTTACGGGTGAAAAAAACTGATAAATGGACACAAATGGACACAGCACAGAAAATATGGCCGAAAATTTCGCAAAATGTTGTTCAACAAAAGCCCGCCGAATGTTGCTATACATACATCTAAAAAGATTAGAGATTATCCGCAAGATGGCGGCGTAATGTCCACTGTTACAATTGACACCCTGTTACAACCGACACCGGTCTCCCCTACAGCAATATACGAGCAACTCCACTTATTATTATACGCCCGGCTACTATTGAACAGGATTTTTTGTAATTACCATTCGTTAACGCTGATCTCGAGATTAAGGCTCGATTATATTATGTGTCATTAGAGTGGCCGTTAAAACGGGATAAAACATGAATTTCTCGGGCCGCCCCCAAATCGACTCCACGTAAATCAAAACTCATCCTGTCATTTTTTCAGATTTTTATTTTAACGCTTGACCCTTGACCACAGAAGATGAACTTCTCCATTTGAAATACACGGGGTTTCGCGGTCTTTTCAGTTATTATTTCACTGTGGGTCTAATTATGGACATAAAAATCTGAAATTCTCACAGAATGGTCTACGGAAATGCTGCTCTGTGGAAAAAAAATCGCTACCCCCCTGCCCTTAAAATTGTTTTCATGCCTATTTCGAAAAAAATACAGTATGGGGCGCACCCGTAAACCGTTTTTGACTCGAATAATGATTTCAGAACTCGCTTCCGGCTCGCCTTTAGCTCGTCCTGAAATCATTATTCTCGCCGAAAAACACTTGGTTTACAGGCATGCCACATAATATACTATTATGGGTCATCTCATGCCAATGTGATGGTTATTTTTTTCCCAATTTCATCTGTTAGGAATAAGGTTTAAGCAACCAAGAAGCGAGAAGGTGGGAAAGAATGGCGATTGGCTACACGGTCGACAGCGCCAGCCGATCAACAATACACTGAGAGAATTATATACTAAATATCCACAAAAAAATATGGTGATTTACTTCATACAGTATAGCCGCGGTGGGATTTCCCTGAAATATGAGAAATATCAAAATACAGTATAGGAAGAATCCGGACGGGTTTTATAGTATACAGGTTATATCATTAAATCTGTGCCTAGTATAATATAAAGAAGCACAGAATATATGTTTATTCGTACTACATCCCTGTATAGTAGATTATATTATACAGGATGGAAGGAAGATATATACTGCGGTACAGTTTTTGACTATCCTGAGTATACGGGATATTCTTATACTCGACTCGAAGGAATCGTTACGCGTAGGTATACTAAATATCAGTATACTGTTCACGAGTGGCACCCGTACAGTATGACAGATATCTGTATACCATAGAGTAGAGATTTCAATGCTGCATTGCAATATTCTTGATGCTATAAATATTGTAAATGAAGGAATACACGGAATAGGAATTTCGGAATGTGACTTTTACAATGTAGTATAATGATATGAATTATAATCTGCATGTATCACAGAATTAGTTTTGCAAATAAGACTTCTGAAAATGTGATACGAATCGTATTCGGTTTATAATTCAATCATTCTCCATTGTAAAATCTGCACGAGAAAATTGCTCAAACACACGCTTAATAGTCGTAATAATTTATTTATGGATATAAAGATATCATCAATCATAAGCTTAATTACTATAGGTATATAGTTTGTTTTTACTTATGAAGAAAAATGAACCACTTTCAAATCCATTTCTTATACTTATATAAAAATACTATTATAAGTTATGGAAAAAGTTAATAACCCCTATCATATCAGTGATCTATATAACTATCTGAATTATCCCTGCAGTAATGTACATAGTGCAATGCAAAATTTGTTAAATATTTTTTACGGTGATCAAAACTTTTTCAAATAAAGAATTCAAAAAGTATATATGAGGATTTATACTATGTCATTCAAGTATGCAATTTGAAAAAAAAAATAATAAAATGTTCATCAAAAATGAAGGTGAAAAGGTACACGGAAAAAACTAGTCTTGAAAATTTATCAATAATTGAAATGTATCAGTAAAATTTAGTAACTAAAATGAATAAATATATTGTTACGTTTCAGTTCTTGGGCGTTCCTTCAGGTAACGCGAATCGAGTGTAATTGCGAGTTCTTTGCTCGATGTTCTAATGTTCTAGACTTTTATATCAATAATTTAATGTTCCCTATTACGGACTTGAGTCGCCGAGCAACTAAAGCCGCCTCCCCACAGACCTGAGCACGTAAACGCGCTAAGGCTGCACTTCACCCACCTAACTTTTTAATTTTAGCTATGATAAAGTTCGTTTATCCCCAAATTTTCTACACAATAAAACCTGCTGTGCCAGACCTGAGTGCGTCAGAGACTCACTAAGGCTGTATTTAGCTTTGGTTGGTTATACGGATGAAGAAGAACCTGGAAATGGCGGATAAGGGAGCTGCATAGATTCACTTACTTTTAGATAATCAAGAAATCAATTTATTTATATTTTAACTTATACCTGCGGTTGCAACCAATTCCTATATTATATTTACAATGATTGCCTTACTTTACTATAGTTTATAACGACGTGCTACTTCGATTTTATATTCGATATTTGACTTTGATTTATTATAATTTATTTTCAATAATTTGTTTGAATAGAATACTTTTCTCTAGTTTGAATTCTTTTATGATACGTTAGAATTTATTTGTTTTCTGTTGAATCTCGCGAATAGAATAAAGTAGAAATTTTGTTAAAGTGAAGCTAATAGTACACAAGGCGCTGTGCCTATTGTGTCTGATGAGACTGAGCGTTGCGAGACCAGGGTTACCAGATTCCGGCGATAAACCGGCGACTTACAGGCGATTTTGGGCTACAAGTAGCCCAATCTGGCAAGCCTGTGCGAGACAACCCGGTGCTGTACCGTAGAATTGCTGCTGCTGAGAGCTGTGACTCGATTTATATACCCGTTGTGACGTCATGCGACTTGTCGCTCTCATCGAACCTTCTGGACTATTCGATGTTCGCAACGGTTGATCTTTGAATTGTTAACGGTCAGGCCTAGGTCGCCTGATCCGTTACAATATTTTTTCTTTTGCTTATTACAAAACGTTAAGTAAAATTTACTAGTAGGCAATTATTATTACTATACGCTGATTTTAAAAAATTCTCACAAGTAATGCATGTATCACTAATACAATTAGATTTTTTGTTACCTAAATTGTAAATTCTATTACAGTTCTTTTAAATAAATACAATCTGTTCGAAAGTATATTTTACAATGCAATATAATAATTTTAGTATTGTTAAGATTTAAAAAATTATTCAGCACTTTGTAGAATTTAATACTCGTGAATCACAGTTTACAATATGGATAGCAATTATTACAACGAATTTTCAAAATTTACTATCTACATCAAAGTTTTTATTGAACGCAATATGTTATTATTGTGGATTTCATAACTATTTACTACGCATTGTAAGATCTACTTATTTCAATATGAATTGTTGGAATATTCCAATGGCGTTTCAAGATTACAATCTAAATTCAGTAATTTTAGTCCATTTTTTTTAAGTAAAAGTTACTATGAATTTTTTTCCGTGTATACTAAATTATATAAATTTATTGAGAAGGGTTAATTCATACAGAAGTAAAACCAATAATACGTTTAGAATTCAAATAGCAAAAGTCTTGTCATTTTTTGCAGCGATTAAAGAATAGCATATCGACATATCATTACGATTAGTGTTTATATTATACTATACATGCGAAAAAACGGAAATGCCCTGCCTGAGAAAAAAACAGTGTTCACATGAATAGCTCGTACACGGAGAGAATTTTATAGTAAATACTACCATCGAATTATCGTAAAAACACACTGACCAATTTCAATGATAGCCGAAACTATTCACATGATTGAATGTACAATATGTATAAAAGACTTCACCATTCTTTTGATAATCTTTATCATCTCTTATGTTAATATGAGATTGTAATTCTTATTTTAACGAATTATAATTATGAATATAATCTGTTATCATGTATTCAACTATCCAAACTTGATTTTATTTATTAGAATGTTATTATTTCAGTTAATTTTCATGAAATTTATTATCAAAATAATAACGTTATGAATTTCGTCGTTTTTGAGCACATGTATTGACTTTTGAGTTAGTGAGTGAGCACACGGGCTCACTAACACTTTGTAAGGTAAGACTTACGTCTTTTATACCTTTATTTTATTGGTTATATTTAATTAAATACAACCAATACCACAGAAGGTGGTGTATTCGCAGAAGAAGAATGATTTTAAGATAGAAAACTTAAAATTTTTTGACGAGAAAAATTTATCCGGCGTCTCGGGAATCGAACCCGAGCCTACTGGCTGCCAATCCGGGGGCTTATACCCACTAGACCACCTGGCCGCCTTCAAATTTATCTCGTCATTTTTCAAGTCTAGTTCGTGTGCTCGGTATTGTACGTTATGAATTTCGTCGTTTTTGAGCACATGTGCGATTCCCGAGACGCCGGATAAATTTTTCTCGTCAAAAAATTTTAAGTTTTCTATCTTAAAATCATTCTTCTTCGGCGAATACACCACCTTCTGTGGTATTGGTTGTATTCAATTAAATATAACCAATAAAATGAAGGTATAAAAGACGTAAGTCTTACCTTACAAAGTGTTAGTGAGCCCGTGTGCTCACTCACTAACTCAAAAGTCAATACATGTGCTCAAAAACGACGAAATTCATAACGTACAATACCGAGCACACGAACTAGACTTGAAAAATGACGAGATAAATTTGAAGGCGGCCAGGTGGTCTAGTGGGTATAAGCCCCCGGATTGGCAGCCAGTAGGCTCGGGTTCGATTCCCGAGACGCCGGATAAATTTTTCTCGTCAAAAAATTTTAAGTTTTCTATCTCAAAATAATAACCTTTAAAAACTTTATTTATAAATCCCATGATCAATGATGGCAATCATTACTATTATAGCTAATCTTAGTTTTCTTTTAGTGAGGTGTTCAACCATCCATAACCTAAAAGTGCGATCTATTTCTTTTTTTATGTTTATTGCGTAGTGTTTTTTGTATGTCTGAAAACTTTGACTAACCCCGATGGTAAACGTTACCATCCAGATAAAAAATCGTACAATCGCTTCATTGTAGAAATTTCTGTCCAATGATTGTAGTAACTATAACCAATTGATGATTATATTCATAATCTTCACTTCTACAAATTCAATTACCATTGCAGCCGTTGAACTATTCCAGATAGAGCCGCATGCGTCTTTGTATTCCTTGAAATCTTCATTAAATAATTCTAGAAAAAAAGAAGGACAAGCAAGCAGTAAAGTAACACATCTACATGGCAATTAATCATCTAAACTGATCTTCGGAAATGGAAGATGATAAATTGTAAAATATAACACTTACTTTGGCAAATTATCCTCTAGAGGCACCTTCTAATTCTTTCACAAAACTATCTATTGAATGCGTTCGCTTCGCCAGCAGAAGAATAACTGATGTGCAGTGCTTGGAGGGGCGGGAAGGCGGGTGTAGGTAGAGAAGCTACCTGCGAAAAAGGGTCTGGAAATTTCTTCGAGAGAGTATAACGACAATTCTTATACTAGGAAAATAATATTCATAGTCAGACTGAGTTAAAATAAAATATCCGTCGGGTAAATTTTTAGTCGTATCCGATTGTAGAAATTGGCGTGAACATCGTCTTTACGTTCATACAGTATAAGAATAAGTCACAGACAGTCTTGGAATTAGTAGAAGATTCTTCGAATTATTTTGTATAATACCCAAGATGGTAAAATTAAATTTTCGTTGCTGCAAATAATCTTTATATTATGTTGCACATATTACTCTACGGGTGTTCTTATTTAATGCTATACAACGATAATATTAATATTGGAATATATTTTGAGCAGGGTCTGCTATACTTTGAACAAAATTTAATACACACATTGAAAATTTTACATAGCGATGTCTTATGAATGTCGATACGTATACTAAAAATCATATAAGGATTTTAAGAGACATTATAGCAATATTCCCTTTACTCGGTCAACTATTACCTGTTACACTTGTGACAAAATTTAGTAAGCACATCGTTCTGACCCTTATACTGACGGGAAATCCCACTAGTACGATACAAAATATAGTAGATTTTCGTATATCCTTCTCTCAGTGTAGGCAGCCTGAGCCCAGTAAGGCTGGCCGGCTACTATTCAGGTTTTCCCGTTCAATGTAAATCTAAAAAAATTTTTAGAAAATTTCTCAAATTGGATTCACGTAATAAATTCAACAAATTTTGATAAAAGAACGTTTAGTATATGGAGGCGTAAGCATTCCCCGATAGCTGCTCACTTATAATTCTCAGCATAGATATCTCTGATTTTACTGTAACGCTTGGCCGGGTCCTTCTAGCGCCGGAAAATGGAAAAATTTGTCTTTTTATAACGCATGCATGAAAAAGTTGCTTGTTTGGGGCTCTGGAGCGGTTATATTGTGGCACTTTTCTGACGTTTGAGTAGGCGATGCCAACATGAAACAATATGGCATGCCAAACTTGCGCACTGCGTTTTGCGCACATTGAGCGTGCACAACATGATTCTTGTTACGCACGGCGTGCGAACAAGAGCATTTTATATTCATTCATCCCTGTCGACGCGCTATCTCCGTGCATACTCCCGTGAAAAAATATTCTGATCAGACCATATCAGGCCTGATATAAACCGTCCATATCAGACCTGATATGGCCTGATATAAAAATTGGCCATATCAGACCTGATATGACCTGATATGGGCATATCAGATTATATATAGTTGGATTCATTGTCAGATTGATATGGCCTGATATGGGCATATCAGATTATATATAGTTAGATTCAGATTGATATATATTGAAGTATTATTGCTCATATCAGAACTTATCAAGCCATACCAGAGAACTATATGTGAACATATTAGACTAGATATGGCCGTATCTGTCTAGATCAGGCTAGAGACGAAAATTTTTATATAAAGGAAACACAAAAATAACTGTTACATATGCCCATATCAAGGCTTATCAAATTATATCAGGCCTGATCAGAAATATTTTTCCACAAGTACATCAAAATATACATATCCTATCAGGCTATATCAGGTCTTATCAAGTTATATCAGGCCTGATCAGAATTTTGTTAATAAGTATATCAAAGTATATATTAG
Source organism: Tenthredo mesomela (assembly GCA_943736025.1). Lineage (NCBI taxonomy): Eukaryota > Metazoa > Arthropoda > Insecta > Hymenoptera > Tenthredinidae > Tenthredo > Tenthredo mesomela. The sequence goes on along the minus strand of OX031014.1, from coordinate 39,557,658 downwards.
GGCTGTGCGATTAATCGATTAATCGAGGTGATCGATTAATTGATTTTCCGATTAATCGATTAATAAAGTAATCGAAAAAATAATTAATTGTTTTCCCGATTAATCGATTAATCGACAGTTTCGATTAACCGTTCTTCCGATTAATCGATTAATCGACGTTTTCAATTAATTGTTTTTCTCGATTAATCGATTAATCGGAAAAACGGTTAATCGAAACTGTCGATTAATCGATTAATCGGGAAAACAATTAATTGTTTTTTCGATTACTCGATTAATCGATTAATCGGAAAATCAATTAATCGATCACCTCGATTAATCGATTAATCGCACAGCCCTAGTATATATACTCATATAAGATTATATCAGGCCATATCAGGACATATAAAAAAATTATATATGAACTTATCAAGTCATATCAAGCTTGATATGGGCATATCAAGTTGATAAGGCTTGATATGGCCTGATATGGCCAATTTTCATATCAGGCCATATCAGGACCTATCAAAATTTATATATGGGCATATCAGATCATATCAGACCAGATATAGATATATCCAAAATTTTGATATGGCCTTATCAGGTCATATCAGGTCTGATCAGAATATTTTTTCACGGGCTTCTGAATCGATTCGATGTTTTTGGTATGGTTGTTTACATTGACAACAGAGCCCCACAAGCAACTTTTTCATGCATTTGTTATAAAAAATAGCGTTCGATACTCCCGCGAAGTGAGGCGTTTAGGGTTGTCCGATGTCTTCAGCACTCACCTTCGTCTCGGCTGCCGCCTCGACTACGGTTCGTGCTGAAAACATCGGACACACCTATAAACGTCTCACATTTCGCTCTCGTATCGAAATCTACTATTCTTCATAGAATTTTGGAGAAAAAAATTAAAACAATAAAAAACGCCCGAATCATCGAAACTAATAAATGAAAAAATTCAATTTAGAAACCTATATATATGGGGCATTCCACGTCAGAACAGCAAACCGAAACCCTCACTATTTTAGATTGACTTAACTATCATATATGATGCTTGTTAGGGTTCAAAATGATTAAATTATTTTTTTCAATTTTTTATCATTCATCATTCTTTCACAATAAGGCAAATACAAATTTTCCAATGGGACCCGATTTAAAATTACCAAAAAAATCATACGCACTCTGTGATGACCTAGAAACATTCTCCACCAAAGATCAAAGTGGAACTACGATCAACGACCGAGACAAATAATTAATTATTAAAAGGAATAATTCGGATGATTTTGTGATTTTTTTAATTTTTAACAATTAATTTTTTGTCTCGGTCGTTGATCGTAGTTCCACTTTGATCTTTGGTGAAGAATGTTTCTAGGTCATCACAGAGTGCGTATGATTTTTTTGGTAATTTTAAATCGGGTCCCATTGGAAAATTTGTTTTTGCCTTATTGTGAAAGAATGATATATGATAAAAAATTGAAAAAAATAATTTAATCATTTTGAACCCTAACAAGCATCATATATGATAGTGAAGTCCAGGCATGTCAAACACGCGGCCCGGCAATCTCGTAGTTGCGGCCCGCCGACTCTGGAATGAAAATGCCATTTCAAACGTACATTCAAAAAAAAAAAAAAAAATCGACGTGCAACAAACGAATGATAAAAATATATGCCCGCACGGAAATATATATATGCGAAAAATATATGCGAACATAGATGTGACATATTTTTTTTTTGCGCCTTTTTATAATTTTTATAAGTTTGACATAAATGTCGGATATTGGTCGGATATATGTCAACATAAATGTCGCGGCATGTATGTCGACATAGATGTCGACATAGATGTCAACACGATTTGATATAAATGTCGGATATATGTCAACATACATGCCGCAACATTTATGTTGACATATATCCGACATTTATATCAAATCGTGTTGACATCTATGTCGACATCTATGTCGACATACATGCCGCGACATTTATGTTGACATATATCCGACCAATATCCGACATTTATGTCAAACTTATAAAAATTATAAAAAGGCGCAAAAAAAAAATATGTCACATCTATGTTCGCATATATTTTTCGCATATATATATTTCCGTGCGGGTGCGGCATTCCATACGCAACCGACCAATCCGTAACCCCGACCTTTTTTGATTTTGTTGAAAATTTTCTACTTTTTTGTACGTAATGAAAGCAGTTTTTCTGAATTTTTTTCAAATTTTTGTCTCCACCCGTCCAAACACAATAAATTTCTCAAAATGTATAAAATTGGACCATTTTAATTTTAATAAAACAATTCACCAATTTTCCAGAGACATGTTCACAAGTGCTGAATAATTCGTAGCTTGTGATATTCATAACTTGTATTCTTTTTCTATTTTTCACCGCGTGTAAACCAAGGAATCGTGTTTCTCTGTTGAATTAATAACGCAAGTAGAGTGATTTGATTCCAAATTATTTTTGTCATTTTGTTGAAGTGGTTTGTACACAATTACATTTTTGTGTGGATATTAGTATTCGTTTTCGGTTCATTTTGTTTTACTGATTCCAAGGTTTAAATTTTTTTTATATACGTTGTGAATGTTCGGATCGTTAACTAATATTCATGCAAAAATGTAAATGTGTGCAAACCACTTCAATAAAATGAAAAAGAATAATTTGGAATCAAATCACTCTACTTGCGTTATTAATTCAAGGAGGAAACACGATTCCTTGGTTCACACGCGATAAAAAATAGAAAAAAGATACAATTTATGAATATCACAAGCTACGAATTGTTCAGTACATACTTGAAAAAATGTGTTTTGCAAACTGGTAAATTTTTTCAATAAAATCAAAATGGTTGGGTTACGGATTGGTCGGTTTCGTATGGAATGCCCTATGTATATTGCGATACATTTGATATCATTTTTGCAAAAAATATTCGCACTTTCCCGGAGTTGCTACATCTTCGTACAATTGTTGGTTTTTCATCATTATGGCGCATATAATCATTACACACATGCATTAGACACTTCGGACTATCTCAGTTTGCTTATTTTTGAAATATCAATGGCGTGCGGCCCCCGCCATCCCGGGTAGAAATTATTCCAGGCTGCCCTGGATAATTGCAAGGCCCTTAAGTGGCAAGTCCCGTCGGTCGGGAATCTGTCTAGCGGGAAATGCCCTTTCATGGCCCTTTTACGTCTGACGTGACAATTTTTAAATTCCAGGCCTTCACGGAAGGGCCCTGTAAAGCCCTGTCCAGACAGAAGTGAAGCTGCAATGAACCGAATTTGCGCGATTGCGAATGAAAAAATTTCGAGCTATTCGAAATAGAGCCCGTGTATACTGATTCAAGAATTTCTTGACTGTTAATAAATACATTTATTTGGAAACAATTTTTTAATTTTTCAAATATATTTGAATATTTTATAACATTCAAGAAATCAATCTTGTGTACAATAAATATTCATTTGTGAGAAATCTACAATTTTAACAGCTAACAAATATTTATTGCATCCAACAGTTTCGTGAAGACCGCTTATAAATATACGCCATAACCTCAAACACCATTAAGAGGTTAAAATAAACGTACACCTCCAAACTGGTGTTATTCCATGGTGTAATCATAATACTATTGAGTGAATTGTTTTTTTTTTCTTTTTTTTTTTTTATGATCAGAGTAATATTGAGTCTACAGATAATAATTATTTGAGATTTTAAAATCCTCATCAATTAAATTTACTTTAAACGTTGATTATAACTAGCAAAAATTAGCAACACCGAAAATCTGAACACCAGACACCGCATAGACACACTACAGCTTTTTTACAGTGCTTTATTATTAATTATTATGATTATTTGACTTTTTTTTGTAATGAAAGTATAAATATAATATTCGAGGTTATGAAAACTGTCAATCGTAGAATTTCTGCGTTCACGTTTTGTTTTCCAGACGTCTGAATGAATATTTGTTAACTATTAACAAATATTTATCAACAGTTATTTTTACGGTCAGTTCAACACTGTTTTAGTTCATAGGACAAAAGAATTTGACAAGTAGGAGAGTGTTGGGTTATATGTCATATGGTAGTTTAGCGTAGTGGTTAGGGCGTGCGACTGGTAACCGAGCGGACGTGGGTTCAAGTCCCGGCGGGACGATAAATGCGGCGGTTTTTTCAGTGAATGTATAATATAATTTCATCGATATGATAGGGTCAACTGACGAAAAAATATGTCAATTTCCTTGTCTTTTTTTTCTCTACCATAATTACTTTTTAATTTCATGAAAATAAATTAGGGGCTACTACAAAAATTAGTAATAATAAAACCTTCCAAAGCCGTGTGTGGGCATTGGCAGGTTTCTCTGGTTTTATCAGGAGGGCCATGCAAGAACCTCGAAAGGCCCCCAGAACAGGGCCATCAATGCATGAGCGTTACATGCCGGAACGGCTCTTGCTAGACTGCCCTGGAAGGCCCGGCAAAACAAGCGTGGCAATCTAGCGAGGGCCGTGAATGTCCCCTGGAATAATTTCTACCCGGGATGGTGCCAGATCGGTAATTTGGCCCGGGAGTCGCGATGAGTTTGACATGCCTGGTTAAGTCAATCTAAAATAGTGAGGGTTTTGGTTTGTTGTTCTGACGTGGAATTCCCCATATATATATATTAGGGTGGTCCTTATTTTGATGAATTTCGCAAAAAAAAATCGGGACGCCCCCTGGATAGCTTGCAAATAAATAGAAAAAAATCCTCCGAAAATTTCAGCTCTTAATTTTAACATTAACACGGTGCCCAAAATTCGGAAAGTTTAATTCGTAGAATAAATGCAATTTTTTCGACCAGTTACTCTTTTCTTTTCTAACTTCGACAAAACTCGATGAAATAATTTGAAATTTCTTTTTTTTTTTCATTTTGTTTTCAAAATTCTGGAAATTTCGAATATTTTTTTTCGTTTTTTGTTTTTGCTCGCGCGGGAAATTCAAAATTTGTAATTCGAAAGATTTATTAAGAAATCAGTAATTGAAATTCGATTGGTGAATGTTGGGGTGGTCTTTGAAAATTAAATTTTTCTAGGCGCCCCCTAAAAAGCTTCCTTTTTGTGTAAAAACATTGGGGGAAATTTGTTTTTTGTGAAAAAAAAAAAAATTAAAAGAATACGCACGCAAGGCGATCAAAGTTTTTGTTCTGATGAATCTGCAGGTTTTTGGTAATGTGTCATAAAATATGAAGATTTGACAAAATACCGAAAAAAAAAAAAAAACAATCCGAAATTTTCAGAATTTAAAAAAAAAAAAAAAATTGAAAATTTTTTTTTTTTTAATTATTTCATCGAGTTTTATCGGAGTTAGTATTTAAGAAAAAAGTAACTGGTTGAAAAAATTGCATTTATTCTCCGAATTAAACTTTCCGAATTTTGGGCAACGTGTTAATGTTAAAATTAAGAGCGGAAATTTTAGGAGGATTTTTTTCTATTTATTTGCAAGCTATCCAGGGGGCGTCCCGATTTTTTTGCGAAATTCATCGAAATAAGGACCACCCTATTTGGGGGTCAGTGGAATTTTGTCCGTGCCGCCCCCTTAAAAGATTCGAAATAAATAAAAAGAAATCCCCTGAAAATTGCAGCTCTCTATCTCGATCCTAAAGATCCCAAGAACCTTGTTTTTTTACCATAAGAATAACACGGGATTTTCATGAAAATTTCAAATTTATTTTTCTTTCTTCCTAGTATATCACTAAAGAATTTTAAATTATCATCGATTACTGAGTAAATGAACTATCTTTCACAGAATTTTTTGGTTTTTTATTCACATCATACGATAGTGCCGTTATTACTGAATGAAGATCAATGAAATATCACTCTTTGATAGTTTTTTTTTTTTTTAATTTTTTTTTTTTTGTTATTTTTCATTTTTTTTCAATTCCTGTGAAAGATAGTTCATTTACTCAGTAATCAATGATATTTATAAAATTTTCAGCGATATACTAGGAAAAAAAAAAAAAGATTCAAAATTCTCATGAAAATCCCGTGTTACTCTTATGGCAAAAAAACAAGGTAATTCTTGGGGGGCGTTTTAGGATCGAGATAAAGAGCTGCAATTTTCAGGGGATTTCTTTTTATTTATTTCGAATATTTTGAGGGGGCGGCACGGACAAAATTCCACCGACCCCCAAATAAGGACCACCCTAAGTATATAGGTTATATAGATTTGTAATAATTTTTATATTTTGTAATATTATTATTATTTTTTAATAATATACATATATGAGCGAGTCAACCAATTGTGGACGTCGGATCCGGCCTCACCCCCTCAGATCTGTTCGCAATTTTTTGAGCTGAAAGCCCTCACCGAAGAACAGCATACCAATTTTTTTTCTGATTTTCATCCCTTTTATTTTGGAAGTTTATTTTATTTTATTGTTTGGGGTATTTCGCATAGCTTTAATATTAAGTATATCAGGAGCTCATGTAAATATAATTATTTATGATATTGATTTTGTGCTGTGAAATAAATATAACTATTTTGGAAGATATTTCTAGAAGACTTTTATAGAAACTGATAATAGGGTAACGGCACCAGTAGTCGGCCACTTAAGCCTTACGGCGATTTTAACTTCGTTTTTCGAACGCTTTGTATCGTACTTGATATTTTGGGTTTCGTGTACTATTTTCAAAAGGTCCTAGATATTGTTTTTCACGTTCAGCTCAAGGAATAATACTTAAATGCGAGAATTAAACGTCAAATAAGGTAATGTGGTGCGAATCACTAGTTGTCGGCCACGCTGCACCAGTACTCGGCCACGTTGAGTATACCAGTAGTCGGCCGGGTAGTCGCAGGGCTCGGAGAATCATAAGGGCTCATTCAAGCCACATTAATATGTGTTTCCGTTAAATTAATATTCATTTTTATTATTTGATAGCTATTATTCATTTATTTATCAATCATTATTATTACTATTATTTTTAATAATATTTATTGTAGAAAATATTTTTATTAATTATATCTACTCTTAACAGTACCCTATTTTATTATATTAAATATTTAGGAATCTATTGTTTTAGTATAGCAGTTAACAGTAATGAAAATAACTGGATTAACGGATTTAATATTTTTCGCAAACGAATTTTGGGTTAAACATCGTGACTGGCCGACTACTGGTAGTAAAAATTAAATACGATGTGCTCCAGTAGTCGGCCACCCGGCCGACTACTGGAGTTACCTAGGATATTGTAGCCCTGAGGTCGGCCACCTTGAATAATTTTAACCTCACAAATATTCACACTGATTTAGGCGTTGAAATAGCTAATTTCATCAATGGCCAACATATATAAATACTAATATTACTTTATTTTCGCCAGTAAATTCAATACTGACGGTTTTCAAATACCACGCTCTTGTTATGTCCACCTCAACTTAGCACCGCGCTTGACAACGCGCGACGTTCGACGAACGATTTTACTCCACTAAAACAGCTAACTTACGCCACTGTGGTACTTACCGACGGAAAAAACCTCAATGAACACAAGGAAAATTATCGCAATGAAATCAATGGATATGCATACTAATTATTGCGATGTAATGGGTCAAGTGGCCGACTACTGGGGGGTGGCCGACTACCGGTGCCGTTACCCTATGTAAGCTTATTTGTAAGCTTAGGAAACTGCGTAAGCTCACAGAATTGAAGTTAAATACCTCCACTTGAGAGAAATGTTTGAATAATCGCTCAAATTTTGATCTAATAGTATTGTCTCAAGCAACAGGTCAGATATTTTTCCAAAATTAGTTTTTCACTTTAATCCTGAAGCTGTATATTTGTGAGTGGAATTACAATGAAGAAGAACTTTAAGCGATCTACTGGCACTCTGCAGAATAATCCTGGTAGAATGTCTGATAAATAAATACGGTCCTATTCCGCTTGTATGTATGTATGTATATGGTTTTTTTAACGTATTGTATCTCGGATATCCGTTCGGATACGTCCGGATAAAATACGTAGACTGCTAGTAAGACTGCTAGAAGACCTGCAGTAAGACTGCGAGCAGACTTGTATCATTTTTCTACTAGGGTACATAGATACTGTAGTTCGGAAATACGGCTCGAAAAATCGGTGTTTCCGTGAACGTGTAATAAAAAAGATCGTGTGCAAGACGGGAGGATAGGTGATTGCTACCCAAGCTCAAGTGACGAACTTTGCGCAGCTTTTTTGGAAAAATAGTGTACGATGCCATCCAGAAAACGCCCATGTACTACGCATACAGGTTTGTCCAAGTATATTACAGTGGAATCTACAATTGCACACCGTTGAAAATCTCGCTGCAAATAAAAAAAAAAAAAAATAACTGAAATTTTGGGTACTGAAAAACCGGGGATTACTAGTTCCCACGAGACGTCACTCGGGTCATCTGATTACATAGAGTAGAAGTTGATTGCTTTGTCGAGGCCGAGGGTAGGTACACGAACAAGTTGCGTACTTGCACCTTGCATACTGTGATGGGTGATGGTGTAATCTACTGGATTCTCGCTGCGAACATCTGCACTATAAAGTTCCGCACGCAGGGTTGCTAATATCCAATTACACTTCTCATCTGATTTTTCTTCTGTTCCTTTTTTTTTTTTTTTTTTTTGACTTCTTTCTTTCTGTCTTTTTTATGACCGAAGTTGATTACTTTGTTCTGACGATGAGAGTATGTATGTGTTGGGATGTTGTGATGGCAAGGAAATAATATTATATTCGTGTTTCAAGAATAGGTTCTTTATTAAGATCCGTATCTCATCGCTCCCGATAAAGAACAGAACAGGAGAGCCTCCTTACGTGGTACAGCGTAGTGGGGAAAGAAGACTCTCTATACATCTACATGTATTGGTATAGTGTAAGAGGAGATTAGGCGATACTTCTCACAATATGCTATGTAGCATCTGCATACCGGTGCAAGCGATAGAAAAAAAGCGTGGGAGTTGGGGAGCTGGGTTCTGATGCACCGCGGTACGAAGTGCTGCGCGAATAAGAATAATGAAAGCAGGCAAGCGCAGGCGTCTTTGTTCGATAGTTTCCGCTTTCCCACGACGATTTTTTATTTTTTTTATTATCATTTTCTTATGTAGATACTCTCTTTTTTATTTTATATTTCTTCATGACCTCTCAAAATTGACTTCTCCTGTTTCTCAAAATTCAGAACAGTTTAACCTTCGTTTCCGGGGTTCAACTTTCATGGGAATTGTCTTTGGACTCGGATAGTCGTATGCCAATTCTTCGTATAATAAACATTTTATTATGGTGATCATAGTTATACATCAGATAAAGGACCTCGCACATTTCTTATGGGATCTGGCTTTCCGATGGATTGGACTGAAATTTTCAGGTTTTGTAGTTCATGCTATGCTGATCAAAAGTTAACATTGCCACAACTTCCAAAAGTGAGCCATTCGACCTTGGTAAGCGGTTGAAGTTTAAAATCGGTCCATTTCGTGTAGTATCGGTTCTAACCCAAAAGTGCAGGTATTTCGCAGGCAGGAATTTCCGTTTGGTGTATTTTTCAACTTTTAACTCGGATCTGACTATCAAATAGCTCAAGTACGAAGTGATGAGTCAAAATACCTACACTGAAAAAATCACCCAACGGTAAAAGCGAGGGGTTATTCATTCACAGATCAGGGGAAACGCGAGTACAAGCGATTTAGGCGTGATTTCAAGCGATTTCATGCGATTTCGAGCGATTTCACTAAGTGCGATTTCAATTGATTTTTAGCGATTTCAGGTAGTTGAAATCGCTCGAGATCGCTTTGGAATCGCATGAAATCGCTTGAAATCATGCTAAAATCGCTTGTACTCGCGTTTCCCCTGATCTGTGAATGAATAGCTCCTATCGCTTTTAGCGTTAGATGATTTTTTTAGTATAGGTATTTCGACTCATCACTTCGTACTTGAGCTATTTGATAGTCAGATCCGGCTTAGAAGTTGGAAAATACACCAAACGGAAATTCTTGCCTGCAAAATACCTGCACTTTTGGGTTAGAACTGATTATAGTACACGAAATGGACCAATTTTAAACTTCAACCGCTTACCAAGGTCGAACGGTTCACTTTTGGAAGTTGTGGCAATGTTAACTTTTGATCAGCATTGCATGAATTACAAAACCTGAAAATTTCAGCCCAATCCATCGGAAAGCCAGTTCCCATAAGAAATGTGCGGGGTCCTTTTAGTTGTATCTACCGGTTACGAACAGATGCGGCCTCTGTTCGTTGCTGGGACTAACGATAAATATAATTGGCAATCAGAATGTTACATGGCATAGAGTTTCTCGCTGTTAACGTGAAATAACATTTTCTGCCTTAATTACAGGGACGACCTTGAGTTTTCCCTTTGCATCTGACTAAACGAACACAAGCATAAAGAGCGTTTTCCACGACCGGGGATTTGTATCTGCAAAATGTATGTACGCATCTACGTAACAAACGCCAACGTGTATAATAATTAATCGCAGGCCTGACGTAATTAATTTCACACCAGACCTGCTTTTTTGGCGTACGAGAATTGGCCATTTAATTCTCATTTCAAACTCAAACATTTTAGCTTGTTTGCTACGGTACGGATCGATTTGTAATTTTTATTAGGGGTCGTAAACGAGTCCACCTAGCAAACCCCTCTCTTATAATGAAAAATTGGCTTCCAGGCATATACGCGTCCTATACGTGGTAGATATCGACAGCCTAATAACATAGTCACGTAAGCGCCAAAAATGGTATTTTTCGAGGTCAGACAAACGTATCTCCAAAAAAATGGTTCTCTGCATTGGAAATTCTTTGATGAATGCATAGAGCCATCATTCATAATTCGGTGTGATAGTGACGTATCTCCACGTTTTTTGTGTGACACAGTCGTAACTCCATACTTACGTGGTCTCAACTTTTCCGAGTGTCAAATGATTTGTAACATAGTAACGTATCTCCATTCTTTTGTGGAGATACGTTCCTCTGTTACCGAACCAGACTGTACATACGTCTGTTTAACACAAAAAAATGGCACTTACGCTTCTGTGTTTCAAATTTTTATTTATACCGCCAAAATGTTTCAAGTACATTGACGAGTGCGAAAATGAAAAAAAAATGGAGATACGCTTCTATCACATAAATATAAAAAAAGGCCAAAATTATGGCGCTTACGTGACTATGTTAGTAGGCTGTCGATATATTAAATACAAAGAAAGCAACACCAACAGTAAAAATTAAGCTATCAAATTTAAACTATTGCAAAAAAAAAATAATAAAAACACAGAACTATGCGAATTGATTTGCAAGACAAACATCGTTCGAACCGTTATTGATAGATTCAACTTATTCGCACGTTTCCAGATGACGAATATTCGTAAGGTGAATTCGCAGGTGAATTGTATCATCTTGTGATGTAAGAAACACAATTATATCCACGACTCACCGTTTGCCTTGTAATTGCAAACTACTTGTTCGAAAAAGCTTGTTGAATTTTTAATGCCATTAAAACGTGCGCGATCTCTTGCCAATTGATAATGATCAATGGCACCCTTACGGAAAAAAACCCTTAAATTTAAGGGGTAAATTCGCATCCCCAAAGTTTTGGGGGGTTTACCATGAAAACTCGGGGTTTACCCTGTATTTGGGGGTAAAATTTGAGGGTAAACCCTGAGTTTTCATAGTAAACCCCCAAAACTTTGGGCGTGCGAATTTACTCCGTAAATTTGAGGGGTTTTTTCCGTAAGGGCAGTACCGAACAGAAATCTGTATCGTTTAACTAATCGGCTTTAATTGACCGCTGATAATCTTGTGTCATACAATTTAAATTAAACTGGAAAAATTACAGTTTAAATAATAATTTTTACAGACTCTGTAAGAATTACATTTTAAAAGTGTAAAATTATAATAATGATGACAATAATAATGTCATTATGGTAATTAAATTTTGGAAGCACAATGTCAAATTCGTGATCTGTGACCCAAAAAACCTCATGGTACAAATTTTCATTCAAACCCGTTCATCCATTCCCAAGATATCATCATTTTGATTTGATTTTTTAGAATTTCTTCATTTTAAAAATTCGAAATGTACTCAACCGATCGAAACCAAAATCTAATAAGTACCAAGGTTGGAAAAGCCGCGTCGATTGAGACCAATAGTATATTACTCACCTAGGGAGGGAAAGTAGGCTAACCCAAACTGCGCGTGAGATTGACACCCGAGCCGAAGGCGAGGGTGACAAAAACGCAGTTTGGGATGGCCTTTTTCACTCCCGTGTGAGGTATACTATTTTTCACCACGCCCTGCATCGGAAAGAACGACTTCCCGCTCACGCAAGGGAGCGAAAGTCGTACTTTCCGTGCAGGTGTGGTGAAAAATCATTTCTTACACGGAAATATATATGGGGCTTTCCACGCCAACTTGACGAACGTCTGACCCTGACCATCTCGGATTTCATCGACTCTTTTTTAAATAGTGGTCTGCAGGTTCAGGATCTCCAAAATATTTTTTTTCAATTTTTCATAATGACCGTTATTTATTTATAATTTTTGAAATGGACTCAAAGTTCGACCCATTTTAAAATTCTGAAAAAATTCTGAAAATTTCTTTCAAATTTGAGGATCATTTTAAGCCCTTATATAGAGTGGTCAGTATAATAGAATCATTGGGAAAAATCAAAGAAAATACTTGAGATTTAGTTTTTTTTTTTTTTTTTTTTTTTTTTAACGTCATTTTGTATCAAAACAACTCGTAGCTCATAATTGGAGAAAAACCAATTCTCCAAAAAAATGGAGAATTTGATGAACTTTCTCATGAGCTGGCAAAAATTGATCAGGGTACACGACGTAAAACTGCGAAACGTATACCCGATACCCAGAAACTCCACTGCCTAATTCCTCGCACAAATAATAAAGTCGAAGTCAAAAATTTCTCTCAATCTGAAATATCCAAATTGTATACAATTGTTAAATAAGAGAAAAAGTGAATATTTTTGTATACACGCATCGGAATAAAATCTTTGGACAATATTTTCATCTATGTCGTCATTATTTGTAGGTTTTGAAATCCATACCTACTTTTTCTGGAAATTGATACGTTAATGAGTTCAGATATATACCAATGTGATCCAGTTACAAACTCCAAAATAAGTACATTTTTCAGACTTTAAGTAAAAGTTATTTATCTTTCACGATATTTGACATAGGAAGGTCAAATTATTTCTGCATTTTGAACCTCATTAATTAACTGAAAAGGATTTTTCTACATCATGATGTTGGGTTGAGATAAAAAAATGAAAAATTCTCAATTTTTTTGTTTGGCTTTTCTCCAATTATGAGCTACGAGTTGTTTTGATACAAAATGACGTTAAAAAAAAAAAAAAAAAAAAAAAAAAAACTAAATCTCAAGTATTTTCTTTGATTTTTCCCAAGGATTCTATTATACTGACCACTCTATATAAGGGCTTAAAATGATCCTCAAATTTGAAAGAAATTTTCAGAATTTTTTCAGAATTTTAAAATGGGTCGAACTTTGAGTTCATTTCAAAAATTATAAATAAATAACGGCCATTATGAAAAATTGAAAAAAAATATTTTTGAGATCCTGAACCTGCAGACCACTATTTAAAAAAGAGTCGATGAAATCCGAGATGGTCAGGGTCAGACGTTCGTCAAGTTGGCGTGGAAAGCCCCATATATATGCGAAAACTATATGCAACATATCGCGTGTCTAGTGGCATAAGGTCTTAAGCGCCAAAAAAAATTTTTTTTGCGGATATGCCCAAAAGATGTGATATTGCATGAAAAAGATTTTGCCACCAAAAAACAAATTTTTTTTTTTTTTGGCGCTTACGACCTTATGCCATTAGACACGCGATATATGTCGCACTTATAACATATATGTGCGCAAAATCCAAAGATGTCAAATATATTATAACATATATTTACGCATTTACATATATGTATCCCATATGTTTGATGAATTTTACATAGTGTTGACATCTATGTCGACATCTATGTCGCAATGTCGGAACATGTATGTTGACATTTATATCAAACTTATAAAAATAAATGTTACTTATATTTTAGCGCAAAAAACAAATATGTCGCATATATTTTTCGCATATATATATTTCCGTGCGGGTTAAATCCGGCAACTCGTGCTCAAGATATCGACAAAAACATTGATCATATACATACGTACATACATACGCACACACACAGACGTCCATTTCAAAACGATTCAAGGTGATTCTCTAGACCTCAAAACGTGGAGATTTAGTGAAAACTCAACTCTTCATTTTCGGCGTGAATACAATAACTTCCTTTTTCCCAACCCAAACGTAGAAATAGGCGAGTTTGTCGCCTGCTGAAAATGAACAAAACACGGTATTTCTCAATGAAGACGTGCGCGTTGGGAAATAGCGAACCATTTCTCCACTAGTGGGCAAAAACAGTTTTTGCCCACTAGTGGTGAAATGGTTCGCCGTTTCCCAACTTGCACGTCATTCATTGAGAAATAACGTGTGTTGTTTATTTTTAGCAGACGACAAAATCGCCTAATTTCACATTTTTGTTGGGGAAAATAGTATGTGGAACTCGTGGGCAATGACGATTTGAGGTGAGTGTGATATCCGCACTCGCCTTCGGCTCGTGCAGATAACTTCACATTCACTCAGAATCGTCATTTTTGCCCACTCGTTGCACAATATACTATTTTTCTCCTAAAACAGAGATACAGAAAGTTAAAAAGTTATGAGCAGAAAAAGACAACAAATAAGGTGGTGAAATACTTTGAGGCGGGATTCTGGAATTTTGAATCTTCAAAGCATTTCATTATCTCATTTGTCGTGCTGCTGCTCATAACTTTTTGATTATCGATCTGAGCCAGAAAAGTTGTAAATAAAAGTTATAGATAATTAAAAGGCTACAAAAATGATCTGTATAAAGTTTTCATCAGCTTCACGTTTACGGAGATGCATGAAAAAAACGAATCATACCCTTAATTTCAAAATGGCGGCCGAATGACAACACCCCCAATCTCGAAAATTGAGTTTTACACTTATAGCCGACCCCTACGAAGCCCCGAAAAAATTACTGCCTACCCAAAATGCACGGTCAAATCAGAGATTGACTGTAATATTCAATTTTACAGATAGTACGGGATCCGGCATTAGGAATATATACTCTCATCTGTTATTCGAATGAAACATAGTTTATATGAAAGATAACATATAAACTGATAAGTCTGTCATCGGTTGTCTAGTCACATCCCGGCACTATGCCCTTCAATTGAAAAAAACTTTTTTTTCTTTTTTTGACTCACTACTCTCATTTGTTATTTGAATAAATGGAATACCATTTGATAGTATATGACATAAGGAGCCAAAAAAAAAATAGGTTGACTATTTTTTTCTTGGCACTATTACCGGGTTGACAGATTTGAAGAGGTCAGCTCACGTAGTCGATTTACTCTCATCTGTTATTTGAATGAAATTTACATCAAATTGAAGGTATTTTTTTTATCTACACGATAGTATGGGGTTGACTGAGTGAAAGTTGACCCCACTCATGGTTGTCGAGGTTTTAAATATCAATTTTTGAGCGATAAATGAAGGAGCGATATCCCCATGCAGTCCTATTTCTGGATGAGTATGATGGCGTCATCTCCTGGAGATGTCTTTGTACGGCATACGCATCCGTTCTCGTTGTCCAGGTCCTCGGCTTCGTATTTCTTGTAGTCCAGGTCATTCGCTAAGTATTTCTCGCAGTCCAGGTCCTCGGCTTCGTAGTTCTCGTTGTCCAGGTCGTTCGCTAAGTATTTCTCGTAGTCCAGGTCCTTTACTTCGTATTCCTCGTAGTCCAGGTCGTTGGCTAAGTATTTCTCGCTGTCCAGGTTCTTGGCTTTGTAGTTCTCGTTGTCTAGGTCGTTCGCCAAGTATTTCTCGTTGTCCAGGTTCTTGGCTTCGTAGTTCTCGTTGTCCAGGTCGTTCGCTAAGTATTTCTCGTAGTCCAAGTCCTCGGCTTCGTAGTTCTCGTTGTCCAGGTCGTTCGCTAAGTAGTTCTCGTAGTCCAGGTCGTTCGCTAAGTATTTCTTGTAGTCCAGGTCAGTCACTAAGTATTTCTCGCAGTTCAGGTGCGAAGCCGAGGACCCGGACAACGAGAAATACTTAGCGAACGACCTGGACTACAAGAAAAACGAAGCCAATGACCTGGAGAACGAGAAATACTTAGCGAACGACCTGGACTACAAGAAATACGAAGCCGAGGACCTGGACAACGAAGAATACTCAGCGAACGACCTGGACAGCGAGAACTACGAAGCTGAGAACCTGGACAACGAGAAATACTTAGCGAACGACCTGGACTACAAGAAATACGAAGCCGAGGACCTGGACAACGAGAACTACGAAGCCAAGGACCTGGACAACGAGGAAAACTCAGCGAATGACCTGGACAACGAGAACTACGAAGCTGAGAACCTGGACAACGAGAAATACTTAGCGAACGACCTGGACTACGAGGAATACGAAGTAAAGGACCTGGACTACGAGAAATACGAAGGTTCGAGGACCTGGACAACGAGAAATACTTAGGCAACGACCTGGACAACGAGAACTACAAAGCCGAGAACCTGGACAGTGAGAAATACTTAGCGAACGACCTGGAGAACGAGAACTACGAAGCCGAGGACTTGGACTACGAGAAATACTTAGCGAACGACCTGGACAACGAGAACTACGAAGCCGAGGACCTGGACTACGAGAACGGATGCGTATGTCGTACAAAGACATCTCCAGGATATGACGCCATCATACTCATCTAGAAATAGGACTGCATGGGGATATCGCTCCTTCATTTATCGCTCAAAAATTGATATTTAAAACCTCGACAACCATGAGTGGGGTCAACTTTCACTCAGTCAACCCCATACTATCGCGTAGATAAAAAAAATACCTTAAGTTTGATGTAAATTTCATTCAAATAACAGATGAGAGTAAATCAACTACGTAAGCTCACCTCTTTAAATCAGTCAACTCGGTAATAGTGCCAAGAAAAAAATTGTCAACCTATTTTTTTTTTAGCTCCTTATGTCATATACTTTCAAATGGTATTCCATTTATTCAAATAACAAATGAGAGTAGTAAGTAAAAAATAAAAATAAAAGTTTTTTTTCAATTGAAGGGCATAGTGCCGGGATATGACTAGACTAGACAACCGATGACCGTCTTATCAGTTTATATGTTATCTTGTATATAAACTATGTTTCATTCGAATAACAGATGAGAGTATATATTCCTAATGCCGGATCTTAGACTAAGAGAAGGATGTCTGTATAGGATATTTGCAATAATGTTGAATAAAAAAGAGCGTTTTGGCCACGTTGAGTTAAATTATGCTACTGACTCACTTTTTTTCTTTGTTGTTCTGACTTGGAGGAACGACTTAGGTGTGTGTAGGTAGGTTTAGGTGTAGGTCCGTGTATACCCTTACGGAAAAAAATACTGAAAGTACTGCCAGTACAGCAGTACTGGAAATACTGCCAAAGTACGGCTGTACTTATTTCGTGAGTACACACAGTACTCATAGTACTTCAAGTACAAAAATTACTAAGAAGGGATATATAAGTAGGTGCCAAGTACTAGTGTAGTATATGACTGAAATATTACTTTGAGTACTAGCCCTTCGGTATTAGTCCAATAAGTACTAGCTAAAACCGTTCAGTACAGTATATAAAGTCCACGTACTGTAGTTTTTTCCCGCTCCAAAATTTCTTTTTTTCGGCATAGGCATTGAAAAGTCACTTTTTGACGCCTGTTTTCGATCCACAAAGTGTCACTTTATACCGTTGGTTTCAGAACTGCCCTATAAAGTCTTTATACGGCAGTCTGGATGCGCAGTTCGAAGTGCGCATGCCAAAGCTGCCGTATAAAGTCTTTATACGGCAGTTTCGATGCGCGGTTCGAAGTGCGCGACAGATCGCACCATAACCCCACTCTTCGTCTAGTGAATCTCAACAGGCGTCAAAGTGACTTTTCATGCCTATTTCGAAAAAAATACAGTATGGGGCGCACCCGTAAACCGTTTTTGACTCGAATAATGATTTCAGAACTCGCTTCTGGCTCGCCTTCGGCTCGCCTTTAGCTCGTCCTGAAATCATTATTCTCGCCGAAAAACACTTGGTTTACGGGCATGCCACATAATATACTATTGTCAAGGCGAAGTGGTTCCGAAACTTTTTTTAGTTTTCTATTAATAAAGATCCATTCTAAGCATTTCGAAGATCAAAATCTTAGCTTTTAGAATCTTGCTCTAGACTTGAAAAATATTGAATAACTACAAAACTATGTGGATTGACCCGAAAATAGATTTTCTTTTGTGTGTTAAATAAATACAAAACAAAAAAAAGTTTTAGAACTACTTAAACTTGACGGAAAAAAATTTCACTGCGCGGGATGTCTTCTTCTTGATAAGACCTAGTGACTTGGAGAGTAACACCATGAAAATTAAAAAAAAAAGTCAAACTGACACACCCTAATATACATGGTATAGTTTTCGTGCATCTAATTCTCACAACCAATTCACTGCAGCCAGTCTATCTCCTCCTTTGTATCAAGGTGGTTTTCAAGGCATTCGATACCTACAGTAATCTTCATAAGAATTCGAAGAATCCGACTTTTTTTTCTTCAGAATCGCTTTCGTCTAGGGGCGTTTTCTCTTTTTTATTTACCAGCGGCTGCGATGTTTTCCTTGATTTACTTTCGGGACATGTCTAGAAGTACAAGTGATATTGTTCTGAAGACTGTACCTACATCGACCCACAAATAAATGTCACTAGAAAAACGAAATACTGCGCCAAGTTTGGTGGCGCATCTATCCCGCAATTATGTGGGCCATCTCTCCCGATTGGGGAGAGATGCCCTCTTTGTAGTCACCTCCGTCGTAGTAGGCGTTCTGAAGTTAACGTTGACACTACATGATCCTCAAGTACCTATCTGAGTCTACCCATGCTCATTAGGGTAGTCGTTAAAAAAAAAAAAATTATTTTGGATGGCCTTCAATCGGTTGTAAATGTGAAAAAAATAATTCTCTAATTTTTTCAGATTTTTAATTTGACTCCCTATGGACGCTATTTTCACATGAACTTTTTTTAATTCGTGAAAATCCTAATTTGAGATGGGTCTAATTTAAATCAGCGAGATTACGTCGGATACGTCTTGTGATTGTATATTACACACAGCTCGAGTAAAAAAATTGAAATTATTATTTTACATATTTTAATATTATTGATTAATTTATTTATTTTTTTAATTTTTTTTTTTTTTTTAGTTTTTTTTTTTTTTTTTTAATTCTCGCGTAAAAAAATTAAAACTCAAATGATATTGCTCAAATAGACAGTTACTGACTATATTCAAGCTTGGCGCTAAGAAGCCTGTATTTGAATTAAACAATATCAATTTTAGCAATATCATTTGAGTTTTAATTTTTTTACGCGAAAATTAAAAAAAATAATAAAAAATAAAAAATTAATAAATTAATCAATATATTAAAATAGGAAAAATAATAATTTCAATTTTTCACTCGAGCTGTGTGTAGAATACAATCACAAGACGTATCCGACGTAATCTCGCTGATTTAAATTAGACCCATCTCAAATTAGGATTTTCACGAATTAAAAAAAGTTCATGTGAAAATAGCGTCCATAGGGAGTCAAATTAAAAATCTGAAAAAATTAGAGAATTATTTTTTTCACATTTACAACCGATTCAAGGCCATCAAAAATAATTTTTTTTTTAACGACCACCCTAATGCTCATAGTACCTTTTAGTTATTGTTAAATAGTCTGACCGCATAAATAATATTCAAAGTTACAGCAACGAAAATTTTCCGAGTTCTTTCCAGTAAACTACCATTTTCATGAAAATAATATGTTTTTTTCGAGCGTTCGTGCGTGCCTTCTGTCATTTTAGATACGAGGAACAGTAAAAAAATTCAGTAGCGGTATCTGACTATGATTTTATTAAATAAATTATGATAGAGATGATTAAATACCATGTAGTATTTATGGCTTTCGAATTATATTTAGTGGATAATTATACTTTTATAAATCTGTGAGTTTTCATATATTATTATATTTATGTATGTATGTTACAAATCATTTCTATCATAAGTTGTTTATATTTCCTTGATATTGTGTTGTTATTTTCTGCTATTCAGTTCTAATTTTGGATTTCCGTTCTTCTATTCAATAAAAATATACAATAGTTATCCAAATTTATAAACGGCCAACTGAGTATGTCACCTTCATTCTTTTCCCTGTGACTCAATGCCTCATTCAACGCAACGGAGATATACTGTAACGTGCCAGGCTACCCAGGCCTGACCGTTTACATTTGAACAACAACGGCGAAGCAACGACTGGAAGAATCTAGAAGATTCCATCGAAGCGACGAGCTGAGTGACGTCACAGCTTGTATATAAGGCGTGACGCCGCTCAGCTCAGGAGCAATCTATGGCATAGTGCCTAGTTGACTCGACGAGTATAGCAAATCTGCGACTACATGCCCGTCAGGGCGATAAGTCACTAAAGGATTAACTAACTAACTAACGTATAGCAAATCTTCTCAAAGCAATTCATTGGTATAACACCAGGTTGTCTCACCGTCACTTTGTTTAGGACATCAGTGGCAGAGCGCTCTGATGATCCATTAGATTCATTATTTTCTTGTCGAGTATTAATTAAAGTAATAGTCCTTCGCTTAGCTTCGTTTCATATTAATTCCAAAGATAACAATTTCGCAAATCAATTATATAAAAGAATAAAATCATACAAATATCAAATTATAGTCAAAAGACAAAACTTGTCAAACACCGTATTATATAGCGGTCAGATAAAATCGAGAGTCAACGTAAGTTTGATTAGAGATAAGCAACATTGTAAATATAGCGTCAAGTCTGTTGCAACCATTCAAAAGGTGAAGAAATTAATAAATGATTTCTGTTCAAACTACAAATAAAAAATTGATGCAGACTTCCTTCTCCGCCATTTCCAGGTCTCAGTAAATTCAAATAACGTCACGAATTTAGCTAGGTACAGCTTCGGCGAGGTTCGTCCTCGCCCAAGTCTGATACAGCCTTAGCCTGCTAAGCAAGCTCAGGTCTGAGATAGGGTTTTCAGTACTTATAAGATCTAAAGTGTGGGTGGGAGTGAATGCAGTCTTAGCATGCATTGCATGCTCAGATCTGTGGGAGACGGCTGCAAGCGCTCAGCGTTCAAGGTCCGTAATCAGGCATCACTAGTAAATTGATAAGAGGAGTCCCGAATTTTATTCGAGTAAAGAAACTCACAATGACCAACCGGTTTGCGATATCGCAAAACATCCGTAAAGTTGCAATACATTTAGGTAGAAAACTTACATAGAATAATACCTGCAAGAAATTAAGAATTTGCTATAATCGAAAATTCAGTAGATCACTGCTGAATCTCAAGTGCGAGTTTCCATCAGTTGGATATCGTATTTTTAGATAACATTTTTTTAAATTCATGACATAAGTTACTCCTTTACAGTGTTGCGAGTCATTAATTACATGTGTAATGGAATTACTCATTTAATTACCCATTACTTTGGTAATGTGTAATTAAATCGAGTTTAATTACACATTACCAAAGTAATGTGTAATTAAATGAAGTTTAATTACACATTACCAAAGTAATGTGTAATTAAATCGAGTTTAATTACACATTACTTTGGTAATGTTCAATTAAATGATGTTTAATTACACATTACCAAAGTAATGGGTAATTAAATAAAGTTTAATTACTCATTACCAAAGTAATGTGTAATTAAAAAAAATTCAATTACAAATTACATTGATATATACATATATATATATATATATAGATATATATATATCAATATATATCAATATATATATATTCTATATATAATATATATATGTATATATATATATATTAGGGTGGTCCTTAAATGGGGTTGGAGAAAATGTTGATCTCGCCGCCCCCCAGATCAGCTCCAAATAAGTCGAAAGAAATGTGAAAAAAATCGCAGCCCCCTATCTTAAAAATTGGCCCATGCCAGAGGGGGGTAATTTGCCCCTTTGAAAATACACGTGTTTTTTCGATTTTTTGAAGACCTGCGTACTAGAGCGTCCTAAACTCTTTCTAAAAATCCCAAATACTTACGAACGCATTCCTGGTACCCATATTCTATATCCAGATGGATAAATCAAACTCCTGATTCAACCTCGGGTCATTCTATAAGAGGAAATGTTTTTTTTTTCTTTCAGTTGCCGAAAAATGTTGTCAAAATTTTTGGATTTATATTTTTCATTCCACGATCGATATTTTCAATGTCGAACCTTGTTCTGACAAAATTTTTCGGCAACTGAAAGAAAAAAAAAACAAAGTTTCCTATTATAGAATGACCCAAGGTTAAACTTCATTTAATTACACACTACTTTTGTAATGTGTAATTAAACTTCATTTAATTACACATTACTTTGGTAATGTGTAATTAAATTACACATTACTTTGGTAATGTGTAATTAAAGTCGATTTAATTACACATTACTTTTGTAATGTGTAATTAAATAAAAATTCAATTACACATTACGAAAGTAATGAGTAATTAAAAAAAATTTAATTACAATTTTCACAACACTGCTCCTTTATAATATCAAAATCGAGTTCGAATTTAACTCTTTCTCACTAAAATTAATAAGTTTGAAGTCAGCTGACGATACATTCTATACGTATTTATCGACGACGTTTAACGAGTAGTACGAGTTCCTATGGAAATTGAATAAGAAAATTCACTGCCTTGTGGGCAGTACTTTGAGTTGACGTACAGACTTCAACTTTTGCGTCCTTTTTTTGAAATTTAGTTGCAAACTTTTTCCGCGTTGTCCGCAGAAAATTTCAAAAACACTCGAAATAAGGACCACCCTACTGTTCATACATACACACACACACAGACGTTCATCTGGAAATGATTGGAAGTCATTTTCTATACTTCCGAAACGTGGAGATCTAGTGAAAACTTAACTTTTCATTTTCGGCGTGGTTACAATAACTTTTTTTTTTTTTTTGAAAACAGAGAAACTGGAAGTTTAGAAAATTGGATATTCCAATTCCCGCAATGTTTTTCCCAACTCGTAATTTAATGCCCCGTTTCCACGGTGGACCTGGAATTATAATCCCAGCTGTTGCAGAAGGGCATGAAAAAATGTATACCTAACAAAGCGCGGGCAGTTACGACGATTACGTGACCAGAATATGGTACAGTTTAGAAACAAAACGGAACACCTGTTTTTACGTCGTTACAACGGATAAAATTTGTTCTGTATTATAATAATCGCCAAACGATAAGCACCTTCTTCGATACAGGCATTCTTTACTTAACCAAAATGATTATTACATAATATAAGGTATATCATGATCTTAACAATATTGTTGTTTGTTGAGGATACTTATGAAAACTGAGAATACTGTATAATAAACCCATCAATAATTAAACGAAGAAGACGATTGAGGAGTTGGATGCTATGAGGGCACATTGAGCAGATATGCTCCTATTGCAATATTCTGAAGGATGATTCGTACTAGAGTCCAAAGACACTCTGAATGAGCTTTCAGGGCAGTCTTTGCAATAAGCTGGCATATATGATTAACTTGACGTTAGACTGACACTCATAGTAAAAATATATAATCAATGGGAATTTTGATGGATTGATTCGAAAATATGTCGAATATCTAATGTCTAATTAAACGATAACACAATATTCATTCCACACATAATTTCTTAGCTGTATTACTATACGATCTAACTCGTGAATTCCAAGATTATGCCAATTTTTGGATTTATGATGCACTATTCTTCGTGAATCGTTAGCAGTCCTTAATTTTCTAACATATTGAACGGAAAATTTATTGAATTCTATGCAATTCTTCGCAATAAGGGCATATGAGTCAGTCCACGTCAAGCGGGACACCTTTTTGACCGCATGTTTTTGAAAATCGTCGCAATTTTTTTCTACATATTCTCTGGGTGAATGCATAAAACATTTTTTTTTTTTTTTTAACTCCAAAAATCAGAATCACGCTCTTCAATTCAAACTTTAATATCTCCGGTTCCCTTAGTCGTACAGACATCGTCAAAAACTCATTTTGAAGCTCTTGATAATTGCACTTTCGCGTTATTAATTTTAAATTCATCGAATAAATAATTTTCTATTTGTTATGAATAATTATATTCTTCCAACGTGATTTTCGAGATGATCACAACCTTAGAAAATTCTTTAAAAAATACGAGCCTGTTCCTTGATTCATGCTCTACCAAATCTGTAAGTTTCAGGATGGAACTCCAATGGAAACTATATTTAAAAAGCGATTGATCCATGCGGGACGTCGCGCGCGGCTGTCTAGGCGGGCGCGCCGGGACCAAGGCTTGTTCGCTTCCCATACAAAGAATATAGCGGGGCATATTATACGTTCAAATTCATCAAATCCAATAATTTACGGAATTATTTATTCCATTTCATGTTGAATACCCAACTTAAAACTACAAAAATATCAATATGGAGGTACACATTTGACTAAAATCTTGAAAATAACTGGTGAATATAACATGGAATCAAAAGGTACGTTATATTCACCAGTTATTTTCAAGATTTTAGTCAAGTATGTACCTCTATATTGATATTTTTGTAGTTTCAGGTCAAGTATTCAGCATGAAATGGAATAAATAATTCCGTGAAATAATGGATTTGATGAATTTTAACGTATAATATGACCCACTATATTCTTTGCATGTAAAGCCAGCGACACAAACTTTTCGTGTCGGCTCATCTATGGAGATCGTGACCAGTGTACAGTCACTCACACGCAGCGCCGACCAATCACAGCCATGTGTGAGCGATCGTGGTGCCTGTAGGTGAGGCCGAACACGGGACATGAAAAGTTTGTGCTCCAGGCTTAAAGCGAACAAGCCTCGATCCCGGCGCGCCCGCGTAGACTGCCGCGCGCGACGTTCCGCACGGATCAATCGCTTTTTAAATATAGTTTTGATCGGAGTTCCATCCTGAAACTTACAAATTTCGTAGAGAATCAATCAAGGAACACGCTCGGATTTTTTTTTCAGAATTTTCGAAGGGTATAATCATCTCGAAAATCACGTTTAAAGAATATAATTGTTCATAACAAATAGAAAATTATTCATTAGATGAATTTAAAATTGATAACGTGAAAGTGCAATTCAAGAGCTTCAGAATGAGTTTTTGACGATGTCTGTACGACTAAGGGAACCGGAGATATCAACGTTTAAAGAAGAGCGTGATTCCGATTTTTGGTGTTTTTTTTTCGAAAATTCAACCCTTTGTAGCTTCTAAGCCATTGAAGTAGAAAAAAAAGAATATTTCATGCAATCATTTTACCCAGAGAATATGTAAAAAAAATTACAAACGAATCAAAAACATCGAGGAATATTTTTGGCCAAATCCGTCCCGCTTGACGTGGACTGACTCATATAGCGCATATTGCCAGAATTTGGCTTGCAGTGAACATAAGGTCTAGTTGGTATGGTGGCGGACCATGCCTGCAAGAAAAAAAATCGCTTCGAAATATCCACAACCAAATGAATGCGGTGCGTTTTTTAATCAATTATTTCGAAACGTGATAATTAACTGTATACCCTTATGGCATTCAACACCTCAGTTGACAAGTGTCGCGCGAAATGATTGAATCACTCAACTTCAAGTTTTGATGAGCCGAATGCATGCAATGTACATATTCAAGTACACAGTACACTACAATTCAAGTACGATGATTGTTATGATGGTTATAAAATATGGGCCATTCCACGTGAACTGGATCAGTCACCTCTCGGATATTTTTTTAATTTAGCATGTCGATTGTCCTCAGGGAGTTAGATTTTTGTGCCAAAGGATTTTTCAATTGCTGCAAAATTCTGTTATCTGCATAAACAAATTCGAGTAAGGTTTTTTTCAAAAATTCATAACTCCGCCAAAAATGACACTGGACTCAATTTTTTTTTCGTTTACGCGGAAAGTATCATAGAATGTATAAAAAAATATGTACTTTGAAAAAAGTTTGTTCCTTCATTGTTTACTTAACAATTAAGTTTTGAAACATTTTTAAAACACACTGTGACACGATCGAAATTTTTTTTCTAAATACTGACATATACTACAACCTGTGATTTATATTTAAGGACGTTATTTTTTGTTTTCGAGTAAAAAATCACTAAAATTGGCGGCGCGCGCCAATTCCGAGTCGACGCCACGTGGAACGTAATGGCGTGTGTTAGACTGCTGTTCGCCGCTACTCGACGGACGCGTAGCAGTGGTATTCGAGAGTCATTTTCACAATGAGTGACACGATTCAAAAATCTAAAAAAAATACTGCAGTTTCCCAATGGCAACTACAGGCGATACGTTGAGTCTCAAAAACGTGTTCCTTTTTATTTTTGAAATATTGCAACTTAAAATTTTAGCATGTATTTTGAGCATGTATGCTAAGATTTCAAACTGTAATAGTTCGAAAACGGAAAAGAACACGATTTGTAGTAAAATGATCAAATTCCAATAGTGAGCATCATTGAAATGAAAAAAATACGATAAAAAAAAAAAAAAAAATACTCACAAATTTCATTTTTCTTTGAGTTTTTTTTTTTTTTACATTCTTCCCTTGCACACTAATCCAATCTTATCTAGGTGGATTGTAGAAAACTATACTAAAATTTCAAGTAAAAATATTAATATTTGAAGGTCAAGACCATTGAAAGTTTATTAGAATTTTTTTGTTTCATTCTTGAGCCTTAGATATTAGTATTTTTACTTAAAATTTGAGTTTCTGTACAATCCACCTGGAACAGATTGAATTAGTTAGCAAGTAAAGAATATTTAAAAAAAAATCGATTTCGTTGAATTTTGACATTTTCAAAATTTTTGAGCTACCTCTACGAAATTTGTAATTCAGCTAAAATTTGGAGAGGGCTCTTCAAATGAATCAAACTAACAAATTTTCATGTGAGCTCGAAAAAACAAAAAAAGGCGAAAAAATATTACCACCCTAATGTGCATTCTCATTAACATTTTCACATCATAGGTAAAAATCATGATTTGTGAGCAATCACCTCTCCTGGTTATGGACACAGTCAGAGCAAAAGCGTTTGTCGTAATAGGATCCACATCAGACGATGTTTGGATTTAGGATTCACCGGTCTCTATTATATAGGTAATTTTTCAGGAACTAGATCTCCATATGAAACGAACCGAGATAACATAAATTGGAATACTGCAAGGATGCCGAAGATCAATTTCTTGTTTCCTCCAAATTTGAAACATCGAAAACTTTTCTAATCTACTTTTCAATTTTTAGGAAAAAAAACTTAACATATATGTAGAAGCGGTTTGTTGGCTGATCGATCTTCGAAATCGAAAAATCAAAAATCCAACTAATGGTTGAAAATATTTTTCAAATCACAGATATGCTGTGGAGATATATTTCTATTGACTCAGTTTATTTTTCACAGCTCTTCACTAGTATTTTCAAAGATAATTTGAAATTATTTGACATTTTGTGGACTTTCTAATTACATAAATTTATTCATCGGTAGACATAGTCTATATAAATCATCGTATGTATTTCAAATTCATTTAAAAAGTGCAATGAATCGATTGCATATCTGTGAATAATTCCATGTCCTGACGATAACTAAATTTGTGAACAAAAACTGAAAATTTCGAAAAAACTGAATTACTCAGCAACTGTTTGCTGAGATGAATCAGTAATCCCCAAAGTTTCGTTCAAATCAGTTGTGTGGTATATGAGAAACTACGAATCGCATTTTCGCGGTGAACGGAGCATATGTGTCAAAGCCCATTAGATTATTCGTTACTAATTCAGACGACCATCATAACTGCTGTCTTTGGTATACCAAACTGATGTATAGTTGACTATAACGTGTTTCACGAATGTGCAGATCAGACTATTTATCTTTTATATCTTTTGTGTATTTTACATGAATAATTACATGGCTAAATTTGCTGGAGCAAAAGTTATCGAAAGATAACCCGAACGCAACCCTGCTCTATGAGACTCCCACGGGATTAAGCTAGAGCCGTATACTCCATATGAATATACATAGATATATCTATATGTATGTGTGGTACATACATATGTACATATAGGTTGACTAGGTATGGGTCTAGGTATATATACATAGACTCGGTGCATCTACCGATTTCTATACGTACATACCTAGTTCTATACACAAACTTATACAATTTCATGCACACGAGGGTGCAGGTAAATTTATTGTCAGATTTACATAGCGTTACTATCGTCTAATTCGAGTATAATTTGGACATTTATTTAGCTGGAGAAGGGTTGTCGATAAGCCGCTTCCCAAACATTAATCTAGTAGTGGCGTATAGTGACCAGTATCAAGGAAGGCAGAGGTGGTATAAAATTGCCATTCAGTCAGTTCTTGATTCAATTTTTTTTTTTTTTTTATCTTTTTCATTTTTTTTTCCTCTCCGTTCTTTCATCCTCTTGTTTTGCTTCACATTTCCCTGTTCGAGCTAACACCCATGGTAGGTTCGTCGGACAAGCGAAACAAATTGGGTTTTTCATTATTGTTCATTTCATACCTCATTTACTAAAAATCGCATTCTATCAATTGCAGCCGTATTTAATTCAACTAGGAATTGACAGTAGATATAATCTTCTCAATATTTAATCTGATCCGCGTATCTATACTACTCGATAATATCTTTCAGGCGATAGAACAAGCCATATGTACCTTAACTTTCTCGCATGGTTTAATTTTTCTTCATTTTTGCTTCATAATAATTTTTCATCAATTCTTCAATTCCTAAAAAAAAAAAAAAAAAAAAACGTAATAGGAATTCCTTCAAACGATTCAGACAAGTTATATACACGTAACATAGCTATACACTACACTAATACAAGTTATGTACCGAAATACGTTGCGCCACGAGGCGGTCCAGCTGTAACCTAATTTTATTTACCATAGTCGATATTCGACTTTGGTAAGGTCGCTGGTGTTTTGACACAGAGATTAGAAAACGCAAATAGAAATTAAAACGATTTTTAGAATCAACAAACTTTTTTTGGGACGATATTATCTAAAGTCGGTCTAGCCTTAACCAAAAGTTCATAGTTAAGCTGTAATAAGTTTCAGATGAGAAACTCATAATACGATGATATCAGTGAAGAAATCCAGGGGACTTCTGCCTCTGGCAAAGCGGTGAAAGGCAAGCCCCTGGAATCTCTTATAGGCTATACCTGAAGTATCATAATTCGACCTTGGCCAACAATCAGCTGCATTCAATCAACAATTACTTAACTCGTTTATTCATGCAGCTGATTGTCAATGACACGGATTTTCGAGGGTATCCTTATATCTTCGTATAGGAGCCAATTCTCGGTGTAATCGATACACACCTGTGTCTATAACGGCAGAGACTTATCTCTTGAAGAACGATTAAACGTATTTTAATCTCCAATTTTAATATCCGAGAGTGAGTGTATGCATCGGAAATCAATTTTTTTCGAAGTAATGATATCTGGTTCTTGGGCATAGAACGAAATATCATTATTGCTGTTCAAAGTCGGTAAAGATAGTGACAAAACCTTGTTATCAGTCATCATACCAGTTTATTGAATTATAATCCAAAAAACTCGTTAACGATTCTGTCTTTTTCGGTATTTGATTATGCTATCGCGCATATGAGTTATTCCATAAGCTTTTTGACACATAGGCGTAATGTTCATCAATGGGGGGGGGGGGGGGGGGGGGGGGGGGGGTCCCCGTTGCTCATTATTTTTCCTAGCCTTTTTTTTAAGCGAGTTTCCCTTCTACATATATTTTATTTTTCCATTACCAGTGGAACTTCTAGGTTATTGGGAATATATATGGAGGGTAGAGGTAAGGAGGACCAACTCTTATGGGGCATCAGCGGCAAAAGTGTCCGTAAAAGTGCATTAAATAATAGTTCCAGAAGTACCCAGAATGGCGCTCGTAAGCAATCAGGGTAACCCTGGGTAACCAATCGCAAGACCTGACCTTGGCGATCACCACTGAGAATTCGGTCCTTATGCTACAGCAGCGCCGCCTAATTGACTCGATTTCACGGACACTTTATCTATACACGGAGTTGGTCCTCCTTACCTCTACTCTCCATAGGAATATGTGATAGCTGTGAGGTGAAGCAGAGTCGTCGCTGCGCCACTGGTCGACCGGTCATGGGCAATAAAATATTTGTAGAAGGGGAACTCGATTTGGAAAAAGATTAGGAAAATAGTGAGCCAAAACGGGCCTATTAATGAACGTTACAAGGTATACTAGCCTTGGCTCGATGAGCATGTGAATACATAAATTGAGACCAGAAATCGTTATAAGAGTAAATAAAAGTTCGTAAATACTTCAAGTCGTTTGATTATATCTCAGACTAGAGGGGTCTATAACATTTCATACATTTTTTCATATTTGATGAAAAGATATGTATGGTGGAGTTTAGTTGACTAGTGAAAGTTCTATATCTATAAGTTCTACTCATTGATCTGGTTTCTTTTTTTTCTTTTTTTTTTTTTTCATTTTTATTAAACACTTCTAGAGGTGGTATACACCTTCTAGATTCCATCTAGATTTATATGAGTTCCATTTCATGCCTTCTGAGAACGAGAACTCAGACCATGCAACGGTGTAGCTGATAGGGAATGATATCATTGTCCGTATGAATGACGATGACGTATCAGAGTTACTTATTTCATACCTTCACTTTTTTTTACTAAATCATTCACAGTTTGGTTTGACACGTTCGATCCAATTACGATGAATATTTTCAAAGCTGATAGCTGTGGGTCATGATTCGAAAACATTGGAAGCAATTAGCGTAATTAATATGAAAATATGAATAGTACACGAGAAAATTACTATTCGATGCAATATCATTTTCCAATGCTTGTATTGAACTCGTGTCTTATTCTATTCTTTCATATTACTATCGTAAATAACTGCTGCTGGTAGAGCAAACGCATGTAACTATATTTACAACCGATGGATATAAATAATACGACGATGATACGGAGGGAAAAAAAACATATCGCATCCAGTGCTACGTTGAAGTGATTATGTTTTCCACCTTGTATGTATAATATGTATATTGTACATGGGGAATTCCACGTGAACTCGACCAATAATTTTCCCTCACCATTTTCGATTCGCTGCACGATTTTTTGTACAATTCTACGATTTCAAAAAAGCACTGCTGAATTTCTTCAGATTTTTCCCTCCAACCGTTAATTTTCAATGACTATTCAAACTCATCTCGAAATTCACATTTTTTTAAAATCTCAAAAAATTCTTCAAAATCTTATTTTTCATTCCGATCATTTTGACACCCCTCCCATGATGGGACGATTGTTCCTTCCATTTTTTTTTTAAAGTACTTCTAACATTTTGAACAAACAAAACATTATGTTTCAACGTTTCGAAAATTCTCAAAAAATTACCGAGAATTCTGTGTTCAATTCCGAATCTTTTGACGCAAGACCCACGATGTCGCAGGACCACCCTGATCGTACGACCCGGGCTTTTGTACCACCTTCTAGGTGTTTGTGAAAAGATTCAGAATTGAACTCCGAATTTTTGGTCATTTTCGGGGATTTTCGGAACGTTTAAACATGGTGTTTTGTTTGTTTAAAA
Source organism: Tenthredo mesomela (assembly GCA_943736025.1). Classification (NCBI taxonomy): domain Eukaryota; kingdom Metazoa; phylum Arthropoda; class Insecta; order Hymenoptera; family Tenthredinidae; genus Tenthredo; species Tenthredo mesomela. Next base: position 39,525,926 of record OX031014.1, on the reverse strand, counting down.
TGTTAAAAGTGCTGAAAAAAAAAGAAAAATCATCCCATCATGGGAGGGATGTCAAAATGATGGGACGGAAAAATAAGATTTTTGAGAATTTTTCGAGATTTTTAACAAAATGCCAATTTTGAGATGGGTTTGAATAATCATTAAAAATTAACTGCTGTGCCTGTTGATAAAGTTGATTCCATCTTAAGGTGGTTCTAGCGCGAACGGGCGATTTGCGGTGGGGCTTTAGCGAGGCCCTCTATTTTTACAATAATACCCATGTGTGCCATAATGCAATGACTTATACACAGATTATTGATAATTTCATATGAAAATTATAATCTTATACCGTTGAATAAAAACCGTAGAATAAGAAAAATTTTACGTTACGGTCCTGCATAGAGAAGCACGGCAACGTCGCAGCTTGCTATCTCGCTCTCCCTTTATTATCTTCGTCGTACTTACCGACATTTCTGACAGCGGCCTACCTGTAGATTATGTGGATCGTTTAAAATCAGTGGTTTAAATATTATAAGAAATGCCGTATAAATAATTCATTTATTAATGAACTTCAATTGTTTTATTATTACGATGAAAAATGTGTCCTGCCTAACCTCAATCACAGATGTCAAAAGATAGGTTAGATGAACTCGGGAAATTTGTTCTCACGCATGCGCTCTGACGTTGTACTGACCACCTGATCTTTGCGACGCTGCCGATTCTCGAGATAGTTACTGAACCTTTCTCAACTACAAATTTTTCGACACTTTGACATTAAATATCTATTTATGGAAGTCGGTGACTCCACAGTTTTATGTTGCATTTGTAATCCTCATAATCTAATTGACATCACTCTAGTTTTTCGTCAACATCTGTTGCGTGAATGTTGAGATATTACTCGGCCCAAGTCTTCCAACGCTATTGCTTCCATAAGCCCTGTGTTAAAAACCCGATTTTCAACTATTTTTATTTCCCTTATTCAGTCGGTGACCTGGTCTGAAATTTCACGTGCATGAATATGGACACTTCATCTACCATATACTACAAGATTATTTTTTTCTGTTGCTGACGAGTTCATGCTAGAACCACCTTAAATGTTTTCAATCTATTTCATCCAAGACTACAATTCACTTTGGAGAAAGAACTAGATAAAAAGATATCTTTTTTAGATATTTCTGTTCTACATGTGGGCACTCATGTCAAAACTGATTGGTTTCATAAAAAAACATGGTCGCAGCGTTATCTTAATTTTGAGTCACATCATCCTAGGTCTTACAAGATTGGCACAATTTTCAATTTGATGGATAGGGGTATCAAGCTAGCTAGTCAGGAGTTGCATTCTAAGAATTTATCTTTAATCTACGATGTCCTACGCCGGAACAATTACCCTCCTGGTTTACTCAAAAAACACATCAACGCCAGACATAGATTAATCTTGAGTCGCTTGAGCTATAGCAACAACAACTCTGATGTTATTAATTTAAACTTAACTCCTACAAAATTCATCTCAATACCTTATGTCGCAGGGCTGTTTGAGCCCCTTAACCGAGTTTTTAAAAAATATAACATCAAATTTATTGGGAAAAGCGTACACAATTTAAACTATCGTTTTGATTCTGGTAAGGATTCTCTACCTTTGGACAAGCGGTCCAATGTAATTTATAAAATTCCATGTAGGGATTGCAATCAGGTTTATAATGGACAAACTAGTCGCCACTTACAAACTAGGCTCAACGAACACAAGAGAAACATCCATGATAATGTAGAACGTTACACCGCTCTAACCAAACATGTCGTCAACCATGACCACCTGTTTGATTATAGCGGTGTTTGTATTTTAACGGAAGAACCTTTGTATTACAAACGAATACTCTTAGGCCGTGTTCGGGGAGTCGCCTTTAGCGCTGTCAGTAATCTTGTGTCTCTGTCACACTTCTTGATTTCCCCAAGCTCCGTCTCTCTCTCTCTCTTGATTTTCAGCGCTTTAAAGCGCTTTAAGCGCGCTCCCCGAACACGGCCTTAGAAATGTGCAATATAGTTAGCCACCCTAACTCTGTTAACTTGAGACAGGATGTGGAACATCTAAGTGAGGTGTATAAGTCACTCATTACCAACAGTGGTACACACTAAATCTAACTATTGTGATAACTAACTAGTCAAGTGTTCTATTACTCTTATACATGTCCGTTTCTATGACACTATCTCGTTACTCTATGACATCACTATATCAGGGCCGTGTTCGGGGAGCGCGCTTAAAGCGCTTTAAAGCGCTGAAAATCAAGAGAGAGAGAGACGGAGCTTGGGGAAATCAAGAAGTGTGACAGAGACACAAGATTACTGACAGCGCTAAAAGCGACTCCCCGAACACGGCCCAGGTCTTTTCTTCTGAGACTTCGCCTAGTCCATACGTCTGAGTTGCGATTCTGTAACTTTCCGCTAACTCGCTAACTCGCTAACTTCGTCCAATCGGAGATCGTTGCGGCCCGTAACGATCTCCGATTGGACGCTCCACAGCCAACCAACGGTCTTAGAGCGAAAAGTTAGCGAGTTAGCGAGTTAGCGAGTTAGCGGAAAGTTACAGAATCGCAACCCTGGTGTTCTTTCCTACTAAATTGTAAAGGTTAAGACGTTGAAATGGGAGTTACGTATTTCCATTATACTGGTTTCCGGTGTCTACATTATCCGACCTGGCTTAATTAATTAATGTTTAAGGTATTTTCAATTTTCCTTTCTTCTGGTTTGTTCTTATAACTATTGTTCTTATAACTATTATATTTATTAAAATTTAAGGTTAACCCACGTGGGCATAAGCTGCTTGTACAGCTATATTTATATATATACTTATCTACTTATACAGTAAGTTCTTATTATAATAAGTTTTTGTAATTTTGACAGAAATAAACTGTTTTCGTCTGAAGAGGGCCCTCATCGGGGTCAAAACGTTACACGTAAATCTGTTTTTTGACTGACCTGCATTTCCAAAAAAAATTCTCCTACATTAAAAATTAACGGTTGGAGGGAAGAATCTGAAGAAATTCAGTGGTGCTTTTTTGAGATCGTAGAATCGTATAAAAATCGTGAAGCGAATCGGAAATGGTGAGGAAAAATCCTATGTCGAGTTCACGTGGAATTCCCCATATGTACATACGTAGATCAGAATCACACTCGAATCTTCGATATGAAAACTAAAAAGACGACGGAATTATTGCTCGAAGAGCGATTTTTCAAAATATTCGAATCTCATAACGATTTCGATTCACTTCACTAGTGCGCGCTGAGTGCACTTTTATCCTCTTCTATCTCCCATATCAAAGTGCGACAGAAGTACACTCAGTGTGCCATAGGGCAGTAAATCGAAATCGCTATCAGTTTCGCCTTTTTAGTCTCCGTCCCAATATATTGTTGTTAGATGGCAAAAAATCGAATCGACATATCACAATACATGCATAACGTATATAATGTTCTTAAGGTGATGTAGCACTTAAATCACCGGGATGAAAATTGCAAAATACGCCTTTACTTAAAAATGGAAGCTCGGATCGAATTTTCACTTGGTAATTCGACTTGTTACACAGTCATAACCAATATGCATTCCGTACCCCGCAATGGCTGTTGCGAATATTTTTTTTTTTTTTTTTTGCGTGCATTGAGATAAGCGAATGGACAAAATGCCGAACGAAATAATAATGATGATTTTCAAGTAAACTCACCTTTTCACCATAACGGGAGTAAGTGTGCGCTGGCGGAGTTCCAATAATCATACGTGTACGTGTGGCTCATTCAGGCACTATTAAAAAAACTAAATTGGTTTATCAATAAACTGTCATGTCTATATGATGATTATTGGTGAATGAATACGTAATATCTACAATAGGGCTAATCATTTTGGGGTCATATTTTTTGATTTGCCCTCGCACCCCTCAAAATGTGAGTGTATGAGGTCAGTATCAGCACCTATCAATATGACCACGGTGCGATTTTTTTTGGCGTGGCCCATTGCAAAAGTATTTTTCCCATTCAAATAACACGGGAAATGTTTTTTTTTTTTTTTATTTGAAATTTTATTCCAATCTAAAATGCCAATCTAAAATTCCAATCTAAAATGCCAAAATCAATACATATTCTTGTAGGAAATTAAACGATCTACAAAAAAGGTCTGATATGATTTTTCGCTAAGTCTACTCGTTTGAAAGTTATTGAAGGTTAAAGTTCAACCTCAAACGGTATATGACGACTTTTTTTTCGACCTAGCGAAAAATCGTATCAGACTTTTTTTGGAGATCGTTCAATTTCGTACAAGAATATGTGTTGATTTTTACACCACGATGATTCGTTAGAACGAAATAAAATTCCAAATAAAATAAAAAAACATTTCCCGTGTTATTTAAATGGGAAAAATACTTTTGCAATGGGCCACGCCAAAAAAAATCGCACCGTGGTCATATTGATAGGTGCTGATACTGACCTCATACACTCACATTTTGAGGGGTGCGAGGGCAAATCAAAAAATATGACCCCAAAATGATTAGCCCTAATCTACAATCTGACTTATTACAGACTTCACTCTGTGAGGCTCAACGCCAAAATAGTGAATAGCGATATTTTACGCGCCTCGGGGTCCGAAGAGAGATTAAGCGAGTATACGAGGCATAAATAGATGTTCTCCAATAATGCTAAGAGATATTGGCAACTTCGCAGTGATAAAAAATAATAAGTTATAGGATATGTATAGTATGTATATTAGGGTGTGCAAAAAAAAAAAAAATTCAAACGCACATCAACATACCGGGAGAGCATCTCAAATAGAATATCTCAGCCAAATATGAGCTCTTAATATTGATATTTAGAACTGCCTAATTTCGTTACTAATTTTAGTTACTAATTTGAGTTACTAATTTTAGTTACTAAAATAGGCAGTTCTAAATATCAATATTAAGAGCTCATATTTGGCTGAGATGTTCTATTTGAGATGCTCTACCGAAATTTCGATGCGCGGTTGAAAAATAAATCGTTTTTCCCAGAGTCGTATGACTCTATGACGCTATGACTCAATGTTTATAGGCGAATATCTCTTAATCGGTGAGAGTTAGGAAAATTCTATCTTAGTACTTTTTTGTAGGGCGTGAAATTTTCTATAAGAATCTGTATTCAGATAGTTTCTAAATCAAGCCGGTTACGAGAAAAAACAATTCGAAAATTTTCCGATTTTTTTTTTTCATGTGTTATTCAAATCAAAAATGGGAAAACTGAGTTAGGCAGTTCTAAATATCAATATTAAGAGCTCATATTTGGCTAAGATATTCTATTTGAGATGCTCTACCGGAATGTTGATGTGCGTTTGAATTTTTTTTTTTTTTTTTGCACACCCTAATGTATATGGGGAATTCCACGTGAACTCGACCAATGTTTTTCCCTCACCATTTTTGATTCGCTTTGCGATTTTTTATACGATTCTACGATCTCGAAAAAACATTGCTGAATTTTTTCAGATTTTTCCCTCCAACCGTTAATTTTCAATGATTATTCAAACCCATTTTGAAAACCGCATTTTTTAAAAATCTCAAAAAATTCTCAAAAATATTATTTTTCATTTCGGTCATTTTGACACCCCTCCCATGATGGGATCATTATTGCTTCTTTTTTTTTCAGCACTTTTATCATTTTGATAAAACGAAACACCATGCTCCAACGTTTCGAAAATTCTTGAAAAATTACTAAAAATTCTGTGTTCAATTCTGAATGTTTTCGCGTGACACCTACGATGACGGAAAAAAAAAAGGATTTAAAAAAAAAAAAGTATTTTTCGTCCATCATCGTGGGTCTCACGCGAAAACATTCAGAATTGAACACACAATTTTTGGTAATTTTTTAAGAATTTTCGAAACGTTGGAACATGGTGTTTCGTTTTATCAAAATGTTAAAAGTGCTGAAAAAAAAAAAAGAAGCAATAATGATCCCATCGTGGGAAGGGTGTCAAAATGATCGAAATTAACAATAATATTTTTGAGAATTTTTCGAGATTTTTAAAAAATGCCGTTTTCAAAATGGGTTTGAATGATCATTGAAAATTAACGATTGAAGGGAAAAATCTGAAAAAATTCAGCAGTACTTTTTCGAGATCGTAGAATCGTATAAAAAATCGTGAAGCGAATTAAAAATGGTGAGGGACAAACATTGGTCGAGTTCACGTGGAATTCCCCATATGTATATCTACGTTCTTGATATAAACCACTAGAAGATTCTAAGAAGATTATTTCAATTTAAGAAACACAATTTTCTTTGTTCTTTTTTTTTTTTTTTTTTATGTTTATCTAAAAATTGCTTGACAAAAATAAACACATATGTAGACTGTATACAGGTTACAGGTATATCAATTGTGAATTATTTTCATATACTTTTGACGTCGGTAAAAAATTTCGAGCTGATTGATCGATGTGCTGTAGTTCGTTACGCTTCGGTTGATTTGAACTTTCTTGTTTAGTGCAGTTCCATGTAGATTGTAGAAAATAGTGCAGTGATATCGCGGATTCTATAACTGCAGCGTGACAATCTAACCATGCAGGATATTCACTTTCTTTTTTTACCTTTTTTTCTCAAACCGCAGAGAGAGGAATTTTGAACGGATATATTTGAATGTTACAAAAATCTAATTGAAGCAGCACGTTTATTTTTTATTTATTGTTTTTTTTTTTTTTTTATATATTTTTCAACTAATACTTGGACCGCCGTTGCGTAACAACAGTCAAATAATTTTCATGTTCTTAGTTGCTCAGAGGAACGCTCACTGCATGGATAGGGTTAACGACCTAATGCTAATTATAGGACTCGGAGATAAGTAACCTTGACACTTTGACAGTGATTTATTTAGCTAGCTACATATTGAAATTACATTTAAATATACATATATACATGTATTGTATACACATCTGTTTGTAATTGTACCGCATTAAACGTGCGCTGCTTCCTTCCGGTAATATTTATTATTACGAAATTGTTTCTGTTTTCTGCTCTTTCTCTCTCTCTCTCTATTTATCTATGTCTCACTCTCTTGTACACTAAACGTAATGGATTCTGATCCGGACGAGTTGGACAGTTCTGGAAGCGGCCAATCGGCGCTCTGGATTTTTTTAATCCAGAGCGCCGATTGGCTGTTTCTGGAGTTGTCCGGCTCGTCCGGATCAGAATCCATTATGTTTAGTGTACATACATGCATACCCTGTACCTCGCTGTTGCCCAACATTGACATGAGCATTTGAATAAATTCTAATTCTAATTCTAATTCTCTCTCTCTCTCAATTATAGTAATCAGACTCAGCTGTTGAATACATTTTTTTATTGGAATCCTTATTACACAGTTTCATTAATCTTTCTATCAGTAGACAAGTCGAGTTGCAGGTGATCGTTTGACCTGGATTTAACTAAAATGAAATGTTATTTGAACTGTCCACTGATGAATAATCGGGTTTGGAAAGTGTGAGAGTAAATTCACAGCCCAGGTGACATACTCATGGCTTCGAGTCAAATCAATCGTCTTATTTTTCTATTTCTAAAAACGAACTGCTTGTCGTTTGGTCTCATGGCCACAGCGGGAATATACAGTCCGACCTCCAAATAAGAAACCAAAAGCCCCCAAGGGGAAGAGTTTTTCTTATATATCGCATACCCCCACCAGGCGCGCGCTCCTCGCTCACTACCTCTGTCTGTCTCTCTCACTCTTTTGCTTGGAATGGAAGAGTGGGGGAAGCGCTCGAGTGAGAAACTGGGGAAGGTTTCTTATTGCCGGGTTTCTTATTTGGAGGTCAGACTGTACTGCTAGAATTTAGAGAACACCGCCCGTAGATGGTTGGTATAAATAAAAAAAAATCATCTTTTTTTTTTTTTTTTGCCCTCATCTTACTACCCTCTCAATAGCGATATATGTAACTTATCCGCGGAGAAGATGCGACTTGGAAAATATGTTCGCTTCGGGGGATAAGAATTTAACAACTCGATAACCCGCGTCTATAGGGTACTATGATCCTCTCGCACTTTATTGACATCTCTAGCATCAAGAGACTCGGTAGTCTCGCGCCAAGTACAATAAAACAAAATATATATCATATAAGGTAATATATATCTCTAAATCTATTAGAGTGGTCCTTATTTTGGTCATTTTCGAATTCAGATTTCTTCGCCCCCCAGAAGAGTTCCAAATAATTAAAAAAACACATTCTCCAAATTTGAACTTTTTATCTCAATTTTAACACGTGCCGCAAAGCCTCTGAAGTTTTGCGTTTGATAAACATGGCGTGTTCACTGACCTTTATTCAGAATTTTGGCGCGCGTCAATAAGTACGAAAAAAATCTAATTCCTGTAGGAATCTTATCAGAAAACCCGATATTATTTTGTCAGATTTAGAATTCCAAATTCAAAATGTCGGATCCAAAATAGCGGCTGTAAAACATAAAAAATGTTTAAATCCAGTTATGGGTCAGCTTGTATAGGTTTTTGGGGTCGCTGATTTCAAATTTGGTGTCAAAAATATGAAGTTCGAAATGGCTGATCCAATATAGCCCGCTGAAATATAACAAATATTTAAATCCAGTCATGGCCCTTACGGAAAAAACCTTTCAAGTTTGAGGGTGAACCTTCAATTTGCAAGGTTTCACCCTCAATTCTGAAGGTAAAACCCTGAAATTTCAGGGTTTAACCTCCAATTCCTATGGATGAACCATCAATTGAAGGGTCAACCGTGAAAAGTTGGTGGATCAACCCTGAAAATTAAGGGAAAACCCCCAAGAATTGTGGAATATCCCTCAAACATTGAGGGACAACCTCCAACAATTGAGGGATAACCCTGAATAGTTGGGGGTCAATACTGAAAATTGAGGAAAAACCCCCAAGAATTGAGTAATATTCCTCAAACATTGAGGGACACCCTCCAACAATTGAGGGACAACCTCCAACAATTGAGGGACAACGTCCAACAATTGAGGGATAACCCTGAAAAGTTCTGGGACAACTCTGAAAATTGAGGGATGACCCTGAATAGTTAGGGGTCAACCCTGATGAGTGGCGGGCCACTTCAAAAGTCACTTCAAAAACCCTGAAGCTGAAGGGATCCCCATTTGACGGTTGTTCCTCAAGTTGAAGGTACCCCTCAACTCAGGGTTAGCCCCCAAGTTGGGGGTACGACATCACCCTAAAAGTTGAGGGCTCAGTTGAGGGTGATATTTTGAGGGTTTTTTCCCGTAAGGGGGGTCAGCTTTTGTATAGGTTTTTATTTATTTATTTTTATTTATTTATTTATTCAGTACATTTTTTTTTGATTGATTCATTTTTTTATTCATTGCCGGCAAATGAAGCTACCAATTTTCTGAAAATCGATCTACTGTACTGATCCACTAATAAATACGCAGAAAAACAAACTATATATAACACAGAGAAAAAAAAACCATTGTCGGTACCGTAGATCGATTTTCAGCAAAATGATAGCTTCATTTGCCGGCGATGAATGAAAAAATGAATCAATCAAAAAAAAAAAAAAAATGAACCGAATAAATAAATAAATAAAAATGAATAAATAAAAACCTATAAAAGCTGACCCATGACTGGATTTAAATATTTTTCATATTTCACCGCGCCATTTTGGATCCGTCATTTCGAATTTCGTATTTTTGACATCAAATTCGAAATCAGCGACCCCAAAAACCTACTCAAGCTGACCCATGACTGGATTTAAACTTTTTTTTATGTTTTACAGCCGCTATTTTGGATCCGCCATTTTGAATTTTGAATTTCTCCAAATCAAATAAAATAAAATCAGGTTTTCTGATAAGATTCCTACAGGAATTAGATTTTTTTTCGTACTTATTGACGGTGCGCCAAAATTCTGAATAAAGGTCAGTGAAAACGCCATGTTCGTCAAACGCAAAACTTCAGAGGCTTTGCGGCACGTGTTAAAATTGAGATAAAAAGTTCAAATTTGGAGGATGTTTTTTTTTTAATTATTTGGAACCTTTCTAGGGAGCGAAGAAATCTGAATTCGAAAATGACCAAAATAAGGACCACTCTAATATCTACCGAGAATATTCGGTGAAGGTAGACAGCCCCCTTCCTACGCCAAAACCAACACAGGCGCGCACCGCGTGCGTGAGGCTCGGCGGGCGGGGCTATTCGGCCAGTGATGCTTCTACCCAATCTTCCGCGCTATGCCGACTCCGCATAGCCCATCCGCGCTAACTCGATAAATACTAGGGGAGAGGATGGGAGTACCGCTCACCTAAGAAAAAATGCTAATTTTTATGTGTTGAACGTCAACTTGAAGTGCAAAAGACTATTGTAATGGCTTCTGCAACTATTTAACTCTTCGTTTTGAAAATTCAGAGCCGTAATTTCCTTTAGAATTGACAAAATTACGAAAAAAGAAACGCGAGACGCAAGTGAGCGGTTTTACCCTCCAGCGGGTAATACCGCTCGGCCCAATTTTAATACCGCTCACTCTCTAATACTCGGGTTCCGACCTAACCTATATGTAGTCAAATAGTAAACTCGGGTATGAAGGATGAAATTTGTCATCACAATGTTAAATTTCACTGAAGACGTTATTATAACACAATAATAGAGTAAATTAATATTATTATTATTGATATCATTGTCATTATTATTCACATAACCTCACTACGATTTTTTTTACTAATTTCACGGATTTAATACTATGTCACAACCATTGTCATCGCAAAAGTTGGTTTCTGATTGTCTCAACATTTGTCGTCACACACATTTCCAACAAAAAAAAATGATAATTTTGTTTTACTTAGGTGATTTTGATAATCCGCCGGTAAATATGCGCTGTCAGATGCTGAGCGGTATATTGGCATACAGCCGAGCGATATTACCCTCACCGGCCGAGCGGTATTACCGGTATCGCGCGGAGTTAACAAAATCATTAATAATTATTAATATAAAGAGAGATAGGAGTTCATCTTGTGATCAAATTACGCGGAAAAGTACCACGAATCGAATGACCATAGTTTGACGTGAAAATAATAATTTTGAAATGACAAAAAACTTTATTTACTTGTCCAGCAATTTTACGCTGTAAGGACCTCAAAACAGAGAGATGTTATTTTTTCTATTAAAAGTGATTAGAGGAATGAAATTTCCACAGAAATTAGATATTGACATTGGATCTTGAAAATTGGGAAAAAAAAACGAGTGAAAAAATTCCTAATTATAAAGAAAAAGGGGTGAGCGGTATTACCTGCTGAGCGGTACAACCACACTCTCCCCTATAGCCCATCCGCGCTAACTCGATGAATACTTATCTTAAAAAGCAATCATCACACTGAACACGGAAAAGAATGAACGCGAATAAAATGAATTCGCCTAATGTGAATATTTATTTTCAAAATTTATCAACGAATTTAAAATCAAATATCAATTAATTGGATCTAAGTATTGATTATCAGTGTTTAGGATCGTTATTTGAGACGAAGTTGAACAGGTAAGTGGAAGGTGAATCATTGAAGACAAAAATTGGTTTATTTATTGATTTCTTTATTTATTCATTTTTCAGAACTCGATTTTATTCAAAACATCTGTTCGGAATACCAGTATTCAATCTAATGAAAATTAAGAATTCGTGAGAAAGTTTTCAGTGTTTGTGTCAACTTTAGTTTAATAATAACATAATGAATCATTTGATCAGACTACAATGCAGAGAATGGAGTCATCGAGGATAAGGCTGCCACCCACAGGCCACGTCCTTAGGTCTGAAACAGAAAAATCAAATTTATCAGCGATTATTGGTTAATCGAGGGATCCATTGCTGTTGAATTATGGTGTACGCACAAACTCATCAGAGATTGAATGCTTGGGAATCGAAGAAAGACTACCGATGAGCCACTGTCGAACGTAGTATACTTTTACTGAAACCCTTTTCGTCTCAACGATTACTTCTATCGGAGAACCGAGTGCTGACACGTACCTCAGCGAGGATTCATAGCGTGCGGAGGGGCTTTGTTGCAGGAGTTTGTCGTGCGACGAGATAGTGTACGAGGAGCTACATTGCAAGGGTTCGTGGCACGTCGACGATATTTATCGAACATCTCTCACTCATCTAACGAGCATTCAACGTTCATGTCTCGTAGCAGGCGAAGGAGCTTCGTCGCAGATGATCCTAGTGCGATGAGGCAGCGTACGAGGAGCTTCGTTGCAAGGTTTCGTGGCACGTCAACGATATCCATCGAACATTTCTCACTCTAACGAGCATTCAACGTTCATGTCTCGTAGCAGGCGGAGGAGCTTCGTCGCAGATGATCCTAGTGCGATGAGGCAGCGTACAAGGAGCTTCGTTGCAAGGGTTCGTAGCACGTCGACGATATGCAGTCCTTCTCTGGACTCTGGCAAAGCCTCGCCGAACAAAAATTTAATAGAAAATGCTCGCCGACGCACTGCAAAATCTGACAACAAAGCTCTACTGTACGCTACCAACGTGGTACAAACAACTGTGACGGAGAGAGACCTCCTCCGCAAGATGCAAAACATGAACGCTGAATGCTCATCAGACAAGTAAGAAAGGTTCGATGAATATCGTCGACGTGCTACGAACCCTTGCAACGAAGCTCCCGTACGCTGTCTCAACGCACCACGAACATCTGCGACGAAGCTCCTCCGCCTTCTACGAGACATGAACGTTGAATGCTCGTCAGACGAGTGGAAAATGTCTGCTGAGATCGACGACGCACTTACCAACTCCTGCAACGAAGCTACTCCGCACGCTATGATGCCTCGCTGAGGTACATCTCAGCACTCGATTCTCCGATAGAAGTAATCGTTGCGAGACGAAAATGGTTTGAGTAAAAGTGTACTGCGTTCGACAGTGGCTCATCGGTAGCCTTCCTTCGATTCCCAAGCATTCAATCTCCGATAAGTTTGTGCGTACACCATAATTCAACAGTAATGGATCCCTCGATTAACCAATAATCGTTGATAAATTTCATTTTTTGTTTCAGACTGTTTTTTCAATTTCACTTTTCTGTTTTGAAAATAAGATGTCCTGAAAATAAATGAATAAATAAATAAATCAATAAATAAACCAATTTTTGACCATGTTGTCTTCAATGATTCACCCTCCACTTACCTGTTCAACTTCGTCTCAAATATCGATCCTAAACACTGATAATCAATATTTAGATCCAATTAATTGATATTTGATTTTAAATTCGTTGATAAATATAAATATAATAAATATTCACATTAGGCGAATTCATTTATTCGCGTTCATTCTTTTCCGTGTTCAGTGTGATGATTGCTTTTTAAGATAAGTATTCATCGGGTTAGCGCGGATGGGCTATAGTATTTATCGAGTTAGCGCGGATGGGCTATGCGGAGTCGGCATAGCGCGGAAGATTGGGTAGAAGCATCACTGGCCGAATAGCCCCGCCCGCCGAGCCTCACGCACGCGGTGCGCGCCTGTGTTGGTTTTGGCGTAGAAAGGGGGCTGTCTACCTTCACCGAATATTCTCGGTATATATACGCCGCGTGAGACTCAACGAGTCTATATACCCGAACGGGAGCAAACCGGCGTGGTGGGGGAACAGCATTTTCCTAATTTCTTCCTATTCGCGATATCCCGGGGATTGAAATAATTGTCACAGAATGTAGGCACAAAGAGCCCTTCATTTGAGTCCAACTTCAATTGAATCAGTACACGGAAAGCTGAGATATGATTAATTTAAGTTTCTGAGTACCCATTTCGTCTGTAAATTTTGTCGTCTCCTTCTTCAGACCAAATAATCCTTAAACCTATGTGTCTGAGAATTAGGAAAGAGTGGCCACCACTAAATAGCAGAGATATACTAAGTACTCGACATCAGCTGCCAGGTGGCGCTCTTGTCGACGCTGTTGACGTCATGATCGCGAATCGATTGCCCAAGACCTTAGACCACGGAGTACGGAGACTACGGACCATAGACTTATAGAGACAGACTGCGCTCTTATGTGCTGGCTGAAGCTCATATTGAAGGACAGCAATAATGCTGGAGAGATTCTTTCCTTCTCGCACTGCGTAAGGAATGGGGATCTACAGCGAGTAAGGGGAGCGACGCCGCACTATACTAAACCTGCCATAACAGGCCTGCCGTTTACCCCCACTACCTCACCGACTGGAAAAAGACAGAATCTCTCCAGCTATCGCTCTCTCTTTCTAATGAGTTCTTCAGGTCCTTTTATAGTAACGTGCAGTCTATCTCTATAAGTCTATGCTACGGACAGACGGACTCCCGAGACAGAGCTGTCAGTTCTGTTCATATTCGTACATCTGAACATTTTGCAAATTTCATTCTCTGTTATGCTTCCTATACTTACTTATTATGATAAAATTCGCATTTAAAGTGGAGGGCGAAATTATAACAATCTCTCATGAAATGACGAAGCGCGCAATTTTGAGGTTAGGTTATAGGTACGGTTATTGAATCGCATAAAGTTTAGTCTGTAACATGAATTAATAAGTGACAAGGCTTTCAATCAGCGTGGCAGGTCTTCAAAATATTATTATTCATTTCCAAATATTTTCGTATATATTGAATACGTCAAATATATCATATTTAGTACATGCACATAAGAACATATCTTTACAGGGCTTGGAAAGCAACGAATGATAGCGCGTGTCATTGATTCAGGCCTTTGTGCTTTCAACATATTTATATTATACTACCACATTCAACATTACTGCTTATCGAGGGATTTAGATGATATAAAATGCATCAGTGTATACATGCATTGAGATACTCATAGAAACAATTGGCAGAATGCTGTCAACTAAGCGAGCCTAGCGAGCTAGGATATAGGCAAACCCAATCGAGCGAGCGTAGCAAGCGATAATTAGGTGATCAAGCAAAAATGTTCAAAAAGTGGTGATATCAACCCCAAAAGCACCTCTGGTGGAAGAACCTTTCGCCAAGTACAATAATATGATCACTACCCCCAAAATAATATACCAACGAAAATTCCTCCTTAACAACAGTGGTACTATAAAAATGTCTACTTACAAAATGATTGAAATCAGATGCAATTGCCAAGTGCATATCCCCCGTACAATTATAAAACAGAAGATATACAAAAATAAAAATTTGGAGGTAGTGGTACTTGGCGGGCCTCTTAGAGATAAGTACGAGAAAACAGCCATTAAACTATGTCAATCATCCTGACGTGATATGATATATCGGCCCGCCAAGTACCACGTACTCCAAATTTTCATTTTTTGATATCTTCTGTTTTATAACTGTACGGCGGATATGCACTTAGCAATTTATCTGATTTCAATCATTTTGTAAGTAGACATTCTCATAGTACCACTGTTGTAAAGGAGGAATTTTCGTTGGTAGATTATTTTGGGGGTAGTGATCACATTATTGTACTTGGCGAAAGGTTTTGGCACCAGAGGTGCTTTTGGGGTTTTATCTATAGCAGAAAGGATATGCTTAAAAAGTCCAAGTCAATATCGCCCTATATGATTCACAATCCTTATAGATTGTTTCAGTAACAGACTGCCAGTTTCTCTCTCTCTCTCTCTCTCTGGCGGCAATACCTCTTAGACACCGAGGCCGCGCGTGCGCTCTCCCCCTCTTTCTCTAGTTCTCAGTTTCTTTAGGTTAATTTACTCTCGTCTGACTTTAGCTTAAGTATCTATTTTTAAGCTTTCTGTAATATACTCATGCATACTCTGTTTTTTCTCTATTTTTTCTGTGTACATTAGGGTGTCCGTTATTTACCAAGTTGTTTTTTTTCTTTGCAGCGCCCCCTAAATTTTTAGTTTATGATCTAAAAAAAAACATGAGACCAAAATAAGCCCTTAATATTCATATTAAACCGTGCCACAAAGACGATATATTTTCCATTTAAATAACATGGGATTTTGTCACTTTTTACATTTAATTTTTTTTTTTTCTGAGCAAATAAATATATAGCAACAAAAGACATATATTCTGGTAGGTAATTGAACGCTCTACAAAAAAGATCTCTTATGATTTTTCGATAAATTAACTTTTTTCAAAGTTATTAATGGTTAAAGTTGAACTTAGTTATTTTTCAAATTTTCCACTTTGACAGCAAAAGTATTACCATTTAGATATATAAATGAATTGTTTATATCGAAGAATAACTGGTTCTCACTGTATTATATGAAAAATTTCTAAAAAAAGTTTCAATAACTCGAAAATAATGTGATTAGACGTACATTATTTTACTGCGCTTGCGTGAGTAAAAGTGTCATTTGTTGGTAAAAATAATTTCTAGGTTATTCACTGTGCTGCTGGAAAAGTCTCATTTTATAAAATTTTACAAAAGCGTACGAAGTTTTCTGAAATTTCATAGAAATTGATAGCTTACAATTAACCTAAGAATTCTGGAAACTAGTACCAAATACGCGCAATGTAATACAAAATTTTGAATGTATTGAAATTTTTTTTCAGTAATTTTTTAGATAATACAGTGAGAACCAGTTATTCTTCGATATCAACAATTCATTTATATCTAAACGGTAATACTTTTGCTGTCAAAGTGGAAAAATTTGAAAAATAACTAAGTTCAACTTTAACCTTTAATAACTTTGAAAAAAGTTAATTTATCGAAAAATCACAAGAGATCTTTGTTGTAGAGCGTTCAATTACCTACAAGAATATATGTCTTTTGTTGCTATATATTAGGGCTGTACGATTTAACCAGCTTAACCGGCCAAAACGGTTAACCTGGTTAATTAGCCGATGGCTTAACCGGTTAACCGGCCAAGTTGGCCCGACGTTTAACCGGTTAACCGGCCAAAACGGTTAACTCGGATAACCGGCCAATAGGCTTAACCGGTTAACCGGCTAACCGGCCAAGACGATTAACCATTCAACTGCGGTTAACGGTTGAATCGGCCAAAAACTTTGTCAAAATTTGAAAATTTCCAAATTTTGGAAATTTTGACAAATTTTGAAATTTTAAAATTTTGAAAAAGTTTTTGGCCGAATCAACCGCTAACCGCAGTTGAATGGTTAACCGTCTTGGCCGGTTATCCGGTTAACCGGTTAAGCCATTGGCCGGTTATCCGAGTTAACCGTTTTGGCCGGTTAACCGGTTAAACGTCTGGCCAACTTGGCCGGTTAACCGGTTAAGCCATCGGCTAATTAACCAGGTTAACCGTTTTGGCCGGTTAAGCTGGTTAAACCGTACAGCCCTACTATATATTCATTTGCTCAGAAAAAAAAAAAATTAAATGTAAAAAGTGACAAAATCCCATGTTATTTAAATGGAAAATATATCGTCTTTGTGGCACGGTTTAATATGAATATTAAGGGCTTATTTTGGTCTCATGTTTTTTTTTAGATCATAAACTAAAAATTTAGGGGGCGCTGCAAAGAAAAAAAAAAACAACTTGGTAAATAACGGACACCCTAGTGTACATATATATTTCTTCTGCTCTGTACTATCTCCGAATAGTTTGTATTATTACTCAATATTGCTATGGGTATAATAAATCTATCTATATCTATCTATCTGTCTATCTATCTATCTCTCTCTCATGCAATTGTCTAACATTGTAATAGATATAATAAATTAATCTATCTATCTATCTATCTCTCTCTCTCCACCCATTTGTGGTGCATGTACTTTTCTTTCGTTTACCTTGTCTAACATTGTAATACACGGAGAGAATTGTTCTAGGAGAGATTACCATACTTTATGGTGGCCGTGAGCTATACTAGAACATTGCACGAAATTTGATACAAAGTATAGGAAAAAGTCTCACGAGTATTGGAAACATTAATATAAACAATGGTATATCAACGATTTTCCTCCTACTTTTTCCTATACTTTGTATCAAATTTCGTGCAATGGTCTGTATAGCTCACAGCCACCATAAAGTATGGTAATCTTTCATAGAAAAATTCTCTCCGTGTAGACATAATAAATTAATCTATCTATCTATCTATCTATCTCTCTTTCTCCACCCATTTGTGGTGCATGTACCTTTCTTTCGTTTACCTTGCATATTTTAATTTTTGTAAATGCAACGTAATCTTGTCCAGTATCGCTATGGACAAATAAAAATTTATTCTATTCTATTCTAATCTCCTGGTCACTTTCAAGTATCATCTATTCAATCACTTAGTCTCTAGTTAGACACTAGCTAATACTGTGCTTCAATCTATTGTCGGCGCAAAAAGGTATTACACGGAAATTTGCGAACAACCATTAGACGCAGAAAACTTGGCGCTTTCCGATCTTTCCAGACTCGATGCTCTACCAATTTTCCTGTAGAACTTATCGACGCCCGATACGAATAACAGCACATTTCAGATTCCGGGTGAATAAGAGCACGTTACAAATTCCGGGTGAAAAAGAGCACATTTCAGATTGAGAATGAAAAAGAGCACATCTCAGGTTGACTCGAATACTAGCACGTTTCAGATTCACTCGAAGACTAGCACAATTCAGGTCGAAGCGAATATCACTTATTAGCATGCTAATACACTTGCAAGTGTTAACATTGGAAATTTACAATTATGCACAAAAATTCGATTCAATTTTATCATTAATTCAATTTTATAATGAACCTACCTGACACTTGCTAATAAGTAATATTCGCTTCGACCTAAACTGTGCTAGTTTTCGAGTGAATCTGAAACGTGCTAGTATTCGAGTCAACCTGAGATGTGCTCTTTTTCATTCTCAATCTGAAATGTGCTTTTTTTCACCCGGAATTTGAAACGTGCTCCTTTTCACCCGGAATCTGAAATGTGCTGTTATTCGTATCGGGCGTCGTTATGATCACTCAAACAGAGGGGCCAAACCTTTTTGCGCCGACAGTAGTCACCTAGAGCATACCCCGGCACACTCATTAGTCGAAAGAGTCTAAGCTGTAAATCCACTTAACCCGTTCACCGGCAGTAATCCTTTTAACGCGATTTCTTGGATTTTGGTAGGTATGAGTGGGGATATGCAAGTATGAAAAGACCTGGACGGTCTTACGCAGTTGTTGCCGTCCCAAATAAACCGCACAACCCTTAGTTCCTTTTATTTCTCCTGAACGCTGCCCCTACCATAGCACTTCCAGGTAAGGACGGGTGAACGTTTTCAGGTAGACCGAGGGGATTTCGGGTCGCACTAATTGTCACTTAGAGCTGGGCCTGCTCCGAAGAGCACAGTGAGGCCGGGGTATGACCTAGAGTCTAGACTGAGTCCCACCCCAGGTTATTTGGGCCATGGTTTTTTCCTGCGGACTAAGGGCAAATGCCGGGACTCGCTGAGGAGGCCTCCATGGCATATCAAACCCACCTTACTCAGCCTCGCATAGGTACATACTTATATAAGCTGATACACACTGACCCACAATACACACACACTCTTGTACACATATATACACGAAAAACACACTAATGAATGCCAACTAGTCCCAGATTTAACGTTACAAATAGGAGTAGTCCAAATTATATTATATTATCTCACACCATACCATATTAGGGTGGTTCAAAAAAGACCTAAGTGCTCAGATATTGCTGTCCATCCGTGAATATGTTGTTTGTGATTTTTTTAAAATATTCCATTTTTTCTAGCTCTATAGGACAATATTTACTACTGCCTCATTAAAATTGAAATTTCGAAATTTTGCCATTTTTGACGATTTCAAAGTTCTCAGATCAAAGTGCTCATCAGGCTACCTCTAGATTCTCATTCAATGAGCATTTTGTTTCAAGACGAGACTCGTACGCAGCGTTGTGAAATAGTCATTGTCTAGTATTGGAACTCGACTGAAAAAATTATCGTACCTTCTAGAAAATTATCGTACATTTTGTATTTGGATATTATCGATGTGGTCTATTTTTTTTTGGTCGTAATAATTACAGATACGACATTATATTCATATCAGCATTGTGAAAAATATAATTTCACAATTTTATTAGAGTTCATTTTCATTCCGTGAGTCAGCGTGACGCCATCATGCTGCCACCATTATTGCTATGTGATGTTTGAATTTAAAACTGAGCGGGAAGTTACGAATTTGCCTCGGAATATGGAATCAAGCATGAAGTGAATTCGTTTTCTATATAATTCATGTATATTTCAGTCAAGCTGAAATAATAAAATAATGAAATAATAAAAAAAAAAATAACAATACGAAATAATCGTATTTTCGCGTACGATAATGAATCAGTATCGTACATCGTACACAGCCTGGAATTATCGTATGAATACGATACTTATCGTACAATTCACAACGCTGCTCGTACGATAATATTTAGTACTGCCTCGAAGACATTGGAGTTTTTTCAATATTTAGCGTTTTTTTAGAGATTCGATCGCTAGGTGTTGCTCATGAGACAGTTTTTTCTTACCATTATAAGGAAGAAATACAAGCAGTTTGTAGTCTGCGGGACTATTTTTACTACTGCCTCATTGAGGGCGACTTTCCTTTAAGTGAAATTAGCAAAATGAGGCAGTAGTAAAAATGGTCCCACAGACTGCAAACTGCTTGTATTTCTTCCTTATAATGGTAAGAAAAAAACCGTCTCATGAGCAACACCTGATGATCGAATCTCTAAAAAAAAAACGCTAAATATTGAAAAAACTCCAATGTCTCCGAGGCAGTACTAAATAGTATCGTACGAGTCTCATCTTGAACCAATATGCTCATTGAATGAGAATCTCGAGGTAGCCAGATGAGCGCTTTCATCTGAGAACTTTGAAATTGCCAAAAATGGCAAAATTTCGAAATTTCAACTTCACTGAAGCAGTAGTAAATATTGTCCAATAGAGCTAAAAAAAATGGAATAATTTTTAAAAATCACAAACAACATATTCACGGATGAGCAGCAACATCTGAGAAATTAGGTCTTTTTTTAACCACCCTAATACATATTCTTGTGGGAAATTGAACGATCTCCAAAAAAGGTCTGACACGATTTTTCACTAAGTCGGAAAGAAAGTCGCCATAAACCGTTTGAGGTTGAACTTTAACCGTAAATAACTTTCAAACGAGTGGATTTAGCGAAAAATCATATCAGGCCTTTTTTGGAGATCGTTTAATGTCCTACAAGAACATGTATTGATTTTTACAACACGATGATTCGTTAGATTGGAATAAAATTCCAAATAAAAAAAAAAGAACATTTCCCGTGTTATTTAAGGGGGTATCCCCACCTTTAAATGAGTTAACATTCTAAGAAAGAGATTGATATTTTACAGCGAATTTGAGAGTCTGATCAAATCCAAAAAAATCAAGAAGTTTAGGGAGAGTTTGACCCTCATTATCCATACTTAACATTGAATATTATTTTGAGTCTATTAGTAGTTACGCTGAATATAGAAAAATACAAAATTACTCGGTTGTCGCAAAGAATCAGTAGTACCGTTGGATCGATTTTGGAATTTTTGGTCTTCAATTGTTCAGAAGAGATGCCTCTATCATATGAACATAGAACTTTTTGATATGACTATTTTTGGTTGAGATAATAGAAAAAATAGAGAAAAAAAATTGAAGAATTAGAAAAATCTCAGTAAAAACTAAGCGAATCAGGCAATTTTCGCGATATCAAAAAGTTCTATGTTCATATGATAGAGGCATCTCTTCTCAACAATTGAGGACCAAAAATTCCAGAATCGATCCAACGGTACTACTGATTCTTTGCGACAACCGAGTAATTTTGTATTTATCTATATTCAGCGTAACTACTATTAGACTCAAAGTAATATCCAATGTTAAGTACACTGTAAAAAATAACACATAAAAATACTAGGACATAGTGAATGTACAAGTGAAAATTACAACATAATAACTGAAAGATTCACCTCTTTTACGTTGGTATTTACGAACACTTCGTATAAATACGAATAAATCTTAAAATCACCCTTCGCCTTGTAAAATCGCAACATTCAATGTTGGACATAAAGGGACCTACTTTGAATGTGAATATTTTACTATAGGAATTAGTGTTTTTTCTTTCAAACGTGTTAGCAAACTAGCGACATCTTCCACTCGGAAAACTAAATTAATTATTACTTTTACTAATTCACTTGAGAATTCGCGATGTCTGAGTGTAAAATATTCACCTTTAATGTGGGTCCGATTATGTCCTTCATTTAATGTAGTATTTTTACATGACTTTTTTTACAGTGTATGGATAATGAGGGTCAAACCCTCCCTCAACTTCATGATTTTTTTGGATTTGATCAGACTCTCAAATTCGCTGTAAAATATCAATCTCTTTCTCAGAATGTTGACCTATTTAAAGGTGGGGATACCCCCTTAAATGGGAAATCAAAAATCACGATGAGCCACCTCTTAATATTTAATATTAAGAGCTCAAACTTTGAAAGAACTTTTTTTTTCGTCATCCTGAATAATGTTTTCATGGTAACTAAGGAAAAAAAAATTAGGCTTTTTTTTGGCCCACCCTAATAATTATAATAATATTATTAATGATAATGAATGATCATTATTGTTAATAATATTATATAATTATATTTATTACGAATAACAATTAATTATTCAATTAATTATCCAAAGGCATAATTGGAGCAAAACGTTTTTTCCTTATACTGAAAAATGAGATTTTTTTACTTGTCCTAGTTTAGATCTAGGTGTGCGATATTCAGATGAAAAAAACTACAAACAACGAAACCAAAATTGGTTGCTGAGAATAAAATAGACAATCATAGACAAGAAAAATTAGGAATAACTGTGGACAATCAAACAATAGGCAGATAAAACAAGTGAAAAGGAGCTTCGGTCAAAATGATGTGATGTACAAAGGTCTATACAATTGTATAATGAATTGCCGGCGGAGATTAAAAGCATGTCGATGGCCTAAGTCTCAAATGTCGTAACCCACAAATGATAAATTTTACGAGAGAGAGTGAAAACGAATTATCTCTTGAAATATCAACGATCACAATCAGTTATAATTTTTTTCATAAATATTTAGGCGTAGGAAATTATTACAATTATGAAAATGAATATTCTGATTCATCATCAATTTTTTATGTGACTTACGACATTTTGCTTTCAACATTAAATGTGTCAAACGACAATTAGCAGTAGATAAATGTCAATCAATACAACAGTGAACATATTTATTAAATTCTTATTTCTTTATCACAAAAATACAATCGCTAAGCAAATGATATTTATTTTTCATGTTTCACTTTTACGTAAATTTTGACTCCCTTGCGAATGTTTTATTTGAGTATGTTTAGTGTTTCTCTTTTCGGATTTTAGTTGGCAACATCAGAAGTCACGACTCATAATGAATGAATAATACAAATGAAAAAAAATGAAAAAAAAATTAAAACAAATTATTTGTCAAAGATAAATAATATATAATATTAAAAAATAATAATGATATAATACCTATATAAAATTTTTTTTTTTTTAATTTGTTATTTTTATTTAATAATACATATAAACACGACTATAAGAAATGATTTTACGGTTAACATGCATTGACTTGAAGTCCTGTGTGAAAACACGAGAAGTTCTGTACTGTGGGTTACGACGTTTGAGAATTGAGAAGATTGATCACATGTGGGATACGACATTTGGTTGAACTCATTTTAAAAATACTTGGAAATTTTTTAAACTTAAAATAGTTTTAAATTAGACGTAAGATGTAATAAAGAACTTATTGCAGTGAAAAAGTTGCCCCATAGCTAGCTAGAGCATCAATAAATTTAATCAATCTCTCTCTCTCTCTCTGAGAAAGAAACACAAAATGAGGTAAAAAGAAGTAAAAAAAAAAGGAGAAAAATCACCAATATCATGATGATAATAATCGCAAGACTCGAAAACATTGGCAATTGGCACGAGAGTTTGTAATCAAGAGATGACAAAGCAATTCTAGTCTCTCGAGTATTTGCACGCGAGAAAACAGAGGTAATTGACCAATCAACATCATTTCAGATTCATCGACACTACGGCGATATTCAAAGTCCTATTTTTCATCTCTCATAATTCTTGAGACTATGCGATGATTTAAGGCTGTATATATCTTGTAATTCAAGGTTTCTGGTTTACATCTGGCCACATAGATCTGCAGAGAAATTAGTGCGCATAATTTAATCCGATTTATAATCAGGAAGTGTCTGCGAAGTGCTAATCTGGCATTTTTCAGAACACCGATAGCGAGGGATTCGTATAAGTATTAAGGGCATTTGAATAATTGGTACGATGGTTTCTCGCGGCATGTTTTAGATGCAGATGGCGTTTGATTAAGTCTTAGGATACTTGAAAGATAATTACTTTTATCAACGCGATGTAACCCCTTAATTCTCCAATCAACAAACTTCTTCGGCGCAGTGATTGGGACTGAAGAAGATGTTTAAAAAGTAAAACTGAAAGTATATTACTGGAAGAGATATTGGTTTCAGTTCTTTGATGTAACGACTGTTTATGATGTGATCCAAAGAACCATTGAACTAATAAACATTCAAAAAACTCAAAAAAGAAAATTAACTAACTTAACGACTAACGTAATATTGACCGAATGACCGAGTGACCGATTGACTAGCTTGCCTCCGGAGTGAAGCCCTACTGCGTTGAACGTGAATATCGTCGAGATATATACCTAAACTGCTCCAATCCCTACTCCTCCGTCATGTCAGTCGCGCTCATACTACATAACAAACATTAGCGTAAAACTTGCACACGCGTCCATTGCTTGTCTCAAAATCGGAAATAATGAATAAAAACGACATATTGGTTCACCTGAAAAAGTCATAAGCCAATGAGCCACGTCGCGATAATCTTGATTTGACCTTGACCTAACTCAATTCTTGTATCTTTCCAATCACGCCACGCCGTATGTATACCTACACCGATGCACAACTGCAAACGAATACACAGCAGGGTCGAATGCCGTGACGTATTGTATACAAGCCAGTGCTGAACCATCAGGCGGACCACGACGAATCGCTGGCGAATCCTCACGACGACTAATTACAACCTCGGATGATCATCTGTCGTTCTATCGCTCGCAGATGGGTACGGTTATACTGCAATGGCGAGGTCATTGGTAAATTCACGTTTCGAAAACCCAGAGATCTATGATACCTTTGAATATCGACATTTTTTATTATATGATTTTTTTCGGAGGAGAAAATCATTTTATATACGCATGTTTCTTTCGATAAACACAAGGGTTGGACGAATCGGTAAAATTGTACTTCATACACAACAAATTGTTTTTTTTTTTTTTCACTTCAAATTCAAAATGATATCGCTTCTCCCGCCGACAGTTCTGTCACGAAATACGTGTTGCCAATAGGTGGCGAAGTTTTCTCTAAACTAGACTACTAAACCAGCACGGACCTGTAACAACACTCAGCTTTTAATCTGGAAACTGGTTGCTGCGATCAATTTTTGGGTTGGCCATTCGGAATCCACGTAGATGGAACAGTTTTTGTTTCTAGACTGGCAGAAAAGGATACACCGGAATTATAATAGAAATATTTCTGGTAGAACTTTTCGAGTCAACAGATAATATTGTTGCCTAAGACCAAGCTAGGTCCAGGCTCTGGCAAATATCAGCACGTGTTATAATCTCTCTATGCATTCGAAATTGATTCAACAATACTTTTCTCTGAGTGCAAGTTACATGTTTGTCCTTGAAAAACAAAACTCATCGCATATGTGAGAAATCTGAATAACGATAAAGAAGATAATTTTCCCAGATTCCAAAAGCGGTTGCATTTTAATGAGGGTGCTTTATGTATCTTTTTTTTTTCTCTTTTTTTTCGTGAATAAAATTCACGAATTTTCGACTGATGAGACATGTTCTTGGAGTTAGAACCAGTCAATGTATATATGAAAAGTCCATGCAAAATGTATTCCGATAATCGTAACCTGACAACCGATTTTCGGATTATATAAGATCATGAGAATGAGAGTGTTTGATCATTCGAAAAGTGTAAAAAAAATTTCTGTTACTTATCATTCGATCATCATATTTCTGGATACTTATAGCTATGTATTAATGATGTCTCCAATAAATTGATGGTTGATATGATCGCACTATACATCAAGATGTTGAGTAACAGTTATTGGTATTGGGAAATTACGGACATTAAATCTTCAGTGCAAAGGCTTGTTTCATCGATATAATATATTTCAGTTGAATACGAAATAAAAATCACACATGTGTTGAGATCAACATTGCCGACGACTTTTTATCGGATATTATTATGCACTGCATAAAGATACAGAGATGTTAGTCTAAGTATAGATGGGAAAATCCAACTGTGATTTCGAATTAATTGCCATTACTACCGGTTCACGATGGTTTAGATTGTTTTGTTTTTGAATGCTGTTTGAAAGGTTAAATTACTTACATATTTTTTGGATAACCTTTGGAGAGTATAAGAATAACAAACCCAAAATTGCTGCAGTAACGACTGACTTGGCCACCGGTTTTCGCGGCTTGTTGATACCATAATTATCATTTGCAGGATGTCATTCGAAACATTTCCGATATACATATATACTGTATGAACTGTGCTGTTTTTGTTCAATAACAAAATTGGACGTAGTTGAGTTTCTGCACTGTGTGGATTGAGGAGTCGGATGCAGTATGGGCACATTTCCGCATCTGCATATATGCCCTTATTGCAATAATCTGGAGAAGACTCTGAGACGGCTTATTGCTAAACAATTTTTCGCAATAAGGTCACATAGCTCATATTCAAAAAATTGAATTTGCAGTCAATATGAGGTCTGTCGGTATCGGATGAAAATTAGTATATCATGCGACAGGTGCGTCAGAACTTTTCGCACGAGTTTCATACGGTATTTCTCGATACAGTGTGCGCAAAATGCAATTTTGAACACACGAACGAATGTTGCGGTTTTTTTCTCAATTATCTCGAATATCTTTCTTCGCCGAATCTCAGAAATCAGAAGGATTAAAAATTGGAGTATTTCTTCGATATTGTAAGTAATTATTCTTACCACTCGGATTCTAGCCAATCAGAGCGCGGTATTTGATGACGTGAAGGACATCTCAATTCATGATTATACTGATAATCTCCCTCCAGCTGTTGATGATCTACTTCTAGCTTTGCAATTGTCTTTATAACTGTCAAACGAGTCATTCCACGTCAGACCGGTCAAAATAAATCGAAAATTTCACTTGATGTCTTCGATTCTTTTTTCATTTTTTTTTTTTTACAGATTCTACGAGTTAAATGAATGAATCAAACAATTTTTCAAATTTTTTTTATCTTCAATAGTTTCAGAGTTGCAGGGAGCTGAATTTCGTCAAAAAGGGGCAAAAAACGGAAACACGCTGTCTTTCAAATGCTCATATCTGCGGTTCTATCCATCCCAGACACTTGGTCATGTGCTCATTTCAAAGCTCTTGAAACATACTTTCATATGGTATTTTTTTTAATTTTGCCATAGCAACAACTACTATTTGTTATGAACAAATATATTATTGCAATGCGATTTTCAAGGTGAAAACACGCTCTGAAAATTTTGAAAAAAATATGAGCGTGTTCCTCAGACAATTTCCTAAAAGAAAAGTAAGTTCAAAAATGGAACTTGGACGGAAAGCATTTTTAAACAGCAATTAATTTAAGCAAAAGCGTGGATCTACGTAACGGGCGCGCCAGCAGCGTCGCGCGACGCCACTTTCTTTTAATCAATCACTGTTTAAAAATACTTTCCATCCGAGTTCCATTTTGAAACTCACCTTTCTTTTAGGAAATTGTCCAAGGAACACGCTCATTTTTTTTTTTCAAAATTTTAAAAGCGTGTTCTCACCTTGAAAATCGCCTTTGAATAATATAATTGTTTATAACAAATTCGTTGTCGCTATACCAACATTTAAAAAATATATTAGAAAAGTCTGTTCCAGAGCTTCAAAACGAATACAGGATCAAGTCTGTAGGATGAATAGAACCGAAGATATGAGCATTTGAAAGACAGCGTGTTTCCGTTTTTTGTCCCTTTTTGACAAAATTCAATCCCCTGGAACTCTAAAACTATTGAAGATAAAAAATTTTGAAAAATTGTTTGATGCATTCATTTGACTCGTAGAAGCTGTGAAAAAAATTATGTCGAGTTTCAAGAACACAGTGTCGGAAAAGTGTCCGGTCTGACGTGGAATGACTCAAATACGTCAAAGAACATCGTGAATAATTTCTAATTTCTCTAACCTGCCGCTCTCTGCTTGGCCAGATCCGAATGCGAAAAATAATCCATCGAATACCACTCGACCTTCAAAATGAATCGGTTATTTCCCTCATGTTTTGATCCTGCGTAGCAACCAGCGAGCCGAGTTTTACACAAAAATCCCTCGCGCTGCGCGGTCGTGATTTTTGATCTGCAAAACTTGGCCCTCTCGATGTTACGCAGCAAAACAATCGGGAAATATCCGATAATTTTGAAGGTCTTGCGATATTACTACTGAAAATATAGCCAATTGATTATAACTAATCGCCATGGCAGTTTGAACGAAGAGATTAATTGATACTTGTATTCTAGTTAAAAGCGATACTAATTGCAGGATTGGTTATCCCCTACTACGTCCGCGTGTAGATCGTCAGCTTTATTGTTCCACGATTGAGTATAGCGAATGGGATCATTCTATAACACGCATCTCTACTAAGTATATTATAATTATTCAGTTCAAGGGCGATATAATAAATCTTATATGAGCTGATCTAACCAGGCATCTAGATATACAAGTTGCACAGCTGTAAAGGCTACATACCTATATACCTAAATCAGCGCCGTGCCAACGGGCTGTGCAATGGGGAAACCGCGCCAGGGCGTCACCTCGCATGGGGCGCTGTACAGTTAGTCCAAATCAATTTTGCCGGCCGAAAATGAAAAAATAAATATTTATTTTCATGAAACATGCAAGAAACATCAGTGCTCGTTTGGCTCAAACAGTGCTCAAACAACACATGGTTCATAAAAGTAAAAAGTTGCATTTTGTTTTTTCTTCAATTCTTGGACAGTCAAAATCAATAATCACCAGGGCGCCATGGAAAACTGTTGCCCCAGGTGCCATTTCAACTAGGCACGGGGCTGATCTAAATATAAACTTCGTTCTTTTCGAAGTATACATATATAAGGTTCATTTGACTAATATAACTAAAGCTATTTAAACTATCACGTCCCCATTCCATCAAATCCATAGACGGCATCAACTCTACGGGGCTGACGATGTAAGACGCAGAAAATCACTGTGATGAGATCCGTTGAACGATCTTATAAATAAGTCGACATTTTATCAAAAATATATTACTCGTTGAGTATAAGTGAGGTATTTGTTCTATGCAGAATGGTTTGGATATATTTTGGTAAAACGTGAAACAGACTAGTTAGATTTGCGAATTTTTTAAAGCGCAAACTATTGCGGTAAGTTCCAGCGTTCGTTTCTTTTTTTTGTTTACGGTTCCGATAAAAAAAAAAAATTGAAAACAATTGAAAAAATTGAAAGCAATTGAAAAAAATTGGAAAAAAGTAAAAAACGAAAAAACTTTGTACGGGTCCCACCACGCCCCAGAGGCCTATTATACCCCGCCTTACCCTATAATAGTATATTGTGTACCAAGGGCATAAAGTGGGCCTTCCCGCATGGAAATATATGTATGCGAAAAATATATGCAACATATATGTCGCACTTATAACATATATGTGCGCAAAATCCAAAGATGTTCGCATATATTATAACATATATGTACGCATTTACATATATGTATCCTATATGTTAGATGAATTTTACATAGTGTTGACATCTATGTCGACATCTATGTCGACATACATGTCACTACATGTATGTTGACATTTATATCAAACTTATAAAAAATACATGTTACTTATATTTTAGCGCAAAAAACAAATATGTCGCATATATTTTTCGCATATATATATTTCCGTGCGGGTTTTTAGACCGAGTGTGGAGTTTGCAGTACAAGTCGGAGGTGAGCTATCACGAGTCGCAGACGAGTGCATCTGCGAGTCGTAGACGAGTACTGCAACCACACAAGGTCAAAAAGCCCACTTAGCCCTTGATGCACACCATATTTTTTGTAACAGCACGATTTTCGCGTTTTTTCATTATTGTTGATAATTTTCTTGAAAATATGAAAAAGTATTTTAGCGGGCTCGAGTAGCGGGCGATAATAACCTAAAAACGCCCGCTGCTCGAGTAGCGGGCGATAATAACCTGAAAACGCCCGCTACGTCGAGCAGCGGTTATTATCGCCCGCTCGTCTGAAAACTGTCACTTTAGGCCCGCTTGATGGGTCAAAAAAACGCAAAAATCGTGCATGTGTTACAAAAACATATTTTAGCAACATTCCATAGTAATCTTACTTGTGCTGCCAATTTTTTTCAATTTTTTATATCGAAACGGTCCGAAAAAAAATGAAGCTGAGACTGGCCCAATTTGGGTCAAGGCTCAAAAAATTTGATATTTGACACAGGATTTTCCAGAATTATTCCAGATTTTAGAATTATGGCCAACGATATGTTCATTTTCAAAAATCATAAGGAAATCAGACAATTTTAGAAAAATTTTAGATAGGTTAACGGAGATTCGGTGTGGAATGCTTCAAATATATTCACTCCTAAATAAAACATTTAATCGCCAGTCGGTATCAAAATAAACGTCTCGCCTCTCTTGAGATGATGTTCGAATGAAGTTGCTGCCAAGTCTTATCTAATCGGTCCAAGTAAAAATAACCCACAGGAATATTATGACCCTGAAGATATCTGCATATCTGCAAAAATGAACTTTGGCAACCTGCAACGGTCAAACTATGGCTCCAAAAGACAATTGCCCGTACGGAAGTATATGGGGCATTCCACGCCAAATCGACCTGATCGTGACCCTCGACCTCTCAGATCTGGTCCGCGATTTTTTGTAAAATTCTTCTGACTTTGAGTAGCAATCACAATTTTTTTCAGATTTTTCAAAATAAATTTGAGCGCGTCCTAAATTTTTGAAGTTTTTTGTCCAACATCCCGATGGCCGTGTTACGGGCACCCGAGCTGAAGGCTTCGGGTGTCAATGTTTTATAATAATTTTAAGAGAGCAACCTCCGAGCGGCTGAAGATTACTCTCGTGGGTTTGCTTGAATTAAGTCCTAAGGACACCTGTGATTGTGTGGATTGACTTAGTGAGACAAATGAGTATAAATATACGAATAGATATAGTTTTATTTGGACTAACAGGGAAAATCCCAATTAATACTAAGTAGATTATGAAATACACTAAACTATACTAGAGACTACGTGAATTAGTTATAAAGATATAATAAATAAATATCGAAGTAATAGATATTAGATAGAGATATAATATAAGAATATAAAAGAATATAAGTTGAAATTGGGTGGCAGTGAATGTATAAGGAATGTTATATGGATGGCAAAGAAGGAAATGAGTCTACCGAATTAACTCCGAGCGTCACTCGAGCCGACTCCAAGAACCCACCGACTCAAGACAGCTCGCGCTGGATTCGATAGGTGCAACTTATGCCGGGCGTCTCAGCTAACGTCAGCTGTCGAGTTGACCTTCTGTTACTTCACGCCCTGGACTGCTTCACACCTTCGTCCTTCTGGCAGAGTCCTGTGGCCGGTCAGGTGCGGCTAGCAAGCGATGCTGGAGGGTGACCACTTTGTTCACTTTCGGTAAAAAAACGATTGACGAGCAATCACCTCGGTTTCCATACTCTCTAAATTCGAATCAGTGGAAAGTCACTGATGGCAGTGATAAGTATACCAGAATCACTGACAATCAGTGAAAATGTTACTGATTGTCAGTGATTCTGGTATACTTATCACTGCCATCAGTGACTTTCCACTGATTCGAATTTAAAGAGTAAAGAAACCTCGGGTTGCTCGACGGCGGGGTTTTCTGCAAGCCGCTGAATAGGTGGTTTCGGGGGTCACTGCACCCCTGACTCGTTTCCTGCTCTGCTTCCGATCGAGCGCGCGCGTGAAGGAATGCGCTGACTGCCCCTACTTGCAATAGCATAGACTTTGGAAAAATGTGAAAAAGGGCCGTTCGTAACAGCCGTGATCGAAAAATCTGAAAAAATTCTGAAAAATTCTGTGCCAGAAATAAACATTTTTTAACTAAAATTTAAAATGTCTGGGCTCTTGCTTCGACCTGTTTTTTTTTCAGCTTTTTTTGAAATTTAAAAAATCCGAAATTTTTTCCAAGAATCCTTGGCTATCGTTAGAAATATTCAAGCAGCAATTCACGGTGCATTGATCTCCGCTTATATTTTTTCAAGCATTTATTTTATTTTTTTCTGTAATATCAACGTTAAATTATGAAGAATTGAGAGCGATCACTGTTCGTGATCGGTCATGAAACAACTATACTTAACTACGTCGAAAGAAAAATATCGGAACAACTTCCGAATTCATAGTGATCGGGACCCATTTTTTGCTGATTGAGATTTTTCCGATACTTGGGGTTTCTTCCCAAAATTTGATATGGAAAAATTCAAAAGTATCGGAGAAATTCGCTAACTTCCAATAGTAGGGGAGCCCAATAGGGGATTTCGGGATTTACTCGAGCGCGGCAGATTAACATATAGGGAGATAGCTAGTACAGTGGTCGGCACACTCATTAGTCGAAAGAGTCTAAGCTTTTAATCCACTTAACTCGGTCACCGGCACTAATCCTTTTAACGCCATTTCTTGGATTTTGGTAGGTATGAGTGGGGATATGCAGGTATGAACAGACCTAGACAGTCTAACGCAGTTGTTGCCGTCCCAAATAGACCGCACACCCCTTAGTTCCTTTTATTTCTCCTGAACGCTGCCCCTACCATTGCATTGCTAGGTAAGGACGACTGACCGTTTTCAGGTAGACCGAGGGGATTTACGGCCGCACTAATTGACACTTAGAGCCGGGCTGGCTCGGCGAGCCGGCGTGGCCGACTCCTGAGCTAGTACACTGTTGAGTACCTCCACCATATATTAG
The DNA here is from genome assembly GCA_943736025.1 of Tenthredo mesomela. Lineage (NCBI taxonomy): Eukaryota > Metazoa > Arthropoda > Insecta > Hymenoptera > Tenthredinidae > Tenthredo > Tenthredo mesomela. The sequence continues at coordinate 39,492,977 of OX031014.1, read as the reverse complement.
CCCTTAATATAGGAACGCGCGTCTAGGGCAGCCGATCAGAATAGTAAAAAAAAAATCGATCGTTCGAAATACTCGAGCGCGTCAAATTAAGGTAAGGTGGGTTAATTACATGCTGAAAAGTGTGCAGTTCAATAATCTGACGATTTGAGCGTGACGTAAGGTCGTGGGAAGGTCACAAACTTGAAAAAAAAAATCGTTATTTTCAAATTCTCGAGCGCGGTCAAATTTTTTTTTATTTTGAAGGAAATAATTCAAGGATAACGGAAAAAATATAATCTGCCGATTTCCACTAGCCGAAGTAGCACAAATCGTCAGAAAAGTTAAGCGCGTGCAGCTGCAGTGAAGCCTGTATTCCCCACTCCGCGCCTCTGTTTCCCTTTCACTTTTTCTCGCTCACTATTTTTTATTTTTTTTTTTTTTTTAATTATTTTTTAATTTTTTTATTATTTCACTATTTTTTTTCTGTAAAACAATTGTCACAATTGAATGAAATAGATTTTCTTATTTGCATGTTATTTTCTAAGATTTTATTTGTCACATTTGATAATTAAAAAAAAAAAAAGAAACAAAAAAAATTTTAATTTTTTTTTTCAATTCGTCAGATTAAAAAAATCCTTCCAAATAATCGTCAGATTATGGGTCAACACGACTAGGACATCAAGCTGAATCGCCTGTATAAAAATCTGACGCGCTTGAGTATTTCAAAATGGCAATTTTTTTTTGCATTATCAAGAAGCCGCCATGAGTCTGCGTCATGTCCAAATCGTCAGTCTTTTGAATGGGAGCTTCTTTCGGGTTCACTTAACATCCCCGCTGAAAATCTGACGCGCTAGAGTAAATTTTTTTTTTTCCCATTTTCAACCCTTGCGTACAGCCACCCCCACCATGCAAACCGGCAGATTAACATACTTTCAATATCAGAGACACGTGTGGCGTATATGCTATCAATATCTGACGCGTTAGAGTATTTCCATGTAACTGTTTTTTTTTCACATTTTTGAGAACCTGTGGACGCTTCCCCCACCGCTGAAAGGGTAAACATTATATAACCTTTTTTTCTTCCTACCATCTAATCTTCCAAATCCAATAGGTTTCTACGACGACAGAGTCAATCCTCATTTAGCACTCTGGGCTCCCCTACTACAAGTTTGATCCCGATTACTTTGTGAGTCTGAAAATTGTTCCAATATTTTTCTCGCGAAGTAACAAACTTCTGGCGATGCACAATGCCAGAATGCAATACAATACATAATGCAATGTAATTCCTTTTTTCGGCCGAAAAATTGCCAAATACGGCATTTTCTAAGATTTCATCGCGTTAATTTCAAAAATAATTGCTATTCATACCTAATGGTATTAAATTTTATAAAAATTCAATTTCACACATCGAGCTACTATCAAATGCCAGATGCAAACACTCGCATCAAAGTAACGATAATGATGACGAAATCTCAACAAGCCAATTTAGAAAAAAAATAGACGGACTTCGTAGCCTTACCAGGAACACACATCTCCGGCTAGTTATCATTTCATGTGCCACAATTTTTAGAAACAAAGAAATCGGCCATTTATTGCTTAGTGCAATGCGCGAATCCAAGTAAAGGAAGGCATGCAAATGATAAACTACTCAACAAAATTAAAGGCCCCCTCCTAGCATAACCTGCCATTTCCAGACGCCTTGACCGATTCACTTGAGATTTGTACCAGGGCTAGTCCAAAGTGTTTCCAACTTGAGCCCAAAGCTGATTTTCTGTATCTTCAAGACTTGCGATATGGCACTCCGAAAACCAACCCTCTGCGTAAAATCAAAGTCACAGGTCTGTAGCACTGGGTTCCAACACCGATTTTGTGCCCAAAAAATGTTTGAACAACTTTTGGTCGAGCCAGACGATTCGGTCCACTGCTGAATCATACACCCTTGCCTATTCAACCCCTCCGCTTCCATCCCTCTATCATCTGGCGTTGGACAAAACATTTTGACACATTTTCGAGCATCGGAGACACAAAAGTGTTTCCGAATCGTTTTCGCGATTCAGACGAGCACTTGCAGCCCACCTGTCCCTGAGTAACTGCAACCAACCCCTGAACAACCCTTAACCTAGCAGTAACTTTTCACTCCCAGCTACGGAATCATAGGCTAGGCGCAAAATTGATGTTGGAACCCGGTGCCACAGACCTGTGACTTTGATTTTACGCAGAGGGTTGGTTTTTGGAGTGCCACATCGCAACCCTTGAAGATACAGAAAATCGGCTTCGGGCCCAAGTTGGAAGCACTTTGGACTAGCCCTGGTCCAAATTTCAAGTGAATCGGTCAAGGCGTCTGAAAATGGCGGGTTATGCTAGGGGGGGGCCTTTAATTTTGTTGAGTAGTTTATACTATGAAACTGTCTCATCTGAAAAAAGGCATGCGTACAATCGAACCTCATTGACATGATCTACCGAAATTGTTGAAAATGATTTCCAAAACCCTAAAAAGCGTTTTTGTCAATGCTTGAAGAAATAGAAACAGAGATCAATACACCGTGAATTGCTGCTTGAATATTTCTCACGATAGCCAAGGATTTTTGAAAAAAAAATCGAATTTTTCAATTTTTTGAATTTAAAAAAAAAGCTAAAAAAACAAACAAAAAAAAAAAACAGGTCGAAGCAAGAGCCCAGACATTATGAATTTTAGTTCGAAAATGTTCATTTCTGACACAGAATTTTCGAGATTTTTTTCAGATTTTTTTATCACAACCATCGGGGTGTTGGAAAAAAAATTTCAAAAATTCATGATGCGTTCAAATTTATTTTGAAAATCTAAAAAAAAAATTGTGATTGCTACTCAAAGTCAGAAGAATTTCACAAAAAATCGCAGACCAGATCTGAGAGGTCGAGGGTCACGACCCGGTCGATTTGGCGTGGACTGCCCCATATGTATTTTCAAAAATATATGTGCGTTCAAATTTATTTTGAAAATCTAAAAAAAAAATTGTGATTGCTACTCAAAGTCAGAAGAATTTCACAAAAAATCGCAGACCAGATCTGAGAGGTCGAGGATCACGACCCGGTCGATTTGGCGTGGACTGCCCCATATGTATTTTCAAAAATATATGTCTTATACAAACGAGGCATATATTTTCTGATTTTAAACTGAATATATAAAACATAGGTAACTCTTGGCCGCTTTTTTTACATTCAATATATATTTTTAATATATTTATCCCATAATTGAAATACATGCAATATATATACAGGGTGTAAATCTTAACTCTGTACATACTTATAGGGTGTGTAGGGGGTGCCAATACAAGCCTTTTGAGGTATGACACCCATGGTCGGAAACTCATCCTAACCACTGTGGAGGGCTTTGAAGGATATGGTACCGTGCACGCTTGATCGTACTTCAATGAATCAGATGTGATCACTTTCGACCCAAGATTTTATTCAGCCGTAGACAACAGTATAAATGTTCTTGCGTGAAATGAACAAAACGATAAACTTGGAAATAAAAAAATAACGAAACAATTTCCGGTGCTTTTAAACAGAATTTGAAAAAGTTATGGAAAACGAAAAGCCTAAGTGTGCCAAACCCCATTTCGTTTTCCATAACTTTTTCAAAATCTGTTTACAAGCACCGGAAATTGTTTTGCTATTTTTTGATTGCCAAGTTTATCGTTTTGTTGATTCCACACAAGAACATTTGTACTCTTGTCTGCGGCTGAATAAAATCTTGGGTCGAAAGTGATCACATCTGATTCATTAAACTACAGTCGAGCGTGCACGGTACCATATCCTTCAAAGCCCTCCACAGTGGTTAGGATGAGTTTCCGACCATGGGTGTCATACCTCAAAATGCTTGTATTGGCACCCCCTACACACCCTATAAGTATGTACAGAGTTAAGATTTACACCCTGTATATTTGCGAAATATATGGGGTGTATAATTATTATACAATGAGAATATATTTTTAGTATATGAAGAATTCCACGCCAACTTGACCAATGAATTTCCCTCACCATTTTCGATTTGCTTCAAAAAAATTCTACAATTGTCCAAGTACTAAAACGGTCCCTTGAATTTTTTCAGATTTTTTGATCGACCCGTTTTTTTTTCATGAATTTTAAAACTATCAAATATTTTGACACTTTTTAAAAATCTCAAAAAATTCTCAAAAATCTCATGTTCCACTGCGAACATCACGCTACTAAGTCCATGATGGCGCGAATTTGTCTTCTATTTTTTTTTCAACGTTTTTAATATAAACCTTGATAAAAAAAACTTGATAAAAATGTTAAAAACGATGAAAAAAAAGAAAAAAAATCGCACCATCATGGGATTAGTGGCGTAATGTTCGTAGTGAATCATAAAATTTTTGAGAATTTTTTGAGATTTTTGAAAAGGGTGGAAATATTTGGTAGTTTGAAAATTCATAAAAGAATAATGGCTCAATCCAAAAATTGGAAAAAATTCAGGAGACCGTTTTCGAGTTGGGACAATTGTAGAAAACATTTTGAAGTAGATCGAAAATGGTGAGAGAAAATCATTGGTCATTTCAGTCATGTTTTTATATTAAAAAAGTTGAAAAAAATAGAAGAAAAATTTGCGCCATCATGGACTTAATGCGTGATGTTCGTAGTGGAACATGAGATTTTTGGAAATTTTTTGAGATTTTTAAAAAGTGTCGAAATATTTGGTAGTTTGAAAATTCATGAAGAAAAAACGGGACGGTAAAAAAATCTGAAAAAATTCAGGGGACCGTTTTAGTACCTGGAAAATTGTAGAATTTTTTTCGAAGCAAATCGAAAATGGTGAGGGTAATTCATTGATCAAGTTGGCGTGGAATTCCCCATATACATGACGTATTCCACGCCGCTTCGAACGGTCAAAAAAATCACCGATTCCGAAAAAATCATAATTTGGTCCTCGAACACAACTATATCGAAAGAATTTTTGTGAATTTTTTCAGAATTTTCGGATTGCATCTGTGGATTTTTTCCAAATTCCAATTTTTCCTACAAACTCCCGTATCTCAAAAGTGTAAGATTCTACAAGAAAATTTATGAGACATAAAAGTTGCAGTTTCGAATCAATTTTCTGAAAATTTTTATTTCGGAATTTCTCGAATCCCAAAAATACCAATTTTTATCAAAAATACACAAAAATTGGTTTTTCAATCAATACATCACTTTTGATCTGCCTCAATAATTTATAGAAAATACTCTCAAGTGTTGACAACATTCGTATGTTGTTTTTTTTAGATGGTTGGCTCAATTGTTTGGAACGTATTTATTCATTCTTTTTTTTTCGAAGGTATGCTTTATTAATTCCTTTTTACGAAAAAAAAAGAATTAATACAACATACGTTCCAAAGGATTGAGCCAACCATCTCAAAAAAAAAATGTACGGTTGTTGTCCACACTTAAGAGTATTTTCTGTAAATTATTAAGGCAAATCGAAAGTGAGGTATTGATTGAAAAACCAATTTTTGTGTATTTTTGATAAAAATTGGTATTTTTGGGATTCGAGAAATCCCCAAAAAAAATTTTTCAGAAAGTTGATTCGAAACTGCAACTTTCATGTCTTATAAATTTTCTTGTAGGATCTTATACTATTGAGATACGGGAGTTTGTAGAAAAAGCTGGAATTTGGAAAAAATCCACAAATGCAATCCGAAAATTCTGAAAAGATTTCACAAAAATTCTTTCGATATATTTGTGTTCGAGGACCAAATGACGATTTTTTCGGAATCGGTGATTTTTTTGACCGTTCGAAACGGCGTGGAATACCTCATATATTTTATAATCGAGGGATATATACAGGGTGGTCCATTTTAATTTACGCAGGCGAATATCTCGTAAACTAACAGTTATAAAAGAAAAAGTTTTATACAAAACTTGAAGGGTTTCGAGGGGGAAAGATAATGCTGATATGTGTTGACTTGTGGAGTTCGCCAATTCCGAGATTTCGCAAGCAACTTCGGATTTTAGATAGGGAACACATGTTTTGGTTGGGGGCATCTAATAGCGCGATCAAAGACTCATTCAAACACGCAAGCAAAAAGACTTGGAAAAAAAAAATTTTGCAAAAAAAAGGGGCCGGTTTAGAATTCCGAAATTTCAAAGCTCCGAACGGTCAAATTTCCGAATTTATTGTGAACGATTTCGAATTTTCAGAAAGACTAAAGTTTAGAAAATTAAAATTCCGAATGGTCAAAATGTAGATAGCTCAAGACTCCGACAGTCCGATGTTCCGAAAGTCCAAAATTCCGAAAGTCTAAAATTCCGAAAGATCGAACGTGTTCTTAACGTGTTGACTAAACGACGTGCGACAGCTTGATGTTCAAGTTTCGGATTTTTGGCCTTTCGGATCATTGAGTTTTCGGAGTCTTGACCTTTCGGGTCTTTAGCTTTCGGAATTTTTTAAATCGGTTACATAGACTTTCGGTGAAATACCCTTTCTGAACCCTGTGAGTTCGTTGCACTAAGCTTCGGAAATTTGGCCGTTCGGAGCTTTGAAAATTCGGAATGAATGAGCTTTGAAAAAGAAGACGGATCGCATGGTAAAATTTTTGTCCGTAAAGTGTAAGTGGTTCCAAAACTTCCTTTTCCACACGGCGTGCGCAAAGTTCAATTTTGTGCACGCTTCGCGTGCATAAGATTCAACTTACCGCGCGCTGTGTTGAAAAACGAGGTTCGATACACGTGCGAAAGATGATTCTCGACTCGTGTGATCATCACCCTCGCTTCGCTCGGGCGAAAAACTTCACACTCGTCCGAGAATCAACACTTTCGCACTAGTATCGAAAAGTACTATTTGTTTATTTTGCATTTAACACACATAAAAATCTATTTTCGCAAAGAAGAAAAACAAAAAAAAAAAAACCAACATAAAAAAAAAAATAAAATAAAAATAACACAAAAAAAAAGTTTCGTAACCACTTAGCCGGGACATAAGACATTTTTCGAGCCGGGAATCTCTTTGTCTTGACGAGAACTATCCGTTCGAAAGGTAGCAAAAAAAAAATTTTTTTGTACCACACCCTAATGTATATGAGGTATTCCACGCCGTTTCGAACGGTCAAAAAAATCACCGCTTCCGAAAAAATCGTAATTTGGTCCTCGAACACAACTATATCGAAAGAATTTTTGTGAATTTTTTCAGAATTTTCGGATTGCATTTGTGGATTTTTTCCAAACTCCGACTTTTTCTACAAACTTCCGTATCTCAAAAGTATAAGATCCTACAAGAAAATTTGTGAGACACAAAAGTTGCAGTTTCGAATCAACTTTCTGAAAAAATTTTTTTGGGAATTTATCGAATCCCAAAAATACCAATTTTTATCAAAAATACACAAAAATCGATTTTTCAATCAATACGTCACCTTCGATTTGCCTCAATAAATCACAGAAAATACTCTCAAGTGTAGACAACAACCCTGTATTTTGGTTGAGATGGGTGGCGCAATCGTTTGGAAGATATGCTTTATTAATTTTTTTTTTCTGAAATTTTTTTTTTTTTTCTGAGAAAAAAATTAATAAAGCATATCTTCCAAACGATTGCGCCACCCATCGCAACCAAAATACAGGGTTGTTCTCCACACTTGAGAGTATTTTCTGTGATTTATTGAGGCAAATCGAAGATGACGTATTGATTGAAAATCGATTTTTGTATATTTTTGATAAAAATTGGTATTTTTGGGATTCGATAAATTCCCAAAATTTTTTTTTCAGAAAGTTGATTCGAAACTGCAACTTTTGTGTCTCATAAATTTTCTTGTAGGATCTTATACTTTTGAGATACGGAAGTTTGTAGAAAAAGTTGGAATTTGGGAAAAATCCACAAATGCAATCCGAAAATTCTGAAAAAATTCACAAAAATTCTTTCGATATAGTTGTGTTCGAGGACCAAATTACGATTTTTTCGGAAGCGGTGATTTTTTTGACCGTTCGAAACGGCGTGGAATACCTCATATGCAATATGTAGACGAAAGATATTTGAGGTATACAGGGTGCTCCATTTTAACCGCCGCAGGCGAATATCTTGAAAACTAACAATTATGAAAGGAAAAGTTTCATACGAAACTTGAAGGGTTTCGAGGGGCCAAGATAATGCTAATATGTGTTGACTTCTGGACTTCGCCAATTCCGAGATTTCGCAAGTGACTTCGGATTTTAGATAGGGAACACATGCTTTGGTTGGAGGCAGCTGATAGCGAGATCAGAGACTAATTTAAATACGGAAGCAAAAAAGAATTGGAAAAAAATTTCGCAAAATTCTTTTTTTTTCGCAAAAGATTTTTTTGTCACTAGCTTTCGAACATATATTCATTGTTCATCACCCTCGGTCAAGACTTGACTTGCAAATTCTAATATTGGAAAGTTTGCAGGTACCAGATTAGTAAAAAAATTCCTAGACCAATAACGCAAACAATTAAGGGGACATATACACCTTAAACTACGAAATTAGCGACGTCATTTTCACAGAAACACAGTTGATAGGAGAACACATTTAATTTATTGTAGTTTATCCCTAGTGCAGAGTTATCTTTTGGGATTATTTTCCTGGGTGTACAAATATCCTAACTATATTAGGAAGGCCATTTCAGCCCTGTAAAGGAATCTCCATGTTTTTGTGACTGCATCACGTTGTGCACGATTGCGATGCCATCTTTCATCCGAAATGATCGAGGTTTCGCATGAATAAAGTGGATAGTTATGCGCATGGATTCCACCAACAATATTTAGAATTCGAACATTTTTGATAAACTTTGTCATCCCATATTTGGCAGAGTACTTATATGATCACTATGTTTATCGATTGTGGAACAAAATTCGGAATGAAATTTCTCGGTATTATAGCTGAAATCCACGCAGGGCAATGATATCAAGTAGCCTACGAAGCTTGGACCTTGAGATTTCAACGGTTCGCGAGTAATCATGCACAACCGACAAAATATTAGAGTTTCGAGAAAAACGCTGTTGAAAATCGCACTCGAGCTATTTGTTGTTTCTAGTAGATTTCACGAACTAACCTTATCTGAAACTCTCCAGCAGCATACATTCGCCCTTTCTGAGTGTTGGATGCTTCATCTAATGGAAAAAAAAGCAACGGTGTCTCTTATCCACGTGTTAGCATCCGTATTACTATATGTTCACGACTTAACACCCGGAAAAAAATTGTCTTGAATCAAGTCAGTTTAAGGATTGGTTCAAGTATTAAACTACTTGATTCAAGTAGTATATCATTTCTCATATCATTCCAAAATTCAGACTTGTTATAAGTAGAAAACAGTCTCAATTCAAGAAACAAGGCCTCAAGTCACCGAACTACGTGATTCGAACCGGAAAAAAGACTTGATTCACCCAGAAAACCGGCATGTTTCAAGTAGTATAACTAATTGGCCTTCGGTCCGAAATTCGGACCCCCATAAGTAGATAATCGACGTGATTCATGAAACACGGCGTCAATCCACAAGCTACTTGTTTTAAACCGAAAAAAGGTTTGATTCATACCGGAAATCGGCATGTCTTGGGTAGCATCCGTATTTGTTTTACCAGGTGGACATTGAGACTGAACGTCAGTAAAAAGGCGATTTACTTCACTCAGTGTGATTATGGACGTTTTACCCACGCTTTGCGTGGTTAAAACCCCCATTTTCACACTTTGTAGAATAAAATTTGGTACAGTACTCGACGGAAAAACTTCTTCTGATCTCGTGTGATCGCAACACTCGCCGTCGGTTCGTGATGCAACCTCACACTCGTCAGAAAAAATTATTTGAAGAGAAATGCTAACTGATGCTCAATGAAATAGTTTGTTAAAAAAATCATTCAATCCAAAGGAAGATGGGAACAATCGAAAAAAAAGTAATTTGACTCATTCTTCATGTAAATTTTACTTTCTTAATATCATTTTATTTATATACCGAAACAATACTGATTCTAATTTTTAAATTTTTTATTCCAAAGTTATATTATAATTATAATTTATGACGAAGAGTTATCTGGTCATTTTTTTTTTTTTTTTTTTTTTCCGATTTTGTCCCCATTACCGGCTTTGCCCCACCTCCCCCTATACGATTCATAACAATTCCAAAATCAAATCCTTTGGGGCGTTTATGTTTTTATGCAAAAAATCACGCAAATGTGCACCATTTAGTACTCCTCTTTATTGGATAGAGAAAGAGAAAGAGTACAGCCAGCCACTCAAAGAGTAGAAGTAGAACCAAAGAAATGTGCGCTATCTGTCTCGCAAAGTGAACAATCAGATTTTGACCCAACCTTCCCTCCGTCATTCAAAAAATCTTCTGAATATATATGGGCATATCCATGGAATTTTTAACTTTTGAGGTATAAGAATAAATTTCAGAAAAATTGACGGCACGCCTATAAAACTAGAATGATCTGTGTTCTTGAGTCTCAGTATACACGAAAAAAATTAAAATAATTCATTTTCAAGGCTCGGTCAAGTTCTGATGGAGGAAAAATTAAAATTCAATTTTCTTTTTGAAATAATCTTTGAAAAACTATTTTTTTGATCGAATTTGCGCTCCGGTTCGACGGCGGCTAGAGTCTTACGCGTATAATAAACGAAAAAAATGGAATAAAATTGAAAAAAAAAAAAAAAACAGAAATCAAACAGAAATTGAAATAAAAAAAAATTAATGAAAATGAATAAAAAATAACTACTCGTGCTGTTTAAAACGACATTTGGGATACTGCACGTAAAAGATATGTTTGTAAACATTTTTTCAACAACTATGAAAATTGATGATTTCTGAAAATATTTACTCGTTTGTATTTATCTCTTCGAAATATGCATAAAAATAGCGACCGATTTGATAATATACTTCTTATTACGAATTTTAACAATTACTATTGCTTGGAATGAGATCGCAATCAAAATACATGTGTGCCAGCTGAAATAGTGATTTTTTTCTTCGAATTATTCTTCAGATAGTCATTTTCAAAAGCTTGAAACTTTTTTCAGGTTCTGGGCACACTTTCCGGTCAGGTACCTTTTTATAGCTTAAGATAAGTAGAATAAGATACTTTAAGGTCACTCGTTCAAATGGATCGGTCAAAAAGTTGTAATTAAAAAAGTAAAATCATCTTCAATTCAAAAAATGTCGTCATCGCTATTTCATTAATTTTTGTTATAGCTCTCCTGACCGGCACAGTTATCTGTCCCACATTTTCCTATTGTTTACGTGTTCACAATTAATGAAAAAAAAAAATTAAGTTGCTATCATCTTCGGTCAACAAGTTATAGCAGTTTAAATAAAAAAAAGTGCTCCATGCTCACAGTGACTTGTCATTTTCTCGACGATTTTTGTACTCATAACATGCGGAAATGAATTTAAATATACTAGAACATCACAGTTACCTTTGAGAAAAAGTATTTGTCAATCGAAAACACCCTTGGGGTCTCAAATTTGTACTTGAAATGGAGACAACTACTATCCCTCACAAAAGTTAAAAATTCCATGGATATGCCCATATATACGTCAATTCCCTTCGGCCTTCACGTTAGAGAATATTAAACAAAAATTCATATTTTAGTTGAATTTACATCTTTTTTTTTCACCGCTCGGTTACTGAAATTACACACTTTTTTGTGTACCTTCAATCGTTTTCGAGAGTAGAGCGATTTCTCTCAAAAATGCTAAAGGTGGGATTCAAATTGTGAAAAAGCATGAATCAAGCCGAAAAAGAATACTCGAATCAAGCCGAAAAAAAATTCTTGAATCAAGCCGAAAAAATACTTGGATCAAGTCGGGATTTCGACTTGAGATTTTTGAAGGAGGCATGATTCAAGCTGTCTCCAGCGGCTTGAATTGTGTCGACCCCCGACTTGATTCATGCCGTTTCATATCAAGTCGGTATTGCCGGTATGAATCATGACACTTTTTTTCTGGTTGAAGAAGAAGAAGAAGAATGATAAAATGACAAAAGTTTAATTGAGAATATCCAACGTGAGCCAAAGCTCGTGACGAAATATATCCTTGGGGGTCTCTAGGGCATAACGCGTAAGGAAGGAACAGAACTATAACAGTTGGTACTGTTCACAACTGCACCAGCATCTCCATATATACTAATTAAAATAGCGATCTCCACTGTTTCTAGGCTCCAGACATCGAGGATTTAATCAAGCTTCATTTAATGAGTTGTATCAAGAAAAGTTGCGAATAATTAACCACCGTGCTGACGGTTCTTAGAAGTTCGGTGAAGCTTATCTCAAGCCGGAAATATGTTCTGCTACTATAGTAGGTAAATTGCATAGATTAATACTTTTGTGACTTTGAAGGAAAGTAAAAAATTTTTGAAAAAACCGCATCCCTTATTATTTTGAATTCGAATTTAACGGCGTATGAAATATAGATATAGGTATACGTTGCAGAATAAACAAATGAATTACAATCAATAATTCGACAAATCGAATTGATTGTTGGATATATTTACGCGTTATTCAATATATCAAAGTGGGACGAAATAATTATTAAGGGGAGGTACCTGAATAAACAGCGAGAAAAATAGGTAAACTTCGGGAATTTTTATCTCAAAAACCAATGTTCCGATTGGATCCAGGTTTTTTTTATTGGAAAATATGTACATTGAGGTATGTTCAGGAATTTTTTTGAATAAATTCGTTGACTGGAAGCGCCGTTGTTGTGGTCAGCGTCAGACGCGTTGTTCCTTGACATGGCTTGTGGTGCCAAGGATTCCGGGCAAGCGATTGATCTGAAACATGAAAACTTAACGGATTCCTGAAATACAATATACAAAGCAGTCCGCTACGTAGGATTTTTTTGAAATTTTCATTATTGACGGAATTGCGACCGTTTTGATTTATTCTTCGTTTTTCGTTCGCAATTTCCGACGATTTTGGTTGCATAAAAAAGCAATGGTTCAATCAAATGGAAAACCCCTACGTAGCGGACTGGTTTTTACATTATATTTCACGAATCCGTTAAGTTTTTATGTTTCAGATCAATCGCTTGCCCGGAATCCTTGGCACCGCAAGCCATGTCAACGAACAACACGTCTGACGCTGACACAACAACGAGTCAACGAATTCATTCAAAAAAATTCCTGAACATACCTCAATGTACATATTTTCCAATGAAAAAAACCTGGATCCAATCGGAACATTGGTTTTTGAGATAAAAATTCCCGAAGTTTACCTATTTTTCTCGCTGTTTACTCAGGTACCTCCCCTTAAACTACCAATTAATTGTGATAATTGCGCAATCCTCGCGTGTGTTTATTAATAGGACAAAAATCAGTAGTCCGATTCTCGGTAAAGTGTTTAATTAATTCGTGGCAAAGTCGGAATAATTTTTTTTCTTTTCTTTTTCATCGCATATACTATTATGGACAATTAAGAATTTCATAAAGTATTGTGTATGGCCGATTGAACTCCAAATTGGCTAGACTATATCGACTCATTGTCGGATATATATTCATCTGTATGAATCTCGTACAGTCGTTTGTAGTCCGGGTCAAAAGATCTTGTCGTATAAAAGACGCGGTGTTGATTCTGCAGCGCTCGTCAATTACATTTAAAGACATGTTAGCTACGAAGATTTCATCGTTTAACTACTTCAACCGTGTATTCACACTTCGCTTATTTCAAGATCAAAATTTATAGAAAAATTCTCAATATAAATTCTTTCCAGTGTTCTTCCTCAACTATAATTAAGACAGTCTATATAGTTTATCTGATTTCTCTCTTCAGCGATCCCCTCTTTCCTTTTCAGAAAATCACGTTCTTCGAAGTTAAATTCTAGCCGCAAGACACAGTAGATCCCAAATACGTCGAAAACATGTCTTAAGACTAGATATAGTTTTTGTAAAACATGTATCAAGTTCCAAAGCTAACTTTTATCCGCGTGCAAGACAGTCTTTCAAATGATTTTTGACTCCGGTATTTTGCAGATATTGTTTCGCTATACACTGAAAAAAAAGTATGAGTCCTACAGCGATAAATTTCGGTACTATAGCAATACTCGTATACAGGGAAGAAACCTTGATACTGCACAGTCGATGCGCCTAATTGCGCATGCGCCAAATAATTCAATTTTATTGGTCGGTGAGATGGTCCCGCGATAATATTATGACGTATGAGGCAGGGGTGCCAACTTGCGAGAATTGAAGCAAGAGCCGTCAAACTTTCGCGCGTAGACAAGTCAGTTGAGGTTATGTTGTTGTTCATTTTTATTTAACGTGAATTATCAAAATAAAAGTGGCATTTGAGATTATAACCTCAAAAATTCGTATCAATTACATCGCCGCCAAAAACACAGTTTGACAGCTGAAACTCGGGATGGCTAACCTGCCTCAGCGGACGACGAAACTCGCGCATGCGCAGTCAGGCACTTTGACTGTGCAGTATCAAGATTTCTTCTCGGTATGCTATACACTAAAACGACGTTTTAGTCCTATGACTATACTTTTCGCTACCACACCGATACTCGTGTACGCTATATACACTTAAACTGAGTTTTAGTCCCACCACAATACTCGTGTAAGCTCCACACTTAAACAGATTTCTTGAAAAGTAAAAGGTTATGACAGAATACATTATAAATGTCATTATGAAGAGAATAATAATATAACCTCTTTCGTGTTATTACTATTTGTTATTAAAAATATTACAATTTACTCCTTACGATTATATTAACCCAAGACGGTCACACCTCATGAGAATCCTGTGGTGGTCACATGGGGTGTGACACACCCCAGCACTTTGAAGCGCTGTAGAATTTCGTAGACTTATCCTGGGGGCCCCAAAAAAATTGAGAACATATTTTAAACGTTTCTCTATTAACCCATCCAAAAATGTAACGCAAATTTTAGTTTTAAGTATGTTTAAAAAATAGGTAAAAAAAAAATTCGCGGAAAAAAAAAGAAAAATTTATTTACGAAAAAAAATAAAAACTCTAGTTAGGGGCAGAAACTTCGGTTTCCGGAATCAAGAGTCGGAAATTCGAGCTCGGAAATAACCTGGTGTGTGTCACACCCCATATGACCGTCTTGGGTTAAATGCAATCCATTTACATAAAAACTTCGTAACGATTTGAAGGTTATGTTTTGTTTACAGATAAGCGCAACGCGGGAACTTTTTTACTATACTCACTGGTGGCTTGCTATAGTATCGTACGGCAAATATAAGTCCTACAGCGATACTAAGTATTGTGTGTATCCATATACTCATATTAGTACCACGGCGATACGTATTTGTATATTAGAGAAACCAGCGCGTTAAAATAGAATATGCGTATAAGACTTATACTTTTTTTTTCAGTGTACCCACTTCTGAAAGATCCCGGAAAAAAAAAGTTTTTATATGATCATATAAAATTATATATAATTTTACAAAATCTTATAAAATTTTATAAAATTTTATAAAATTATATCAGTTTAGATAGAATTTTATATGATTATATACAGGGTGGTCCATTTTAATTGATGCAGGCGAATATCTCGAAAACTAACAATTATAAAAGAAAAAGTTTTATACAAAACTTGAAGGGTTTCGAGGGGGAAAGATAATGCTGATATGTGTTGACTTGTGGAGTTCGCCAATTCCGAGATTTCGGAAGCAACTTCGGATTTTAGATAGGGAACACATGTTTTGGTTTGGGGCATCTGATAGCGCGATCAAAGACTCATTCAAACACGCAAGCAAAAAAAATTGGAAAAAAAAAATTTGGCAAAAAAAATTAGAATAAAAAATTTCGCGAAAATTTTTTTTTGCAAAAGATTGCCTTTTTGTCCCTAGCTTTCGAACACATTCATTGTTTATCACTCTAGCTCAAAATTTCTCTCGCCAATTTTGAAATTGGAAAGTTTGAATGTACCAGATTAATAAAAAAAATAATTCGTAGATTCGTAGAAAATCTCTTTTCGAAAAGTTTTGGAGGAAAAACATTTGAATCGAAGTATTGTTACAAAAAAAAAAAAAAAACGTTGATAAAGAAAAAAAAAAAAAAGAATTTATTAAAAATTGAAATTAAAAAGATATCAAAACCTTTACATATCCGCAGGTTTGACGTTGGTGTAGAGGCTCAAGTCCGACATAAGCTGGAAGATGTTGTCAGTATAATTATGTCGGACGAACTAAGGCGGTTAGTTGTTTGCGTTATTGATCTACGATTTTTTGTTTTACTAATCTGGTACATTCAAACTTTGAAATTTCAAAATTGGCAAGAAAAATTTTGAGCTATAGTGATAAACAATGAATGTGTTCGAAAGCTAGGGACAAAAAAGCAATCTTTTGCAAAAAAAAAAAAAAAAAAATTCGCGAAATTTTTTATTCCAATTTTTTTTGCAAAATTTTTTTTTTTCCAATTTTTTTTGGCTTGCGTGTTTGAATGAGTCTTTGATCGCGCTATCCGATGCCCCAAACCAAAACATGTGTTCCCTATCTAAAATCCGAAGTTGCTTGCGAAATCTCGGAATTGGCGAAGTCCACAAGTCAACACATATCAGCATTATCTTTCCCCCTCGAAACCCTTCAAGTTTTGTATGAAACTTTTTCTTTTATAATTGTTAGTTTTCGAGATATTCGCCTGCATCAATTAAAATGGACCACCCTGTATAGTTGCATATATACATATATATATTCATATATAATTATATCTGACAAAAAACTAAAACCATACATAGGTTCATATGGTTATATATAATTATATATGACAATATATGATTATATATAATCATATAAATATCTACGCACAGTCAAATAAAGCCATATATATTTATATATAATATTATATACAATTATATATAATTATATAAAGCCATATATGATTATGTGTGACTATATATGACTATATATGAAACACAAATCAATCTTACATTTTTACATTACGTTGTATATGAAATTATATATAACTATATATAATTTTATATAATTATATAAAAACTTTTTATTTGGGTGTATATTAGACTGTGTCAAAAAAAAACAACATCTTCTTTTCGTTCGGGCCTTTTCAGAAATAGTTAGTGCTCAATATAAGAAAAATTGTCCCCAAAGCTTAGCTATGTAGCTTGAGCACCGAATTAGCGCATTTGAAAATAAGATTTCCCATGTATTTCAAATGGGAAAATTTGTTTATCTTACTTTTATTTTTATAACTCTCTTTACTCAACTGAAAAGAATAAAGTAGATATACGGTTTTGTAGAGAATTTCATGATCTACAAAAATGGTCCTCTGGCCAAAGTTGCCCAATGAATCGTTAACAAGTTACAGTGGTTCAAAAGTCATATTTATATTTTATCACTACTTTTTTTCCACGAATTAACTTAAATTAATTTTTCATGTAAATTTTTTCAGATATTCAATTTCCTAGAAAAATAATCAACTCTGAAAAAGGCAAACATCAATAATATTAACTTTTGTAACCTTAAAAAAAAAAAAAAAAAAATGAAAGAAAATTCAAATATTTAATCTAACTTAGTTATAAATTCAGTAACAATTTTTTTTTCAATAAAGTTAACTCAAAATTTGGATTTCTTCTTTTCGATGAAATGGTGTCTAGACCTTTGATTTTGTTATGGTTAGTACACGCGTTTTTTTTTCGCTACACTGTGTACGGTACACTGTGTACGGTACACTGTGTACGGTACACTGTGTAGCGAAAAAAAAAACGTGTGTACTAACCATAACAAAACCAAAGGTCTAGACACCATTTAATCAAATAATTAGATTACAAAGAAGAAATCCAAATTTTGAGTTAACTTTATTGAAAAAAAATTGTTACTGAATTTATAACTAAGTTAGATTAAATATTTGAATTTTCTTTCATTTTTTTTTTTTTTTTTAAGGTTACAAAAGTTAATATTATTGATGTTTGCCTTTTTCAGAGTTGATTATTTTTCTAGGAAATTGAATATCTGAAAAAATTTACATGAAAAATTAATTTAAGTTAATTCGTGGAAAAAAAGTAGTGATAAAATATAAATATGACTTTTGAACCACTGGAACTTGTTAACGGTTCATTGGGCAACTTTGGCCAGAGGACCATTTTTGTAGATCATGAAATTCTCTACAAAACCGTATATCTACTTTATTCTTTTCAGTTGAGTAAAGAGAGTTATAAAAATAAAAGTAAGATAAACAAATTTTCCCATTTAAAATACATGGGAAATCTTATTTTCAAATGCGCTAATTCGGTGCTCAAGCTACATAGCTAAGCTTTGGGGACAATTTTTCTTATATTAAGCACTAACTATTTCTGAAAAGGCCCGAACGAAAAGAAGATGTTGTTTTTTTTTTTGACACAGTCTAGTGTATATAGATAGTAGTGAATTAATGAAAAATATATATTTAATATTATTATGCAGGTGTATGTACATTAGGGTGGTTCTTATTTAGGGCTTGGTGGAATTTGAATGAGTTCGCCCCCCTAATAGATCACAAATAATGTAGAAAAAATCACTGTAAAATTTGAGCTCTTAATTTTAACATTAAGCCATGCCGCCAAAGGCTTTTATATTTTTTTTTTTTTTTTTTTTTTTCTTCGATTTTGTACAACTAAAGATATAATATTGGGTTTTGTGCATTTCTAGATCTTTTGTTTTTTCTGCGGCACCAAAAATCTTGTGAAACATCGATGCGTCTCATTGCAAAAACATGCGTAAATCTCCGATTTTATCTACATCTATTAACAATTAGCTATTTACCTAATAAAATATTGAAATAGTATGTTTTTGAACACACTTATTTTTTTGTAATTGTTTTCTTATTGTTTGGTATATTTTTAATTGACAAGTTTCTAATAAAGTTTTTCAAAAAAACAATGTTGATATAATTTTTTTAATATGCCAAAAAAAAAAACATTACTTCTGTACCGCTGTTTTCTATACATGAATGTCAATTTTTGAATTTTTTTATTTCTTGAAACGTCAATAAAGTACATGATCTTGTCGAAAAATGGATGGTAAAAATGTTTTTAATTTTTTTTTTTTTATCCTACTTGGAAACACACCTAAAATTTAGGCCTCTAGACCAGAATACCCCTGAAAAAAAAGATCTAGAAGTGCACAAAACCCAATATTATTTCTTTAGTTGTACAAAATTGAAGAGAAAAAAAAAAAAAAATACAAAAGCCTTTTTCGGCATGGCTTAATGTTAAAATTAAGAGCTCAAATATTACAGTGATTTTTTCTACATTATTTGTGATCTATTAGGGGGGCGAACTCATTCAAATTCCACCAAGCCCTAAATAAGAACCACCCTAATGTACATATGTATTTCTTAAAATCCAGGTACTTTTGGGTTTTCCGGAGAATTACATCGGAAACGTGATATAATAATAATTTCTTCACGCGCTAAATGTTTTTCAACAATTCGTAATTCTAAATTTCCCTAATTATCAAAATTAGAAGCTGTAATTAAATAATAAATTCTGTTTTTACATTTAAAATATATAATATCATAATCATATAAAAATTTAGAAAATAATAATAAAAAAGCACCACGAATCATATTTCTATACTTCTTCTTGAATATAATCATTATACGAGATCCATGATCTTTACTTTGAATAATTTATGTATTATAGTATCTTGCCCCGTGATCTAAATATAAATAAATAAATAAATAAATAAATAAATGAATAGTATAGAAATCATATAACTGCAATATATATATCTCATAATATTATAGTGACGTACTGTGAATATTCACATGTTTTTATGGAACAGATTTGGTGGTTTGCATATTGCGTTACTAAAACCAAAAGGGCGTATCTCAAATCATACGCCCTTTTGGTTCTGCAGAGCCAAAAGAGCGTATAAAAAAAAAAAATAGTGTGCGAATATATAGATATACTGCAATGGTAGTTCGGTCGGTAACTTCGGGCACTCTTCAATCCCCAAGCCCACTTCAAGCTCACTTGGTCGGCTCACGGAATAACCCAGGGTGAGCTGTCTTTAGAATACTCAGTCAACGGTACAATTAAAGAATTACACTCACATAAACCAAAAATATAATTTCACTAGCTGGCTACATGCGAAAGCAATAAGCCCGGTTGGAACAACAAACAACGATGAACCAAAAATATTTTTTTCAATCAAAGAAATATTTTTAAAAACATATTGAGTTGTAAAATCATGATTTGCACATTTTTTTCGAATTTTCTCTATAATTATGCTACATGGTTGATAATAAGTTGAAAAAAAAGCGATACGCCCTTTTGATTTTAAGAATTTTTTTTTTTTCAAGTCAAAAGGGCATATCTAAAAAAAAAAAAAATGTTATTTTTTTAATATATTTCCTTATTTCTAACATTTCTAGATTGATTAGAGAATTTTTTTTTATACGTTCTTTTGGCTCTGCAGAACCAAAGGGGTGTATGATTTGAGATACGCCCTTTTGGTTTTAGTAACGCGAAATATTAATACGTATTAATAATAATCACAATTTTTTTAAAATATACCACCCATAACCATATATCATCATGTATACCCATATATAATTATATAATAATATATATAAGGCTCAAAATCACCAAGGTGGTAAATTCGTGTCTGAGACATTTAAATCATTAAATTTATTTGTTTTTATTAAAATAATGTAGCACAAATTATTCACATCAACTCATTTAAGCAATGCATCAGAAAAATTTGCTGGAATTTATTCATAGAATATATTTTTTTCTATGAAATACCCCCGAAAAGTCATTCCGGGAACGCGTCCCTAAGTAGTAATCCACGGACAACAACAGCTAAAACACATAGTAAAAAATTTTTTTAATGTTTCGACGGTACTTGTTAACTTAGTTAATTTTATTATAAAATGATATTTATAAGTTCCCGAATCGACACAATATTATTTTGTCCGAAAATTTAATACAAAGTTTGTCTGACAATTTGTGCATCATTTCCGGGAACGCAGACATTTTTATATATATTAATTTTCAGCACAACGCAACAAATAGCGCTAGTGGGTGATCATATAAAACACTCAAGTACAGTCGGTTGACCAGCCTGTTTTTTGTGAAAATGTGAAAAATTTAAGAGCTAAGCATAGTTTTGTTTGAATTTTTGGCACCGTACATCAATTCAGTGTCATTCCGGGAACGCCAATAATTGTAGGAAAAAAACAAGCAAATGCTTTTTGATACGATATTTCTTAAAGATGAATGTGACTCGCTTTATATTAATCTCAAATAATCCCGTTTAAGTGACTAATACTTATTTTACACGCATCTTTATGTAGAAACGTCATTCCGGGAACGGTCATTCCGGGAACGGTCCCGCATATGACATGCGTTCCCGGAATGATCATTGGGTTCCCGGAATTATGATTGTATTGTTAATGATGGTTTAAAATTCAAAATATTGATTTTTTTTTTTTAATTTTTAATTTTTTTATTTTTATTTATTTATTTTTTTTTTTATTTATTTTTTTTTTTTTTAGGATTACTTATGAATTTGTTTTTGAAGATTCCAGGATTGCATGCATATCGTCATTTCGGGAACGATTTGTCATTTCGGGAATGATTCGTCATTTCGGGAACGATTCGTCATTTCCGGGAACGCTACTAAAAGTCAATTAATAACGAATTAATAAGCAAAAATCATTTTTTTCTCATCAAATCAATGATCAATTGCAAATATAAATTTATTTCTTCGCTTTTATACTAAATTAAATGTCCAAAATTATATGAATATTACTTTTAAAGGAACTATAACTATGAAAACATGTAAATTTATGTTTCTCATGACTTATTTTTCAAAAAACTTCACATTCACACAGTAATTGACATGTTTATCATTTTTAAAGATTGAGGACATATCTCAGCTATGTATCTACTATAATAAACAAATCATTTTCCGTATTTATGCATTAGTAATTATTACTTTTTCAAGCGTTCCCGAAATGACGGCAGCTCATGACTTGTTTTCCATAAATACTTTTTATTCACGTAATTTTTAATTTCCAGCTTGCCCCGTTCGGATATCAATTAAAGATAAGTTGGTCAATGATTAGAACTGGTTTGCAGAACAAAAATATAATAAATTTTTTTGAGAAATTCCAAACTTGGAATTTACCACCTTGGTGATTTTGAGCCATAAGTATATATGATGATATGCATGAAAATAATCATTTTAAAATAAAGATATTTATATATAACTTTATATATTTTTATATAATTATATATGACTCTATATAAAATTATATATGATTATATCAGGTCAAATCTGAGATATAAGTTTATATAATTATATATGACCCAATATATATAATTTTATAAAATTATATATAATTATATAACAACTTTTTTTCCCGGGATATATCAATCTATGAGTGAATCATTTGAAAGTGCAATATAATCCCTGAGGGAAGTATACATTTGAAAATTTTTATCTTTCCATCTGGACAGATATTGACAGCGAGCTGGATCAATCAAATTTATGTCCGACCATCCTTCTCCACAAGTCAATTGATGCGATTTACAAACTGGGAGATATACTGAACACAAAAGTCTACTCTATAAATTTTTGTACAAAATAGAAGAGAAAAACAAAGCTATGGCGAACAGGGCCGCGATTCTGGATCTTTTAGCGCAAGTGCTAACATGCAGATAACGACTTTTTCATAGCGCCTACGACTGTTAGCGAGCGTCGTCGTAATGTTTTGCGCGGGCGGTTGGCTGCTGACAAGCGATTAACGAATATGAGAGCTGTATTTTTCTCAAAACATAACGTCAATAATTATCGCCGGGCGCTACGTAGCACTGGAAGATCCAGAATCGCGGCCCAGGAATATCGTCACTTCTATAGGATTTGTTTTTGATTATACGTCAGTTTCGAGTAGGTATCAAGATAAAGCGGAATTCAAAATGTACGAAAATACTGCAGTGCGATAAGAATTTGAAGCTAAAACTTGAGGTTGAAAGGTATGAGATATGTACGAGAATTGTACGCAGTATGTATACAATAGGGTGGTCCTTAAATGGGGTTGGAAAAAATTTTGACCTCGCCGCCCCCCAGATTAGCTCCAAGTAAGTCGAAAGAAATGTGAAAAAAATTTCAGCCCCCTATCTTAAAAATTGGCCCATGCCAGAGGGGGGTAATTTGCCCCTTTGAAATACACGTGTTTTTTCGATTTTTCAAAGACCTGCGTACTAGAGCGTCCTAAACTCTTTCTAAAAATCCCAAATACTTACGAACGCATTCCTGGTACCCATATTCTATATCCAGATGGATAAATCAAACTCCTGATTCAACCTTGACAGCTGTATGGGTCATTCTATAAGAGGAAACTTTTTTTTTTTTTTTCTTTCAGTTGCCGAAAAATTTTGTCAGAACATAGTTCGACATTGTAAATATCGATCATGGAATGAAAAATATGAATCCAAAAATTTTGACAAAATTTTTCGGCAACTGAAAGAAAAAAAAAAAAAAGTTTCGTCTTATAGAATGACCCATACAGCTGTCAAGGTTGAATCAGGAGTTTGATTTATCCATCTGGATATAGAATATGGGTATCAGAAATGCGTTCGTAAGTATTTGGGATTTTTAGAAAGAGTTTAGGACGCTCTAGTACGCAGGTCTTTGAAAAATCGAAAAAACACGTGTATTTCAAAGGGGTAAATTACCCCCCTCTGGCATGGGCCAATTTTTAAGATAGGGGGCTGAAATTTTTTTTCACATTTCTTTCGACTCATTTGGAGCTGATCTGGGGGGCGGCGAGGTCAAAATTTTTTCCAACCCCATTTAAGGACCACCCTAGTATACAACACTCAGAGAAAAATTTGGTCCAATCAAACAAATTCTTGCATTGCCTTCATTCATAGTCATTCTTTGTGTATACCTTTTTGATTTGAATCGAACGAATATTTACTTGAACTAGTCAATGGTTTATCGAATGAATCGGCTCGATCAGTTGAAGCAAAAATATTGTTTGAAGTAAGAAACTTATCAAGATTCGCGGCAGCGAATCGCCGCCAAGTACCCGTAGGCAGGCGAGAGCTAGCCGCGAGACTATTTTCTCGGGGGAACTCTTTATACCTGTAAGCACGGGGTCATAACTTCGGAACGCGTGGATATTTTTCGATCAAATTTACACAGCAGATATTCCCCCACCACACGACTTCGCTGTATAAATTAGATCGAAATCGGTACACTGGTTTCTGACATATTAGTCACCAAAGTTGATGAAAAAGCATCTTCTTCTTCCTCTTCTTCCTGGTCATCTGGTTTTCGCAGACGCTTGCTTGTCCTCACGTTTCCGAACGAACGGCGTCACGGATCGACTTGAACTTCGAAACGTGGTTACAAGCCATTGAATTCTCGCCCCCTATTGATTTTGGCATGAATCGGAATCCGCACTCGGTCGATATGTGATAATAAAGTTACCAAGTGAACTACAAAGGGTCGACGAAATCAAAATGGCCGTCGGATGGCTGTCGGATCGCGTTATTGACAGTTAAAATATTCATAATTGGGTATATAATCATATTATACAGTTATATATTTATATTATATAATAATATAATGTGTTATCGGACATGCTAATAGTTTTATATCAGTGAATCAGTGATCAGTGAATAATGTAAGAGTGAAATAATGCGACGACCGTGGTTTCATGCCGATGTCATTACTCATTAATAATAATTATTGACTGCATGATGGCATCTTGCAATTGCACGGAACAGATCCTCTGAGCTGGGTTCAAATATAGAGCATAAACCAACGAACCTGGCAAAATATTATTTTACTACTGACCGGAGGAAGTGAAAAAAAGGTTACGATGAAAAGGTTATGATTTTCACTAGATTTGACATTTGTTCACACAATAATAGATGAATAAAACAGCCCCAACTTCTTTAGTTCCACTAAATGGTTGACTGGTTATTTATTTATTGATTTGTATGTTTCCTACCATCTCAAAGGGACAATTCTGGATCTCTTGACGTTAACATACCGCCGACGTTGACTTTTAGCGCCCGTGCTATCTTCTTGTTTCTTTGCTACCCCCGTTCACCTCCGCCGGCCCCTATATATTTTGACAATCAACAATTGAAGACGAGGAAATCCTGACTCTACGATAACGCTACCCACCGATCAGGCACTATCGACAGGAGTCTTCAGCAGTCGTTACTGCCCACGGTAACGCCAGCCATTCGTTTTGGGCTCAGGCCGTGATTCCATTTGCTAGTTAGCGTCATCACAGCGTTGAGTTTTGCCTGAGTTCAATTGGTGATTGTCGTTGATAAACGTTCAAGTTGCTTAGCGACCTTGTATTTGCCAATGGAAAACAAAGCATATAGACGGTAACGGAGGTGAAAGGGGACTCGCGGAGCAGCGCAACGACAGCACGGGCGCTCAAAGTTACCGTTGGGCGCTATGTTAATTAGCTCAAGCTTGCAATCCAGAATCGCGGTACTGAAATATTTTCCAATTACCAAACCGATAGACTGGACGAACGTGAAGCTTTATGTAAACCGACAACGAACGACCTGATCAGGAACAAAGTCTGCTGTTTACTCCGAACCTTACAATTGATATAGTCCCTTGTGATGATACATGCTAAAAAAATTAGTAGCAATATACTGAAATCTCTCCTTCAATTCTTTGTTATTTTATATCTTTCACAGCCACTTGGACCATTCCTATCCTATTATCAATCTATTGAAATGGACGAAGATAACACTTTGACAAAACGACGTCCCTGAACGAAGGTTCCGATTATCAATCCGTTAAAAAAGACAAACATAACACTTCAGCAAAACAGCCTCCCAAGACAAAGGTAGCCTACGTGGAGAGTTGGAGAGCCCAAAGCTCCAAAATAATAACAAGCTACACTGAAAACTCTCTAGCGCAGGCGGCAGTATAGTCGAGAGTGGTAGCCGCTCTTAGGCCAGCGCAGCTAGCGCGCTCGCTAGTGCAGCTACTATACTAGAATCGAGTTTAGTCGCTACACTCAACTCCTGGCACTGTAGTCAAATCACCTCAGCGCGCTAGCTACTCTTTTAGCGCCAGCTACTACTCTCAAACTCGCATTAGCTACTGTAACAAGATTCAGCCTAATAGCCTTGCCGCGATATTGCTGGCTGCGCCAGGGAGTTTTCAGTGTAGGAAAATTAGTAATAATATACTGAAATCTCTCCTTCAATTCTTTGTAATTTTCTATCTTTCACAGTCACCTGGACCATTCCTATCCTATTATCAATCTATTGAAATGGACGAAGATAACACTTTGACAAAACGACGTCCCATAACACAGGTTCCGATTATCAATCTGTTGAAATAGACGGACATAACACTTCGGCAAAACAGCATCCCAAGACAAAGGTAGCCTACAGCCCATAGCTCCAAAATGATAACAATGCTACACTGAAAACTCTCTGGCACAGTCAGCAATATAGTCGAGAGTGGTAGCCGTTCTAAGGCCAGCGCAGCTAGCGTGCTCGCAAGTGCGGCTACTATACTCGAATCGAGTTTAGTCACTACACTCAACTCCTGGCGCTGTAGTCAAATCACCTCAGCGTGCTAGCTACTCTTTCAGCGCCAGCTACTACTCTGAAAATATCATTAGCTACTGTAACAAGACTCAGCCTGATAGCCGAGCTGCGATATTGCTGGCTGCGCCAGGGAGTTTTCAGTGTAGGAAAATTAGTAGTAATATACTGACATCTCTCCTTAAATTCTTTGTTATTTTATATCTTTTACAGTCACCTGGACCATTCCTATTTTATTATCAATCCATTGGAATAGACGAAGATAACACTTTGAAAAAACAACGTCCCAAGACAAAGGTAGCCCACAGCCCATAGCTCCAAAATAATAAAAATGCTAGGAAAATTAGTAGTAATATACTGAGATCGCTCCTTCAATTCTTTGTTATTTAATATCTTTCACAGTCACCTGGACCATTCCTATCCTATTATTAATCCATTGGAAGAGACGAGCATAACATTTCGGCAAGACGATGTCCCAAAACAGAGGTAGCCCCCACAGCTGCTCCAAAGTTATAACACTCTACATATCTTCTTCAAATGAACCAACTTCTACCAGCCTACCAATCACTAACTTCATCTACCTATACATCAGCACCGCAAACTGATTACCAAACAGACTAATATATTTGAAATTGCTGATCATTGAAAGTGTTATAATAGTACAGTACGACACAAGTACGCACACACGTGTCGTATAATATTTTTTTAAACTCAGTGTGCGAAATTCTTGACCTGTAAAAAAACTCTAGAAAATAGGGAAGTATAGTATATACAGGGTGAATTGCTAACGTCTGAACACTCAGAGCAGCGTAGAGGTGGCCGCCACAAAATTGTCAATTGTTATATTGGTTTCGGGCTTTCTCATTAGTTGAAATTGGGAAACAATTGCTGACGCTGGACTCTTGGCAAAGCCCCCCCCATTAGAAACAAAATACTTTCAGTAATGATTTTCAATAGCATAAAATTTTATTAGTCTTCGTAACTAAAGAAATAAAGAAATCAGAGAGAAAAAAAAACTCGTTTTTTAGGCTTCTATATAATATCTCTCTTCGTAGTCTATCGATGGAAACGCAACTTGCACAGTTATATCAGAAAAGCAAGTCTCATTTGATTTTGATAGAATTATATTATTTTTCACATAAATTTTATTATTTATAAATAATATGTCATGTTAATTTAACATTTGGTAACGCGATCATTCAATCAGTCATATGTATGTCAACACAACTTGACACGAAATTGAGAAAGTTGGCTAGAAAAAATTATCTTAGAAATTATTTTTAAACGAAGTGAACTTAATTATTGTTACATAGCAAGTGTGTGAATCGGGCACTCCGCACACTTCCAATAGGCATGAGGAATCGAGTTTCGCACACTGAGTTTAAAATGAGTACATTACGATACGAGTGCGGTAAAACTGTTTCTGACTAGTGTGAGGTTGCAGCACGAGCCGAAGGCGAGTGCTGTAATCACACGAGATCAGAAGACTATAACTATAACTGGGTCGGGTGATGTACAAAATTTACTTCATGAGGAGTGAAAATGTGAGTGTTACCCATGCTTAGCATTCTGACACTGAGTAAAGTAAAAATATTTAAAGATCTATAAAATGAGTCAGAATATTTAATATCTTTCAAAATCTAGTTATATCGTTTGATAGCTTGAAATAGGCTATCCATTAGATTGTTGGTGAAATTACATTAGTTGTTTGAAATCATTTAAAATTATGTAGCACCTTTCGATTTTCCGGAAAATTAGCTGTAGTATTTAACCATCTAGGCTATTATGTGTCATTTCAAGCTCATATACACTTCAAATAACAAGTAGTTGACCAATCACTTCAAACCGTACACACTGACCAGTATCTGTATGAAACAACCTCCGCTGTAAATCCAACCACTGACTCAATCTACCTATTCCATACTACATGTCATTTCTTGTTGGTGTAATATGCTAACCAATTGTGATTAAGTCAAAGGCAACACAGTCTTCCATGCTATGGCGCAAAAATTACTGATTAAGTTCTAAATTAAGTTAAAACTGTATAAGACAACATTGAGTTCCATTTAATAAATTATTTATGTTTGTCACAGTTGACAATTGAAGTGAATGTGTTCTTCTCTCACTGAATGATTCTCTCCTTGCCCAAATTCCAAATGTATTTCTTGTGATGATCATAGACTATAATAAGTAATAACGTGTAACCCCGCTGAAATTGAATGAGTAATTCCTCGTATGAAGAACGTCCATTTACATGTACGTACACACAGAGAGCGATTCTGTGTATAATAACGAGCCTAAAAGGTAGGTCAACGTGAAACGCCTGCAATAGGCCACCGACGATGCACCCATAAGAAATAGCATGAGGTGCGTCGTCGGTCGCCTATTCCGCGAATCCTAGTCGCGGTAGATTAACCCTGGGCGAAAATACATATAACTCCTGTACATACAACATGTATTGCGTGAATGATCGGGGGTTTGTTGAGATTGTCGGCTGTATGGGATAGCGGTATCAATGCTCCGTACTTGCAAAAAGTAGTGAAATCCCACGAAAAACATCCAAAGATGTAAAAACAGCCGCCAAGTACCCACGCGAAAATCACAATTGCTTTATAAGCAAAACGTTTCGCCAGTCTCTGTCGTGAAATCAAGAAAAAAGCCAAGCACCGAACGTACCCCTGCGATCTTTCAGCAAGTCTACGTCGTGAAGTCGGAGTTTCGTGTGAGGATATCGAAACATCATTCCAAGAGCTACGTACTTGGCGGGCACATTCAGTTCCTTAGCGCTATACGGACAACCGGCGTCTTTTTACGCGAAAATTGAGTTTTTAATGCGACAGCAATTAAATACACTGAAAATTTAGTTATTCCAACCAATAATCGTATCAGAAAATAGTTCTACGTGTTCCTAATTATGTGTATGACTTCACAGACGTGAATACCGTATATAATAAATAAAAATCGTGGTCGTTTCACTGTCATTTAATTATCAGATCAGACTCGGAACTCTGGAATCACGTACCTCACTATGGAGCCAATGAGCGATGTTACTACAGTAAGTTCTCCCATGATAGGTGACATACCGCAGAGCTCGAGTACATAAGTAGTATTAATTATGGAAGAATGAACTTATTCACTTGCGAAACTATCGAATTAAGAAAACTCTACTTTGCTATTTCGGTATGGAACCTAAAACTTGCAGCTATACGGATATACGTGTATGCTCTAAGTAGCATAGAGTGTGACAGTTTGATATAATGATGAACATAAAATTCAGTTGATAATTGCTTTGGTATACCTATACTATGTCATAAAATATTGTTCACGATGCATGCGTATGTGCAGGTGCACGAGCGTATACACGTAGTGGAAATGATCAATTTCAATACCTGAAACCCATCCTCATAACAGTTCAGCCTCACTTGAGTGCAAAAATATTTTGTTGCTTATTTGATTGTGAAGAATAATCATTCGCAACTACACATTCGTGGCAGTTGAGAGATTAGCGCGTGCGAGTTTACGGGAGTGCTGTAGTGCGGGCGCCGAAGGTCGCCCGCACAACAGCACTCCCGTAAACTCGCACGCACTAATCTCTCAACTGCCACGACAAACTCGTACCACAAGATCGGAAGATGCATTTTAAACAAGTGTGTATGGAACCAATGTTATCTGCAAATCAGACATTCATCAGTCGATGCAAAATTCATTATGTGTATGTATTCAGCGACCGGAAACATGTTACTTGGAGACATCCATTCGCCGCCAAGTACCGATACAAGCAACTGTTCACAGTTCGGAAGAACTGTAAAATAAACAGCCAAACACAAAATAAAACTGCAAGGAGTCGTGTCCTATCAATCGATGTATTTTAGATGCCAGATTTGATGGATAGACAATATGGAAAACAGTCGCAAAAAAAATGTTTCACAAAATACGATGAAGTACTTCTTCTTCTTCTTCTATCCTTTTACGACTTATCGCCCTGGGAAAATACGATGAAGTACTATCAATCCGAAGCGAAAGCAACAAACACGAAGAAAAAAAAACTGAATGTGCCCGCCAAGTACGTAGCTCTTGGAATGATGTTTCGATATCCTCACACGAAACTCCGACTTCACGACGTAGACTTGCTGAAAGATCGCAGGGGTACGTTCGGTGCTTGGCTTTTTTCTTGATTTCACGACAGAGACTGGCGAAACGTTTTGCTTATAAAGCAATTGTGATTTTCGCATGGGTACTTGGCGGCTGTTTTTACATCTTTGGATGTTTTTCGTGGGTTTAGTTTATTCAAAGATATACAATACAGTGTTCAAGAATAATATTGAATTAAGGGGGTATCTAAGTGCTTAGCGTCGGACAACGTTCACGATTTTCAAGACTGTCTTAGGTTGGAGGTGATGTGCGGAAATTTCTTTTTCAAATTAGCCTTCAAAACTTTCAATTTCTGCTTTCATGTGAAAAAAGAAAATTGAATTTATTATAAAAATTGCGGCCGTCATGGCCGCTGAAGTAGACAGTCGCGGAAAGTACCGTTGCAATCGGTGGCCAAGGTTTCAGAAAAATGAAGCATCTGACAATGAAAGACCTGTAGTCATTTTGAAGGTCCAGGTACCCTCTAAGCTTCTGTGGGACCGATTTTTTTTCGGTCCGCTCGTTTCTCATACGTGTGGATAAAATCTATACTGAAAATCGACAAAATGTGATCTCAAAGTAAAAAAAATTCACATCTCAGCCAAATTTAAATGTATTGAAAATCGATCGCATAGAAGCTTAGAGGGTACCTTAACCTTCAAAACGACTACAGGTTTTCAATTTTCAGATGCTTCATTTGGCTGAAACCTTCGCCACCGATCGCAACGGTGCTTTTCGCGACTGTCTACTTCAGCGGCCATGACAGCCCCAATTTTTTTTAATAAAAATTCGAATTTTTTTCACACGAAAGCAGAAATTACAAGCTTTGAAGGCGAATTTTTCAAATTTTTTTCCCCACATCACCTCCAACCTATGACAGTCTTGAAAATCGTGAACGTTTTACGACGCTCAGGACTTAGATACCCCCTTAATTGAACACACAAACCAAATATAATGAATCAAATTTTTGTATTAAATGAGAAGAATAGAATCAAAAAACATTCCCACTCCAATATATGATTTTATACGTAGGTATACAGAGACGGATATGTATAGCCAGCAAAAGTATCTAGACGATAAAGTCTACGCGTACTCGTTTTATCCGAAAGTGTCGTTTCGCGTGCAAAATCCCATTCCGAATAAAACCCTCGTGTTTAAAGATTTTAATATGTTCCTACGACCTAAATCCGACTGGCAGGTACAGAATTGTACCTATTATAAAACAGAGAACAGAGAACGACGATCGGATGATTAAAGATGTGTATTTCCGTTGATAATGATCATAATGATTGCGATGAACCGTGGCTTTAATTTTAGTGTTGAAATTTGGGAATAAAATCTTGTTTCAACAATTAATTATATAACGCGATTATCTACGATTCATCATTCATCTAATAGTCATGACAAGGCTATTTGACCGATGGTATTTATTGATCGTGAATTATACCGTGGATTTTCCAAACCGTTGCCGTTATCCTTGGTATTGGCTGGGTGCACGCACATATACTACTTTAAAAATAAGTGTGTATTGTGTACTATACGTTAAGCATGGAAAAATGCTGAGCGTGATTTCAGATGGCGCTGACAGTATGCATGAATATGTTACACACTGATAATTAAATAGTAGGGTACTTCCGGGGTAGTTGGCCATAGTTTTTTAGTCCGGGATAGTTGGCCATAGACATGAGTTTTAAGTAGAATTTCTTTGAATTGTCCATCTCTCCCTTACGGCCATCTACCCCGGAATTACCCTATTAGTATTTTCGTGCACCCAGCCAATGATATCATTGATGCGGTATGGATATATTAATATCGCGTATACCTAGTTGAATCGAATAATGTATGTATAGAGTGTTGTGTGCTGATCGAATTGAATTATCCGCACAAATACACTGAATTTTATCATATCTCTAGAATGTGCGGAATTATCCATATATTAATAAAAAAAAAACTATATTCAAACACATGTATCTTTTGATTTATTACGACGGTACAACTATTCCATTCATAAATCTTGGAGATTTAAAAAGCATCGAGTTTGATCCATCGACCAAAATATACAATTAGTCACCACTTATCAATCCATTAGCGTTAGCTCTAGATACCTATACATATACATGTTTTCTTTGCTGCATAACATTTAGAAAGAATTAAAAAAAATGAAAAAGAATTAATTTAGATACCGGCCAAGAAGACAGCTGACAATCATAAAACTCTAACCAGACTGCTTACGACGATATTTTTCAATCATAACGATCTTATACGCCACGATGCTAAATAGCAATTGACGTTTATACTGAGTGAATAAGAAAATAAAAATTCATTCAGGGTCGTATATAAGCCGTTTTACAGATTCTGGAGCTGTGGGAAGCGGGGAAAATGATCGATTAATAAATTATCGCTATTGATACATGAATATTGAGAAATTTAATTGACGCTCAGACTGTTGTATTGATTTCAATGCAAATACAGCTCTTGGAGTGTAAAAGGAAAAAATTGCATGCAATGATGGGTACATACCATCAATCACAATTTGTAATTGAAGAGATTTTCATTGGGAATCAGAGCTTCTACTCGGAATTTGAAAAACTGAATTGAGATCAATTAAAAAATACAATGGTAATGTGTGATTGAACCTACAGCAATTACGAAATTGTGCCAAGTGAAACAAGTCATTGGTTCCGGTTGACTTCAAAATGATAGTACATGTGTTCTGTAATTAATTTGAAATTAAAAATGTATTTCGTAACTGATTTCAATTCTATTCGTAAGTACAAGTCTGTTTTCTACTTGATTTCAATTTAATTCCAAAAAAGAAATTTATTTTGTAATTGGTTTTGGTTCAATTACGAATTGAAAATATATTTTGTAAGTCGTTACGATTCAATTACAATTGAATATGTATTTTGTAATTACTTCCAATTAAAATGCAAATCAAAGATGAACCTTACGTTATTGATTTCGGTTCGATTACAAATTACAGTCGAACCTCAGGCACTGACAACTCGGGCACTGCTTTACCTCGGGTACTGACAGCGATCTTACCTCAGGCACTGACAGCTTTATAGCTTCTCGCTAGGGCCGTCACTGAATGGTGCGCTTCGTAGGGAGGCCTCAGTCTCGAGGCTACATAACCTCCAATCCAACTTGTCAACCGGCAACTGGCGCGTGTTTATCATTATGCCTCATTACGGGATCGTGCCGTTGTGCTTTACATATGTATGTAGTGAAGTTGGAAAATATTAGTACATGAAAACGGTTATCATCAAATCTTGGTGAACATTCTTCGGCGAGAAATTATTGTAGTAGGCAGAAAAAAAAACATTAGGCCCCGATTCGCAATAACATGACTACGGCCCTGGCCCAACGACGCTATTGGTTCGCGGGAAAGTTAGGTTATTTTGTCAGTACCCGAGGGAATGTTTCCCGAGCTCTGTCAGTGCCTGAGGTTCGACTGTACATACCGTGAAGTTATGAGGAAGCCGGACGATGGCCGCACTATAGTTCGACCAACACACGCTCGCGTTGCGTACGTGAGCTTCTACTCGCTGCAAGTGACTGCCATCTCGATTCACCCGGCGCCCGGCTCACACTATGGATGAGCGCGGCCTCAGCAATAGGCACCGGGTGAATCGAATTGACACTCACTAGCAGCGAGTAGAAGCTCACGTACGCAACGCGAGCGTGTGTCGAAGTATAGTGCGGCCATCGTTCGGCTTCCTCAGAACTTCACGGTATATGTATTTCGTCATTGCTTTCAAATCCAGTTGCAAATCAAAATTAGTATATTATGCACGTAGGGAATAAAGTGTTCTTTTCGACGAGTGTGAGGTTTGTTGCCCGAGCGAAGCGAGGGTAACCTTCACACTTGGCTAGAAGAACACTTTATGCACCGAGGGAAGAAAGTGCGTACTTTATTCCCGGCTGCGCGCACAAAGAACGCGCTTTCTGCCCTTGGATGCATAAAATATCGTATGCATCATGGTGTAAAGTGTTCTTCTAGACGAGTGTGAAGGTCACCCTCGCTTCGCTCGGGCGACAAACCTCACACTCGTCAAAAAGAACACTTTACTCCCTAGATGCATAATATACTATTACACCATGGTGCATACGATATTTTATTCATCCAAGGGCAGAAAGGGCGTTGTTTATGCGCACAGCCGGGAATATAGTACGCACTATATTCCCTAGGTGAATAATTAGTATATTACTCACCTAGGGAGGGAAAGTAGGCTAACCCAAACTGCGTGTGAGATTGACACCCGAGCCGAAGGCGAGCGAAGGTCCGCCTCTACACGAGTGGTTTTGCCGCGTTTTACACGTTTGTCGTAACACTAAAATACTAACATACTTCATCGGCCTAGTGACATCATATACTATTTCTTAACACATGCACCCCAAAGAGTATAGGATAGAGGGGTGGCTGCCATAAAGCCGTAATGTATTTTCACGTATACGAGTTTCACCGCCTTTGTCAAGTCGGAGGGTGAAATAACATACTCCCACCCAAAGATCAAAACCACACTAGAAACCACACTAACCATATAGAACCACTAAAATATAAAACAACTGGAACGAGCGCTCCGTGGCTAAGCGGGCGTTTGGCTGTCCGGAGAGCGAGATCCCTGCTAAAAATTCCCAAGTGGTCCCATGTGGGTTCCACACTGGTTTCGGTAGGGTCCATACTAGGAACCAGTACGGTTCCACAGAGGACCATGCTGGAACACATCGGTAGTATGGTAGAACGGGGATGGTCCTATATCGGACCAGCAAGGCCCCATGAAGGAATGCCCAGGACCTACGTAGGAACACATAGGAAGTATGTTGAGTCCCCGGATTACCACGCAGGACCACCATGGTCCTATCCAAGACTGGCTAGGACACATGTTGGACCACATAGTAATACCTGATAAGTATGTTGAGATCCACTTTTCCTACGTAGGACCACCATGGTCCCACCCACAACTCAATGGGACACATGTAGGATCACATAGGAATACCTAGGAAGTATGTTGAGATTAATTTTTTCTACGTAGGACCACCATGGTCGCACCCTGTACTAAATGGGGCCCGCGTAAGACCATATGGGAACACATCGGAAGTATGTCGGGACTCGGGTCTCGTGCATCTTATGCCTGGAATTTAAATACTCATAGAGGACACATATTATAGAGAGCACTAAGTTCTCTGTAAAATGTGTCTTGGATCAGAACAGTCCATTGAAATGCGGCCGAGATGTGCGCGGCGAAAGAAAAAGTCGTGTCGTAATGTTTACATGCTGTTAGCATGGAAAAACTTGAAAAGAAGAGCACGAGTACTTAGAATAGAAATTAAGAGCTAAAAATTGGACAGGATTCCTTTTTCAACGTCTACAACGAATTTTCAAGGGGCAGTTGAAAAATAAAAATAGTCCTTTCGAAAAAAACACCCTAACGTATATATTATACCATAAGATTTCCTAACGTTGGCACGATCCGTCCGCCTACGTAGGCCTCACTGGTCTCATGCCAACCTCATAGGTCCAGACGGGTCCGGTCCCGACAATGTAATTTGGCACATGGACCTGTCAGGTCCGCGTGGGTCCAGTGAGGTCCAGAAAGGTCAGATCCCCACCTTGTGGCGTAAAGATTCGCCCCACCTGGACCTTATGGGACCCACATGAGACCATTTAGGCCCATGCCCCACGTCACAATGTGGGGATTACACCCATGTGGATGGTTGTGTTCAGAATCCCTCACAGAATCGGGCTCAGGAAGCCGATTTTGCATTTTTGATGCGTAGGCTCTGATGTAAGTCGAAATAAGTGGCACGCCAACACTTTTCGATCGAAAAAAAAATCCCGATTTCATTCGATCAAACGTACCAGTTCGAACTCATTACTCGTCAAACATCGGCTGCCGAAAGGACAAGTCGATTAATAGCCCCGTTTCGGAGAAAATAGACAAGCCGATAACCGATCGAGTCGACCCCCCCCCCCCCCCCCAACTATACTTATACAATTGTGTTCCCTGATGGCCCCTGGGGACATGAATTTTGTCCGAAATTACGTCCTGCGCATGTCCAGAGGACATTTATCTGTTTCTATCTATGTCCGCCAGACATTCAAGCGTCTGCAATGGTGTCTTGAAGACTTAGGAGCGTCTTGAGTAGTGTCCCGAGGACCAAATAGTGTCCATTACCATGTCCTTGAGACATTCTACTGTCCTCACCCAGGTCCTGCGGTCATCCTCAATTGAATAATTAGGTCCGCAGGACGTCCCGATCTATTTGTCCGAATTCAAGTGTCTTTAGTAGTGTCCTGAGGATCCAGCGGTGTCTCTGGCTATGTCCCCAAAACATTTAACGGTCCACACTCATGTCCCGCGGCCATTGACAACTTAACGATACTGTCCGACGGACGTCTTGAGTACTCTGCCTAAGTTCAAGTGTCCTCAATTACGTCGTACGGAAATCCTGGGTGTCTTCGTCAATGTCCGGAGGATATCTTTGCGTCCCTGTCGATGTCCACCAGACATTCAACCGTCCGCGATTATGTCCCGAGGATTTCAAAGTGTCTTTACTAGCGTCCTGAGGACTTCAGAACGTCTTTGGTGGCGTCCCAAGAACTTGCCAGCGTCTTTAGCGGTGTCCCGCGGACCGATCAGTAGCTCTGATCATAGCCCCGAAACATTCCACTGTCCTTACTCATGTCCCACAGCCATTCGCGGTATAATTCTGCGGTCTGAAGGATTTCGTCGTACAAATTTAAATGTCCTCAGTGGTATCTTAAAGACTCAGAGATGTCTCTGGCAAGTCTTCGAGACATTTTAAAGTCCTTACTCATGTCCTGCAGTCATTCGCAACTCAAGAATGGGGTCCTACGGACGTCCTGATGACTTTGCGCAAATTCGAGTGTCTTCGGTCATCTCTTGAAGACCCGGCAATGTTTCTAGTCACGTATCCGAGAAATTTGACCATTGTTACTCATTTCCTGCGGTCATTCACAACGTGGGGTCCGACGGATGTCCTGATAGCTTCGCACAAGTTCACGTGCCCTTAGTAGTGTCTCAAAGACTCAGTGATGTCCCGGCCGTGTCTCCGAGACATTTGGTTATTCTTATTCATGTCCTGCGGTCATTTACAACTCAAGGTCGCTGCTGTCCCCACGTCACTGTAATCTCACCTCAGGGTCGTACAGTAACATGTCATTACGTGTTCGACGGGTTCGTTATGCGCTCTTTCATTCACTCCATTCATTTGACGTTATTTTCTGCTTTCCTTCTCGGGTGGCTGCAAAGTGGGAGAAAGGCGTTTCACGAAAGAGGGCTAAGTATGGGGTTCGACGGGCGTCCTGATAGCTTCGCGTAAATTCGAGTGTCTTTAGTGATGAGAATGTCGATGAGACGTCCTGAGGGCATAGTGAAAACGTCTCGTGAACGTCCTGATATTGTAATCATGTGTCTTATGCATGCCCACCACGCGTCCGCAAACCCATTGAAAAATTCGATAAGATGTCCTGAGGACATGATAAAAGCATCTCGCAGACGTCCTGGCATTCTAGTCATGTGTCTTATGCACGTCCACCGTGCGTCCCCAAACTCATCGAAGAATGTCGATGAGACGTCTCGCAGACGTCCTGATATTATAATCATGTGTCTTATACATGTCCTCCATGCGTCCCCGAACCTATCGGAGAATTCGACAAGACTTCCTGAGGACATAGTGAAAACGTCTTGCGGACGCCCTGACATTCTAATCATGTATCTCATAAACGTCCGCCCTCATTTTCCAAAACAGGAGAAAATGTGGGGATGCATCCTGAGGACATGATTAGGATGTCTTGCGGATGTCCGGGGCGTATCTCATAATGAATTCACAATGTCCTTATCCTGTCTTCGAGCCGTCCTAAAATGACACACTAGGACGTCCTGAGGACGTCCGCGACATTTGTCCGGATTCTGTCCTGTATAGGTCCCAAGGGGCCATCAGGGATTGTATAATTGTTATCAAAAAAAAATTTGTTGAATGCGCAGTCCTACACACCCTCGTGTGTGAGAGTACGCAGTACGCACACTTACAAGCTGGGCATGATTGTATGTAATCTGTTAACCGATGCCATCTATCAGGGCGAAGCGAACTTTGGCAAACTCTGCGAGAAAACGGCAGTGGTAGTCAACCAAAGATTTTGTCATTTTATCACAATCCAGCCAAATTATTGTGTGACGTGACATTCAAACAACGTAAAAATTGTAACAAAATAGACAAATATCTTCAAACTTGCATGGATGTTGTGTAAGCACTGTGGCTGGTAGCGGTCAAAACACGAATAAAGTTAGCTGCTACAGCTGAATCATCTGCTGTCAATTGCCTATGTGCACACTTATCAGCCGCACACACTTGCACCACTCTACCCTACACATATATTATATACCAAAGAAAAAGCTTCTCCACAATACAGATATAGGAGGTGTAAGTAGATATATACAACCTATTTACGCGTGAATGCATGCAGAAGGAGGGAGCTAGGAAACGGAAGGAAGGTAGGTATAGGAAAAGGCGATTTTGCCGAGGAGAAAAACCGCAGAGATAAAACCAGAGGTACCCAGACAAAAAAAGAAGGAAAAGGTAAAAAAGAAGAGTGGAAAAAAAGAAACGGAACGGAACGGAAAAATTCTACCAAGAATCGATTCTTCGCACCCAGGTAATACCTATCCGGCGCCCCGGCTAAGGCTCGTAGTATAAATTTAAAGAGAATCCTTGTATCTTCTTCAGGACTATAGAGGAGGAGAAGCTCGTGTATGAATAGCAAATAGAAATATATATTCAAATAAACCGCTGGAATCTACTTCGTTGGTATTAACATTCGGCTGCATGCATCATGCACCGATACCTTATATTCTAGAAATCAAGCCCCATTGTGTAACTATACATATAACGGAAGACCCTAGTGAGTTTTGGTGGAAATTCGTCCTAAAAATATACATGAACTTAGATCTTTGTGATTAAACGATAACGCAATATTTATCCTGCACATAATTTTTTATGTATCTCAATTCCTATACGATCTCCCGAAATCTCATTTGCGCAAGACAAAACATATGTCAGTTTTTGGATTTGAGATGCGCTCTATTCTTTGTGAATAGTAGAAGTTCCATATGATTTTATGATGTATCGGATGGCGAATGTTTTGTTCATAAATACAATTAAAAATTTGATATTTTTCTCAATCGTTGATATTTGCTTATGCGATCTCGATGAAATCAACGCATATATGCCTAAAGCCGGGATTACAATCAACTTAACGTAACGTAACGTAACACAACGGAACGTACCTATAGTTTTTAAAGTTAGCGAGCGCGCGGGCGTTTTGAAAAAACGGTGGTCGTGATGGATGTTTTAGAACTATAAGTTCGTTCCGTTGTGTTACGTTACGTTACGTTAAGTTGATCGTAATCCCGGCTTAAGGAAAACAGATCGCCTCGAAATATTTGTTACTGAATGAATGGTGCTCGAATCGCGATGACTCACTATATGCCCTTATTGCATCCAACTCCCAAGTTCATATATTCTGCCGATTACCCCTGGTGAAGATACTTCTGATCATTGTGTTTGAAAATTTCTGTCCAACTCGCTAAAATCTCGAAAACGTTTAAAGTACTTTGTAAAAACTCCCGTAAAGTCCGATTATCTCGTGAAATTATTCTGATTATTTTTAGCACTCGAATTCTAGCCAATCAGAGCGCAGTATTTGATGACGTGAAGTACATCCCAATTTGTGATTATACTGATAATCTCCCTCCAGCTGTTGATAATCCACTTCTAGCTTTGCAATTGTCTTTTTATAACGCATGCATGAAAAAGTTGCTTGTTTGGGGCTCTGGAGCGGTCATATTGTGGCACTTTTCTGACGTTTGAGTAGGCGATGCCAACATGAAACAATATTGCATGCCAAACGTGCGCACTGCGTTTTGCGTACATCGAGCGTGCACAACATGATTCTTGTTACGCACGGCGTGCGAACAAGCGCATTTTATAATCATTCATCCCTGTCAACGCGCTATCTCCGTGCATACCCTTACGGAAAAAAACCCTCAAAATATCACCCTCAACTGAGCCCTCAACTTTCAGGGTGATTTCGTACCCCCAACTTGGGGGTTAACCCTGAATTGAGGGGCACCTTCAACTTGAGGAACAACCGTCAAATGGGGGTCCCTTCAACTTCAGGGTTTTTGAGGTGCCTTTTTGAAGTGAGTTTTGAAGTGACCCGCCACTCATCAGGGTTGACCCCTAACTATTCAGGGTCATCCCTCAATTTTCAGGGTTGTCCCAGAACGTTTCAGGGTTATCCCTCAATTGTTGGAGGTTGTTGCTCAATGTTTGAGGGATATTCCTCAATTCTTGGGGGTTTTCCCTCAATTTTCAGTATTGACCTCCAACTATTCAGGGTTATCTTTCAATTGTTGGAGGTTGTCTCTCAATGTTTGAGGGATATTCCACAATTCTTGGGGGTTTTCCCTCAATTTTCAGGGTTGATCCACCAACTTTTTACGGTTGACCCTTCAATTGATGGTTCATCCATAGGAATTGAAGGTATAACCCTGAATATTGGAGGTTGAACCCTGAAATTTCAGGGTTTCACCCCCAGAATTGAGGGTGAATCCTTGAAAATTGAAGGTTCACCCTCAAACTTGAAGGGTTTTTTCCGTAAGGGTACTGCTGAATCGATTCGGTGTTTTTGGTATGGTTGTTTACATTGACAACAGAGCCCCACAAGCAACTTTTTCATGCATTTGTTATAAAAAAATAGCGTTCGATACTCCCGCGAAGTGAGGCGTTTAGGGTTGTCGGATGTCTTCAGCACTCACCTTCGTTTCGGCTGCCGCCTCGACTACGGTTCGTGCTGAAGACATCGGACACACCTATAAACGCCTCACATTTCGCTCTCGTATCGAAATCTACTATTATAACTGTCAAATACGTTGACAAACATCGTAAACAATTTTTAATTTTTTCTAACTTGCCGCTCTCTGCTTGGCCAGATCCGAATGCGAGAAATAATCCGTCGAATACCACTCGACCTTCAAAATGAATCGTATATTTTCCTCATGTTTTGATCCTGCGCAGCAGCGATCCGGTCAAGTTTTGCACAAAAAACTTTTGCTTTAAAACTTATCCCCCTCGTTGCTACGCAGCAAAACAATCGGGAAATATCCCATAATTTTGAAGGTCTTGTGATATTACTTCTGAAAATATCATCTCAACATTCGGAACATTTTACGGGTATCATTAGGAATATTTTGTAGAAAATCTTCAGGGATTTTCATATAAGTTACAAAAAAAATTGAGTTCTGTAGATGTTTCACAGTTCATTCATAAATCTAGCGAAATCTTTTCTCGAAGAATGATAGAAATTATTTCACACATCTGGATCAAAGTTGGGACAAACAATTTTCAATAATTT
Organism: Tenthredo mesomela; assembly: GCA_943736025.1. Classification (NCBI taxonomy): domain Eukaryota; kingdom Metazoa; phylum Arthropoda; class Insecta; order Hymenoptera; family Tenthredinidae; genus Tenthredo; species Tenthredo mesomela. Next base: position 39,450,943 of record OX031014.1, on the reverse strand, counting down.
TACGAAAGTAATAAAATTATATTTCCATCAGGGTCGATTTATAGTATCCGATGGGTGGACGTATTCTGCGATGAAGTTTCAAAAATTTGACACATGAAACGTCATAAATGTGGCAAAATATTTCAATCAGAAATGACTGAAGGCCTTGATTAAGGTGAAGTGAAACGTTTCAAGGCCACGGCCGGGTGCCTTGCACCGCGGTAAAACAGAACTACCGAACGTTTGGTACCTCTGTCCACCGCTAGATTATTTGCAAATATACTGGCTGCAATTTCGATACAGGCTGTGATCTCGACTAAATGTAGATAAGGGTTGTGATCTCAACTGAATATCGGTTTTTTAGTTATGAGCAACGGAGAATCGTCAATTCTCAGCCATTTCTCCATCAAATGACACGAGATTAGGCTCAAAGTGTGTAGTTTTTCATTGCGGAGTGGTTAATTATCGGGAAAAATGCGACTATCTACGGCAACAGTGAATAATCTCGCGATTTATGTGGTCGGTACGTCAATCTGTGAAAATTTTTGTCAAATTTTGGAAAAGTGAAATAATCAGCCACTTTCTGCCACAATTATGTGTAATCCCTCCAAGTTTCATCGCGATTGATTCAGTAGTTCCGGAGAATTCACGATTCCCGTTTTCGAAGTTCTGACAAACGTTTCACTTCACCTTAAATAAAGAGTTTGCAAAAATCATAGAAAATGAATATTTCCTGATACACACGGAGAGTATTTTATGGTAGCGTCCACGATACTTGAATTGTAGTTTTTATCATCTAGAATTGTAATTGGATTTGAAGAAGTCAAGATTGTGAATATAATCATTTATTGGTTATAGCTACTACAATCATTAGATAGTAATTTCTACAATGAAGCGATTGTACGATTTTTTCTTCCGGATGGTTACGTTCACCATCGGCGTTAGTCAAAGCTATCAGACATACATAAAAGAAATAGATCGCACTTTTAGGTTATGGTTAAACACCTCAATCGAACAAAACTAACTACTAATACGATGTAGATATTCATAATGTGAATGAAACTAATTCCTGCTCGTTAGTATGCTTCGGGAATTCATAATTGTAGTAAAATTGTAAGATCAAAGAGTGTGGTCTGAAAAACTTCTTTCTAATTCAAGATTTCGTGAAAAAAAAAAACATCGTCCCAAATAATTGTCGCAACACTTTTCACTTCCGAGTAAATCTACGCAGCGACTTTTGATTTCAGGCCAAAGTTACGTCCTAGTTACTACTTGGCGAAATATGAGTGACAGAGTATTTTTACGCTTCTTACACCAGTGCATCATCGCATACATATCTTTCAACCATTTAATTATTGAAAAAAATTGAAATTTGCGATAAACCATCTCCTTTGCGAACCGAAAAATTGATTTTCTGATAAACTGAGCAGATGATCTATTCCACATTCGGGTCAGTATTTTTAACTTCCCGTTTCTCTGTTTTCAGAGAAAAAAGGAAGTTATTGTAATCACCCCGAAAATGAAAAGTTGAGTTTTCACTGGATCTCCACGTTTTGAGGTCCGGAGAATCACCTCCGACTATTTTGAGATTGACGTCTGGGTGTGTGTGTGTGTGTGTGACCAAATTTTTGTCCCCACGATATCTCGGGAACGAGTGAGCGGATTTTGATCGATTTAGGCTCAATCGACGCCGCTTTTCTCAAATTAGAACTGAATAGATTTTGGCTTTGATCACTTCAGTACTTTTCGAATTATTTAAATAACAAAATTCTAGAAAATAAAATAAAAATTATGACACCTTGAGAACGGATGAACGGATTCGAATGAAAATTAGTACTATGAGGTTTTTTGGATCACTGATCACGAAATTGACATCGTGCTTCAAAAATTCGAATACGATAATGACATTATTATTATTATTATTATTATTATTATTGATTCATTTCGAAACGAGTTTGAAAACGGGAAGTTGAAAGGCTGGCCATGTCAGCTTGTTTTAAATTATTTTTATTTCTTTTCCTTATTCTTTCTTTTTATGAATCGAAATTTGCACAAAGCATCGTACAAGTGTTGAGTATATTATCTATAGCATACCACGCGAACGCATTACGGCGTCCTATCGCCTTTCTTTCCCTCACCGCAAGGCGCAAGCTCTATCCACTCCAGTCAATAGCCATCCGCTTCAAAGCTTGGATAAAAACTACAGAGGCGCCAGAAGAGATCTTGAGAGCTTTTGGAGCTGTTATACCTATACTGCTTCAAAGTTTTGAGCTTCAGAATTTTTTCTGTAAAGTATATTATTATGTATAGGTATACGTGTAAAGATGAACGAGGTCGACAATATACAACTGGAGAAGTCTGGTGCAACGATATAATGCAACGGAAATCAAGAACAAGGAAACGTATGTTCTCTGAGCATGTATAGCCATATTGGCGTACGCATGTCTATATAACACCGCGGGGATAAATAACACTCGATGATAGTCTGGCTTACATCGAAAATAAAAATACTATACCATCACTTGAAAGACACAGTCTCAATGTCGTGACCTTGTTCTTAGCCTGGCACAAGCTTGTACTGGATTTACGATCGTTTTATATAGGAATACAGGGTATCAATGCCCTCTATATAATCAACTAGCGAGCCACATATCATTCCATAAATACCATATGTATTCAGTGAAGCTTGGTTTTCTTATTTTTATTTTTTTATTAAAATTGGCCAGTCTGAAGCGATTTATACTATGAGACGTATTATTCATAATTCTTCGATTTTTACCGAAATATTACTTTTTGAAATATAATGTCCCTCGAGTGAAAGGATCCTTGCTAAAAATTCCCGAGTGGTCCCATGTAGGACCATATGGGTTCATTCCCCACATCGTAATTTGGAACAAAGGTCCTGACTGGTCCCCATAAGGTCCACATAGGTCTGATCTACACGCAGTGAGGTGGGACATTGGTGGTCCTATGTGGGTCCTACATGGGTCCAGTGGGGTACACATGGGTGTAATCCCCATACTGTGACGTGGGGCATGGGCCTGAATGGTCTCATGTAGGTCCCATAAGGTCCAGGTGGGGCGCATCTTCACGCCACAAGGTAGGGATCTGACCTATCTGGACCTCACTGGACCCACGCGGACCTAACAGGTCCATGTTCCAAATTACGACGTGGGGACTGGACCCGTCTAGACCTATAAGGTTTGCATGGAATGATGGGACCAGTGAGGTCTACGTAGGCGCACGGATCGTGCCAACGTAAGGAAGTCTTATGGTATAATATATACGTTATGGTGCTTTTTTCGAAAGGACTATTTTTATTTATTAAAACTGCCCCTTGAAAATCTTGTTGAAGACGTTGCAAAAGGAATTCTGTTTAATTTTTAGCTCCTAATTTCAATTCTAAGTACTCGCGCTCTTCTTTTCAAGTTTTCCCATGCTGAAAGCATGTAAACGTTACGACTTTTTCTTTCGCCGCGCACATCTCAGCCGCATTTCAATGGAATGTTCTGATCCGAGACTCATTTTACAGAGAATTGAGTCTTCTCTATAATATGTGTCCTCTATATAAGTATTTTAATTTCAGGCATAGGATGCACGGGACCCGACATACTTCCTATGTGTTCCCATATGGTCCTACGCGGGCCCTATTTAGTACAAGGTGCGACCATGGTGATCCTACGTAGGAAAAGTGGATCTCAACATACTTCTCAGGTATTACTATGTGGTCCTACATGTGTCTCATCCAGTCTTGGGTGGGACCATGGTGGTCCTGCGTGGTAATCTAGGGACCCAACATACTTCCTATACGTTCCTACGTAGGTTCTGGTCATTCCTTCATGGGGCCCTGCTGGTCCGATATAGGATCATCCCCATCCTACTATTCTACCGATGTGTTCCAGCATGATCCTTTGTGGAACCGTACTGGTTCCTAGTATGGACCCTACCGAAACCAGTGTGGAACCCACATGGGACCACTTGGGAATTTTTAGCAGAGATCCTTGTTTCTACCCTTATAAAAGGATAATTCTCCCGAGATACTCATTTTTCCGGTAACCGAGTTTATTTCCAATAATCGCTCTGATTTCTTGGATTTTTTTACCAGAATATGTTAGATCGTGATATTTTGAGATAGTGCTACAGGACGGATTTTTTTAGTAAATCCTGTTAATCGTTTTTTTGCCATGTTTGACGCCTAAATATCATTCGTCTAGCCTGTAACCATCACATCTTCCCACATCTTCCCGCAAAAAGTACTTAAGATGAAAAAATTGCAAATCATCAATATTTTTTCAAACTAAAGCATATTTATAACCTTCTTTCGAAATCCAAAAAAAAAAAAAAAAAAAAAATGAGCACAGATATCTCACAATAAAAATCGAATTCTTGTAACCGCAGTTTTTCCGTCATTCCTCTGGCCGTTGGAAATAAGTCGATATTAGTGCAATAGGTAGCGGTAACTAACCGAGCGTTCGAGAGCAGTGTATCCTAGATCTATAATTGACCGAGCAGACAGTTTTTCAAAGTTTCATTTTTCATGTTTATGACTTTTTTCTTACGAAAAACTGTGGCTTGAGTAGATGTCACAAGCTGGAGCGTCATTCCTCTGGCGAGTATCGAATATATATTTTCAACTAACTCAAATCTTTGTGTATGTTTTTAAGGACGTAGTCTGATGTTCAGGCCCGTTTTGGAAAGTTATTTCGGGATTTTTTTTTACAACAAAACGAAATACAATCATTCCAATTTTTTTACATGTTTTCATCGCCTACGTAAGTTTTCAGGAAAAAAATTTTTCACGTAATTTTACACCATTTTATAATTGTTTTTCTAGGCCAAAGTATACAACTTTAAATTGAGGAAGGTGGGTGGCGCGGATGATTACCCAACTCAGATGCATCCGAAACAAAAAAATTAAATTGATAATTGTTCTGTATGCTTATAGCTCCGGCCCGTGCCAGATTTACACATTCTTATTAATAAATAACAAAATGGTGGACTTTAAAATAAAAAAATCGAAAAATCATAATTTTTTCGTTGGAAATCGGTAAAAAAAAAAAAAAAGAAATTGATAATATAATTGAATAATTCTGGTACCCGACGGAGCCATTATTGTGTACAATAACATGTGCAAAAATGAAAGCAATCGGTTGGGTAGAATTTTTGAAATCACCCGCGCCGCTTATAAAAATGTTGTTTCCAGAAAAACGCGTTTAAAGTTTTGATTTTAGAGCATGCGGTCTAGGCACGCTCTCGACTATTTGCTATAGCTTCGTAAATATTTGATATTTCGGTCTAAAATTTTTACAGTATACTCTCAATATCGCGTCACTAATGCCATAGTCGTAAGCGCCAAAAAAAAAAAATTTCCGTCTTCTTGGTGGCAAAATGTTTTTCATGCCATATAACATGATTTGGGCATATCCGCAAAAAAATAATTTTTTTGGCGCTTACGACCTTATGACATTAGTATGATATAAGTGTATACCTATGTGAGGCTGAGTGAGGGGAGTTTTATATGCCATGGAGGCCTCCTCAGCGAGTCCCGGCATTTGCCCTAAGTCCGCAGGAAAAAACCATGGCCCAAATAACCTGGGGAGGGACTCAGTCTCAGAGAGAGCGATAGCTGGAGAGATTCTGTCTTTTTCTAGTCGGTGAGTTGGTGGGGTAAACGGCCGCAGACCTGTTGTGTCAGGTTTAGTATAGTGCGGCGTCGTTCCCCTTACTCGCTGTAGACCCCCACTCCTTACGCAGTGCGAGAAGGAAAGAATTTCTCCGGCCCTATTGCTGTCCTTCAATATGAGCTTCAGCCAGCACATAAGAGCGCACATACCGTGAAGTTAAAAGGAACCCGAACGATGACCGCACTATAGTTCGACCAACACGCGCTCGCGTTGCGTACGTGAGCTTCTACTCGCTGCCAGTGACTGCCAACTCGATTCGCCCGGCGCCTGTTGTCCAGGCCACGCTCATCCATAGTGTGAGCCAGGCGCCGGGCGAATCGAGATGGCAGTCACTTGCAGCGGGTAGAAGCTCACGTACGCAACGCGAGCGTGTGTTGGTCGAGCTATAGTGCGGTCATCGTTCAGTTTCCTTTTAACTTCACGGTATGAGTGAGAATTGTGATTCTGAAAATTATAAGTATGAATAGAGAGAGGTGGAGTCTCAGCCGATTTAAGCCACACCCTCTCCGGATCCCGGCGAAAACCCACCCTGTATACTAGAAAACAACAAAAGCACCTATGGTGCAAAACCCTTTCGCCAAGTGCAATAATGTGGACGCTACTCAAAACGAAAGAATAAAAAGAAAAATGTCCACGTACAAAAGTATTGAAATCACATACAGTGCCAAGTACATGTCTTCTGTATACCATAAGTTAACAACAGAAACGTAAAGAGTCTTGTGCTCGTTCACTCGCAAAGAAAAATTTGGAGGTAGTGGTACTTGGCGGGCCTTCGTATACAAGTACGAGAGAACAATATTGGCCCGCCAAGTACCACGGACTCCAAATTTTTTTTTGCGAGTGAACGAGCACAAGACTCTTTACGTTTCTGTTGTTAACTTATGGTATACAGAAGACATGTACTTGGCACTGTATGTGATTTCAATACTTTTGTACGTGGACATTTTTTTTTTTATTCTTTCGTTTTGAGTAGCGTCCACATTATTGCACTTGGCGAAAGGGTTTTGTACCATAGGTGCTTTTGTTGTTGATTTCACTACTTTTTGTACAATTTTGTATTTTATACACGTATGTGTTTATAAATTTTTTTTTTTTTCGACAGTCGTAACATGTGTGTTCGTTTTTCATTAAGTTCTACGAATTGTTTCCTTATAATCCGTTATAATAACTCTATATGCCTGCAACGTGTAACCCTGCGCGCAAACCTCCTCCTTCATCTATACAGGGTGTTCCAGACCTCGCGACGAATATTTCACAGGGTAAATCTTGATCAAAAATGGGATCGAAATTTCCTCAGCCGATTTTTTCGGAGATGCATGGATTTTCCGTTACAATTATTTTAATTTCAGCTAATGACATGCGACTTATAAACGGCCGTTTGTCGGTGTAATCACCGCTCGGTTGTGTGCGCGTCTCTCGCCCTATTGTCGCCACGAAAAAAGTGCACACAACCGAGCGGTAAGCACACCGACGCGCGGCCGTTCGTAAGCCGCGCGTCATTGACTGAAATTGAATTAATTATAACGGAAAATCCATGCATCTCCGAAAAAATCGGCTGAGGAAATTTCGATCCCATTTTTGATCAAGATTTACCCTGTGAAATATTCGTCGCGAGGTCTGGAACACCCTGTATATGGGGAATTCCACGTGAACTCGACCAATGTTTTTCCCTCACCATTTTTGATTCGCTTCACGATTTTTTATACGATTCTACGATCTCGAAACTGCACTGCTGAATTTTTTCAGATTTTTCCCTTCAACCGTTAATTTTCAATGATTATTCAAACCCATTTTGAAAACGGCATTTTTTAAAAATCTCGAAAAATTCTCAAAAATATTATTTTTTATTTCGATCATTTTGACACCCCTCCCATGATGGGATCATTATTCCTTCTTTTTTTTTCAGCACTTTTAACATTTTGAACAAACGAAACACCATGTTCCAATGTTTCGAAAATTCTTGAAAAATTACCAAAAATCCTGTGTTCAATTCTAAATGTTTTCGCGTGAGACCCACGATGACGGACGAAAAATACTTTTTTTTCGAAAAAAATACATTTTCATTGAAGTTGCGACTTTGAGGCTTTCCTGATGAAAAATAATAATCGTTACTTGTACGTAAAGACTTTTTGACGAAACGAGTTACAGCACTCGTCTTCGGCTCGTGCCGTAAACCTCTCGTTTTGTCAAAAAAGCCTTTCCATACTCATACTGAAATGTACTATTTTTTGTCCGTCCTCGTGGGTCTCGCACGCGAAAACATTCAGAATTGAACACAGAATTTTTGGTGATTTTTCAAGAATTTTCGAAACGTTGGAACACGGTGTTTCGTTTTATCGAAATGTTAAAAGGGCTGAAAAAGAAGAAGCAATAATGATCCCATCATGGGAGGGGTGTCAAAATGATCGAAATGAAAAATAACATTTTTGAGAATTTTTCGAGATTTTTAAAAAATGCGGTTTTCAAAATGGGTTGAATAATCATTGAAAATTAACGGTTGGAGGGAAAAATCTGAAAAAATTCAGCAGTGCTTTTTCGAGATTGTAGAATCGTATAAAAAATCGTGAAGCGAATCAAAAATGGTGAGGGAAAAACATTGGTCGAGTTCACGTGGAATTCCCCATATATATTTTATTCAATCATGTGGTTACGCGAAACAAGAAGTGAACACGAAAATAGTGAAAAACGAAAAAACAAGTACCGAGCTCTAAAAACGGCGCTGATGAAAAACGCAGCTTCCTATTGTCCACAGATTCATGGTTATTTAAATATTAAAATAAATAGTTAAAAATATACAGGGCGATTCACTTTGCGCGCACTAACTGCTAAGTTTTCGTCCTCCAGGTCCACCGCACCGTAGTTTCCGTTCTCTAGGTCGACCTCTACGTAGTTTCTGTCCTCCAGGACCACCGCCACGTAGTTAAGAACGTCGTGTGTACAACATCAATTGTTCATCAATAATTACTTACAATCGATCGACCTGGAGGACGGAAACTGTGGTGCGGTAGACATGGAGGACGGAAACTACGTAGCGGTGGACCTGGAGGACGGAAACTGTGGTGCGGTAGACATGGAGGACGGAAACTACGTAGCGGTGGACCTGGAGGACGGAAACTACGTAGCGGTCGACCTGGAGGACGAAAACTACGTGGCGGTGGACCTGGAGGACGAAAACTACGTGGCGGTGGACCTGGAGGACAGAAACTACGTAGCGGTCGACCTAGAGAACGGAAACTACGGTGCGGTGGACATGGAGGGCGGAAAATACTTAGCGGTGAACCTAGAGGACGGAAACTACGTAGCGGTCGACCTAAAGAACGAAAACTACGTAGCGGTGGACCTGGAGGACGGAAACTACGTAGCGGTCGACCTGGAGGACGAAAACTACGTAGAGGTGGTCCTGGAGGACAGAAACTACGTAGCGGTCGACCTAGAGAACGGAAACTACGGTGCGGTGGACATGGAGGACGGAAACTACGTAGCGGTCGACCTGGAGGACGAAAACTACGTAGCGGTGGTCCTGGAGGACAGAAACTACGGTGCGGTGGACATGGAGGACGGAAACTACGTAGCGGTCGACCTGGAGGACGGAAACTTCGTAGCGGTAGTCCTGGAGGACAGAAACTACGTAACGGTGGTCCTGGAGGACAGAAACTACGTAGCGGTCGACCTGAAGGACGGAAACTACGGTACGGTCGGACCTAGTGGACGAAAGCGACGTAGCGGTGGTCCTGGTCACAAATAACGAAAGCGTATGATGTATGAAGACAACTCCCGACGACGACTCCGTTAACACTCGGAATTTTTAAAAATATTATAAGAGCGCCATCTTGCAACTGATGTCACTGCTGTCTAGTGGTGGCCACTCTTTCCTCATTTTTATCCGCATAGCTTTAATGAACTGTCAGATCTGGCTGAAGGAGGTGAAACGACGAAAAAAATTTCAGACGAAACGGGTACTCGGAAACTTGAAATAATCATACCTCAGCTTTCCGTGCACTGATTCAATCGAAGTTAGACTCAAATGAAAGCTCTTGGTACCCACATTCTAGGATAAATATTCCAATCCCCTGGATATCGCGAGAAGAAAGAAATTAGGAAATACTGTTTCCCCACCACGCCGTTTAGCTGCCGTTCGGGTATATAGACTCGGTCGAGTCTCGCGCTTTTTTTATTATTGCTCTTGGCGCGAGACTCTACCGAGTCTCTTGATGAAAACACACAACCGATACAGTAGTGATACGCTTTGAAAATAATTTATTACGGTCTTGCGCCCAGGTTGGTTTTGGCGCGGAATTCAGTCCTATCGGAATTAAATTGTCAAAGTGCGAAATTTAACGTTTGGACTTAGCAACAGGACAACTAATTCCTATATTGGTAGCTAATATATTGTTACTAAATTAGCTTCTGAGGGCTAATTGCAAATATTTAAAGAAAGGCTTGAGCAGATTAAGTTAAATAAAATGTGGGTCCTGAGTTGAAATAAGAGATTCAAGTCGAAGCAAATATAATTGTCACATATAATACCACAAAAGCTTCAAAATTATCGGGTATTTCCCGATAGGTTCGTTGCAAACAAATGAAGGAGTCAAGTTTTTCAGTTTACAAAATCACGAGCGCGAAGCGCGAGTGATTTTTCTGAAAAACTTGACGAGTTCGTTTGATTGCAGGGAACCTTGAGGGAAATACCCGATTAATTTTGAAGCTCGAGTGGTATTCGGGGGATTATTTTTCCATCCGAATATCGGCCCATAGAATTGCATCATGAGACAAAATCCACAGTTAAAAATCCAAATTTAAAGGTCACAGAATCATAATTATAATTTAATCTGTCAGATTCGATGGAGCGTTAACTGTATTGGAAAATCTTTTGTTTTTTTATATATAGCTAACATGAAAAATTACCGCGGTGAAAGTACACGTGAAATTACCAGTGGAATTGTCAAAATTATCAGTTAAATATCGTGTAGGCTATGCAAAATAACATCGAATGGTGCAATTCTATTGGCTGAAATTCGGATGGGAAAAATAATCAGGGAAATTGAATATATTGGGAAATGCGAGAATATGTGTGTTTACAGTTTGAAGTGTGAAACAGCACTGTTTTTACAATAATGTTTCACTTCAGTTATTTAATATTAACGAGTCATTTATTTGTATTCGTTTATCTTCTATGACTGCTAGATGATGCGAAGTTCAAATATAGAATGTAAAGGTAATTTCTTAGTAAAGCGAAAGAGGAAAATCAATCTTTGTAACAATATCATAGGGTTGCAAATACATATAACAATTATTGAAGATATAAATCTATCGATTATTTGAATAGAAGCGAAATTCCGCTCGATCCAAAACACCTAGTGAATATCTCTCACACGCATAGTATGTATAAATTTCAATGTAAACTATGTGTTAACTATGCAAATATCGGTGTTTGCTTAAGCCAGCAATTCCACGCTTTTCCATAGGGTAAGGCGAATCAATATTCACGTTTCGTTAGTTGTAGACAAATGCAATTTTCACCGCCTCGATCGCATCACCACGGTGATCAGAATGAGGATATTTTCTCGAATTGAAGTAAACCGCGAAACGAACGGTAGAGACTACAGGGAGATTTAGTATAGCAGGATGAATATTCGGGCTTATACCTACTTTAAGAATCGGATAATAAAAGAACGAAAGTTTTGCATTATACGGTTGAAGTGGTAAGACGCGTTTAAACAATTGAAAAGTAAAATGGTGAATGGTGAGGAGTGAGGAGTGAGGAGTAATTATCATTCCAAGACTCCACGAATAGCCATTTCGAGAGACTCGAATTTTTTAAACTTGATGAGCATGTTTAAGCTCCACTTAATGCCGAGTCCCAGAAATGTCTAGGACCTTGGACCTGTACCCCATGCATGCATGTATATTAGGGTGGTCCAAAATAACCCGACCCCCGAATTTTTTTCGGGGCCCCCTCTGAAAATCTTCGGGACGATGAAAAAAGATTCTTCGCGCTCGATAAGCGCAAATGAATAAGATTTAGAGGTCGCTCAAACGCGTTTTCTGCCTAAATTCGTAGTTTTTCTCGTTTTCGCGTTTTTATTTGAAAAAAAAAAGGTTTTCAATGAGAAATATTTCAAATCAAGGGCTGCTGATTTTTTTCTCAATCGAATACAAAATAGAGACTTGAGAAAAAGTGCCAAAACCGTTACCGAAACCATAGATGATGAGATAAAAAATCTTTCGCGTCATTTTTTTGTGATTTTCACTTGATTTTAAAAAAATTCCTGCTGGCATGATTTTCAAGGGATATAACTTTCGCGCAGCTAGATTTGTTCATCAAGATCTATAGTTTCATACAACAAATAAGGAAATCATAGGCTACTCCATTCGCGAATTCCCACGACCTTAAACTCACCTACTTTTGTATCTTCGAAAATCATAAAAATCCGCATTTAAGGTAGTTTGGTAGCCAAATGACTTAAACTTGACCCCATATTTTTTTATATTTATTGGAAAGATTATGATTAAATACACCTATATAGAAAAAATCAGATTTTTTTACCACACCGTTTAAGAGATATAATTAATTAAAATTATGCAAAAATACACGAGCTCTCATGAGTGTCCTTGTTCAATAACTCCGGAAATTGAGGGTTTATAAAAAATTGACAAACTTGACCCCACAAAAAAAACTTTCCGATAGATAGAACGATGTCTCAAATACACACTATCAAAATTTCAGAATAATTTACCACATACTTTTGATTTAATTAAATTTTTTAAATCGCCATGTGGCTTCTATCTCTGTTGTTTATCGGAGACACTCTCTCCTCCATATTTACTAGGGGAAAAATGGCGGCTCCGCTAAGCGCGCCAAGTTCAAATATATATACGATATATAAAATCAAGTTGACAGTTCGGGGTTATGTTTACAAGTTTAAACTGCAAATAAGGCGCGCGTCCGTAGTTTCAATACCAACCATGAAAATCATGTAAAGTTGGTATCATCTAGTGACAGCTGGGTACTAGTCAATTAATATTTTAATTATTCCATAATTATAATTATTTAATCATAATCCATATTAAAGTAAATCAATTAAATTCTAATGTGAATTTATATTAATTATTATAGCATGCTTAGGGTAAATATTAATAAATAAAAAAAAAAAAAAAGTAATTTATTTGACTTCGGATTGCGGCTCCCAAACTACCTTAAAGTTAATTTCGCTTCGTAATGTTATCAAATAAATTCGATTTATTTGATAACATTCTTTGCAGTCACCACAGCCTAATTGCCGTGTACCGAGAAAGTGCAATCGGAAGAATGGGATAAAAGAGGAAGGATATATGTAGGTATATAGGCAAATGTAACTGTACAATACATTGCAATTATAGCAGGTACTTCATGTTTTGTTTCATGTTTCCAGTAAGGTCGTTATCGCCTTTTTTCTCAAAGTGGGTAAAACTTTTCGATGACGATGTACGACCTGAAGCAAATATTGCTTTTGTTCCTCGTTGGCTGTATGCAAAGAATTGTATTCTTGCATCAATGCAACAACCCCCCCCCCCCTCCCCGTTCACCAACATCGTTGACATCTCTCAATCCCTGGCAAATTCTTTTCGTATCCAAAAAAGTAGAATCAGCCCCCCATAGTGATGGATCCTTTTCCAAAAAAGAGGTATCGATTTTCAGGATTTTGAAGAATGTCATGCTTGCTTCAGACGCAAAATCTTCTAAGTGCATCTGGTTTAGCAGCATTTCCGTAACTGATGCTTTGAAAGTGCGACTTCGAGTTTCCGGTCGTTTGAAAGCTTGTACAATTTTTTTTTTTTTTTTTTTGTACAAACAGAAACTTGATCGTCAAAAAGAGCCAAGCATACAAGTTCTTCTGACAAGTACCACAGGTGTCCTCTGAATTTATTGATAGCTCTGGTTGCAACTTCTTCATCTATTTTGTTATATGAGATCAGTACTTCGATACCCACGTTCTAATATGACGTAACCCACATTTGGAAAATTGTTCAGGAGGCCATGAAAACGCTTCACTATTACCATTGAGAAGATAGGATTTTACGGATTAGAATATTTATTCAAAAATAGTAAATCAACGATTTGACCGCTAAAACTTGAACATAAGCTGCACAACATTATTATCATTCAATTTAAAAAAAAAGTCAATTTCTGAAATTTTGTGGGTTACGACGTATTAGAACGTTGGTATCGACTTGTAAAAACTCTAAGTCATTTCTTGGAGCTGATGTGGATCTATTAGCTGAGTACCAAAACCTGACATATGCTACCGATACAAAAATGCAAATCCTTTGAATTGCTTTCAACTCTCTGGAAGTGAGATGAAAATGATCCTGGAACATCCAAATTTTCAGGGCATATATAGCTTTAGCCATCCACCGGGCCCTGTGAGTAGCTCCTGGCGCTTTCAGGGTAAATTCAGAGCTACCGAGAAACATGATGACCAGTTGTAGCAGTTCTTTATAATCGTCCCTAGGCTGTCCAGATTGTAGCATCTTTGTCGCAAACGATCTTATTTCTTCGCGGTGCTCTGCTGCTACCGCAGTAGTATGCTGATCGTCCAAAGCGGTTTTGAACTTTTCACCTTTGAAAGAGTCCCACACAGTAAAAAATGTTGCGTCATTTTTAACATAAAGTCTTGTGTCAAAAATGTTTGTGTTAAATATTTAACACTTTTTAGTGTCAATTTGATTGTATTGTGTTAAATGGACACTAAAAAGTGTTAAATATTTAACATAAAAATTTTTAACACAAGACTTTATGTTAAAAATGACGCTAAAATTTTTACTGTGCAAGATATCTTGAAGCGGGTAAATAGAAGTATATCTGGACCTGATGATGGGCCCATGCAGGCTTTGAAAACATCTTCCAGGACTATCTCTAAAATATGGTGACGACAACTCAGATGAAGGAGTTGTTTTCCGAGTAACAACTCAATGTAGGCAGCTGCTCCATTTTTATGCCTAGTATTTGATGCAGTCGTATCAAAACACATGGCTTTGACTTTTTCTTGCAAATTCCAGTCCAACAGTGAGTCCTTCACAGTAGGGATGGGCGATGTCACATCGATTATTGCAGAATCGATGTTTCCTCATTGATAAATCGATTTTGATAATCGATGTTTCTGAATCCGATTATTTGGTACATCGATGTTTTTTTTAACATAATCGATGTTTTTGAACATTACTGTACTAAGGCCTGTGAATAAGGACATTGTTCTGGTTTTTCATCTAAGTAAACTGAGAGCAAGTTTGAATTTTGTAAACTGTGACTCATAACATCAATTTTTTTAATTATAAAATAAAATTTTGATAGAATATGCTTTATTGATGAGTAGTTCCGGCCTTCTTCATTTATTTGAAGTAAAAACATCGATTTTCCTAGTATCGATTTTTTTCTCACCGATTAATCGATTATAAAAAATCGGATTAATGGGTAGCCTGTCTACTTTTTTTGTTCCAGTTATTTCGGGCAGAATCTTACCATCCCAATGAACAGTGAGGGGATCAGTTGGATGAAATGATTTTTTAATTTGTACTGTTATGTGTACCCGATTTGCTTCTCTTCTTCTTTTAACGGTTGAACGACTGATAGAAACACTGTTGATATCGTGGCCCAGAGAATCAGCTACTACAGACAGAACTAAAGCACCATTTCTGTCACTTATTTTGGTTCGATCTAATACAGAAGCTAAGCCGGTATTGATGATTCGAATCCGTTTTTGTTTGTTCGTGGCGCGCGATGTTGATTGTTGTGGAGAGGGGAATACTGGATCATTTTGATCACTAGAAGCAGAATTTGTAGTGACGTGAGAGCTTTGAGAATTCGGTATATCAGTTTCTAAATCATTAGGTCCTCGTTCTGGAAGTGCATCGCTCACGGAACTGTTCTCGGGCGCCTTTGTTTTTTTCATATTTATAATGATTTTTCGAATATTACGCGAATTTCGTTGTTCTGAGAGAATCATTCGCGCATCATCGCTGTGTATAGCTGGACAACCAGCCCCGCCAATATCAAAAAGCTTATCCAGGCTATTTGTGAAAATTGATCGCTTGAGGATTTCACGCCCTGTATTTCTGTTGACATTTTTTTTCAAGATCGTCCACTTGTTGAACAAAGTTAGAATTTTAGCTTTGACTTTTTTTTTAATCTGCGTTATTATAGAAAATTTATTCCAAACTACTCCGAGCATGTCAGCAACAATAGATGCAGCCTGACACACAGTGTCTTTTCTACTCACATGCTGGTATAAAAATGCAGCAAGAACGCTTCTGTTATCTGGAAGTTCAGCTGTTCCAAAGTTTGGAAGTTCTGGTCCAACAAGCAAGAAATTTGTTTTCTTTTTTTTTTAGGCATTATTGCCCCGCCGAAATGGAAAATATTCTAATATAGCCTGGAAAAATAAAGGAAAGCACACTTATGAAAAAGTCAATTTGAAATTGTTATTAGAATGTCTAAAAGTATTACTTACTTTAGAGAACCTCTATTTGACGAATATTGAGAATGAAAACTGGTTTCACTGTGCCTAAGATACGAATTTATCGCTGATCAGCCTCGAAAAACAATAATCTCGAAGAACGTCGGAAGTTTGCTCAAAGTTTCCGCAGAAGTAAGCACTTAATTATAAAATAAGGGCGCGATCTCGTGGTGGCGAGCTGAAGCTTTGCTTCGCACGGCGCAGCACCCGCCAAATATAAATTCTGCATCTAGATTTATTAAGGGGAGACTTCGGTGAAATTTTTGGTAAAAACAGGTTTTTTAATTCTTAAAACTTTGAAAAGACGTGTATAAAAAAATCCTTGCAGCAGTTTTTGAATAATGTCAGTATAGATAGTGAAAAAAAGTTTCAGCCTCCTGCCATGAAAGTGTATGCGCAAGGAATTTTTGACAGCGGTGAGAAAAATCTTCTTTGCAAGGTTCCTTGCGCTTACATTTTCATCGCAGGAGGCTGAAATTTTTTTTCACAGTCTATACTGACATTATTCAAAAACTGCTGGAAGGATTTTTTTATACAACCTCTAATAGCGATTTTCAAAATTTCACCGAAGTCTCCCCTTAACATATGATGAATTCCACGCGGAGCGGACCAAAAAAGACCTAGATCTCACGGATTTTTCTCATTTTTGGATGACCTTTAGTACCCACAGAATTAGCATTTTTTATGTATGTACGATATATATAGCTTTTGTTACCTATGGTGTACAAGCTGTTTCAGTTTTTCATTTCTTACGCTCTTGATGTCTTTGGAGGCAAATATCTTAGAAACGGTATGTCATATGAAAAAAGTAATAGGGTGGTGATTTGTAGTATTCTTCACTCCTTTTCACCTCAGCCCATGATCTTGCCCGTGACTATCGGAAAACATGTCGAAAAATCATTTTCCAATCCAAAACTCCATTTTTATCCACTTATGTCATTTTTAGGATTTTTCTCGTATTTTTTTTCGAAAAACTCGGAAAATTTCCCATCGAATCACGTTTGTTTCGGAATGGGACACGGCTGCATTGATGCTGTGTTGATTTTTCGACATGTCGAAAAGACGTTTTCCAACACAAAACTCTATTTTTATCCACTTATGTCATTTTTAAGATCTTTCTCGTATTTTTTTTCGAAAAGCTC
The DNA here is from genome assembly GCA_943736025.1 of Tenthredo mesomela. Lineage (NCBI taxonomy): Eukaryota > Metazoa > Arthropoda > Insecta > Hymenoptera > Tenthredinidae > Tenthredo > Tenthredo mesomela. The sequence goes on along the minus strand of OX031014.1, from coordinate 39,433,645 downwards.
GGAAAATTTCCTATCGAATCACGTTTGTTTTGGAATGGGACATTGAGGTCTTTTTGTGGTCCGCTCCGCGTGGAATCCATCATATATCCAATATACATCACGTCATCTGCTCTCTGAATTGGGCTCAGGTTTGGAGCGGTTTTTTATGTTAAATGTAATAGCAATTCATTGGATAACTTGGATCGTTATTATTATTATTAGGGCTAATCATTTTGGGGTGATATTTTTTGATTTGCCCTCGCACCCCTCAAAATGTGAGTGTATGAGGTCAGTATCAGTACCTATCAATATGACCACGGCGCGATTTTTTTTGGCGTGGCCCATTGCAAAAGTATTTTTCCCATTTAAATAACACGGGAAATGTTTTTTTTTTTTTTTATTTGGAACTTTATTTCGTTCTAACGAATCATCGTGTTGTAAAAATCAATACATATTCTTGTACGAAATTGAACGATCTCCAAAAAAGGTCTGATACGATTTTTCGTTAGGTCGAAAAAAAAGTCGTCAAATGCCGTTTGAGGTCGAACTTTAACCTTCAATAACTTTCAAACGAGTGGACTTAGCGAAAAATCATATCAGACCTTTTTTGGAGATCGTTTAATTTCCTACAAGAATATGTATTGATTTTTACAACGCGATGATTCGTTAGATTGGAATAAAATTTCAAATAAAAAATAAAACATTTCCCGTGTTATTTGAATGGGAAAAATACTTTTGCAATGGGCCACGCCAAAAAAAATCGCACCGTGGTCATATTGATAGGTACTACTACCGACCTCATACACTCACATTCTGAGGGGTGCGAGGGCAAATCAAAAAATATCACCCCAAAATGATTAGCCCTAATATATATATCCGCGTATATGAGCGGATTCACGTCACTTCACTCAAAAAAAAACCGTCAAGTCACGGATCTTTGCGCCATTCGACATATCTTTAGTACTATGGGAAAAAAAAATACGACTTCAGGGATTTTGAAAAATTTTCAAAAATGGCGGAGTTAGAGCTATTTGAATGTTGGTAAGTCGCTGTTGCACCGCTATGTTTGAAAATTCATATCTCCGAAAGTATTTATCGGAGCGGACTGATCCTGGAATCATTTTGTTCGTAAAAGAATGCGCTTTCATAAAAAAAATGTTGTATTTAGAAAAAAAAAAATTCTTTCCATTTTTTTTTCGTCGTTTTTATTTTTAATTTCGCTGTCATTTCCCGAGTCGAAATTTAGCGCCTACTTTCAACCTACGTAGGAGCTCCTACGTAGGGGTTAAAGATAGTAAAGTAGGTTCTATTTCAATGCAATAGTAGACCCTACTTTGACGTTAAAAGTGTCCGAAATTTCCCGATTTGCCAAGTTTAGGCTCAAAGTAGGGTCTGCTTAAAACCTCCTTTAACTTCCCTCAGTAGAAATATTTCAACCAGGCGCTTCGAGCGCCAGGTTAGCTAAACTCATAATCGGGCCGCTCTCATATCGGAGTCCCTGATTCATTTCCATGAAATTAAAAGGTAATAATAGTAAAACAAAAAAACAATACCAAATGTGACATATTTTGTCGTCGGTTGATCCAGCCTACGCGTCCTATCGATGAAATTGCAGTATACACCTACTGAAAAAACCGCCGCATTTTTCGTCCCTGCCGGGACTTGAACCCACGTCCGCTCGGTTACTAGTCGCACGCCCTAACCACTATGCTAAGCTACCTTATAACATATGACCCAACACTCTGCTACTTGTTCAGGGCCTATCGAAGTGTCAAGTTATTACTTGAACTATTTCAATATCATCAAAATTTTGCATTTGCTGGACTAGATTGAAGTCCTTGCATATATTATTACGATTAATTACTAAATATTATATCATGCATTTTTCGTTTAAGCTGTCATATGTTTATCCGAATGAAATATGATATTTTGTTAGAAAAAAAATGTTCCAAGAGGTCTACTAAAAGTTTCATGTTTATTTCGACACTTTTTTCAGATATTACAACATAAATTTACTCAAAGTGGCGAATTCTTCTATAGTATGAACTAAGAACAGTGTTGAAATGACCGTGAAAATTTTAGTGAATCCCATGGAACATTTTTTTTCTCTAACAGTGTATACCTATATATTTTACAAATCCGGTAAACCGATTGAGATATTGAGATCTATTATTGTGGAATCCACAACTGGTCCTGATATGGGCCTTTGTGTTGTCAAGGCCTTACCGAACAAATTTCTACACGGGTTTCCTCATCGCATTTCGAATAGCTCGAGATTTTTTCATTCGCAACCGCCCAAATTCGGTCTTCGCTTACTTACGCCGACGATCCATGTCACTTTTGAAAACATACGCGTGCCAGACAATCCGAATTTGATCAACAGGTCTGAAAATTCACGTTTCCGTTGAAAATAGTTAGTGCAGTTATAAATTCATAGGTTAGGAATCGTACGATTTATTGTGAACACTTGAATGGCGCCGTAATAATATCTGTGGGGGAGGAGTTATACATAGGTTGTATAGCGTGAAAATAAGTTCAATCTAAATTTGTAGGTGTTGGAGGTTCAATGTAGGGTTGAAATTAACATTTGTAGGAGTTCGAGGTTCAATGTAGGATTTTTAGGAGTTCGAGGGTCAATGTAGGATCTCTAGGTTCAGTTTCCTCCAAAGTAGGTTTAAATAAACCTTGGTAGGGTCAGATGTAGGCGCTAAATTTCGACTCGGGTTCCGCGGGACCTACAGGAATCCATGGAGATAATTTTTTGCCCAATTATATAGATCCAGCGGTGTTTGAATAGGATCAGAGTTGCCAATCAGTTGTAAACTCGCACGTGAAGCTAATCTCTTAACAGTTCCACCTACTCCATCACACGGCCCTTTTCCACGTGATGTAGCAAAGAAATGCCATTCGGCGTGGCATTGAAAGTCTTCAAAGTGATGTGTTAAATTTATAAAATTCTTTTTGTTCTTATATTGGGAAGCTGCTCCATCAGAGAAATAAATTATTTTTTCTATGGGAATTGAATCTTGGAACTTCTCTTTCATGAAGTTGACTAATTTTTTTTTGAAATAAATGAACCGCAACTGTACAGTAGACTCTAGATATATGGCCGCTCGGTATATGGCCGCACGAGCGAATTCCCCTTCACACGTACTCGCACGCACACAAATAGCGCTCCCCCACCACAATTGCGCACGCCACTGCCGGTAAGCACGTCGCAGTGACACTAACCTATCGGCGCTCACTCTCACGCGCACTTGTAAGCGTTTATGCGAAAATCAAAACAAATGCAGGCCGCTAGAGGCATGACGTTCGCACTGGACTGCTACGTGGAGAGGGCTCTCCACTTATGGCCGTTTTCCTCTCCTACAGCCCCATACCGCGGCCATATATCTAGAGTCTACTGTATTATGTTTTAGATGCTCTGAAATTATCACAAAACTAAAATGTCTCAACTGATCGTCACCGTAACTTTTATAGTAAACCACGATTGGATGAATAGTCGCCTGATTATTGGTCCAGTGAAACCCTTGCGTGGAATTTTGTACAAGAAATGCATAATTCTCAGCGAAATCGCATACCACTAAAAATTCGCCAACTTTCAAGCTCTCTTTCATCTTCTGCCAATAACTACTTTGCTGCTTCGCAATGAAATCATGTGCAACCAATTTTGACAATTGATCACAGAAGTTATCCACAAAATCCTCGGACTTTTCGGTAAGTGTCTCCAAAGCCGTTCGATCCACTAATATCCACTGTTTATAAGTAACATCGCTGATGAAATTATCAAAACAACCCCGTAGATTGAGGGATTATATTCCGATACAATTGAAGGGATTAGTTACTTTTAGATATTTAACACAAAACGTTCAGAGTTTGTGCAGTTGGTGACTTCGAATTTCCAGAACAGGTATAGGTATATGTAACTCCGAGAAAACATGACCAGTAGACGGATAAGCGAAGACTAAGGTGGTTAAACAACTATTTTCGGAGAATGAATAGCCCGGGTAAGTAGAGAAGCATCAAATGTAATTTAACTCCACTACGCAACACAAGGAGCTCGCCGCGCGGACGTAGATTGACACGCGCGGCGACGCGCGACAAGACGTTTCATTTTTTTTCTCCGGCCCAAATAGGTTCTCCATGAATTTTTTTTTTTAGGGTTGAAGGGGAAAGATTCGGCTATCCGAAAAAAATTATCTCCATGGATTCCTGTAGGTCCCGCGGAAATGGCAGCGAAATTAAAAATAAAAACGACGAAAAAAAATGGAAAGAATTTTTTTTTTCTAAAAACAACATTTTTTTTATGAAAGCGCATTCTTTTACGAACAAAATGATTCCAGGATCAGTCCGCTCCGATAAATACTTTCGGAGATATGAATTTTCAAACATAGCGGTGCAACAGCGACTTACCAACATTCAAATAGCTCTAACTCCGCCATTTTTGAAAATTTTTCAAAATCCCTGAAGTCGTATTTTTTTTTTTCCATAGTACTAAAGATATGTCGAATGGCGCAAAGATCCGTGACTTGACGGTTTTTTTTTTAGTGAAGTGACGTGGATCCGCTCATATGCGGATTTTTAGATTTTTATGATTTTCGAAGATCAAACGGTAGGTGAGTTTAAGGTCGTGGGAATTCGCGAATGAAGTAGCCTATGATTTCCTTATTTGTTGTATGAAACTATAGATCTTGATGAACAAATCTAGCCGCGCGAAAGTTATATCCCTTGAAAATCATGCCAGCAGGAATTTTTTCAAAATCAAGTGAAAATCACAAAAAAATGACGCGAAAGATTTTTTATCTCATCATCTATGGTTTCGGTAACGGTTTTGGCACTTTTTCTCAAGTCTCTATGGTGTATTCGATTGAGAAAAAAATCAGCAGCCCTTGATTTGAAATATTTCTCATTGAAAACCTTTTTTTTTTTCAAATAAAATCGCGAAAACCAGAAAAACTACGAATTTAGACAGAAAACGCGTCTGAGCGACCTCTAAATCTTATCCATTTGCGCTTATCGAGCGCGAAGAATCTTTTTTCATCATCCCGAAGATTTTCAGAGGGGACCCCGAAAAAAATTCGGGGGTCGAGTTATTTTGAACCACCCTAATGTATATGGGGGATTCCACGTCAAATCGAACGGTCGATTTCCCTCACCCCTCCCGATCTGTTTGCCCTTTGACACAATCAAAGTACATGTTGTAAAGATGAACTGTGAATTTTTTCAGATTTTTTTGAGCTAGTATTTTTTCACGACAGCTCATCGAATAAACTGATTTTTTGATTTTTTCGATTTTGCGCACCTGCGTAGCTCAAAACCTGGAAGACATGTGAAAAAAGTTGTCGTACGAAAATTGAAGATTTTCTTGTGAACCTTTCGAAAGTATTTTTTTCGCATTTTTCATACCCCGTTTAAGTATAGTTTTGATGAAAAATCTTCGAAAATCATCTGTAACAAAAAAGTGCCCTAATCGAATTGACTGAAATTTATACACAGCGTGCCTTTTTCAATGTCAAAGATTGTCTGAAAATTTCATAGTGGGCGGAGTAGTGGTTCAGAAGATATATCAACAAATATCCGCTCAGTGCCGAGAATTCGGCGATTATTCGATTCAAACTTCGCGGCGCAGCACGCTATTTGCTTACCCTGCACGTGGCACTGCTGCAAACTCGAGCGCGATGTTCAATTGTTTCGCGTGCTGTTTCTATCTTCAATTGACGAGGGGAGGGAATGTTTCTATCTTTAATTGACGAGCGGGAGGGAATGTACATTCCCTTCTGCTCCAACGGCAAATCTTGGATCTTTCTTTTTTTATAAATAAATTATCATTAATTGTTAATAATTTTTTTTTGCATTTTTTTTCAATTCAAATATCTATAAGTGTGTGGTACACGACTCAACAAGCGCCATTCCCCATCCGATCGACGCGCATCAAAGAAGGCGCATACTGTGCCCTTATTATAAAAAGTACAGTGTACAATTAGGGGGGGATGGCCATTTCTACCTCGGGTGGAACGTTTTTAGCACTCGTCTTCGACGCCATCTACTACGACTTGCGCTAAAAACGTCTCACCCTCGCTCGAAATGGCCATTTTTCCCCCCTAGATACACAATATACTATTAAAAACCGGCAACTCTGGCCAATAATCATCAATAGGTAGTTGAAATACCAGGAAATATTACCTTAATGAAACCTTTTTCTTGAGAATTATACTTCAGTCTATCATTTATCAGAATTCCTGACATGATATGTGAATCTCAAACTGCCGGACAATATTTTTCAAGCTTATTCATCAAGATAGGGATTCAACTATGCATTGAGTATCGTAATACGGATTGTGTAACTTTTAACATTCATACCGCCATATAGTAGTATGTATGGCTGAAAAATTCCACACTTCCATGTAAACTATTACTTGTAACTTGTGAACTACTGTTCGGCCCATCATGAAACTTACAGACAATCTTTGGTATTGAAGAAGACATGCTGTGTAAAAATTTCAGCCCATTCGATTAGGGCACTTTTTTGTTACAGAAGATTTTCGAAGATTTTTCATCAAAACTACACTTCAACGGGGCATAAAAAATCACAAACGATTATTTTCAGAAATTTCATATAAATATGTGAAACTTTTGTGTTAGAACTTTTTCCATATGACATCTGGATTTCAAGCTATGTTAACTTGAAAAATCGCAAAATCGTTAAAAGCCGATTATTTAACAAGCTGTGGTGAAAAAATGTTTGGTTAGAAAAATCTGAAAAAATTCAGAGTTGATGCTTTCAATACAAACTTCAATTGGGTAAAAGGGCGAAAACATCAAAAGTGGTCAGAGAAATAATCTCGTTTTTTCGTTCGATTTGACGTGGAATCCCCCATATATGTCTATATATGGTCATGTAATTCCGTACAACTCCATAAAACCGTTGAATTATAATACTGGATGATTTCGAGGAAAGCTGACGAGCAGGTAAATCAACTAAGGTATGCGAGCTTGCGAGTTCCTGTCTCCCCGAGGGTCGCTGAAAGCCTTAGGGAAACAATGCCAATTCAGTGGAATAGCGGTGTAATTAAATCCCAAGGGAGTCACTGAAGGAATAGTCTTTTGTACATCAGTGTGAATCCCCTCGGCAAATCCTTCTCTCTCTCTCTCTCTCTCTCTCTCTCCCCCTCTCTCTCTCTCGTCGGTTTCGGTCTCGGTCGGTCTCTTGTGTGGAGCTTATATTATCACTGATTATTGTTTTATTTATTGAGTTTTGATTTATTAAGGGACGATTTTTTGAGTGTTGTGGTGCCTGTTTTCTCTTTGTGCAATTTAATATTGATACCCTTTGTTTTATTCCCTAATAATCGGTGTTTTAATTCTGATAACGGTTGGTTCCGGCCATAGACATAGTGAGTTATTAGAGCGGTGAGTGTCGATTGATTGCGGCAATTGACTTATAAGTGTTGTTATTACGTAGTCGTCCTTTAACTCTCTTTGTGACGTCTAATCTGCTAGGTGTTGTTAGACGAATCTGGACTAATCCGGCCGGCTAAGTTGTCCACTGTCTGAGAGTCGCGTCATAATATCATAATATCTTTCGTCGACCATGCCAAAACCTGTGTGTTCGTTGTGTTATACGAATGTTGATAAACCTGCGGTCTTGATTACCACCAATGCACCGTATGGTCATTCCTTTCATGTACGATGCCTTGAAACGCGGTTTCTCTTGGAATCTCGTGAAGATGCGGCAGGTTCTGTGAGCAATAGCTGCCCAGTATGTTCGGTCGAGGCCAAGCAAGATCGCTTCCTTGATGCTATGAACATCAAACTCGCGAAGCTTGATAAGCTAGATAAGCTTGACCAAACAATAACAAAGGTTGACAATCTTGCATCGGAGGTTTCTGCTCTTGGCAGCAAGGTGGACATGCTGCTTTTGGACAGTTCGGAACTGAAGGATGATATGTCGGTGGTTAGGGTTGCAGTAGACGCGGTTAAAAAAGATCTGGCTGGAGTTAAGAGGGATCTGGTATCGCAAGATACTTGTTTGCGTGCGGTTGAGAATCAACTCGCTGCTGGGTCGTCGGGTGGAGGTCTATCGAGTGCAAGTGAGGCTATGGTGCTTCGGGCCCTATGTCAGAGCTGTGCTACGCAGCTCGTAATCACTGGTATGCCGGAAGCTGATTCTGGCGGTGAAGATCTGGTGCGAATGGTGAAAAAACTGGCTGACGCGCTGGAAGAACCATTGGCCTCCTCCGACATCATCCGGGTGGAGCGCATGGGTAGGAAACCGTCCGCCAGCAAGGGCAAGAAGAATGATGCGTCATCCGCAGCTGATAGTCGGCCTGGCACGCGAGCCATTCTGGTGGAGCTAGCCACCAGATCAAAATGTGATGCCATCATAGCAGCAAAAAGGCTGAAAAAAGACTTATTTGTCGCTGATTCTGGTAGTGGGTCACAAGATAGGGCTGTATTCGTTAACTATCGTCATCCTCCAGAGCTTGTCAAATTGCGTCATAGTGTGCTCAAGAAGTTCCCTACTCTAGCGCCAAGATCTGTGTGGATTGATGATGCTTCGGTCTTCTTGAGGAAAGATGGGAACTCTAGGCCAATCCGGATCCTGCCTTCGACGGATCTTTCTCAGCTGGGAGCGTGACTTGAAGTTAAACCGGGTGCACTGTCGTCGCGGTCTGTCTCTTCGTCTAGTGTGATTATTAATGTGTGTTGTTTGAATGCTCAGTCTTTATCTTCTCATATTGGTGAGTTTCGGGATTATTTTGCGCAAAATCCGTACCATGTAATTGCCGTAACGGAGACCTGGCTAGGCGACAGAACTTTAGACAGTCAGATTTTACTCCCATCTTATACGGTACTCCGGGTTGATCGTCGAGGTCGGAATGGTGGAGGTGTAGCCTTGTTCTTGCGAAGTGGCATATGTGGTAATATGATTGCGTCCTCAGCTTCGCTGCAGACTGATGGGGTCCCCGAGTATCTGTTTGCCGAAGTCTGGACGCCTTCTCGGCCCAAGATACTCATTGCTGTCGTTTACAGGCCACCGAAAGTGGGCTTTTTTAACTTATTTGAGAATGAACTTGTGTCCTCTGCTCCGCGTTATAAGTTTGTGTGCGTGCTAGGAGATTTTGATGCGGACTTGCTTTCTAACACCTACGACTCAGGTCATCTTAGGGACTTTTTTGCATCCCAAGGTCTGCATATTGTGCCGCTGCAGCCTACTCATCACACCAAGACCTCGGACACCTGGCTCGATGTATGCGCTGTGAGCGACTTATGTCGTGTAGACTCGTGGGGCCAGTCTGCTCAGCCTTTTCTTTCCGGACATGACCTTATATACCTCTCTGTTAAGTATGTGGCTCCGCCACCGTTACCTAGGACATTCCAGTATCGGGCTTGGGATAAGGCAGACCTGGCGGCTGCGTCGGATGTCATTGCTTCATTTAATCCTGCGGTGCTCGCTAGTCAGCCTGACATTAATTGTATGCTATCTGTATTTAATTGTTTTGTACGTGATGTGTTAGATCATGCGGTCCCGCTGCGCGAGGTTACGGTGAAGGGTCAGCCTGTGCCGTGGTTGTCCTCCGATTTGAGAAAATTAAAGCGTGTTAGGGATGCTACTTATCGGTCAGCCAAGCGGGCGGGGTCTCGGCGGCTGTTCGCGGAATATGTGCATCTTCGTCGTGAATTTAAAAGTAAATTGGATTCCGCTAAATCATACTTTTTGATGTCTAAATTTGAGGCATCGGGTAATTCTCGCAGGTTTTGGATGGAAGTAGATAGGTTGGGGGTCACGCGCGCCGTAAAGCATGTGGTGCCTGGGCACATCTCTGTGCAATCGCTTAATGAGCAGTTCGCTTCTGTCTCCTCTGGGGTCCCGCTCTTGGACTGGGTACAATACCTCGATCGCATTGAGGAATTTAGCGTTGGTGATACTGCAGGGGTTGACAGTGAGGAGTGCTTCGGATTTAGAGAAATCACTGAATGTGACGTGGAGAAGGCTCTTAAGCGTGTGGAAACGAGAGCACAGGGTCCGGATTACTTACCGATCCAAGCCTACACAGTTATGTGTATGATCATACTTCCACTGATGATCTCTAAGTTTAAAGAGTGAGTTTTTGCTGGGTTACAACACTGGGGAATACCCGTGTCTGTGATTCTCACACACAGCTAACACAACCCGCGTCTGTGCACAGGCTCGGTTAGCGAAGCAGATCCTCGCTCAGTAGATAAATAGCTCAAATCGGTTGATATCTGATTTGAGTCTGTAATAGGGTATTTTGTGGTTTTTCACTTTTTCCACGAGAGCAGCTCCAAATCACACCCGTGACAAAGACACTCACGCGGACTAGCACCGTATCTCCAATTAAAAAAAGTAAAATAAAAATAAAAAAAAATAAAAAAATTAAAAAAAATTAAATTAATTAATTAATTAATTAATTAATTATTTAATTATTATTAAATTTTTTTTGTTCGTATGACAACTTGGAACGCTTTAGGAAGGATGGCGGTCCCATAATAAGATTTACACAGTAAACTCTGAGCAATGAGAGAGTCTTTCTCGAATTTTTTCATCAAAATCAAAGCGGCCCGAAAACTTGAAACCACCTTTTTTCGCATTTTTTCTGGGTTTTTTGGCATTTTTAGCCCTAACTGTCATTCTATTAAAATTGAAAATATTTTTACTGGAAAGCTGATGAAAAAACATAACTTTCATGTATTTTGATTTTTCTTTCATCATCAGTAATTTATAAATACGTAAAATAAATAGATTATCCAGATATTTCATATATCTACGCTCCTGCCAGTGCTAAAAATCTGCAAAAATTCAGCAAAACTCCTGAAAAGGAGGGTAATCATTAGAGGAAGTAACGAAATTGATTCGAGACCACGACGGAAATGGGTGGCCCACTTGAGAAAGAACCCTTCATATAGCGTTATAACTATATTGCAAATGCCAAATAAAGATTAATAAATACAGACTCGATAGTTAGAAAACTTCTCGTGCACACTCGCAATATAGTCCTTTCCGCCCTTGATACACAATGTACTATTCTGCATCTGTCGCCACGAAAAATGCCCTGTTCAAGGCAGTGAATCCTGCCTCGCTGGCGATGAAAGTTGAACGGGTCTCGGGAGCTCGGAATAATACCATTTCACGTCGCGGTGCATAGTTGCCTCTTCGCTTCCTTCCTGAGTCATACATACCTATATAGCATGAAACGACAAAGATCGCGAACGTTTAAGGGGGTTATCGTGCTACAAACAGCCTCAAAAGTATAACATGAGCGCTTGACTCCTGACTGTATCCCCTAGCCCTGCTTCCGTACCAAAACTTTTATTAGTGACTGTTCACGCACACATAGTGGCGCTTTGTGTGTTCACACGCATACTATTTGCGCGCGGAAAACTAGCGACCTGGCAGCGCTACGAGTGAAGCGAAGCCATGAGATCAACGCGTAATGTCAATGCAGAGAAAACTTTACAAAGCTATATCTCGAAAACCGTGACGGCAAATGTCTTGATTCTTGGATATGTTATTTCAATATTGATGTTGAATTGTGTGTTAGTTTTTGGTGAAAATCGTAAGAAAACTTTTTAAGTTATGCCTCAAAACGTTAATGCCAGACGACGCTTCCCATAAGATGCCATGTATAAGATTCTCAATTTGCAAATTTTTTTCTCGAGTTTGGTGCCGCTGAGGGCTCTGAAATTTTAACGTGTTAATTGCGGTACTGGAAGCTACTCATGTGAATTTTTTCACGACATTCGTAAGAAAACGAAATATCACGATAACCCCCTTAAGGTGAAGTGAAACGTTTCAAGGCTACGGCCGGGTGCCTTGCACCGCGGTAAAACAGAACTACCGAACGTTTGGTACCTCTGTCCACCGCTAGATTATTTGCAAGTATACTGGCTGCAATTTCGATACATGGCTGTGATCTCGACTAAATGTCGATACGGGTTGTGATCTCAACTGAATGTCGGTTTTTTAATTATGAGTAACGGAGAATCGTCAATTCTCAGTCATTTCTCCATCAAATGACATGGGATTAGGCTCAAAGTGTGTGGTTTTTAATTTCGGAGTGGCTAATTATCGGGAAAATGCGATTATCTACGTCAACAGTGAATAATCTCGCGATTTATGTGGTCGGTACGTCAATCTGTAAAAATTTTTGTCAAATTTTGGAAAAGTGAAATAATCAGCCACTTTCTGCCACAATGATGTGTAATCCCTCAAAGTTTCATCGCGATTGATTCAGTAGTTTCGGAGAATTCACGATTCCCGTTTTCGAGGTTCTGACAAACGTTTCACTTCACCTTAAAAGCTCTGAAGCAAGAGTCCCTATTATGCATCAGGCGTCGCAGGCTAGTGAAAATCTATGGTGCCGGCGGACGCTTGACCGTGATCTCACGCAACGAAATAAACCGCTCCAGCAGTTCCCGAACTAAAGTATTAAACACTGACACCCGTATTCATAGACATTTAGTAACCTACTAATTCTTCTTTAGCCGGCTACTAACTTCAACATGTATTATGACTCATAACACATAATGAAGTTAGTAGCCAACTAAAAAAGAGTTAGCAGGCTATTCAATGTCTATGAATACGGGTGTGAGAGTTTACAATCGATACTCGGCTGACTATCGAACAACGAGGGATCAAACGAAGCCAATACCTTCGATACTGCCTCTAGATTAACTTCGTCCCACGGAGAGAGATTGATTGATATTTTATTATTAAAGAGAGAGAGAGAGAGAGAGAGAGAGAGAGAGAGAGAGAGAGAGAGAGAGAGAGAGAGAGAGAGAGAGAGAGAAAGAGAGAAGGTAATTTATTTGATCCTGGAGCAAGGCTCCCTAAGGACCACAGGCATCATATAGTTACAAAATAATGAAATAATGAAATAGATAAAATTAAGAAACAACAATTACAAAACAAAGCGAAAACATTGCCAAAAATATACAAAAAAAAAAAAAAAAAACAATAAGTCAATGGTCGGTGGTCAGTGAAGTCGGTAGGAGGCGAGCTATGCACAAAGAGAAGCGAGATGTAAACAAAATAATACAAAATAATACGAAATAATACAAAATAATACAGAATAATACAAGATAATAACCGTACAGAAGCGTGATTCGAAAGGTGAGTAAGGAAGATTACAGAATAAGAAATAGAGATCGGAAAATGATAGAATAATAGACTAGCGATGACAGACTTCCAAAAATCAGACTCCGCGTGAGTTGCACGGCCGAGGACGAAGCACCACAGGGAAGTCAGAGTAAAGGTGGAAGCACATAGAAGTCCATAAGCCATAAGCAGAATGCATACCCATAGATATAGATATAAGATCTGCAGTAAAAGCGAAGTGATGCGCATGCGCTATGGCTTATGCTTTCTGCTTATGGCTTACGGACTCCTGTGTGTCTCCACCTTGATAGCTTTGCCAGGTCTGTTGACGGTAACACCGTAACGGGCCTAGCAGCATCTTCCTTTCTGATATGCACAGCTTCGTTAAAAATCCAAACATCCCTAGTCCGGAGAAATAGAAACCGCTCAAGGACCTGGTTGCGTAGCTGGTGTAGCTGCATCGGGTAACGACGATTTATATAAACTTTACTATCCAGGTATGACTCATTCCCAGCGAATGCACACGTTCTCAGTTCCGGCTTCAATTTCTTAGCAGCGATGAGTCGATCACACTTCGCTTTCGTTGACAACTCAAGCAGGATAGCACGAGAGGCAATCCTACCGCCTGCTCCCGTAGAGGTCCTCTTCCTAGTCGGTACCTTTCGACCCATACGCTCCACTCTGACGACATCGCAGGGAGACAAGGTGAGCTCCAGAGCACCAGCTAAGCGTGACACAAGCCCTGGCAGATCTTCCTCGTCTTCACCCGAGGACTCAGGAACACCAGTGATAACGACTTGGCCAGCCATATCCCGACAGGCGCGGTGAATCAGAGTAGCCTGATCCGTCTGAGATAACCTAATGGAGGAAGGCCTACTGGCAAGTTAATCCTCAATAGCCTGCATGCGAGTCATACTCGACGCTGCCTCCGCCATCACTTTGTCCAGATCAGTTCTAACAGACGCCACTGACACCCGAACTTCAACAAGCTCTGCCTTGAAGGCAGTATTATCGGCTACCAACGCATCGACCTTGTCAGTAAGACTCTTTAAGGTGGTCGTAATCGTATCCACCTTATTTACGGTCACATCGACTGTGGATAGCCTAGCATTAATGGACCTCAGAATAGCCAGTTGATCGGTAGCAGAATTGTACACCGGGCAATCGACACGCACCGCCTCACTTGCATCTTTGACTCGTTCTAATCCCAGTCTAACTCGAACACAACATACGTGAAAATTGTGCTTACACGAGGCACTGGTGACAACTCCGTCGGTTACCTTAACCACTTCCATAAAACACAGCACACACATTGGTTTCGGCATAGTGAGGACGTTAAAGCACAATCAGTAGCGCGTGCGTTCAAAAGTACGCAGTATAACTGGTGCGGCGACGAAGTTTAAATTTAAAGGTCTAGCCTGGCAGTCAAAATTTTAATAGCCCGCGATGAGTCGCACACAACCGAAGAACTGTTTACAGTCAGAAACACATGTAATACACGGCACACATCTAGCAAGTACGTGAACAAAGCTGGCAGCGGACAAGGGCAAAGATCAATCGTGGCCTGAGGTAACGTACTTGACTGGCAGATACCAATGACTCTAGCGGAACGAATTTTTGCGGATATCACGAAAACTATGCAACCCGCCAGAAAAACACCACCGGCCACGCAAAACTGAGTTAAAGCTCTATCAGTGAAGTCTAAAACGGCTCCTCACACTCAAAGGAGTAATTCGTAAAAATATCGCACGACAAGAGACAGTTCATAGACACGACCGACAGTTCGAGAGAGCAAACAAGAGAGAGAGAGAGAGAGAGAGAGAGAGAGAGAGATTGATTGATTGGCTTTATTTATGCCCTGGTAAATCCATGGGGCAAATTCGAATTACAGATAAAAATCATAATATTAGAGATAATTCGAGCATGATAAGCAGTAAATTAAGAATATACATACATAAAATACTTAAACTAGGAGACATACTAAAAACTAGCAAAGATGAGCATGATGGAAAAAACAAGATAGACATAAGCAATTAAGCAATAGTTACCCAAAGGGCAGTCACCCCGCAATTATAAATTCAGCCAGCAATAGGGCAATGAAATCAGCTTAGCAAACCAAGCATACTTAGACTAAAGTAAACCTAAATAAAACTAAAACTAAACTAAGAACTAAACACGACGTAAAAGTAAGAACAGAGATACAAATAAAGGCAAAAGTTATGAATCACAAGCGCGAATCACAAGCGCGAAGCGCAGTCAGCTAGGCAGACTCAGTGTCCAACTCAAAAAGGTAACTGAAAAGCTTAGGTTTAAACAGCCCCAGAGTACACACATTGGTCACTTCATCAGAAAGCGAGTGCCAGAAGTAGATGGCAGCAAGGCAAAATGAGTCGCGGTAAGTCACAGTCCTGTGCTGAGGGACCCTAAATACAGCAGCGCCAGAGTGACGAGTAGGACGGCTAAGAAGCGGTACATGCCTAACAAAAAGTTCAGTCAAGTAAGCCGGTAGGGTCCCCTGGAGGAGATTAAAGACAGTGATACCTAGAAAGTAGAGGCGCCTTGAACGGACCGTGAGCCAGCCTAATTGCCTGCGATAGGGCGTTATGTGTTCATCCCGTCTAAGACCAAACACGAACCTAATTGCAGTATTCAGCAAATGCTGCAGAATAGCGTTGAGTTCCCCAGTAAGGTCATTATAAACAAGGCAACAGTAGTCGAACTGCGGAAAAATAAGGGTGGCAATGAGCCTAGCTTTTAACTCACGAGACAGGGCGTTCCGATGGTACTTTAGTTTGTAAATAGAAAAGTTAACTTTATTAGACACAGCTAACACATGACCCCGCCAGGAGAGATTGTCACGCATAGCCACCCCCAAGTTGCGCACTTCGCGTACATACGGAAGTACAACGTCGTTAACTACTATGGGAGGAAGGCCCGCCAGGTCTAAACGGTTAATATAAGCGCCACTACCGGAAACAAGAACTTTGGATTTTGCGAGGTTAAGCTTAAGGCCATTTGCGGTAGCATAGTTGGCTATGACGTTTACATCGTGCACCATCTTAGCAATGCCATCAGTAAGATCGGCTGGAGGGCAGGTAAGATATATTTGAGTGTCGTCAGCGAATATCAGATGACGTGTGTACCGCAAGTCAGCTCCAATGTCATTTATAAATAATGAAAAAAGCAAGGGACCAAGTACAGATCCTTGAGGCACACCCGCGAGAGTATGCCGCCAGGAGGAACAAGTACCGCGTTCATCTATAACTGCTTGAGACCTGCCCGAGAGGTAAGCTTTGACCCACCGCAAAGAATTTTCTGAGAATCCTAACTTCTCGAGTTTGCAAAGAAGCAGAAGATGGTTAACCGTATCAAAGGCCTTACTAAAGTCAAATAAGACTAGAATTGTCAGGCATCTATCGTCAACACCACGTCTGATATCATTAGTCAACTTGAGTAACGCAGTTTGCGTGCTAAAGCCAACTCTATAGCCCGATTGAAAGGGATCAAAAAGATTGTGTTCATTAATGTAAGATAGGATCTGAGTATGAACAACGCGTTCGAAGATTTTGGAGAGCTCGCAAAGATTGGCAATGGGTCGAGTGTCTGACACAGATCGCGGTGAGTTGGCCTTCAATAACGGACGAATAAAAGCACGTTTCCAGCACGATGGGAAGTGAGCAAGACTAAATCACTCATTAAAAAGTGATGCGAGAGCTAAGGATAAACTCGGTAGTGACTGGTGTATAATAAAAAGCGAGATGCCGTCTGGGCCCGCGCTACGCAAAGGCGAGGTAGAAGACCTAATCACAGTCGAGACTCTCTTTGGCGTAACAGGAGAAAATTCAAAGGCCGCTCTGCCAAGACGCGAAGTACCGGTCAAGGCGATAAGATTGTTAAAAGCAGTAGAGTCATCAAGAATAAAAGCAGTAATGTTTGAACTGGTGGTTGCATTAGAGTAGTCAACGAAAGCCACGTTGAGTTCGTCCAGGGAATAAAAACTGAGCGGTGATGTCGATCGCTGTTTAACAAGCCCGATGTTAGCCAGCTCGCGCCACAACTTAGCACAATTAGTAATGCTCGAGAGAGTACGCCAATTATAGTCATCGGCTGCCTGCCGCAAATCAACTGCAAGTTGATCACGGAATAGTCGGAATACAGCCAAAGCCAGCAGACAGCCAGAGAGAGAGAGAGAGATAGAGAGATAGATAGATAGATAGATAAAGTATTTATTTGGCGCTTTGGAAGTGCTCCCTTAAAGCGCGACAGTTTTGCAGTACATAGATGCAGTACATAGATGGTGTAGCGACATGCGAGAATAAAGTCATATAAATAGAAATACTCCTATAGTAATAAGTTAATAAATATTGAAAGAAAAAAGAGAAAAAGAACGAAGACGTGATAGTAAAAAACAAGAACAAAGATAGAAATTAATGACTGAAATGCAGTGTTTAGGTTAAAAGTTAAAAAGAAAAATAAGGAAACGTGCAAGAAAAACCCTGGCTGGAAAGCCTGTGTCAGGAGCGGCTCGTGATGCCGGGCATGCAATTTACAATTAAGAGAGATCTACACGTCGGAGGCCAACAGGCCTGACCTCGTGTGTAGCCTAGCCTGTATTGCTTGACTCTAAGAGCCACGGAGAGGAGCCGCTCCTTCGAGAAGATAGGCATAAAGGTTCTTCTTGAAGCTAGTCTCTGTCTTCGAAACTCTGATGTAGACCGGGAGCTTGTTCCAGAAGTCCGGTCCTATACGATGGAACGATTTTTTTGAGAGTTCCGTGCGGCAGTGGGGAACGAAAAGCTTGGTGGGGTCAGTGCGACTGCTGCGTTCGGTGGGTGTAGTGCGAGGGAGGATGTAATCGGAGAGGTAAGTCGGTAGCTTTGTGGACAGGACCGCGTAGATAAGGCACCCCAGGAAGTAGAGTCTGCGTTCGTGAAGCTTGAGCCATTTGAGTTCGTGAAAGTAGAGCGTGATGTGCTCGCTTCTTCTTCCGTTGAAAATAAATCTGATGCACGAGTTGAGGGACCTCTGGAGAAGTAATTCGGCCTCTTTGGAGATATCACACATGGCAACACAGCAATAGTCGAGTAGAGGGAAAACTAATGAGGAGACTAGGCAGGCGTGTACAGGTTGGGGAAACAGACTTCTGGCGAGTTTGAGTTGGTGCAGGGTGGCATACACCTTCCTCGAAATGAGCGTGGCTTCGGATGTCCAGGACAGGTTACTGGTGAGGGTGACGCCCAGGTAGACAACCTGGTGACTGAACGGTATCGCTGTGCCGTCCACGGTGATTGACGGAGTATTAACATGATCGATAGCGTTTATGAACCGAGCTGTACCTGTGATGATAGACTTTGTTTTGGAGTTATTCAGCTTTAGCCCAAGGTCATCAGCCCAAGAAACGATTTTCCGGATGTCCTCATTGATGAGAGTGATAGAGCTTGCGAGGTCCTTCGGTTTACAAGGGAGAAAGATTTGGATGTCATCCGCGTAGATATTGTAGTCACAGTGCGTTAGTATCCCCTTGAAACCCGAGATGTACAGAGAAAAGAGGAGGGGACCCAGGACCGAGCCTTGCGGTACTCCCATATTGATGGAAGCCCAGGAGGAGTGGGCTTCGGGACTTGTCTTAACAGCCTGCTGGCGTCCAGTTAAGTAGGAGCAGATCCACCTGAGTGCCGAGACCGAGAAACCAAGTTCTCGCAGTATTCCGATAAGAGTGGGGTGGTGAACTCTATCAAAAGCCTTCGAGAAGTCAAAAAATACCATAATTGTGATCATTCTGTCATCAGCAGCCTGTTTCGCCTTATTGAGAAGGCGAATTAATGCGGTCTGAGTGCTGTGGCCTTTCCTATAGGCGGATTGGTATGGGTCCAGTTTGTTTTGAGATTCGAGGTACTCTGTGATTTGAGAGGCGACAATCTGTTCCAGAAGTTTCGATATGGAGCAGAGAAGCGAGATAGGTCGGTAGTCAGAACAGGACTGGGGAATTTTGATTTTGGGGATTGGGCATATTAACGCTGCTTTCCAGAGACTAGGGAAAACGCACGTGGCGAGTGAGAAAGTGAAGAGGTGTGCTATGAGTTCACCAATGCCAGGAAGCGCTGTCCGAATGTGGTCGAACGAAATCGCATCTACGCCCGTCGATTTGCTGCAGGAGGATACCAGAGCTCTGTTGATGTCCTGTGTCATAGGGTAGGCAAAGTAAAAGTTGTCGTCGCTGTAAGTAGCGATGCCAAGATAGATGGGAGATTGGACCATATCCCTGTAGCTAACGCTAGAGAAGAAATTGTTGAGTTCTTCAGGGTTCTGCAGTGTCGCTCCTGTCTTGTTTTTACTTTTGATGACTCCCAGTCTTCTTAACTCAGACCATGCGGATTTGGATGACAAGTTTTCTTTGAAAATCGAGGAGAAAAACCGCTCTTTTGCGTCCCTAGACATAGACGTAACTTCATTTCGGAGTTTTACAAATTGGGAGCGAGTGGAGGACGTTCGCTTGCGTTTCCAAGTGCGGAGTGCATTGTTTCTGGCCCTGATCAGTGTTTTGATGTCGGCGGAGATCCACGGCGAAGAGCGATATTTTATCAGGGCTGACTTTACTGGGGCGTGTGCATCGAGAGTGGATGTGAGGGTCTCGTTGAGTATGAGGACCTTCCTGTCAATGTCCTCGGTGGAGGCAAACTCAGTCCAGTCAGAGGAAACTAAGTCGAGGCAGAAATTCCAGCTGTCGAAGGTTTTGAAGTCCCTATAGGGCAATTCCATATCAAGTGATCAAGCCTTTTTGGGCAAATTTTCCTGATTATCGCACCAATAGAAAAAAACGTCGTTCATGACTAGAAAAAAATATCCCTCGAAGGAATTTTTGAAATTCCTAACAATTTTGAAGTTATTCACGTTTTTGGTTTTGGTGCGCTTTTTTTTCAAAAATTCATGATTTTGCCTACGTTCGTCGTATATAGACCGGCTTGGGCTCATTTTCTTCGCGAAAGAATGAAGTTGCGAGAAAAAAATAATCCACCTTAACTTTTGCTTGCTGCATATAAAATATTTCCAATTCCCTGAAACAATTCGAGATTTTTGAAAAAGTTATTTTTTTTTTAATCTGAAAAAAATTCACAGACGGAGGTACATGTATCCTCTCAGTGCTGTTTAAATTTCAGCCCGGGACATCGAGCCGTTTTTCTGTTACGACCACAAATGTGTATTTGGTCGCTCTTTCATTCCGGTAAGCTTTTGTCTTTCCTCAGCTTCGGCAGCGCCGCACTAACGGCCAACGCGCATACGAGCTTTCGTTAAATGACAGAGTGAAATACCTCTAATGAATGTGAAAAAAAAATCGTGTGTATAGTGCGTGGCTTGAAATGCCGTTCAACTACTGCTGTAACCCCTTCAGTCGGATGGATCACAAAGTCCATTCTAAAAATTTACGTCATGTGCCACAAACAATTTGTGATAGAGTTCCATCGGTGACGACTGAACAATATCTTTGCGATGCTTGTCGGAAAAGAATAGCAGGAGGAGAATTCCCCCCCATCAATATTCAAGAAGACGAACATTGCCCTGACTCCATGGAAACTGACGACCTCGACTCTTTGGTGACTACAGCTTCGAACACTGCACCGTCGACCCAACAATCTGCCAGCGAATTTTCGCAAATAGATAAGGAAGCAGCTTTTTCTTTATTGAATTTTTGTTTACAATGTCTTAGTGAGCCTCCAATTGATCGGAGAAATTTGAATACCATTGCTGAAAGAAATAGCGCACTAAAAACGATCACCGATGCTTTGCGACGTAAGCTACTGGATTTGGATGACCGAGAAGAAGACCATGGAACTGAAATGATTTTGCAGCTGAAAGAACGGTTTCGAGAGGTTCAAGGAGATCGGAGTAGCCGAGTTCAAATCCTGACAGTTTTACCAAAAAGCTGGAATATTAAAAAAATTCAAGACGAATTTGGAGCTTCAAACCGCATGGTTCGCGGTGCTAAGAAATTAGTAGTAGAAAAGGGAGTTTTATCTTCTCCAAATCCAAAAGCGGGTAAAGTACTTCCCGATGAATCGACATCTTGTGTCCAAGACTTTTACAGAGACGACAGTAAAAGTCGCATCATGCCAGGAAAAAAGGATTGTGTCACAGTCCGACTAAACAACGAGAAATGTAGCCTGCAAAAGCGCTTGATGCTGTGTAATCTCAGAGAACTTTATGAATCGTTCAAAGATAAATATCCCGATAAAAAAGTTGGGTTTTCTAAGTTTGCGGAGTTAAGACCGAAGGAGTGCGTACTAGCGGGCGCAAGTGGAACACATAGTGTATGTGTATGCGTTATGCATCAAAATGTTAAGCTAATGTTTATCGGCGGAAAGATAAAAGATTTCGCCGTCGAATACAATCTTCCTTATTTATCCTACAAGCATTGCTTGGAACAAATGATCTGCAATCCTCCGCAACCTAAGTGCTATCTTGGTCAATGCCGCGAGTGTCCTGGCGTTGACCGCATCAGGGATACACTAAAGCAAGCTTTTTCGGATAGTTTCGTAGACCAAATTACATTCAAACAATGGATCAACGTGGATCGCTCCAACCTGGAAACTCTAGTCAAGACTACGGAAGAGTTTGTTGATATGTTCGGTGATAATTTGCAGAAACTGGTCAGGCACGATTTTATTGCAAAGCAGCAGAACAATTTTCTTGAAGATACAAAAGCCAACCTGAAACCCGGAGAAATTATCGTGCTTTGTGACTTTGCAGAAAATTATTCATTCGTGCTGCAGGATGCTGCGCAATCTTATTACTGGACGAACAATCAGGCAACTATTCACCCTTTTGTCGCCTATTATAGAAATTTATCAAATCACCTGGAGCATGTCAGTTTTGCAATAATATCAGAAATCTTACTGCACAATACCGTCGCAGTACATCTGTTTATCGAAAAGTTCCTAAATTTTTTGCGGGATCGACTAGATGAGCCACTACGAAAGTCATCTACTTTACAGATGGCGCGGCGTCGCAGTACAAAAATAGAAAGAACTTCATAAACTTGACTCACCATCGCAAAGACTTTGGATGTGACGCGGAGTGGCATTTTTTTGCTACATCTCACGGCAAAGGACCGTGTGATGGAATTGGTGGGACACTCAAAAGGTTGGCAGCACGCGCTAGCTTACAAAGGCCGTATGATAACCAAATCGTAAATGCGCGCGATTTATACGAATGGGCTACTGCGAATTGTAAAAATATTCACGTGGAATTTTGCCGCAAAGAAGACTACGCGGCCAAAGAAGCTATACTTCAGCCCAGATTTGACAAGGCCTTAACAGTTCGTGGTACACAAAAACTTCATGCCGTCGTTCCACTAGCAGATCATCTGATTCGCACTAAAGTTTTTTCTCGCTCAGAAGACTTTTTGGAACACAAAATATAATCATTTCTATACTCAACTCTTAGGTATTTCTTGAAACTATAGTCCGAGTATTTCCGATGTTATTTAAGAATAATTAAGAAAATTAAAGTTGCAACGAAATATCGACGCCCGATATGAATAACAGCACATTTCAGATTCCGGGAGAAAAAGAGCACGTTTCAAATTCCGGGTGGAAAAGAGCACATTTCAGATTCCGAGTGAAAAAGAGCATGTTTCAGATTCCGGATGGAAAAGAACACGTTTCAGATTGAGAATGAAAAATAGCACGTTTCAGATTTACTCGAAAACTAGCACAATTCAGGTTGAACCGAATATTACTCATTATCAAGTGTCAGGTAGGTTTATTATAAGATTGAATTAATCATTCAATGATAAAATTGAATCGAGTTTTTGTGCCTAATTGTGCATTTCCAATTTCATAATAAACCTACCTGACACTTACTAATGAGTAATATTCGCTTCGCCTGAATTGTGCTAGTTTTCGAGTGAATCTGAAACGTGCTATTTTTCATTCTCAATCTGAAACGTGTTCTTTTCCATCCGGAATCTGAAACATACTCTTTTTCACTCGGAATCTGAAATGTGCTCTTTTCCACCCGGAATTTGAAACGTGCTCTTTTTCACCCGGAATCTGAAATGTGCTGTTATTCGTATCGGGCGTCGATATACTCTAAGTAACGAAAACCGTATCAAAGTAGAACGATGAAAATAAAGGAAACAAAATATTTTCACTGAAAAAACCATGGTTAAAATATTATTTGAAACGAAAATCCCGTTTCCGAATTATAAATGCGTAATAAGTCCAACGAAAATATTTCAAACTGAAAGGTAAGTCCTAATATTTGAAATACACATTTGTGGTCGTAGCAGAAAAACGGCTCGGTGTCCCAAGCTAAAATTTAGACAGCACTGAGAGGATACATATACCTCCGTCTGTGAATTTTTTCAGATTAAAAAAAAAAATAACTTTTTCAAAAATCTCGAATTGTTTCAGGGAATTGGAAATATTTTATATGCAGCAAGCAAAAGTTAAGGTGGATTATTTTTTTCTCGCAACTTCATTCTTTCGCGAAGAAAATGAGCCCAAGCCGGTCTATATACGACGAACGTAGGCAAAATCATGAATTTTTGAAAAAAAAGCGCACCAAAACCAAAAACGTGAATAACTTCAAAATTGTTAGGAATTTCGAAAATTCCTTCGAGGGATATTTTTTTCTAGTCATGAACGACGTTTTTTTTCTATTGGTGCGATAATCAGGAAAATTTGCCCGAAAAGGCTTGATCACTTGATATGGAATTGCCCTATAGCTAAATTCAGTGGGGGCAGGCGTAGTTGCCTTCATGGCATGCTCGACGAAAATCAAATCATGGGCAGATAAGAATGTGACCTCTTCCTGTCCAGAACTGATAATTTTGTCCTCGTCATCAACGATGCATAGATCTAACCAAGTCGAGGAGTTACCTACGTGGTGGGTGGGTTCGAAAGGGACAATGAACAGGCTAGAGGAGTGGGCAAAGTTTCTAAGATGAACACTATCGAAGCTGTTGGAGCAGAGATCCGCGTTAAAATCGCCGAAAAGAACTAGGTTAGTATAGTGCATAGAGTGATCTAGTATAAGGTTTTCCCACTCTTGTAAGAAACCAATTTTGGGCGGGCGATAGACCGAGGCAAGAAGGAGCTTCTCCGCACCCGCCACGATTTCGACTATGAGGAATTCAGGCTTCATACAGTATTCGCCCTGCGACATGGAAAGAACTCTAAAATTTAACGCGCTTGCTATGTAGATGCCGACGCCTCCACCGCCCTTACCCAGTCTATCTCGTCGCACCAATGTGTATCCGAAGAGTTCTACAAAGTCATCGGATGTGTCGGGGTGGAGCCAGGTCTCCGATAAGCAGATGATGTGAAATTGGCGACTGCCGAAAAAGTCTCTGAAATCATCCAAGTGAGCAACCAGTGATTGACAGTTCACGTGACATATTCGGATATTCGCAGGAGAGGGGCAGTTCCTAGCCATAGTTAGTCATGTGAACTTTGTCCTTAAGCCTTCTTTCGAGAATGGGACATTTTTTGCCATCAAGCGCGGTATGAGCAGTGTTAGGTGACTTACTGAGGTTGCAGTTGAAACAGCGCGGCTCTCCCTGTCTGTTTGGACAGTTTTTCATCTCGTGACTTCCGGCACAGTGACCACAGTGGGCTGGTGCTGTGCAGCTATTTGCGAGGTGACCGAACGAGAGACATCTGAAGCAGTGTTTGATTTTGACGTGATCTTTAAAAAAGCAGGACGAGTATCTCAGATAGATTTTGGAGCACTCAAAGAGTTTGTTTCGAATGCCCGGAGGGACCTCAAGGACGCACCTAGTTACCGAGCTATCTTGGTAGGGAGGAAAAATGTAGATGACCTTGACATCTGGGTTGTCAACCCCGCCGAGATTCAGTTGAATAAAATCATCCCTGATGGATTCTTTATCCATATCAACGGGTACGCCGTACACAAGTAGGCGAGGATTGAATTTGGAGTCAGGTTTAACCTGCAGCCCCGCTTGCGCCAGAGACTCCAGAGAGCGAAGCTTTTCCAAGTCAACGGTGCTAGCCTCGATACGGACTTCATTTTCACTTGCTCTAGTGACTCTGTCAACTCTCATGCTGACAGCGGCAGGATTGACAGCCTTGATTAAGGCATTCTTGGTGCTTAGCGAAGAAGCGAAGTTGGCCGCGGCGTTAGGGGTAGGGGCAATGATGAAAGTGGTGGTTTTCGGTACTTGAACCGTAGGGCCATGTGTGACTTGAACGCGAGGTGCAGACTTAACCTTTTCCGCGAAAGATGCGGGGACGGGGGCGGGCTGGGCGCTGATAATTTTATTTGCAGTGTCCTTGACCGTCTCTGCACAGTTCCGGGCAGAGGGCAGAGAGAGAGAGAGAAGGAGAGAGAGAAAGAGAGAGAGAAAGAGAGAGAGAAAGAGAGAGAGAAAGAGAGAGAGAAAGAGAGAGAGAGAGAAGGAGGATGAGAGCGGAGTTCCAATTATGATAATAGAAATACAATTCACATACTTTTAATTAAGAATTATCCTCAACTGTATTATCTTTCACGGGGCATGTCGGTGCGAGACATATAAAATAAGCATCTAATATTTTCTTCGAGGGTTGTACTTAAAATATCGTAGAAAATTCATTCTAATTTTGATTTTCATAAGTTGTAACTAGAGTTATATACGGCTGAAAGTAAAACTCTGCCTTGAGTAGTGACTCTATCGTTCGGATATATGTTGTATGTAAAACTCTGCATTTTTACGGTACGGGATTTTCACAATGAACGGAACCGTCAGAACCACAAAAATGAAACGCCGAAATGCTGTTCAAAGATGAGCCTGTCAAGCTATCGATCGAAACAATATAACGACCCGATTTTCCCGAGAGAAAATTAAGTTTTTCAAAATACACAAAAATTTCGAATGTAGTTATTTTTTATTTACTGATTGGTATAGGTCGGATTAAGGCCGGCGGGCCAATTAGACGGCCCAAATCCAGCCGTTTTCGCGAAGCGTTGTAGGACGAGGGAAAAAAAAAAAACAATTAGCCAAATGAACTTTTGGGGATAGTTTTACGTATATTTGAACTAAAAAAATTGTAAAATCGCCCACAATGTATTCTAAGCCAAGTTATCAATAGATTCGTAGAGCGCCTCGCCACTGAAGTGTCCAATTTATTTACAAGATACAGTTCGCAATTTTTGTCGGAAAAAAATAGAAGATTATTAATTTTGATGTAATTATCTTGGATAAGAACTACGAAAATCGGGAGAAACACGCAAAATTCGAAATTTTGTGGAAGGTAGAAAAAAAAAGTGGTTTTTCCAGAAAAAAAAAAAAAAAAAAACTTAAAAAAAGTCGCTTAAAAAAAGTTTTTCGATGTTTTTCTTAGTCCACATGGAAGAGAAAACGATACTGAAGATAACGCACTTTGAATGGAATCGATAGCTCGTTTAGTTTTTTTGCAATCCTGTACGCAAATTAGGTAAAATCGTGAAAATGAAAAATCGAGAAAAATCAAAAAATAGGAAAAATACACGTGTATTACTATAATAAAAGGGGTTTTGACTAAACATATCCTTATACAAACGCTGAACCTCGTTTGGGAAGGTCGTTGAGCCTTTTAAATTCGGAATAGACGATCAACGGGCGGAGCACTAAGACAAAGGGGGCGCGCAGCTGCTCGACGCCCCACTACGCTCTGCTCTGTATCTGTGGAAATACTTCGAATTTGACTCTGAAATTTTGTGTACATGTTTTTGAATATCTAAACTATTGATTTCAGGGGCAAAAAAATCGATTTTTTCAACCTTCTAATTGGCCCGCCAGCCTTAGCTTGTCAGTTGATCGTCTGGATCGTCAGACATGTTCAGTAAATATCCTCGAATTTCAAGATCCTAGGTCAAGCGGTTCCGAAGAAATTGTATGGATAAGATCAAAGATTTAATTTTCGAGAAAAACCGCTTGAATCATATTAATTTGTTCAGAAAAGCGTATTGAACTCATTTGAATCTGATCAGATTTTACTTATGCTTCATGAAATTCTGATTCTTCATCCGTATTCTATTCATTCCTTGTTCAATTTTGGGCGATCACTTATTAGGCTGGATACGCACCGTTCTGCATAATATACTCCTGAACTCCCGTTTTGCCAACATTTCCAGCTTACGATGGCTCGAAATAATTATAAAAAATGGAGCTTTAAGAAAAAAGCCAGACAACCAAGAAGGCAAAAATCGATACAGAATAAATCTTCAGAGTAACAATATGCCTCTTCTCATGGATGATATTTTGCATGCCAAGTGTAGCTTTTAATATTTAGAGATCGATTAGTGGGTAAGATTTCTCCAGAAATAGCTCAACTTAACAAGGGCCATGGCCTGTGTCATGCAGTCAAATTTAATGACTACAAAAAAAAAAAAAAAAAAAGTTAAGCTATTTCTCTACATAAAATCTCCTATTATTTTTATAAAGCTCAGACTCATCGTTGTGATGATACGGATTAAATAAAAAGTACTTACCTTTCTCATTTCTTCAATGCATCAACATATATAACAAGCTGTATAAGAATATCGATAAAAGTATCTCGGAGAAACATAACCGTGAACATCGTGGGTCGGAATCGAAACAATAAATAACACGAAAGCACATCATTTTATCGGCATCTACATTGTGTCCTCTAATCTCATGTAGCAAAAAATCGCGTTTATTTAAAAATAATCTCTGCGGTTGTACCCTCCCCTTTTCAGTGCCTCAACTCTAGCGCGTTTGCCTCTTTAAAGAAACCACGAAAGCGCTGAAAGCTTATCGAATAGCCAGAGGGTAGCAAAAAATGATCGTTTTGCATCGTATAGTCTGCCCCGCGGTGCACTAGGACCTTAATTCTATGAAAATTGAACAAAAAACTGGTGATGAAAGCTGGGGGAATAATGGCCAAAGCAAATCTCGTTCAAGTTCCGCCTTTTCGGAGTTATCAGTATCATTTCCGGTCTTCTTTTTCAACCACGATCTAATTTCTTTGATTCTGATTAGAAGGATTTTCGAGCGATACAGTGCTCTGTCCACCTGCACTGTCCGGAAAACTATCATTACAATCAGCAACCCATGAGTTATGTTACGAAGTCCTGAGGAGTAAATCGCCGCCTGGTTCACTGAATTCAATCTTCTACTTTCTACTAGGGTATACAGGGTGGGGCAATAACTATTACCACCTCAAATATCTTTGAAACTAAAAGCTTCAGCGGAAAATTTTTCCTACAAAAGTTGCTCAGTATCAAGGGGGGCGTTGTGCAAAGATAACGATTTTTTTTGTCACTGAAGGCCCTCCGGAGATATCAAGGTCATTTCCATTTTTTTAAATGATCTCATATGTTTTTGGTCCCATAGTGTGAAAGCGGCTTTTTATACGAGTTCAACGACCTATAACACAAGGTCGTTCAAGGTCGTACAAGATCGTCAGTTTATCATTCTCACCCTGGGAAGAAAACAAATACACCCGTATTCAGATATTTAGTAGCCTACTAACTCTTTTTTTTTTGGTCGGCTACTAACTTCATTTTGTATTGTGTTTGCATTGTTCAATGAAGTTAGTAGCCGATTAAAAAAAAAATTGGTATGAATAAAAAAAAAAAAAATGAAAAGAAAAAAAATTATGATAAACCGACGAAAACTGACGATATTGTACGACCTTGAACGACCTTGTGTTATAGGTCGTTGAACTCGTATAAAAAGCCGCTATCATACTATGGGACCAAAAACATATGAGTCCATTTAAAAAAATGGAGTTGACCTTGATATCTTCAGAGGACCTTCAGTGACAAAAAAATCGGTATCTCTGCACAACGGCCCCCTTGATACTGAGCAACTTTTGTAGGAAAAATTTTCCGCTCAAGCTTTTAGTTTCAAAGATATTTGAGGTGGTAATAGTTATTGCCCCACCCTGTATATTGATTGTAACAATGTTGTTCACAGTTCTGAGGATGGTCGGCCATGCCTTCGACTGAAACGTCAAATAGAAACTTAATTTGTCTCATCTGACGGTCTATACCCGATATTTAACATTTCCTTCTTCTACTTTGGGAACCGATTAAGGTGGTTCTCCACCTACAGTCCCACCAAACGTGGGTTCCAGAGCAGATTTCGAGTACTTCTCGATGGGGAAAAAATCTGAAAAAAATCAAGCATGTGGAAGATCTTCGGGAGATTGATTTTGCATAATAATACTTCAAAAAAGTTATTAACAAATTGATGGAAAAAAAAACTGTTCAAGAAATTAGCCGATGACCCAACTTTTTTTTTAGGTGAGAATTATTTTTTAATTTTTCTGAATATGTATGAATTTTTTCAGAATTTTGGTAAATCTTTGAAAATCGCGTTTTGTCAAGTATGAAAAAACGCAATTTTCAAAGATTTACCAAAATTCTGAAAAAATTCATACATATTCAGAAAAATTAAAAAATAATTCTCACCTAAAAAAAAAGTTGGGTCATCGGCTGATTTCTTGAACAGTTTTTTTTTCCATCAATTTGTTAATAACTTTTTTGAATTATTATTATGCAAAATCAATCTCCCGAAGATCTTCTACATGCTTGATTTTTTTCGGATTTTTTCCCCATCAAGAAGTACTCAAAATCTGCTCTGAAACCCACGCTTGGTGGGACTGTAGGTGGAGAACCACCTTAATTCATGCTTGACCCATCAGAACGCGGCCTTTCCTCTACGACTGTTGCAGCGCTTTATATCAATTTGCGGTATCAAAAAATAAGAGGAAATTGTTGAATATTCCAACTTATTTTGCAGAAGGCTAGTTTCGTTCACTCGTGAATATGTTCTACCATTCTGCATCCTGCTCCACATAGCATATTAACCCTCCGCCGGCAACCTATGACGATATCGTCATCGGCTATTTGCAACCCATTTAGGAGTGTCCGAAAATTTTTAAAATTCAGGGAATTAGTTTCAGGTCTCATCTCGATATTCCAGCGGTTCTCATTCCAAAATATTCAAAGCAATTAACGAATAGAAATTTAGAAAAAACGCGAAATCCGTAGATTCGACCATTTCACCAAAAGTCAGTATGACGATATCGTCATAGGTTGCCGACGCAAGGTTAAGGGTGTATGTACAGTAGGGTGGTTCAAAAAAGACCTCATTTCTCAGATGTTGCTGCTCATCCGTGAATATGTTGTTTGTGATTTTTAAAAATTATTCCATTTTTTTTTTTTTTTTTTTAGCTCTATTGACACTATTGACTACTGCCTCAGTGAAGTTGAAATTTCGAAATTTTGCCATTTTTGGCAATTTCAAAGTTCTCAGATCAAAGCGCTCATCTGGCTACCTCGAGATTCTCAGTCAATGAGCATGTTGGTTCAAGATGAGACTCGTACGATAATATTTAGTACTGCCTCGGAGACATTGGAGTTTTTTCAATATTTTGCGTTTTTCCGGAGATTCGATCGCCATGTGCTGCTCATGAGACAGTTGCATCTTACCAATATAAGGAAGAAATCCAAGCAGCTTGCAGTCTGCGGGACCATTTTTACTACTGCCTCATTGAGGGCGACTTTCCTTCAAGTAAAATTAGCAACATGAGGCAGTAGTAAAAATGGTTCGACAGACTGCAAACTTTGTGTACTTCTTCCTTAAAATGGTAAGAAAAGACTGTCTCATGAGCAACACCTGGCGATCCAATCTCTAAGAAAACCCCTAAATAGTGAAAAAACTTCAATGTCTTTGAAGCAGTACTAAATATTATCGCACGAGTCTCATCTTGAACCAACATCCTCATTGAATGAGAACCTAGAGGTAGCCAGATGAGGACTTTGATCTGAGAACGTTGAAATTGCCAAAAATGGCAAAATTTCGAAATTTCAACTTCACTGAGGCAGTAGTAAATATTGTCCTATAGAGCTCAAAAAAATGGAATAATTTTTCAAAATCACAAACAACATATTCACGAATGAGCAGCAACATCTGAGAAATTAGGTCTTTTTTGAACCACCCTAATGTACACCTTTGGAGGAGTTTAAATTTCCAAAAAGAAATTGATTTTTCTCTGCCACACGAGGACTCTGACAAAATCCAGAAAAATCATGATGTCTGCAGAGGAGGGTTCGACCCTCATTAAGCATATTTTACATCATGTATTACTTTCAGTCTGATAGTGGTTACGCTAAAGATAAGAAATTATAAAATGACTCGGTTGTCGTAAAGAATCAAGGCCACCGTTGGATCAATCTTGAAATGTTTGGTCCTCAATTGTTCATAGGAGATGCCTCTATGGCACAAACGTAGGGATTTTTGATATTGTAAGAATCACTTGAGTTATCCGAATTTTTCGATTTTTTTTTTCAATTCTTAAATTCTTCTCACATATTTTCCAGTATCTCAATCAAAAATGGGTTTATCAAAAAATCCTACGTTCATACCATAAAGGCATCTCCTATGAACAATTAAGGACCAAACAATCCAAAATTGATCCCACGATGCTCCTGATTCTTTACGACAACCGGTCAAAATATTCATTCTCCAGAAATCAACTTTTGAACTTTTTATTTTTTTTATTTTTTTTTCATTTTCTACTTCTTCCAGAGAAGAAATTGTAGCTACAGAAAATCAAGTTCTAAGATTTTGCTAATGATTAATATGCTGGATCCGCAGCTGCTCTCGTATCGATGTGTTATGAGTCGAGTCTACACGGAGAGAAAAATCTAGGGTTTAATGCAAGAGAATTCATGGGATTCACACGCGGAGTATTTGTTATGCGAACACCGCAAGCGTCTCTTGCTCAATTTGCTAGAGGACCTCATGGGTTTAATGCGCGACATACCCTTTTGCCCTGAATGCACCAGCGCCCATGCGAAGATGCCAAGAATCAGTTGGATTCATAGTAATGCTGCCTTGCGCTAATACCGTGAAGTTGTCCGAGGGATATTTCCAAGAGAGCTCACGGACTTTTTCCGTGAAGCTCCTTGCGATTTCCAAGAGAAATGCTTGCTATTGAAGCGTGGCCAATGTTCACGCGTTAATCGCCAGTTTTTTCTCTCCGTGTAGACACATGTGCCAGGCGGAGGTCATGGCTATAACTGATACCCCTTAAGAGGGTATTTACACCTTTGAATTTTCAAAAAATCGTTTTTGTTTTTATATTTTTTTTTTTTTTTTTTTTGAATGCTAGTGACCTACTTTACCTGCAAAAAAATTGGCGTTAGAAAATTTAGAGGATTTGAAAAGTTATAGCCATGACAGTCACGGATTGCGAAAAAGCGCCGCCGCGCGGCGCGCGGACGCTCATATTGGTCCCGTAAATATTCTACAGTACCGCCAACAACACTGTCTCGCTTTTTTTGAAGTTTTCATATATTTTGCTTTTGAATTTTATTCTGTGATTTTTCAGTTCTTTGTAATTATGATTTTTATACACATTCAATTTTCAATATTCCTTTGAATTGTGATCATTGACAGAACACATGGCTGCGATCTACATTTTTTTGAAGTTAGGTGTCCACTTGTTTGTAAAATGTCGTGCTTTCATTACGAATTCAAACCAGTAGTAATTTTCAATACTGAACAAACACGGTGTATATTGCGGTGTGCCAAAAAAAAAAAAAAATTCAAACGCACATCAACATTCCGGTAGAGCATCTCAAATAGAATATCTCAGCCAAATGTGAGCTCTTAATATTGATATTTAGAACTGCCTGACACAGTTTTCCCATTTTTGATTTTAATAACACGTGAAAAAAAATCGGAAAATTTTCTAATTGTTTTTTCTCGTAACCGGCTTGATTTAAAAACTATCTGAATACAGATTCTTATAAGAAATTTCACGCTCTACAAAAAAGTACTGAGATAGAATTTTCCTAACTCTCACCGATTAAGAGATATTCACCTATAAACATTGAGTCATAGCGTCATAGAGTCATATGACTCTGGGAAAAACAATTTATTTTCCAACCGCGCATCAAAATTTCGGTAGAGCATCTCAAATAGAACATCTCAGCCAAATATGAGCTCTTGATATTGATATTTAGAACTGCCTATTTTAGTAACTAAAATTAGTAACTAAAATTAGTAACTAAATTAAGCAGTTCTAAATATCAATATTAAGAGCTCATATTTGGCTGAGATATTCTATTTGAGATGCTCTACCGGAATGATGATGTGCGTTTGATTTTTTTTTTTTTTTTTTTTTTTTTTTTTGCACACCCTAGTGTATATATGTCTGAGATGAGACTTCGGAATCGAAAGAAGATGATCCATCGAAAAGTGCATTTGAAATCGATGTCAAGAGACTATACATTCAGATTTCTAAAAAGATGAGTATTTCTATCATATATTAATTGCGAAAGTTTGATAAATATTATAAGACAAAAGGTATGATTGATGAAAGATGAGAGAATTTTCGGAATATTGACAAAAATTGTCAATATCTAGCATCTTCTGAATCTCAAAATATCGAAGATCAAGAATTCTGAAGAACTTTTATGTTTTGAAAGATTTTCATCAGATTTTCCCTGAAGCAATTCATTCTTTTTCTAGCAGTCTTACTGGACACCTATCGGACACTGTTGTTGGACAGAACAGGTTAACGTCGTCTTTTAGTCATGTCTGAAAGATGTCTTAAGGGGGGGGGGGGGGGGGGGGGGGGGTTTACCCAATCAGTTACCGATTTTTCTATTTTCTCCGAAACGGGGTAATCAATCGACTTGTCCTTTCGACAGCCGATGTTTGACGAGTAATGAGTTCGAACTGGTACGTTTGATCGGATGAAATCGGGATTTTTTTATTTTTTTCGATCTAAAAGTATTGGCGTGCCATCTATTGCGACTTATATCAAAGCCCACGCATCAAAAATGCAAAATCGACTCCAGGGAGCCCGATTCTGTGAAAAATTCTGAACATAACCATCCCAAAACATCTTTGTTTTCGACAACGATGAAGGTGGAAGTTGTA
The DNA here is from genome assembly GCA_943736025.1 of Tenthredo mesomela. NCBI lineage: Eukaryota > Metazoa > Arthropoda > Insecta > Hymenoptera > Tenthredinidae > Tenthredo > Tenthredo mesomela. The sequence continues at coordinate 39,399,644 of OX031014.1, read as the reverse complement.
TTCCACATTTTTGTGGTAATTTTCGCGATTGTCAGAGACTGGGGGCGGCCATTGCCGCTACAGCTGCTGATATAATGCGGTGGTTCCCAGAATGCCCGTGAGATGTCGCCACGCGCCGATCTGAACTTCATCCTTTTACTATAGCATACCCCGGCACACTCATTAGTCGAAAGAGTCTAAGCTGTTAATCCACTTAACCCGTTCACCGGCAGTAATCCTTTTAACGCCATTTCTTGGATTTTGGTAGGTATGAGTGGGGATATGCAAGTATGAAAAGACCTGGACGGTCTTACGCAGTTGTTGCCGTCCCAAATAGACCGCACACCCCTTAGTTCCTTTTATTTCTCCTGAACGCTGCCCCTACCATCGCACTTCCAGGTAAGGACGAGTGACCGTTTTCAGGTAGACCGAGGGGATTTCGGGTCGCACTAATTGTCACTTAGAGCTGGGCCTGCTCCGAAGAGCACAGTAAGGCCGGGGTATGTACTATAGTATAGTATACTTTTTTCGGCATAGGCATTGAAAAGTCACTTTTTGACGCCTGTTTTCGATCCACAAAGTGTTACTTTATACGGTTGATTTCAGAACTGCCCTATAAAGTCTTTATACGGCAGTCTGGATGCGCAGTTCGAAGTGCGCATTCCAAAGCTGCCGTATAAAGTCTTTATACGGCAGTTTCGATGCGCGGTTCGAAGTGCGCGACAGATCGCACCATAACCTCACTCTTCGTCTAGTGAATCTCAACAGGCGTCAAAGTGACTTTTCATGCCTATTTCGAAAAAAAATACAGTATGGGGCGCACCCGTAAACCGTTTTTGACTCGAATAATGATTTCAGAACTCGCTTCCGGCTCGCCTTTAGCTCGTCCTGAAATCATTATTCTCGCCGAAAAACACTTGGTTTACGGGCATGCCACATAATATACTATTTACGGTGACATCGCACGGGTGTTCTGGGAACCACCGCATTATACCCTAGTGAAAATAATTTCTACGCCAAACTACGAAAATGATCTACGAAAAAGTAGAGGATTTCGGACTTTTCGTAGTTTTTTTTTTACGTCAGATTTTGCACCAAGTACAGTGGAACCTCGTTATATTGCCTCGCGTTATATTGCCTAGCCGCCGGTTTTCCCCTCACATGTACTCTTACTCACACTATTCGCGTCCCCCCACTATGCTTAGACGCATAGTGTATGTTTGTTTGTTTGTTTGTTTTTATAACATTTGAAACTTCAACTTTCGTTGCTTTTTATTTCGGGCAGACAACTTCACCCTGGCCTGCATTCACCTTGTTGATAATAGCAATAGTATTAGGAATTATAATTTGTATTTATACGTCTTAAATATGAATTATTAAAGTTTTATTTTCGTATTCTATCTTGTACGTAAAATGGCTGAAATTAATAATATTGTTTCTAAAAAACGTAAAAATCTAAGCATATTAGATAAACTGAAAATTTTGCAAGAAACTGAAACTGAATCTATCATTTCAATTTCAAAAAGATATGATATTCCTGAGAGAACGATCAGACATTGGAAAACTAATCGGGTGAAATTAGAAGAACAAAAAAGTAAATATGATTTAACAGAAAAAGTAAAGAGAATTAGAGTGACGCCATTAGATATACTTGAAGACGCGCTGCACTACTGGTTCAAAACATGTATTGAAAATGGAATCCCAATGACTGGTCCTCTAATTCAGGCGAAAGCTTTAGAACTTCACGAAGAAATGAAACTTGAAAGACAATTTAATGCCAGTCCGGGATGGCTCCATCAGTGGAAAAAGAAATTTTGTGTCAAGCAATATAATATTTGTGGGGAAAAATTGTCAGCTGATACTTCCGGAGCCTCAGTTTTTGAAGAAAAATTTGCCAACCAAATAGAAGAAGAAGACTATCACCTTTGTCAAATTTTTAATGCTGATGAAACAGGCCTCAATTTTAAAGCAATGCCTAAAAAAACTTTAGCATCAAAATCACTTGATAATCCGACCGGTTTCAAACAAAATAAAGATCGTGTGACTGTGATGTCTTGCAGCAATGCAGACGGTAGTTTAAAGTTACCTTTAGTTGTTATCGGGAAATCAGCTAAGCCTAGAGCTTTCCCGAGTCGAAATTTAACGCCTCATTAGAACCTCAAAATGTTACCGTTGGGAGGTTTTTGAGGGTCTAGAGAGGTTTATTTTGTATGGGAATTGAAACCCTCTTTAGCGCCTAAAACTCGTAGTTACCAGACAAATGCAGCATTTTAGGGTCAAATGAGGATCTCACGAGAACCTCGCAAAACCCTCACTGCGCCCTGCCGCGTAGCGGTGCACGGCTGCATGGTGATCGGACTTTATGAGTATCAAAATAGGCGCTGAATTATTATTACGGATTGAAAAGAGGTTCATTTGATCGCTATGAGTACTCAAGCGGGCGCTGAATTTCGACTACAGAGTTGTAGGTTGATCATAGGAGTTTGAGGTCTAAACAGGATCTGTAGAGACGTTATGAGTTGGATGCTATGAGTATCAAAGCAGGCGCTAAATTTCGGCTATGGAGGACTTGTAGGTTCAAAATAGGAGTTTGAGGTCTAAATAAGATCTAGAGACTGGTTTCTTCTGGAATCTTTGGTTCGACTGGTCCGATAAATTCACATATGGTATGAATTAATAGGCTTCGAACGATAGAGTCACTACTCAATGAAATAAACACAGACCTGGGACTAAGAAGGTCAATGACAATAACATGAAATTCAAGTAAAAGATTCCTCCAGTCCTTCAGTGGTCTAATTGGACAAGGCGTCGCAGTACAAATGCGGAGGTCCCGGTTCAAACCCGGGCTGAAGGAATTTTTACTTGAAAAAATAATTATGATGCACTTCCGTTTTTTTCAGTCTATCTGAAGACTGCACGCTCATATAGAGGTGAGCTTCAGTTAGAAGACTTAAAAATTTGGTTCGACTGGTCCGATAAATTCACATATGGTATGAAGATCTAGAGACGTTGAGTTGGATGCTATGAGTATCAAAGTAGGCGCTAAATTTCGACTCTTGAGGACTTGTAGGTTCAAAATAGGAGTTTGAGGTCTAAATAGGATCTAGAGAGGTTGAGTTGGATGCTATGAGTATTAAAGTAGGCGCTAAATTTCGACTCGGGTTCAAAGGAATTTCTAAGAATTCTCTCCCAGTATTTTATTCGCATCAAAAGAGCGCATGGATGTCTCAATTTATTTTTGACGAGTGGTTTAAGTTGGATTTTGTACCACGTGTAACAGACTTTTTAAAAAGTAAAGATTTGCCGATAAAAGCCGTGCTCCAGTTAGACAATGCAAATTGCCATCCGAAGGATGTTGCAGTAGGCGACATAAAAATCCAGTATTTACCCGCTAATACAACATCAATAATCCAACCGATGGACCAGGGTATAATTGAGAACATGAAGCGGAAGTATAAAAGTTCATTTTTACGCTCGATTCTTCTTGCTCAAAAAAATAACCATGACGTTGTTGAACATTTAAAATCAATCAATATAAAATGTGTCATTGATTGGGTAAGCCAAGCTTGGGACAGCATATCAGCAACTACAATTTTCAAATGCTGGAAAAATGAGCTCCCAAGCCATTACTATGATAAAGATATTCGGAACGATTCAGACTCCATCACCACGAATAATCAGTTGCTGAATGATGTTCAGGCAATAAATAATTATAATGACGTTGAAGAAGCAACGATTCAAAATTGGGTTGAGGAAGGAGACAGTGAACCATTCTCCATACCATCAAACGCGGAATTAATAGCTATGGTGACAGAAAATAATGAAGATGGTAAATTTAATTGAAATCAGTTTATAAAATTCAAATACTTATTATATTTTACACTCTATCATTCAGAGAACTTCATTTTGCTCAAAAATATTAATGTAGTTTTTTTTTCATGTTTATCTTGCAGAAGATATTGATAATAATGAGGATGAATTGGAAATACCCCCGACTGATGTCGTTTCTGCTGCTGATACACTTTTAAATTTTTGCCAAAAAAATAATTTAGTTTCTCAGTCAGAATTATCTGTTTTACTGAAAATTAAGCAAGATATTGTAAATTTTGCTACAGATAATCCTTCATAATTTTTTAGAAATAATTCTTTCATAATGTTTGTGCATTAAAAATCATTTATGATTGGTAATTATTTCTTTTCTTCCTTTTTGGATGTAAAATAATCTTTAGCTTGACGTATTTGTTATTTTAGAAAATATAATATAAAATGCATTCTATTTATATAATTATTATGATATAAATTAAAGAGATGTTTTCAATTTCGTAATAATAAATATACGTATATAACTCCGCAAGAAAGCTGATTTGACTTTTGCTAAAAGCACAGGCAGGTTCGTGGGTCTGTCGGTAAGACAGAACGCGAGCCCCGTGAAGATATTTTCAAATAGTTACGAGCGCCGATTGCGAGCTTCATATTTTAGGGGCGTGGTTTCGAGATAAAATGTTGCGTGGAGAGGGCACTCGCTATATTGCCATTTCTCAGAATTTCTTTCCCCTGCTGGCCCTCACCATGCAATATAACGAGGTTCCACTGTAGTAGTTTTTCGTAGATAGTTCTAGAACGAAATTCGATATGATTTCGATCTTTGTAGTAAATATCTGTAGTTCATCGTGGTTTTCCTTATTTTGTCGTAGTTTTTCGTAGATAGTCGTAGAATGGGATGATACTAAATGCGATATTTGTAGTAAATATCCGTAGTTCGCCGTAGTTTTTCATGGATAGTCATAGAATGCGATACGATAATATATATATATATATATATATATATTGTAACATATCCAGCTATAGTGCACACCGAATATCGCCAAAACCCGAACAAAGAAAAGGATTACACTAATCCTCTACGTTCGACCAAGTGTCTGACGTCACGCTAGAAAGTGGGGATGAAGAATATATAAACGGCACACTCAACCACTCGATAGCGTATTCGAGCCAGAGCGGCCGTGCGACTCATAAACCAATATTCAAAATTCGAGCGACACGAGCAAAAGGCCGGTCGACTCAAACAACACATAGCGTAGTCAGGTAGAGCACCGGTGCGACTCACATCACTCAAATAATTTAACTTCACTTGAATAGCATTAGATCGTCTTGAACTAAATGACTAATATAAAATCATGAATTAAAAATTAAAATCAAATACCTTTCGATAAAACATCATTGCGTATAATATAAAGTAAAATCGATGAGAATAGGAGAGAAACGAATAGAAAGAAATAGAATCAAAACAGAAAGCATAAACGCGCATAGCAAATAATAATAGAATAAATACGACAAATAGAACGATAGTTTCAAACGACACAACACACGAACGCGACTTAGAGTCACGCAAATTAGGATAGGAATAGAATAAGGAAACCATTGTAAAAATTAGTATGTTAGAATCATTGAATACAATATTATTTTCTTATTTGAACTTTGTCGGATATTTCAGCACTGACTCCTAACTAATCAATTTCCATCCCTGAACAAGCCTTATAGGGACCAGCTTTGGATCATTCCAAGTGCGTACGGCGTTGGATTAAATTCCCGCGTCCGAGGGCCAAGGAAATACGATTCCGAGTCTGAGACACGGTCTTGGAATCGCAAGGTTCCCGGATCCGAGTAAAGAATAGGTTTTGTGTTTAGGATAGCAGGCTTGGATTAACTTCCCGGCTCTGTTCGAATAGGAGAAGGATCGGCTTTGGTTCTACCCGAGTCCGAAGGGAACAGGCTTTGGTGGAGAAATCTACCCGAGTCCTGAGATAAAGTAAATTCACAAGGTTGCATAGGTGGCTTTTGGTGGCTAACCCATCCTTTTCCCTACCTACGTACCTCAAAGAAAAGCCCTAATAATTTTGATAATTTAAATCCCTTTTTATATAGGTAAAGAACTCACACTAACTGCGGGTATCTCTCAACTTTCGGGTTCAAGATACTCGCCAAAAGTTACATTTGGCGCCCAACGTGGGGCTTTTCTTAGTAAAATCATTTGGAAAAAGCATGAATAAAAGATAAAATCAGTAAAATCACTTGAAATTAACATTAAAATCAGTCAAAAATCAGTAAAATCAGTAGAATCTAGAATCAAGTTTCAAAGTTCAAAAATAGACCGACAAGAGACCTGTGTTTCAGGCTTGGAATTGTTATTTGATCGGGGTCAGGGCTGAAATGTCCGGCAGAGGATCAAATAAGTCGTCAATTTAGGGAATTAGGGACTAGATTCAGGTTTTTCAGGATATAAATTCATTTCAGCGTTCGCGATGAATCCAGAAACAGACATGAATTCAGCAGATCCATTAGCCAGAATTTTAGCTTCTTTAGCTAACCTAGAAAAGAAAATGGAAATAAGGTTCGATTCCTTAGAAAAAATTATATTAAAGCCGAAACTAGGTAATGCAAAAATAGAAGAATCAAAATTTGAAAGTAAAATAGGTAACAAGACGGACGGAAACAATGAAATACACAACAAATCTATTGAAAAGGTTCATACCAGTAGGTTAGATGCGTTAAAAGAAGTAAACAATAACACGACCGATTTACAATATAATTTCGAAATGTATGAGAACGCTCACAATATAATAGACAAAGACAACAATGTCACTAACCAAGGTCTAGGGGGCAATCAATTCGAAACTTTGAATACCGATTATAACTTACCAATGATGAAATTAAAATTAGACTTTAAGTCAAATGAAAACGATTGTATGATACAACAAAGACCAGGGGGCAATTTATACTCCTTTTTGAATAAAATAAAGACTAGAAAATTTAAATTTTCGCGTGATTGCTTTCGAGATATTAGAAATAAGTTAGCACATAATAGGAAATTTAAATGGACTGATCAAAACAACAACAGACCTAAGAAACGTCGAGTAGAGAAATCCAACTCGAAGAGCAAATTGAGTAAATTTAAGCAAAATAACTTATTAGCACATACAATATTGAAACACAGACAAATGAAATAGAAAATGTAAAATTAAAAGTTGTAACTTACCTTGCATGCGTAAGAGAATTCAATAAGAAGTAGGTTGATCGACTTTCGTCATATAGGATGCATTTCTACAAGAAACGAAAGATCAGGATTAGTATTAAGGATTAGGATTAAAGGATTAAATTTAAGTAGCTTAAATAGTTAGCCTATAGCCTATTCTTTTCAAACGCAAATTCAATTTAAATCTCTACTAATATTTGAAAATTAAAATTGCACCGCAATTCGCAAGAATTACATAGCTAGTGTGAGAATCGCAATGAAAAAAAAAGAAAAAAAAAAAAACTTACCAATAAAACGAACGACGTGATTACACGATCAACGATCCTCGTTGGATACCTGAAAAAGAAAGTTAAAAAACAGAAATGTGACGAAAACAATAACCGGATGGAAGAAATACCTACGGAAACTAGAGAAATATCAAATGAGGAAATCAAAGAAATAAGAGATAGCCTCATACGAGAAATCAAAGAATTGGTACATAAACCAGAGAAAAAACCTACCTGTGATCACCGAATATGTCATTATACCGAACTGCCAGAAGATACGCTGGAAAGATGACCTCACGAAGAAGAAGACGAAAGGATCTGGAACTGAAATAAAAACTCGATACAATCAAACCAAAATCTGATTGGAAGAATAAGAGGGTTTATCAACAAACTGATTAAATTCATCGACGACGATAAATCAAAATTCACTTACCTTACCGGATGCACTGAAGACGAAGAAGACAGAATCACCAGGACCATCACTCCCGGAATTGCCATTATTCGTTGCACCCACACTACCGGATTACATGAGGGGTATAGACCCAACAGATCCGTTAGGACTTAAACAACTATAAGTAAAACACACCGGACATGACATATAAAATAAATATAAAACACCAAATATAACAAAGAAGAAAAACTAAAAGAGAACGACCAATCAAGACGGAACACTTGACAAGACTGAAGATTCATCAAGCAAAACTCCACGACATCAACATCGAAAAAAATTTATGAAGATGCAGAAGTTTACTTGATGAAAGGGGGCAATGTAACATATCCAGCTATAGTGCACACCGAATATCGCCAAAACCCGAACAAAGAAAAGGATTACACTAATCCTCTACGTTCGACCAAGTGTCTGACGTCACGCTAGAAAGTGGGGATGAAGAATATATAAACGGCACACTCAACCACTCGATAGCGTATTCGAGCCAGAGCGGCCGTGCGACTCATAAACCAATATTCAAAATTCGAGCGACACGAGCAAAAGGCCGGTCGACTCAAACAACACATAGCGTAGTCAGGTAGAGCACCGGTGCGACTCACATCACTCAAATAATTTAACTTCACTTGAATAGCATTAGATCGTCTTGAACTAAATGACTAATATAAAATCATGAATTAAAAATTAAAATCAAATACCTTTCGATAAAACATCATTGCGTATAATATAAAGTAAAATCGATGAGAATAGGAGAGAAACGAATAGAAAGAAATAGAATCAAAACAGAAAGCATAAACGCGCATAGCAAATAATAATAGAATAAATACGACAAATAGAACGATAGTTTCAAACGACACAACACACGAACGCGACTTAGAGTCACGCAAATTAGGATAGGAATAGAATAAGGAAACCATTGTAAAAATTAGTATGTTAGAATCATTGAATACAATATTATTTTCTTATTTGAACTTTGTCGGATATTTCAGCACTGACTCCTAACTAATCAATTTCCATCCCTGAACAAGCCTTATAGGGACCAGCTTTGGATCATTCCAAGTGCGTACGGCGTTGGATTAAATTCCCGCGTCCGAGGGCCAAGGAAATACGATTCCGAGTCTGAGACACGGTCTTGGAATCGCAAGGTTCCCGGATCCGAGTAAAGAATAGGTTTTGTGTTTAGGATAGCAGGCTTGGATTAACTTCCCGGCTCTGTTCGAATAGGAGAAGGATCGGCTTTGGTTCTACCCGAGTCCGAAGGGAACAGGCTTTGGTGGAGAAATCTACCCGAGTCCTGAGATAAAGTAAATTCACAAGGTTGCATAGGTGGCTTTTGGTGGCTAACCCATCCTTTTCCCTACCTACGTACCTCAAAGAAAAGCCCTAATAATTTTGATAATTTAAATCCCTTTTTATATAGGTAAAGAACTCACACTAACTGCGGGTATCTCTCAACTTTCGGGTTCAAGATACTCGCCAAAAGTTACAATATATTGTTACAAAGGGAGAAACCCTGTATATTCAACGCATTACGGTCTAGTAGTCTCAAACACACACTGTACACTTTCAAATGACTATTTTAACAAATGATATAAGTTGTTCTGTAAACACCTTTCAATTTTTATAAACAGTCTTGTTTCAGACATTAAACGAAACTGTCCCATTTTTCAATATATGCGATTTTCTTGATAATTATTTCTTGCATTTAGACTTGAATCTTCATTTCTCAACTCAGGGATCCTCATTGATTTGATTATAAAACTCACGAAAGCTAATTTCGTATCATTGGTGTCGGAAGTGTGATTTTTGAGTTGAGATTTTTAGTGCCACAAGTCTGTCAATTTGAATTTTCAATTTCCTTTGCAATTGCTTGAAAAATGAGTCGCAATACTCGTAACGCTCGATCAACCCCTTTAAACGAACTCTCTGCACCTACCCCGGTCCAACCAGCTGAATCTCAGCTACCGCCTCTGCCTAATCCTATGGCCCAGATGGAGTCCGTCCTACAAATGGTCATGCTCGCTCAACAGCGACAGACCGAACAGCTCATACAGGCACAACGGGAAGACCGGGAAGTATTTCTTCAAGCACAACGAGAAACACAGGAACGACAACTTCAAGTACAGCGAGAAGACCGGCAACGAGACCGGGAGACTTCTCTTTTACAGGTAGAACGACAACTTCAGGCTCACCGCGAGGAACGCGAGGTCCAGCAGACACAACTCCATCACATCTTGGAGGCCCAACGCAATTCACAACGAGAGGATCGTGACGCTCACCTTCTAGCATTTCAGAGAAGCCTAGAAACTCTGGTTCCCCGACTTCCCGATCGAATTTCCCCGATTCCTACTCCTCGAAGGTTATCTTTGGCGAGAGATGAGTTGTTACAGATTTTACCCGAACAAAGGTCTGTAAATATTCATGGAGGAAGAACTCCTCCTCCTGTTATTGATAGGCCAAGGACTGGTGAGTTGACTACGATCGAATCACCGGTTCAGTTGCCTCAGGTTGCTCGTGATCAGACTTCGACTAATAGAATGTGTGGGGATCATCTCTCGCGAGTTGAGTTCCCGAGTTCGTCACACAAAAGATCTAATGACGATAGGATTGACAATTTGTGTGAATTAATAAGCAATTTTGTACGAAAAGAGAATAGCGCCGGGAGTACCAATCAAAATATTGAATTAGAAAGACAGGTAGCAGTAGAAAGCCGAGTCGAGCCTGTCATAAATCCTTCCAAAGTAATCCGCGTTCCTACTTATGATGGTACCACCTCATGGGCCGAGTACGAGTGTCAATTTTTAATTGTAGCCGAAATAAATGGCTGGAATGTTTCAACTAAAGCTGGAAATTTAGCTGCCAGTTTGAGAGGTGCAGCATTGTCCGTTCTTACCTCCTTAGCTCGTGATGAATTGAAGGATTATGACAAGCTCAGCTCAGCGATCAGAGTTAGATTTGGTAGTGAACATCTCCAGAAGTTGCATTTAACTCAGCTTGAGAATAGGAGACAGAATAGAGATGAGAGTCTTGCTACACTCGGTCATGACATCGAAAGGATGGCTCGAGTAGCTTTACCCGGTTGCGACGATCTAACAAGAGATCGATTAGCTTGTTCGCGATTTATTAACGCCATAAAAGATAGTGACTTGAAACATGCGCTGAGTTTAGCAGGACCCACAACATTGAGAGAAGCAGTAATAAAGGGATTAGAAATAGAAGCTCTCGATAAAGAATATTTAGTAGGAGGAAAAGTTAGAAGGGTAGAAACAGAGAGGAATCCTTCAAGTAATCATGGAGATAATAGCAGTCGTCCTAAAGATACTCCCTGGCAACAGCGTAGACAAGATAATAATCGACAGGAACGTCCTTTCAGAGAGACCGGCTTTACCAGACCTCCATCAGTTTGTCTTTACTGTTATCAATCCGGGCATAATGCTCAATATTGTTATAAATTAATAGAAAAACAAAAAGGTTCGTCTGAAGAGAATCGTGACACTAGATCTGACCGACAAAATTCGTGGAGGAAGTCTAATACTTCCTCCGATTCTCAACCCTCTACCTCAAAAAATTAGAGTCAGGAGGTTTGGTAGGGCTGTCATCGCTTCGAGGTTAGAAGTAGAAGTTTTGGGTTAGGTTTTTTATTCTGAACGCAGTCGCGTCATATCGATTAGACAACTATCGATCGTGCTACTAACTTTTGTTTACATTTGAATGATTTTATATAATTTATCTTGACCTTTCTTTTTGTCCAAGGAATTTTTAGTCTTTTTCAGATTCCTTTGGTGTTCCTGAAGGGAAAATGATTTCCTGAAAGATCTTTCGGGACTTGACGAACATTTTTGCCCCTTTTGATGAGATAAGATCGTTCCATTTTTATTCTTTAATTGTGATTTTATTTAGCTCTGTTTTTATTATTTGAAGGTCAACAATTTATTATTTTGAGAAACTCACATTTGTCCTCCACTCTAGGGTGTGCTGTTTTGCTGTCGTTTCTGGATTAACCTGGGAGCGGTTCATGATTTTGGATTCCTGTTTCCCGTTTTCCTGTTTCCTGACTTTCTCTGATCAATCGTGAACCGGTTTTACCCCTAGGCGACTTCCAGTTTTCCAGATTCTCCTTTTCTCTTCAAGTTTGGATTCATTGACGACTTTTCAAGTTTGAAGAACGAACATTTTTATATTAAAATTGCTCATTTTGATAAGTTTTAGTTGACTATCTTCTCAAGGTTTTCTGTGGTTTCCCTTGAGATCATACGAGAATGTAAGTGAGACTAATGTCAGATAGTTTTCGGAAAGTTTTTAAAAAAATTTTGAGCCACAGCTCCAACTTTCTCAAAAACAGAGCTCACACTCACATTAAGACTGCTAGACCAGTGATTTCTTTTAGAACCTTTCCTCATTTTTAGACATTTTCTATTTTACGAGTCGGGTCGACTCTTTCTCTGAAGGGGGGGTAGTGTTACAAAGGGAGAAACCCTGTATATTCAACGCATTACGGTCTAGTAGTCTCAAACACACACTGTACACTTTCAAATGACTATTTTAACAAATGATATAAGTTGTTCTGTAAACACCTTTCAATTTTTATAAACAGTCTTGTTTCAGACATTAAACGAAACTGTCCCATTTTTCAACATATGCGATTTTCTTGATAATTATTTCTTGCATTTGGACTTGAATCTTCATTTCTCAACTCAGGGATCCTCATTGATTTGATTATAAAACTCACGAAAGCTAATTTCGTATCAATATATTATACAGGGTGATTTTTTTTAATCGCCCCAGGCTAATATCTCCGAAACTAAGCAAGATACGGGAAAACACCTCAGACAAAACTTATAGGATATCGAGGAGGAAAGGATATGGTGCAATCATATCTTTTGTAGGTAGAGGCACTGAGCTGTGGTGAAGGTCAACTTGATTTTTTTAAATGGAATGGTAAAGTTTTCTTCACAGAATCTGAAAGAGCATCAGATTCTGCAGCAAAAACACCTGACCAGATATTTTCTAAAGTTTATGGTTTATGAGATAAGAGCTGGGCAAGTTGAGTCAAAAGTAGACGTCCAAATTACCTGAATACTGTTCTTAAGTTTTATCGAAACTGTCTGAGATACTTTTCTACTTGGAGTTGTCAAGATTAGATATCACGGTCAAATAAGTTGAGGTCAATAAATTTGATCCATAATGTTATCGTCATTACTGTCATTTCCGGATTCAATCAGTTTTTACCAACTTGTAATTTTTATCTTCCATAAAAAAGTATCTCAGACATTTTTGAGAAAACTTAAGAACAGTATTCAGGTAATTTGGACTTCCTCTTTTGACTCAACTTGCCCAGCTCTTATCTCATAAACCATCAACTTTAGAAAATATCTGGTCAAGTGTTTTTGATGCAGAATCTGATGCTCTTTCAGATTCTGTGAAGAAAATTTTACCATTCTATTCAAAAAAAACCAAGTTGACCTTCACCACAGCTCAGCGCCTCCATCTACAAAAGATATGATTGCACCATATCTTTTCCCCCTCGATATGCTATAAGTTTTGTCTGAGGTGCTTTCCCGTATTTTGCTTGGTTTCGGAGATATCAGCCTGGGGCGATTAAAAAAAATCACCCTGTATATATGGGGAATTCAACGTGAACTCGACCAATGTTTTTCCCTCACCATTTTTGATTCGCTTCACGATTTTTTATACGATTCTACGACCTCGAAAAAGCACTGCTGAATTTTTTCAGATTTTTCCCTCCAACCGTTAATTTTCCAAGATTATTCAAACCCATTTTGGAATTGGCATTTTTCAAAAATCTCGGAAAATTGTCAAAAGTCTGTTTTTTTTTATTTCGATGATTTCGACACCCTTCCCACGATGGGATCCTTATTCCTTCTTTTTTTCTCAGCACTTTTAACATTTTGAACAAACAAAACACCATGTTCCAACGTTTCGAAAATTCTTGAAAAATTACGAAAAATTCTGTGTGTAATTCTGAATGTTTTCGCGTGCGACCCACGATGACGGACGAAAAAAAGTTGTTTTGATCCTGCGTAGCAACGAACGGGCCAAGTTTTGCACAAAAATCTGCAAAACTTAGCCCTCTCGATGCCACGCAGCAAAACAATCGGGAAATATCCGATAATTTTGAAGGTCTTGTGGTATTACTACAGACAATATTTGAGAATTGGTCTTGAGAGTTCAACACTATATAGGCATTGATTTGAGGCAGTGGAACCTATTTTTTATACCGTGGGAACGAAGAATAATAATAATTCCCTCTGCGGGAGGCTTGAAAAATCCTTTTTTTCGTCCGTCATCATGGGTCTCTACAGTCCTCAAACAACGGAATATCAATTATACGAATATCTACGAAAATTTACAAAGACCTACGAACGAAATGAAGCTAAATCATTTTTCGTAGTTTTTCGTACATATTCGTAGAACTGATATTCTTTCGCTTGAAGACTGGAGGTTTTCATGATTTTTCATGAAAATTCGGAGATTTCTACTTCCAAAACTACAGGATGAACTCAAAAAGAGACTTCGCTCCATTTTGTTTGTAGATCTTCGTAGATTTTCATAGATAATCGTAGAACTGATATTGCGGTGCTTGAAGACTGTAGATTTTCGTAATTTGTCGTGGAAATTCGTAGTATTCTACTTCTAAAACTACGATAAATTACGGAAAACTACGAAAACCTACGAAAAACTACGATTCTTCACGCTTTTTTACGCTTTGAATGTTTTCGTATTTTGGCGTAGAAATTATTTTCACCAGGGTATCGGCAGCTGTAGCGGCTGTAGCGGCAATGGCCGCCCCCAGTCTCTGACAATCGCGAAAATTACCACAAAAACGTGGAATACAACTTCCACCTTCATCGTTGTCGAAAACAAAGATGTTTTGGGATGGTTACGTTCAGAATTTCTCACAGAATCGGGCTCAGGGAGTCGATTTTGCATTTTTGATGCGTGGGCTTTGATATAAGTCGCAATAAATGGCACGCCAATACTTTTCGATCGAAAAAAATTAAAAAATCCCGATTTTATCCGAGCAAACGTACCAGTTCGAACTCATTACTCGTCAAACATCGGCTGCCGAAAGGACAAGTCGATTGATTGCCCCGTTTATGAGAAAATAAACAAATCGGTAACTGATTGGGTAAACCCTCCCCTTAAAGACGTGGCTAAAAGACATCTTTTAGCCATAGCCAATAGGCGTCAGAAAGCGGGACATAAGACGTCCTTTCGTCATCTTTTCGTCGGCATTATGCTATTGATGAAAGACGACTTTACGAAAATTCCGTCATCTTTTGGACATCTTTTAGACAACTTTGTGCTGTCTGGGATGTGTCTAGACTCGACTCATAACACATCGATACGAGACTAGCTGCGGATCCAGCATATTAATCATTAGCAAAATCTTAGAACTTGATTTTCTGTGGCTACAATTTCTTCTCTGGGAGAAGTAGAAAAAAAAATAAAAGTAAAAAAAAAAAAAAGTTTAAAAGTTGATTTCTGGAGAATGAATATTTTGACCGGTTGTCGTAAAGAATCAGGAGCTCGTTGGACCGATTCTGGAGTTTTTGGTCTTCAAATTCAGAGAATCAAGGCCTCTATCAGATGAACATACAACTCTTTGATATGACCATTTTTAATTGAGATAATACAAAAAGGAGAGATGAAAAATTCGAAATATTGGAACAATCTCAGTAAATACTAAACAAGTCACCCAATTATCGCGATATCAAAAAGTTGTATGTTCATCTGATAGAGGCATCTCTTTTGAACAATTGAGGACCAAAAACTCCAGAATTGGTCATACGATACTACTGATTCTTTACGACAACCGACAACTACTATTAGACTCAAAGTAATATTCAATGTTATATATGGATAATGAGGGTCAAACCCTCCCCAAACTTCATGATTTTTTTTTTGGACTTGATCAGACTCTTAAATTCGCTGTAAAATATCAATCTCTTTCTCAGAATGTTAATCCACATAAAAGTGTGGATACCCCCTTAAGAGGAGGTGAATTTTGTAAAATTCCTGTTCAAGAAATAGAAAATGTTCGTAACGTCTAAGCCAGGTGATATCGAAATTCTAAATAACCGCATGGAAGCTTAGCTGGATAGAATACGTAGACATAAACATAGAAGATCTTATGCTAATTGTCACACAGCCTCCAGGATTAGTGTATGTTATTCTAGTGCCGATTTTATATTGTAGCATGAGCGGTGGATAAACCATCTCGGATCACATCGAGGTTGGTTCACGACTCGTCCGAGTAGGTTTGTGGTGGTTGCTCTAGCACGAACCAAAATCCTATTACTAAATTACCCATCCAGCACAGTATCCGTACCGTCAAATTCGTAGAAATTGGAAAATACATATTACGGGGCAAAACGGCGGACTAGGAAGAGATCGAAAACGGTGTAAGTGCCAAGATGAACAGAATTTGCTAACAAAATCGTGAAATTTCAATGAAAAAACAGTAGAAAAGTATATTAATGTTTGATCAGCATCAAAACTCAGGAAAAAAAAAAATTGGCACAAATCGCGGACTTACACTGGCACGCAAAAAAATAAACTTTTGCGGGTCATTTTCTCGAAGACGGATTGCTCTATTGAATCGGGGTTTGGACCATTCGAGAGAGCTCAAGAAATTGTAGGAAGTACTTTTTGATTTGAGAAAAAATTTATTCATCAAATTTTTGGATAGTTTTATCCTCTCCTGTAAAATTAGAATGATGAACTTAGATCATTTTGCCGTGCCAACTTCTGATAGCTGCGCGAATATAATTTTGTCAGCCATATCGTTTGCAAGGACGTGCGTATGGATTTTTTTAAATATTTTTTATAAAAAAAAAAACGTATTTTCGATTTGTTGGCACTTACACCGTTTTGCCGTGCCACCCTTTAAATGTTCCTTCAGATGTCCCAAACACCACTCATGAGGTGTGCTACGTGGTGTGGATATCAGAGCATGAGGAGGATGGAAGTTCGAGGAGAGCACAACATCAAGAGCTTTTTTTCCTATAGCCATCGATCAGGTATGATAACCAAAAATTAGGGTGGAGTAAAAAGCGAAAGTCCCTTGGCAAAAGATCACCCCAAAGCGAAGGCTGAGGTCCCATCAAATATTCGATGAAATATATTGCTCTTTGCATCATATGGTATAAATTTGTCCAAATTCAAACTACTTTTTTGTTCGCATACTTAGATCTTAGCGAAAATCCGTTTTTCCAACGATTCAGTCTAATAAGATTAAACCAATTAGTGAACTATATTTAATCAATACAAGTCACCCCAATACGAAAATCTTGGGCCATTCGTACAACGGGGTATCATTGAATACCTAGAGATAATCCTTGGAACCAATCGTCTGTCGAAGTCTTTGATCAGGACTGTTCATTGATCAAATTGCTGAGTCAGACCAAAGAGTGGAAATCCTTTGCTATAAGATCATACAGCCCAGCCTGATATCGTATCAAATATTCGATGTACGAAGATTGCGGGATGGGTTATATTTTCCGGAATTGAATCAGACGGTCACAAAGATATGTGCAGTGCAGGATATACGCACAGGAATATGGAAACTTGCGTTGGATCTATTTACATAAGACGTATCAACATATCATTCGTGCCAGAGCTTCCTTTGGTAAGACAAAAGTAAATTCAACACCAAACACCCTGTCAGGATAGCTGTCGGCATCGATTTCCATAACTCTACTCAGTGCAGTATAATATCCATACGTATGCCGGATATGTAATGCAAAAATACACGTCGGAGCTCCTCTGCTCCCCCGCATTGTTTCTATTATGTTTCTCATTATTTGCCTACGAATAACAACATAATGTCCGTTTGGCGTGTTTGATGTTGACCGAAATGAAGTGGCACCAGATTCATCTATTCCCTTTTTTCCTTCATGATATTATAGACAAGGAAAGAGACAGAAGACTGTGGGACCAACTTCATATCGGTCAACATCAAACACGTTTAGTGTAACCTATATGTCGTACTGATCGAAGGTGACAACATATGAACAACCAACTAAGATGGATGTTAATTTACCTACAACTTTTTCTCAAATTTTAAATTCAAATGAAATATTCACAATGCTGTAGATCACTGATATACAGGGTGATTTTTTTTTAATCGCCCCAGGCTGATATCTCCGAAACCAAGCAAGATACGGAAAAACACCTCAGACAAAACTTATAGGATATCGAGGGGGAAAGGATATGGTACAATCATATCTTTTGTAGATGGAGGCGCTGAGCTGTGGTGAAGGTCAACTTGGTTTTTTTAAATGGAATGGTAAAGTTTTCTTTACAGAATCTGAAAGAGCATCAGATTCTGCATCAAAAACACCTGACCAGATATTTTCTAAAGTTGATGGTTTATGAGATAAGAGCTGGGCAAGTTGAGTCAAAAGTAGACGTCCAAATTACCTGAATACTGTTCTTAAGTTTTCTCGAAACTGTCTGAGATACTTTACTACTTGGAGTTGTCAAGATTAGATATCACGGTCAAATGAGTTGAGGTTAATAAATTTTATCAATAATGTTATCGTCATTACTGTCATTTCTGGGTTCAATCAGTTTGTACCAACTTGTGATTTTTATCTTCCATAAAAAAAAGTATCTCAGACAGTTTCGAGAACACTTAAGAACAGTATTCAGGTAATTTGGACTTCCTCTTTTGACTCAACTTGCCCAGCTCTTATCTCATAAACCGTCAACTTTAGAAAATATCTGGTCAGGTGTTTTTGATACAGAATCTGATGCTCTTTCAGATTCTGTGAGGAAAACTTTACCATTCTATTTAAAAAAAACAAAGTTGACCTTCACCACAGCTCAGCGCCTCCACCTACAAAAGATATGATTGGACCATATCCTTTCCCCCTGGATATCCTATAAGTTTTGTCTGAGGTGTTTTCCCGTGTCTTGCTTGGTTTCGGAGATATCAGCCTGCGGCGATTTAAAAAAATCACCCTGTATATATAACTGGATGGCGGATAGCCTGTCACCCGTGGTTCCTAATTGAACTGAGAACCGACGCCATCTTTGACGCCCAAAAGTGTGGGAATTCAACTTCAGGCGGATGAAATTTGTTTCATACCTAACGTCATTCAGCCAACGTTAACATATCGATACTGCAATTCTAATACGTCGTATCCCACATTTGGAAAATTTTTCAGGAGACGTTAAAAACGTTTCACGGTTGTAAATTAAAGAAAACTAGTAACTTTTTTTTTCTTACGTTTGTTTTAATGCATAAGTAGTAATAATTCAAGTAAAAAAAAATTTTTTGTTAAATTGCTTAATTATTATGTGGGTTACGACATATTGACTGCTGCTGCACATGTGGGATACGACATATTGTCAATATTTAAGGTGTCATAAAATGGAAAAAAAATTAAGAAAATTTTGGGAAAATGATTGCTTTTATTAGTTTTTAATTAAACAATTTTTTAACAAACTTTAACATAATTATAATATTATAATATTATTTTTTTTTTTTTATATTATTGTTTGTTTTTTTTTTATTATTTTTTTTTTTTTTTTTAATTTTTTTTCTTTTTAGATAACTTTCTATTTTTATTGTCTTCAACATTATCTTGACTTTTCTTCTCAATGTTTGGTTTTTTGTTAACTTTTATTTTTTTAATTTCAGGTATACATTCTCTTGTTCAGGTTCCCTATTTTTTCTTTTTCTCAGCCTCTCATCACAAGTTTCCTTATAATTAATAATATCATCTTCAATTTTTTTTTCTTTCTTAATGCGACATAACACTTTCTTCGTAACTTCACAACTATCTTGACTAGCTTTTCGTTTCTTCTTGGTCTCCTTGGTTACATTTACAATATTCTCATCCACGTCTTTTAAAACTTCCGTTGACGAAGATTGGTCAGTAGTAGAGTCAGCATTGTCTTTATGACATTTTATATTATCATAGAAAAGATGAGTGTCTGTTGGCAACACTTTTTTCAATTCTTGTAGATGTTGCCACTTATTCTTATTTATCTTCAACTTTTCATTGAATAATGGCTTCGGCGTATAATTGAGATTTGAAAGAGGGTTTTTAATCGGTAAGTTTACGTACTCATCATTATAACGAATTTTATACAGAATTTGACCGTTTGGTAAATATTTTAAACTGCGAATATCTACTACTTTTGATTTAGCTGGACGAATTGAATTGAATCTCATTATTTCATGATCATCGTAATTCAGAAAATAATCGTAGCTGAGATATTCAACATCCAGTGGCTTCGGATTTCGACGGGCATCTTTAACAATCTGTATATAATCGGCAGGCATGAAAATATCTCTTCCTTTCAATCTTCTTTCAATCAAGCTGTGGGTGGAATCACACTCCATTTGTGTATGACCCTTTTCAAGATATTTCTGCTCAATTGTGATTTTAAATTGAGATGCCAGACGAGATAATGCATTAGATAAAATACAATTGCGATTTTGATACCCGCAACCGTCCGAAAATAATACGACTGGCTTTGGGGAATCAGTCAACAATTTTTCAAGGTGTTTAATGATGATAGTAATAAATACTGAAGAACGCAAATCCGCTTCAGTTTCGTTCCACAAGTAGTTAGTGCTGTCGTGTGTTGCGATGTTATAAATTGTAAAATTATGTACTTGCAATCTACTTTTGTAGTACAAAGCACTTGCCTGGAGTACAGGACATAATTTTACAGCCTGCACATCCATGGTAAAACAATAGATTTTGTTATCTTCGGCGCTTTTCTTGTCACGTTGTTTTTCTTCTTGTGCTAAATTTTTTGTAGCAACATGATTATCATACAAATCTTGCGTAACTTGGCCAGTTTTATACGAGTAACAAGTATCGCATTGATCTTTTCGCGGTTTAAAAAATGCCAAATTCTCTTCATCGAATAGTTTAATGAATGTGGGCCTTGATAGTGGAGTCTTCACATCATCACTTGAACATCGCTCTTTGTATAACGAATAAACTTCATTTTTTGACTTAAAATCATATTGTAAATATAATTTACCAGTTTTTTTTCTACAATAGGGACTTTCAAGTTTCGGGAGATCATCTAAGAATAGCTTCGCGTGCTTTTTTTGGTTATTAATACGTAGGCAGTGCGGTGCTGTTTGTTTTCTCACACTACGTACATGATTTCTCGATTCAGGATTATCAAGTAACCCAAAACTTTGGCCCTTGTTAACCCAGTGCATGACCATCTTTTCTTTAAGCCCCAACGTATTTAAAAATGTCGTCTTACATACCTGGTGTCGTCCAGAAGGTATTTTTAAAAAGTATTGAAGTGTTTTCATTCTTCTGCTTGTAGAGGAAGTGGTGTAGGATCTTGCTTTTTCCCCATATGAAACCATGTTAATTATATAAAGTCTCTTTTGCTCCCAATCCATTTCGGAGAATTTTTGAAAAATTTTCTTTCGATCGTCATCAAGAAAACTATCACAAAATCGATTTTTAGCTTTTTTGCAAAAAGCCGACTCACATTTTGGTCCCAATTTTCTCTCTTCTCTCACTTTATTATGTTCAATTTTCCTATTCTCATTTAAAGAATACCCGACATATTTTTGTCCGAGCATTCGTTGTTTCTTTATTAAATTCTTTTCCCAAGATTGTGTAGGGATGAACACTTCTTGTTGCACATCATTTGACGAATCATTGTTATTGCCGACAGTCTCGTCAATTTCATTATTTATATCGCTAGTTATTGAATCAAAAATAAACTCTATATTTTCAGCATTCTCCAATACTGGCCCAACGTCCGTATTTTCATTATAGTCAGTAGCTGTACCACAATCAGTAATACTTGGTACCACGATGATAATTGGTTCAGTATTTTCATCTTGATGATCTTGCTCACAATCTAAAAAGTGCAGAGTTTTGTTGCCATCATCTTTTTTTTCGTTATTTTCGGCTATAGCTCGCTGATAAAAAATCTGCAATGAAAAAATTATTTGTGTTATCTGTTTATACTGTTATAACCTATGTATTTATTTTCATGTTTTTCATAAAATACAGGCATTGGCGGTGAATAAATAATCATGAATTATATGTTACAATTACAGTAAAAAGATTATGCATAATTACCTTCTTACTCATTTTTGGAATCACTTCCTTAAAATTAACTTAAAATTAATAATATTAGGCGTAACTGTCACATCGCAGCGCCGACTGAACCTACAAAATTAATTAATTAATTAATAAACATTTGAAAAATTGTTCAGGAGGCCATGGAAACGCTTCACTATTGGTATCGAAATGTGGGATAAGACATTTTAGAATGCGCGAAAGTCTGCGTGTGGGATACGACATATTAGAATATTTATTTGAAAATACTAAATAAACAATTTTACCTCTAAAATTTTTACAAAAGCTGCACACTGTTAAAATGATTCCATTTTTCAAAAAAAGTGAAAATGTCAAATTTTGTGGGATACGACGTATTAGAATTGCAGTATCGATATGCACCCTGGTGAAAATCATTTCTACGCCAAAATACGAAAACATTCAAAGCGTAAAAAAGCGTAAAGAATCGTAGTTTTTCGTAGTTTTCCGTAATTTATCGTAGTTTTAGAAGTAGAAAACTACGAATTTCCACGACAAATTTCGAAAATCTACAGTCTTCAAGCACCGGAATATCAGTTCTACGATTATCTATGAAAATCTACAAAGATCTACAAACAAAATGGAGCGAAGTCTTTTTTTGAGTTCATCCTGTAGTTTTGGAAGTAGAAATCTCCGAATTTTCATGAAATAGTATATTATGTGGCATGCCCGTAAACCAAGTGTTTTTCGGCGAGAATAATGATTTCAGGACGAGCTAAAGGCGAGCCGGAAGCGAGTTCTGAAATCATTATTCGAGTCAAAAACGGTTTACGGGTGCGCCCCATACTGTATTTTTTTCGAAATAGGCATGAAAAGTCACTTTGACGCCTGTTGAGATTCACTAGACGCAGAGTCAGGTTATGGTGCGATCTGTCGCGCACTTCGAACCGCGCATCGAAACTGCCGTATAAAGACTTTATACGGCAGCTTTGGAATGCGCACTTCAAACTGCGCATCCAGACTGCCGTATAAAGACTTTTCCACACGGCGTGCGCAAAGTTCGATTTTGCGCACGCTTTGCGTGCATAAAATTCAACTTAACGCGCGCTGTGTTGAAAAATGAAGTTCGATACACGTGCGAAAGATGATTCTCGACTCGTGTGATTGTCACCCTCGCTTCGCTCGGGCGAAAAACTTCACACTCGTCCGAGAATCAACACTTTCGCACTAGTATCGAAAAGTACTATTATAGGGCAGTTCTGAAATCAACCGTATAAAGTGACACTTTGTGGATCGAAAACAGGCGTCAAAAAGTGACTTTTCAATGCCTATGCCGAAAAAAATCATGAAAACCTCCAGTCTTCAAGCGAAAGAATATTTATAGAATATCAGTTCTACGAATATGTACGAAAAACTACGAAAAATGATTTAGCTTCATTTCGTTCGTAGGCCTTTGTAAATTTTCGTAGATATTCGTATAATTGATATTCCGTTGTTTGAGGACTGTAGAGACCCATGATGACGGACGAAAAAAAGGATTTTTCAAGCCCCCCGCAGAGGGAATTATTATTATTCTTCGTTTAAACGGTATGAAAAATAGGTTCCACTGCCTCAAATCAATGCCGATATAGTGTTGAACTCTCAAGACCAATTCTCAAATATATATCTCAAATATTGTCTGTAGTAATACCACAAGACCTTCAAAATTATCGGATATTTCCCGATTGTTTTGCTGCGTGGCATCGAGAGGGCTAAGTTTTCCAGATTTTTGTGCAAAACTTGGCCCGTCCGTTGCTACGCAGGATCAAAACAACTTTTTTTCTTCCGTCGTCGTGGGTCTCACGCGAAAACGTTCAGAATTACACACAGAATTTTTCGTAATTTTTCAAGAATTTTCGAAACGTTGGAACATGGTGTTTCGTTTGTTGAAAATGTTAAAAGTGCTGAGAAAAAATGAAGGAATAATGATCCTATCGTGGGAGGGGTGTCGAAATGATCGACATAAAAAAAAAAAAGATTTTTGACAATTTTCCGAGATTTTTGAAAAATGCCAATTTCAAAATGGGTTTGAATAATCATGGAAAATTAACGGTTGGAGGGAAAAATCTGAAAAAATTCAGCAATGCTTTTTCGAGGTCGTAGAATCGTATAAAAAATCGTGAAGCGAATCAAAAATGGTGAGGGAAAAACATTGGTCGAGTTCACGTTGAATTCCCCATATATATAATATATATATTATCGTATCGCATTCTATGACTATCCATGAAAAACTACGGTGAACTACGGATATTTACTACAAATATCGCATACAGTATCATCCCATTCTACGACTATCTACGAAAAACTATGACAAAATAAGGAAAACCACGATGAACTACAGATCAAGAGACTCGGTAGAGTCTCGCGCCAAGTACACTAAAAAAAATTTTTTTCAAGCGCGAGACTCAACGAGTCTATATACCCGAGAGGCAACTACCCTAACCTATACCGCGAATTAGTATCTTCGTTTTCTTTCACCTCACAACATACACGATTTCGAACTAATTTAATCTAGGATGTGGGCATGAAAAGCTTTCATTTAAGCCCTAGATCGATTAAATCGGTGTCAGGAGTGCTGATTTATGATTAATTATAGATTCTGATACCCCGTTTCGTCGTATAATAAAATCCTTCTTGGTCTTCAGACCAAGATCGTTCACACTTAAAACCATTCCCATAAAATCACATTTCGTTGCTAACCGCAGGGCGTATGTCCTATGCTTATACATAGAACATACGTCCTTACGCATCTGGGAACATGACATAGAAGGGAAAATCCACACAAAACTCAGACCAAGATTCATCCCATTCAAACCATTCCCATAAAATCACATAGTAGAAGGGAAAATCCACACAAAAGTTGTATAGAATGGCGTTAGTTCGACAGTCACAACGTAGTCAGCGCTGGTATCGCAGACAGAAACCGTCTGCAACACTAGCAGACGCATGTTGTCATTCACACTAAAACCATTCCCATAAAATCACATAGAAGGGAAAATCTACACAAAAGTTGTATAGAGTGGCGTTAGTACGACAGTCACAACGTAGTCAGCGCCAGTATCGCAGACAGAAACTGTCTGCTGGACTAGCAGACGCGTGTTGTCATTTCATGTTTTTAAATCCAAATAAAAGAAATAAAAGAGAGTACGAGCAATGCTTAATAAAAACTAGTGAATACCCACTAAAAGCCCCTTGAGTGCAAAAACCTTACGCCAACTACATTAATGTGATAGTCACCAATAAAAATGTTTCGATAGGTTGATCTTAAATCCTACGATCTCGAGCTTTTGAGGTTATGCGAATCGACTGACGTGAAAATTCATGCTGATAAATAAAATAACAATCGTGAACGGATAATTTTACGATTAGGTTTACCTTGCACTGAGAGAAAAGTATAGTAGAGGCTACTGCAGATTGACGAGTATGTAGCTCTGACTATCGCTTAGTAGGGCTATTCGATGACGCAAGTTGTGGCTACCGAAGTTTTGGTAGAGACAACTGAGGTCTGCACCTATAGTTCAGCCTTCTGCGTTTCGCAAAGTGGCAGCTACTTTGGTCTCCAAGTACGCGCAACTTAACCTATGCCTACCGGGGTTCTCAAGTAGACGGTACTTGAGTTTTAGGTTGTGGCTACTAAACTTTTCTCTCAGTGTACATGACACAAGACTATCAGATGACTATTAACTGACTATTACCTCTACATTTTGTTCACTTATACATTGTAGATTTGGCCTATTTTCATTTATGAATGCAATTATCGAAGGAAACGTTTTTTTTTTAGGAATTCCAATTATTTAGCACGTTACCGCCTGAGGAAGTCTGACAATAGAAAATCAAGAGAAAATGTTGAAGTTGAAAAATATCAGGATAGCATGATTTGATATAAGGACGGCATGGAGCCAGACCAAGAAAGCCGAGTTCAAGCGTTGCATTGCTACGAATTTCACTTTAAGCTCTATGTTAGGCTCATCTTCAAAGGCTCGACTGCTCAGACCCAAATTGTGCGTCAACGTTATGCGTTGGATTCCGACGAGTTCTATAGTCTATCTCGGTATCCTCTAGTCCAAACGAGACTGTAAGTCGACGTTGTACGTTGGACTCCGATAGGCTTTATTCTACATTCCACGACAACGTAGTGCTTTGACCTTCGGCGAAGATAATTTTTTAATCCATTTTTTACAAACAGCTTAGACCCTCCGCTCGGAACGATCTCAATCAAATTCAGATTAGTGCTATCACGACAAATGGTTGGAATGAAAATACTTATTCAATATTAAAGAAATGATCAATAGACTTCCTCTTTCTCAGATGATAGAGATTTGTATTTAATCATGAAAATTATAAAAACCATTTATTTCTCATTTATATTTATTTATTCATTGCACAACCTTTTTTTTATGGATTGTTTAATTTTGTAGCGGGTCGCTGTATGAGAAGAGAGGATGATGAGAGAAAACGCTGAAGTTGCAAAATAACGAGACAGTGTGATTTGATACAAGAAACGGATAGAGTCAGACGAATAGAGCAGAATGCAAGTGTTTGACTTCAAAATCTTCCATTTTATGCTCTACGCTAGTCTTGCATCAATAAGCTCAATCGGCTCAATTCTATATATTTCGATACTTTCTGTTCAGACCTGAATTCAAAGTTGACGTTATGAGTACGGGACGAGTACATGTTCTTTCTGCAGAGGACCTAGCTGCATTAAAAAAAAAAAAACTACCTAAGAATTGCAATACATATACCTCATATTTATATATATTCAATCATGAGCAGCAACTATAACCCTGCGTGCAAGTGACTCCGCCATTGCCGGTCCCAGGCCTAGATGAGACAGGAGGAGGGCTGCGCGCAGGGTTACACGTTTAGGCATATAGAATTATACCGGATTTTAACGAAACAATTCGTGGAACTTAATAGAAGAACACATGTTACGTCTGTCCACAAAAATTCAAGGCTCACAGAAAAGTATGAGCATACGTGTATATTATAACACTATTTTCATTCATTTAAAATTATACTACTACATTTAATATTGCTGCTTTTTGAGGAATTCGGATGATACAAAAGGCATCATCGTATACATGCATTGAGATGTTCATAGGAACAATTGACAGAACGCTGACAACTGAGCAAGCCTCGCGAGCGAGGATACAGGAAATCCCAATCGAGCGAGCGTAGCGAGACAGCACAATTATTAGATAGTCGAGCAAAATTGTACAAAAAGTGGTGATATCAACCCCAAAAAGCACCCCTGGTGCAAAAACCTTTCGCCAAGTACATTAATGTGGTCACTACCCCCCAAAAAATCCACCAACCAAAATTCCTCCTTAACAAAATTGGTACCATCAAAATGTCTACTTACAAAAGGATTGAAATCAGATACAATTGCCAAGTACATATCTTCTGTATAACAAAAGTTTACAACAGAAGAACAGAAAACTGAATAGTCTTGTATCGTTCACTCGCTACGCTCGCTCACTCGATCGGCTCTTGATAATTACAGGGAAAAAAATCAGTAAAAAAAAAAAATTTAGGAAGTGGTACTTGGCGGGCCATTATATCAATATGTATCGAACAAATGATACATAGACCGAAGTGAAATAGTATATTGTGTACCAAGGGCGTAAAGTGGGCTTTTTTAGACCGAGTGTGGAGTTTGCAGTACGAGTCAGAGGCGAGGTAGCACGAGTCGAAGATGAGTGCGTCGGCGAGCCGAAGACGAGTACTGCAACCACACAAGGTCAAAAAGCCCACTTAGCCCTGGTGCACACCATATTTTTTGTAACAGCACGATTTTCGCGTTTTTTCATCATTGTTGATAATTTTCATGAAAATATTGAAAAATAATTTAGCGGGCGTTTTTAGTTTTTATTTGCCCGCTTATGCTCGAGTAGCGGGCGTTTTCACTTTTTATTTGCCCGCTACTCGAGCATAAGCGGGAAAATAAAAACCAAAAACGCCCGCTGCTCGGTTTAGCGGGCAAATAAAAACTGAAAACGCCCGCTGCTCGATTTAGCGGGCAAATAAAAACTAAAAACGCCCGCTGCTCGTTTTAGCGGGCAAATAAAAACTGAAAACGCCCGCTCGTCTGAAAACCGTCACTTTAGGCCCGCTTAATGGGTAAAAAAAACGCAAAAATCGTGCATGTGTTACAAAAACTCTTTTACTTCCTCATAAATGGCCCGCAAGTACCACGTACTAAATTTTTTTTTTTTTACTGATTTTTTTCCCTGTAATTATCAAGAGCCGATCGAGTGAGCGAGCGTAGCGAGTGAACGATACAAGACTATTCAGTTTTCTGTTCTTCTGTTGTAAACTTTTGTTATACAGAAGATATGTACTTGACAATTGTATCTGATTTCAATCCTTTTGTAAGTAGACATTTTGATGGTACCAATTTTGTTAAGGAGGAATTTTGGTTGGTGGATTTTTTGGGGGGTAGTGACCACATTAATGTACTTGGCGAAAGGTTTTTGCACCAGGGGTGCTTTTTGGGGTTGATATTTACTACAAAGATCGAAATCATATCGAATTTCGTTCTAGAACTATCTACGAAAAACTACTACTTAGTGCAAAATCTGACGTAAAAAAAAAAACTACGAAAAGTTCGAAATCCTCTACTTTTTCGCAGATCATTTCCGTAGTTTGGCGTAGAAATTATTTTCACCAGGGCACTTGACACTATAAACATAAAATAATGGGTGTATGCATAATTTGTTCAGCTCGGACCGGTCGGAGCTCAAAAAAGAGTTTTCATAGATAAACTATGTTTAATTATGTTTTACTCGGCAACTGGTATGGGCACATCAATAGCATCGGTGAATGCCATCAGTAGGGTAAAATAATATAATACGGTATATCAACCTTGTAATTAAGGTAATTGGGGAATATGCCATGTTTAATATCATTATGCTTCACATATTGTCATATTATAGGAAACTTATAGCCCTATAGTATTCCGACAAGTATTCTTTTTTTTTTTTTTTTTTTATCATATTAATTACTTTCCTCGAACAGGTGATTTCTTGATTGAATAATCCACGAAAATTTTGATTGCACAATTTTAATAGTAAAATAATGAAAACTCACTTACCTCTTCATGTAAATATATATATTTGATTTATTTTAACCAAGGTTAGCACGTGGCTTAGCGAGGTTATAGACGACACTGTTTCCACGTTTCTTTTTACATAGAACGAACTTAACCGCGATGATCGCGACTAACGCAACGCGTACGGCCGCTTATATACAAACTATATCAGCGATGCGCATAGAGCATCATTTGAAATTTCGCGCCATTTTTGGGCGTCAAAAATGGCCGCTCCAAGGCTTCTAAGCGGCACTCTTTTTTCACACGCTCACATGGTCTATCCTCCATCCAGTTAGTACATTATATCAGTGCTGTAGGTATACGTAAATGGAATATGTGAAGTTGATGAAATGCAGACTGCAGTTTATTTAGACCCCGTAGGTTTGAGAAGGAAAAGAATAAGGCAGCACATATGATCATTTTTTTGCAACACCTGTTTCAAAAGTTTGATTTTCGAGACCTGTGTAACGTCCGCAAAGTACCTTATTCCCGAAGAGGGGAGAAAGGAATAGTTAGCGTATGCGCGAATCGCAAATATTAGACTTTGCGCACTAGTGTTTTCTTCGTGCATGCGCATTTCAAAATAACTCAATTTCACTCACTGCTACACGACGGCGGGCAGTAGCGATGTGAGATTATGTTAATTAAGGGGAGGTACCTGAGTAAACAGCGAGAAAAATAGGTAAACTTCGGGAATTTTTATCTCAAAAACCAATGTTCCGATTGAATCCAGGTTTTTTTCATTGGAAAATATGTACATTGAGGTATGTTCAGGAATTTTTTTGAATGAATTCGTTGACTCGTTGTTGTGTCGGCGTCAGACGTGTTGTTCGTTGACATGGCTTGCGGTGCCAAGGATTCCGGGCAAGCGATTGATCTGAAACATAAAAACTTAACGGATTCCTGAAATATAATGTAAAAACCAGTCCGCTACGTAGGGGTTTTCCATTTGATTGAACCATTGCTTTTTTATGCAACCAAAATCGTCGGAAATTGCGAACGAAAAACGAAGAATAAATCAAAACGGTCGCAATTCCGTCAATAATGAAAATTTCAAAAAAATCCTACGTAGCGGACTGCTTTGTATATTGTATTTCAGGAATCCGTTAAGTTTTCATGTTTCAGATCAATCGCTTGCCCGAAATCCTTGGCACCACAAGCCATGTCAAGGAACAACGCGTCTGACGCTGACCACAGCAACGGCGCTTCCAGTCAACGAATTTATTCAAAAAAATTCCTGAACATACCTCAATGTACATATTTTCCAATAAAAAAAACCTGGATCCAATCGGAACATTGGTTTTTGAGATAAAAATTCCCGAAGCTTACCTATTTTTCTCGCTGTTTACTCAGGTACCTCCCCTTAATTAACCTGTCTCTGAAATCAAACTTTCTTCGTAAGGGGTTACAAAAAACATCGTGTGATGCAAGGGCGGATAGGCAATATCTGTCTCATGTCATTACGGCTCGTGCCGCAAACGACACTCTTCGGATATTGCCTTCCGCACTTGTATCACAATTATACTATTCCGCAACGAACACGGTCACTTTGAAATCTATAGTCATAGTGAATTATACTATACCCTTACTGCTGCGAAAGAGTATAAAAAATTGATCACCGCATCAGAATAATGTTTCAACTATTTATGACCTACTATCAAGTCATCAACTTTCTTATCCTGATGCTAATATTTGTAAATACTTCATAAAAATACTGAAAGTTGTTCATAGGCGCGTTAAAATGTTACGTAACGCTGTTTTGAGCCGAGCCCCCCCCCCCCCCCCCCCCCCCCACCCGAGGACCGAGGATAAGGACCCGATCCGGCTGTTGTAAGGCATGCCAAAGTACGGTATGCCTGATGAGGACCTGATCAGGCAGTTGCAAGGCACGCCAAAGTACGGTATGCCCGATCAAGTCCCGATCAGGCAGTTGTGAGGCATGCCAAAATATAGTATGCCTGATAAAATCCCGACCGGGACTGACTTGCCGATAGGATTCCACTTCGCCGATAGGTGGCGACAAACAGAAAAACATTTCTCACTAGCACTGACTGGGTCAACGTTTGTATATAAGGTAGAGGCATTCACCGTACTAACATGTAAC
Organism: Tenthredo mesomela; assembly: GCA_943736025.1. NCBI lineage: Eukaryota > Metazoa > Arthropoda > Insecta > Hymenoptera > Tenthredinidae > Tenthredo > Tenthredo mesomela. The sequence continues at coordinate 39,368,622 of OX031014.1, read as the reverse complement.
TGCGATGCATCCAGACTTGCGAGCGAATAATTAATATAAATTACGGATTGCTGGAAGTTAAGATAGTGATTAGGTTAGCCGAGAGCGAGATGTATATTATTAAAACCTAATAAAATACCTGGATATGGTGGATATAATTTTGCAATTACTATTAATATTACCGGTTGCCGAACTAGAATTTCGATGAGGCACTGATACTGAAACCCGATGCAAACCTGATAGGGTAAACCTCATACGGTCCTCATTACCGAGCTCCGTTACATGTGTAATCGGGTCCTGATCGGGCTGCCTGATCTGGACCTGATGAGGACGTATGGTCAACCTGATTCGGTCCTGATCGAATCCCTACCACAATTTCTAGTCGGGTAGATACATTCGCGCACTGAGTGCGCAAATGTATCTGAAGTAAATTATGCATTCGCGCACTGAGTGTAGAGAATGATTTACTCCGCACACTGTAAATAGTGTATCTGTAGAATATTGTCTAAAATACAGTACTCACATTCTCAGCCGGTTTCTGGTTACTGATGAAATTATTTATATTTGTATTTATTTTCGAAATCAAAATTCGCACACTATGAGTTGAAAAAAATAGTATACGACACACGTGCGCGTACGTGATCCTTGCACTCGTGTTTTTGTCACTCGTCACTCGTCACTCGTGTTTCTCCGGTTGAAAAAGCGGCTATCTCAGAATCCGGTTGAAAAAGCGGCTATCTCAGAATCCATTCGAAAAAGCGCCTGTTGCCTATATTATTCATATAGGCACAGGTCGCTTTTTCGAATGGATTCTGAGATAGCCGCTTTTTCAACCGAAATCTGAGATAGCCGCTTTTTCAACCGGACTCTGAGATAGCCGGTTATTCCACGCAGCCGTCGATATATTCCCAGTAAACACAAAGATCAATTACGTAACGGTTACATATCTGGTACGTAGTAATGTCCGCAACAGACATGTAACAGGCCCATGCACATGGCTGGTATGGCGCCGGTATGTGTATGTCCCATGTTAAATGTTTGTTGCGGACATTACTACGTACCAGATATGTAACCGTTACGTAATTGAATTTTGTGTTTACTGGGTTGCAACGTTGAGGTCTTTTTGATTAAGTAATTATTCAAGAAAATAGACTGATCGTCGTGGGAAGTTGCATAAATTTATATTTCGGGCTTTGACTAATCAAGATATTGTGAAAAAGCTATGTTAGACAGACTCGGTATGCCATATGGAGGGTAGAGGTAAAGAGGACCAATTCTTATGGGGCCTCAGCGGCAAAAGTGTCCGTAAAAGTGCATTAAATAATAGTTCCAGAAGTACCCAGAATGGCGCTAGTAAGCAATGAGGGTAACCAATCGCAATACTGACCTTGGCGATCACCAATGCGCTTGCTTTGAAATTCGATACTTATGCTACAGCAGCGCCATCTAATTAACTCGATATCACAGACTCTACCCTTCATAGTATGCCACATTGGGTTTACAGAGCTGATTTTACGGAACTGAGGTTTCCTTGGAGCCGTTTTCCGGCATCAGAGTTGGATCGTGTGAAACGAACGAACCTGAAGACCCAAAGTTAAGAGTGTTCTGTACCGCAGTTTTCTTTCAGGCGAGGAAAACCTATTAGACTCCGCCACTATTCGGCACCTTTCCGTGTTAAACTTACTAAATACTAATGCGTCGTTTCGATACGATACCATAAACAAATTACATAACTAAAAACTTACGGAAATGCGACGAGCGACAACTCGACATGCTCTGATAACAAAGCCTTAGATAGAGGGACAGGGTACACCATATAAAACAATATTATTTCTTTGAAAATATTCGAGATCACATCATTCAATCATTTATTAATGAAATTAGATAACTTAGCGAGATCAGTATATAGAATTGGCGATAGTATTAAATAGCTCGTTACTAGAGATTACTTAACTATTCACGATAGAATTTACTCATTTATGGTACTACTAAATCAGAGGAGTGTGTCAGAGTTGACTCGACATAAAACGACTAGACTCCAGACTTGGTATCACAGAGCGATACATCGTACCCAATGCAAATTATATTTCATAACACATCCTAAGATTAAGAGTCTCATGCTTTACCAGCCGAGGTATTGAATGATAATAATCGGTAACAAACGAGACGGGTTTTCTATTAATTGATCCGGAACAATAGATTGATCTTCAATCAAATTCTGACAATACGAGATCGATAGTTACGATACTAAATTATCCAAACGCGATAATAAACTTTATTAACGTGACCATACTTTACTAAACTAACAAATTAACGACAATAAACTAAACTATAACGCGAGGCTTAAGCCTTCGCGGCCATCTTCGCTCAGGGTACTCCAGGAAAAGGTATTTTCTACAGTATTTCATGCATAAGATAATTCTAACATACTAAAGCAGAAACAGAAGCCATACGAGAAGCGATAAGCAATAGATTATAGCCAAAAAGCAGTAAAAGATCTACATAACTCAGCCTGCAGACTCGAGGTTGTTCGATAAATTAGATATTTGAGAAAATAGACGGGCCTGTAACCAATCGAGTAGACCCCCCCTTAAATCTATGTTTGTTTTCGTACTATCCCGACAAGCAATAGCTTATATTATGTTTTTGATTCTAATATTAAGATGCCGCAGTTGGCCGTAGCTAAATTTAAATGTGTTATAACGAAAACCCGACAGGCATTTTACATTTGTAATTAACTCAAAAAAATGACGCTATAAATAATCACCCGATGAAGACCATCGGTATGATTTTACAAAATACCCTGGTAGAAAATTGACCAGACGATCTGGCCTTTTAACAGATTCTGCGCAGATCATCTGGATTTTTTTAATCCAGAGCGCCGATTGGCTGTTTCTAGAATTGTCCAACTCGTCCGGATCAGAATCCATTACGTTTAGTGTTTTAGTGTACACGTGTCATCGGCATACTATGTTTGAAATATATATTTATAAATTTTAAGTTTAGAGGTGTTGAGCACGATCATTTTCATTCATTTTTCCAGCTTGTAACATTGGGTTTACATAACCTCAAACATAGGAGCTAGGAATCATTCACCAGATTTTGGTCAGATACTGGCCAAATACACCATGAATATCTCGCATATCTCGAATATCTATGCATGTCGAGTCGATTAAAAAAATCCAGAGCGCCGATTGGCTGTTTCTAGAATTGTCCAACTCGTCCGGATCAGAATCCATTACGTTTAGTGTACCAAAAATCAGAAGCCACGGTTAATTTACCCTTATACATAGCTATAGGTGGATGCGCACGCAGGTATCTCTATCTCTTTCTCACTATTCCTCTTTCTCTCTCTTTCTCTCCCACTGTCTCTGGAAGTTTGCCGTGTGTCACACGTACACGCATACATACAAAGTTCAGGACTGTAGGTTATGTATGTGTATGAACAGCTGATGACTTGACCAGATCCTTCACCAGAATCCGTCGTCAGACCGCGGGGTTTCTGGCCATATTTTCTGCCCAGAATCTGCCCACCGAGCAGAAAATTCAACGGATTCTGGCCATATTCCGTTCAATTTTCTACCAGGGTAGGAATTTGCGTATAAATGAGCCACTGTACCCCGACAGGCGGCCAATGCTCACGAGCGGCCTGACAGTGCCGAATTTATATCTGCACTGAGAGAAGTTTTTATTTACCAGTAATAAAAAAAAGTATTTGGAGTTAATAAAATTTGATTAAATACTAATAAATTTTATTAATATTTAATAAAATTTAGTAAATACTAATATGTGTTTATTAGAATCGTCGCAAGTGTCGCTGTAGTGTCAGCCATTTTTAATGTTAACTGTGACTGCAGTAAAAGTAAAGTGGATTTTTAACAAATATACGTTATTTTAGTGAACGATGGAAGAAATATTAAAAAATTGGAATTTAGAAAAGCTGTGGCCTATTTTTCACCGTAATAGTTACAATAAAATTTAATTGAAATAATGAAATATACACTGTTAAAAATTTCTGTGTGAAACTTCCTATACATTTGGAATTGTGTTGGAAGTTTTTTGGCAGATACATGAGTAGTGAATTTACAAGACATTTCCTGTAAAATCAATTCACAAATACTTCAGATTTACTAAACAATTATTAGAAAATTCAAATACAATTTTGTGTTTTTCCTATGAAGGTTCAGTAAAATCAAGAATTTATTTGTAAATTTACAGAACAAGCTTAGCAATTTACTTTTGCTACGCCACATTTGTAATTTTCCAATACTTTTGTTTAGTAAGGCATGTTGTAAATTCACAATCATTTTTAACAGTGTAAATCGATATTTGTAACTTTCTCTTAATATGACTTTTCTCATTTGCATACTAAACTTTTAGTAAATTTATAGTATTTATAACAAATAAACAACAACTTTATTATGAAATTATATTTCAGTAGCTGATAATTGTGATTTTTAATGAAATATACATCATAACCTAATTCAATATTTGATGATTAAATTTTATTAAATATTAATAAAATTTTTATTAATATTCAATACACTTTTATTACTATCAAATAAAAACTTCTCTCAGTGTGCGATGACGTCACGCTGGTCCCCGTTCGGTTGAGCTGCCGGTGCGCGCCGATCTGATTCGGAGATGGCTTGTAGACCGGGAGATAGTGACAGAAAATCCCGACTCATTTTTTACAAGTATGGCACCCCTTCGGGGGTCGAATTACATATTTAATGAAAGGAAAATGATGGTCATAGCGCTGACCGTCGGGGCGTAATCGCAGGACGAAGTATCGAACTTGTCGGATAAATTACGGGTTTTGAACAATTTTTCACACAAAAAATATTGCATTTTCCGGTAGCTTATGAAAAATAATCCGGCGAAAGCAAAATGCCATACTCATGCGGTGGGGCTTACAGCCCGCCATATACTAATCGAAACAGGTGAGTTTTTTTTTTTTTATTCTGAACTATTTTTTACAGGCTCATTTTTGTTTCAACTAATTATTTTCGAGTAGACATTCACGAAAATCGCCACGCCATACCGCTCTGACGGGTCTAAATAGTCGCCATACTGCCGTAAAGAAACAGTAAGTAAACTTTCAAGATATCCCAATGTCATCCTGTAAGAAATTATTTGGAAACTTTCAGAAAATCTGCTTCTTCACGGCAGTATGGCGACTATTTAGACCCGTCAGAGCGGTATGGCGTGGCGATTTTCGTGAATGTCTACTCGAAAATAATTAGTTGAAACAAAAATGAGCCTGTAAAAAATAGTTCAGAATAAAAAAAAAAACTTACCTGTTTCGATTAGTATGGCGGGCTGTAAGCCTCACCGCGTGAGTATGGCATTTTGCTTTCGCCGGATTATTTTTTATAAGCTATCAGAAAATGCAAGATTTTTTGTGTAAAAAATTGTTCAAAACCCGTAATTTATCCGACAAGTTCAATACTTCGTCCTGCGATTACGCCCCGACGGCCAACGCTATGACCATCATTTTCCTTTCATTAATTATGTAATTCGACCCCCGAAGGGGTGCCATACTTGTAAAAAATGAGTCAGGATTTTCTGTCACTATCTCCCGGTCTATTGATGTGTTACAATAATTATATTAACTCTGCTTATTTCCTACAGTACGAAACATCGTTTTATTTTCTAACACAATGCCCGAACCTCCTCAAACTTTTCTATGGAATGTTTATTATTAACATAGAAAACTTAAAATTTTTGACGAGAAAAATTTATCCGGCGTCTCGGGAATCGAACCCGAGCCTACTGGCTGCCAATCCGGGGGCTTATACCCACTAGACCACCTGGCCGCCTGGTCTAGTGGGTATAAGCCCCCGGATTGGCAGCCAGTAGGCTCGGGTTCGATTCCCGAGACGCCGGATAAATTTTTCTCGTCAAAAATTTTAAGTTTTCTATCTTAAAATCATTCTTCTTCGGCGAATACACCACCTTCGGTGGTATTGGTTGTATTTAATTAAATATAACCAATAAAATAAAGGTATAAAAGACGTAAGTCTTACCTTACAAGTGTTAGTGAGCCCGTGTGCTCACTCACTAACTCAAAGTCAATACATGTGCTTAAGCGACGAAATTCATAACGTTTATTATTAACGGGCTGTGAATGCAATAATAAACATCAAAAAGGGTAACGAGATTCTTGTGACTAGGACTTTTCTTCTTCTGGTTTTTAATATAAGCAATAAAACTTTTCCGATCTTCAAGTATACGCTTTTGAACAAGTTTTCGTAAAATTCTCACATTCCATGATTCTCTGCGCAGGGAATCGCAAAAACCATTAATCGTCAAAGGAATTCCAAAGCGTAGCACGCATTTAATAATCTCGTGAACTTGAAAAGTTTAAATCACCAACTCCTTGAAACATTCAAAGCTTATTAATTATAGAGAAGCAGATATACTATAATAATATATGAGATCTGAATGCGAATGATTTTTTTAAATTTTTTACTCTATTTTTCATGATATATCGAATTGCATGTTTCATCAAGGGTGTCCTAGGGGGAAGCGGGCACCGTTGGGTGTCAATTTTACGAACTACATCCGCAGATTCAAAATCGTATAAATATGTACTGCTTTTGATTACAACATTTGAATTCTTGCTCATTCATAAACAATTCTTCAGGTCATATTCCATAATACTGGAATTAACTGTCCATCTTTATCCATGTATGTTTTCAGTTCTATGTTTTCGATATAAATGCGTGGGACCATGTGGGTGAAATGGACAGGGCCCTCGGACATTACACGCCAGCGATGGGTCCTAGCAAGGAGCCCAGTATCGGCTATGAATTTTCGTCTCTTGAATTTTCAGAATTCAGATTGCTTCACAATTTGAAGACCAAATCATCCCACATAAAATACGAATTTGACTGAATTCAAATTTTGGAATGAACATTTTCAACGGAACAAAAGCAGAATCTTCGTTCTAAAGCGAGTCGGTGGTTCGTCTGTGAGTCTAGACACCAAAATTTTTACAAAAAATCTTCTGGTGAGAAGAACAATAACACGAAGCTAATTTTTATTAATGCTGATGAATTATTCCGCCATTTTTTGCTTCTGTCAAAAAAGAACATTAAATGTTTTGCGCATCAACAAGCTCTGATATTCTGAAAGAAGGACGTGTTACCCTACAGGGTTACAAATGACACGTGCAGAGCGTCATGTGTGATCGACTAACTGTTTGAAAACCACAAAGCTACGGTCAATGTGTTCTCATGTGCATGTATGTTACATACCTACGTGTGGCGAGATCATACGTTGTGGCCAATGGCCACCGCCTCTACTGAGCCATGCAGCCAGTTTGGCTATCGTGCTATCGGATATTTTAACGTCATAGGGCAGATTCATGTGTGTAACCTCCTGAATAAGCTTCACTTAGGCTTTTTCAGTTTGGTAAACTACAACCGTCGCAGTGCAGTTTTTAGGGAAAGTGCTTATACACGTGACCTTCTACAGTTATCAATAATAAAAATAGGGGAGAGTGGCCTAAAGCGGGTATGTTAACGATAAAAGCCCAAAAATCTTAGTTTTCGTTTGATTAAAATAACAATTTTGTTTTTATTGATTTGGAGGATTATCGAACTTCAAAATAATAAATCATAATTGTGTCATTTTGTATCAAGTAATTATTTATTATCAAAAATTCAAAACTTCTCAAGAACCCGCTTTGCCCTGATAGGGGGCCTAAAGCGGGTGTGCGCTATAAGCTTGATAAATCTTAGCACATATTAATTTGTCTGAACATTAATGATGAGACTTTAATCATACATCTAACTATCGTAAAAAAATGACTCCTTAAATAGTTATTTCAGACTCATTTCATCAGTCTTAAGTAACTGAAAGTCGATAAAAGTCTCTCTACCCGCTTTGCCCGGAATCATACATTTTTTACTCAAATGCATAAATAAATGTACTACTTTTCCACTGGTCAAAAGTTACATACTTTCATTTTTTTTCAAAATTCACCAATTTTTTTATATTGCGTCTGGTTACGCCATGTCACACCTCCGATCCTCGAGTGGAACTGATTGAAACTTGGGAGTGTTTGGGTAATCACGGCATACGTACACATTTACACTCGCGTTGTATGCGGCAGCATACGAACGCCTACCCGCTTTAGGCGACCTACCCGCTTTAGGCCACTCTCCCCTACATGCCTGGACGACTTTCCCATGATCACTAATTTTTATCAAAATTTTGGCAGCAGCCGTTTAGAATTTAATACGCCTGTCAATTAAAAAATTGAAAGCCGCTATAATTCTTATTGACACATGTTATTTAGGATAAACAAATAAAGAGAATAGAAAGGAAAAGCTCATTCTCCTTAAAAGCGAAGTGAGTTATTTATTTGACTTTTTTTTCTTCCTAATGATCGATAACCGAAATCTGCTCGTTTCGTTGATACTATCTATTCAATATACGGAGGTCAATGTATTTGCATCAATATTTGCTCGAATCAATCTTCAAGTCTTTCACTATATGGCATCAGGTACATAAAATACTCTTTCTGAAAGTCTGCAGGGTGCTTGCTCGATTTCGATAATATCGTCAATATATATGCAAGCCTTATGGTATTCAACCCTTTTGGTCGTAATTTATTTTTGGGGTGACTAATCGACTATGGATATTTCATTTTTTTTTTTTACTTCAATTTCTTTGCCGTCGTTATCACTTTACCTTCAGAGTCCATCAATATCCTTCTCACTATTAATCCTATCCTCATCAAACAGCATATAATCCTATCGTTACACCCAGAGAAAGATTTCTTTAATCTAAATAAATTTTATTTGTATATGAACCTAATAGGAAGTTCATTTGCTGCAAATAAATTTTTTACTACCCTCAACTAAATATATATTACCGACAAATAAATTTTATTTATGTCAAATAAATAATCTATTACACTGTTAGAAAAGTGGTGTCAAAATTGACACCGATTTAACACCGCTCCGTATTCTATAGAAGTCCACACCGATTTTGGTGTAAACACGTGTTGTCAAAGTCCCAGTGTTAATAGATGACACTGTGGCTCAACACCGAGATGGTTCGTGTGTTTTAACACGGAACAGTGTTGATTATAACCGACACCAATAACATTCAATAATGCAAAAACGGCGGAGTCAAAACTGCGAGGGTAATGTACACCAAGCGGTGTTAAAACAAAGATCGTGCTATGCACCGAACGGTGTCATAAGAATGCATCATTCCTTATACTCTACACCAAAAAGTGTTAGAATAATACACCGTTAGTAGTACTATTCGTTACTAGGTTTGTTTGTATGTATGTATGAATAAGTCGAGATATTTACGCAATATAAATTTTATTCATCGCGCATTGCTCATTGCTCATTACATTGCACATACATATGATAATAATAATAATTAACATGAATAAGATAGACTCGATATAGTGCACATCTTTGTCGATTTCGGCAAATAAATACATAGATATAAATACGAACACTTTAATACTTTTTACTGAATTGCGTTGCCACTTTTAAACACTTTTATCCATTTCGTTTCACCGATGAATTTTACTCGTCGTAATTCAAACACTGATGGCAAATAGGTTGCGCTTGTTCAGTTTGTTGCAATTGCAAATCCACGACTGTGGATCCTGCGCGAGCGGGACTTCTGCCATGTTGGCCGAATGAAAACTGCTAACTGAGCGTTGTTTCACCCTGCTAAGGGTTTGTGCTAACACCGTTCAACTCCAAGTTCACACCAAAGTCAATGACAATTTCGATTGCACCTGAAACGGTGTACATATTTGAATCATGTGGGGCCAAGGTAACACCGCACTCGATGACAATTTTGAATCTGAGCCCCACAACGGTGTACATCTTGAAAAATATTGCCTCCGGTGTGACTTTGATTCCAAATGGTGTTAAGTTTCATAAATTGAGTCACAAGGTCAGAAGTAACACCAGTTTTTTGATCGACCACATGGTCAGGGTTCTTTTTACCCCTGAAGTGGTGTTATAATCAACACCGAATCTATTGACTACGAACACCGGGCCGTTTTACACCGCTACTTTTCTAACAGTGTAGGTTCATCATCAAATAAATCTTTTCTCTGGGTGTAGTCTCTGCACGTCCCTTTGATCAATAAGCCGTTCTTTATCTGTTTTTACAAAAATTGACTATTGTGATAACAATCATTGACTGCAAGTTCCTCTAGGTTCAAATTTCCATTCAAACACCATTGTCAGCAGCCATAGAACGTTTACACATATTACTCGTTGCCGTGATGTAGTATAAAACAATCCGTGATCAGATCCTTAATATCAATAGAATAGATTCCGAGCTCAGAATTTTCATGGATTATGATTCGTTATTGCCATGGTACTACATGTAAGTCCATGGTGTGCGGGTGGAAGTGCTAGAGTCACAGAAAGAGAAAAATAATTCTTGACGTGTCATACTGTGGTATTCTGTTTCACATAAAATGTAGCCTCAGCTTTATCTCCGTTGTACATGGAATATAGATTACAGATTCATAGGTTTGTCCAGAGTCCCCTTTGCCTCGGACTCATACAGGCATACATTATGGTTATTGAACCGAAACCAATTACTTCTTTCACTTATTACAATTTAAGAATTTGCAGATTTAGTTTCGGTTAGAAAATACAATTATAAATTTATGTATTTTATAATTGATTTTCTCCAAATACACATCACAGTTATGCAATTTATAATAAGAATGTAATCAATTACGAATTTTAATTGATATAATCCATCACTGGAGTCTGGAATTGATGCATGTGAAATGTTTCATACTACATATTTTGTGTTACACACATTTTGTATTATTAATTCTGATTTGTTTACAATAAAAATTTGGTTTAAAATACACTTTGAAAGCTTACGTAACGAAGTGTAAAATAAAAAAAGGCCGACATTGATCCGATCAGTACAACTAGAGATAATAAATTTCAAGTAGGAGAAGATTGGAGAAAATCCAGCGAATTATCAAAAATTCATGTGCGGATATTTTCGAAAAAAAAAGTTTCCAGCCAAATCCTGAAATACGTGTGAATTAATTTTATGCATATAAGTTGTAAAAAAAATTTCAGACGATTTTAAAATGTCAAGTTTTGAAAGTGTGCGGTTTGTAAAAGAATGACCCTTATGCAGAAAATGACTTCAACTTCTAAATGACGAATTACCTTGTTATTCCTTGTTTGGTTCCCAAAACAATGTTCGTTCACTCACAAGGATAAAGATCCTGCAATATGAAGCACGGTTTTTTACGTTTTAATATTTTATGTTCCCTCAATGACCATCAAGATTTCTGCATCTGCAAAAATGAACTTTAGCAAGCCGTAACTTGTGAAGGTTTACTCTGAGTGACAAATGCCATCAGACTTTTTTCTTCCTTTTTCGATTATCTGATGGTGATATTTTTTAGATTTTTTTTTTAAACCGATGCTAACGCCGTTTTTCCGTTAATTAGTACTTTAGCTCGACGTTACTTCGGAACGGTCATTCTCAGAGAGAAATTCTTTGAGACTTTTTTTTTCCTCTTTTGATTCTCTGATGGTGATATTCTTTAGTTTTTTTTTTATTTTGATTTTATTTATTTTTTTTTTTCACTTTTTTTTCCAAACACGCAAAGCCTGTTTTCACGTGAATTACTTCAATGGCAAGACTGACTTTAGAATGATTCAACGATTATTCTTTCTCGATTATCTATAGGCGACATTCGCTTGTTCATGTTTGAGACTGAGGCAAGCCCCGTTTTTATACTTTAACACGACGCGGCGTAACTTCGAGAAGATCATTATATTATATAGTTTCCTATTCATTTAACACACAAAATAATCTATGTTCGGAAAAAAAAAATAACAAAGAAAAAAAGAGTAAAAAAAAGTTTCGGAACCACTGAGCCTTGACACAATAAATTTTTTGAGTGGGGAATATCTTAGTGTTGACGAAAACTATCCGTTCGAAACCTAGCAACATTTTTTTTTTTTTTTTTTTTTTGTGACACCCTAACCTGCATACGAGATTCGCTCGTGGTTGCCCGACCCCCTGTTTCTTTCAGTCCTCACACCACGATCCTACCCTCTCTCTGAGTGCCAGTTGCGCAGATGACCAACGCGCAACATCTCCAACTTCACTTACAATCGGGTCTTCAACTAGAGTCTCCAACTCACGGACGTGACTCCAACCCTTGATTCAACTTACGCTCACTAGGCGTAAATTCGAATTAATTGAACAGTATATTATTATACGGTCATTGCCTAATTTTTCTAGCTAAAGATAGTTAATATGATACTTATAGGAGGTACTACGATAAGAGGTATTTCATCACGGTTTCATTGCTCCTGGTAAGAACGTATTCTTCTTGGATTTCTGTTATAGACTTTGATCTTTTCTAAATTTATCACGGATTTATATAGACATGAATATAAGTACAAATAATTTTTGTCAAAGCAAATGTATTGTTTTTTCCGTTTTTTTTTTTTTTCAGCGAATTACAATGCCGTTCAAATTTAATAGAATAGTTGATGCTGTCGTGCACTCTGTAGACACTCTAAACGATTTAGAGAATGGCCTTACAACTTCAGCGCTGTTATCCAAGATTGGCCGGTATATGAATGTTCGAAGAAGCCAAATCCGAGTACTTCGAACGGCTTTGATTTTTATGTGGAGGAAAAATGCTAACGAATTTCGTGATATCGTGACGGAAAGATTATTATGCAGAAGCTTTAGTGGTTCTTTAAAATTAACTCCTTCAAAACCGAGTTCTCAAGAATCGAACTCTTCAAAAACTGAAAGTGCAGAAAAAAAAGAAAATCTGAAACTTTCTGAAAAATCTCGAAAAAAATTTGTGCGATTGATAAAAGTATTAAAAATTAAAACATCCCGGATCACCAAGCATCGAAAAGTTTGTCCTGATCGGTTGCATCAACAACTTCGTAAGAAATTGCCAGTTACACGACCAATTTTGACTTGCTGTTTGAGATTTAGTGGCTTCAAACGTGCCAAGAATCCGAATAATCCTTCCAAATTTTGGGATTACGCACAGTGTCGGCAACCAAAATGCTACTGTAGATACAAGATCGTCGGATCGGTAAAGGACCACCGGTATACTCTTATCCGGGTATATGTAGCTCGCAAGTGCATACCGAGGCATACAATATCTTTGAATTACCAATTGCGTGGGAGGCGCCGACAAAAGATCAAAGCTCGTTTGCGACATGAAATGCCAGCCCGGGTTCATGCCAAGTAATACAAAGTAATTAATGAATCTTTGGCCAAGACTGACAAAAACTATATGTTTACGCATTCATTGGCGGTGCATCATACAGCTCGATATGAGGAATTGGGTGCAAACGATGCAGATACAGATGACACTCTCGATATTGTTAAGCGAATCCTCATAGATGATTCCCACGAACATCCCTTCATAAGAAGATTCATTACTCCGTTCACGATCTATCTTGGATGTGAAGAGCAGATACAATTTTTGAAAGATAATCTAGGCTTAGTGTTGCATTTCGATGGAACCGGCTCGATTATTAAGCAACCATACACGCAGTCGAAACGAGTATATTTATATTCGGGCGTCGTGGAAAAGGACCACAAAATTCTTGCCTTGCTGCACATGGTATCTAACGACCATAAGGCCACTGCCATTAGGGATTTGTTTATATTTTTCAGAGATTTGTGGAATGGTGTGGGAATTGCATGGCCCCCGTTTGAAGCAGTAGTTGTCGACTGGTCGTGGGCGAGTATAAACGGCATTCTATCAGCTTGGAATAATACAGACATTTCACACTATTTAGTAGCGGTGTACAAGAATCTGACTAACGGAATCAGAATCAATTTTCTAACCATTCATCTGTGTTACGGGCACTTCATGAAAATGATATCCAGATTTCTTTACAAACATCAGGTCAGTGGTCGGAAAAAACAAGTCATAATGGAAGGAACGGCAGTTCTTTGCCACTGCAAATGCCTTGAAGACCTGCGACTAAAGGTTACAGATCTTGCAACAATTCTGCTGTCGAAAAATAAATCTAAAAATATACTCTCGACTGTAAAAAATCTCACGAACGAAACTTTCGAAGTACGAGATAATAACTGCGAAACCGCGAGCTGTGACGATGATAGCTTTGAACGATTCGATTGCGAAAACGACCCCAAATGTCCGGCATATGCCTCGAGCCCATTTTTCGAAGATTTTAATGGATTGATATCTGATCTTGAGACGTCTGTTAATTGCGGAGATTTAAATAGGGATACGGAAGAGAATGAATATCGCTGTGAGCCTTTCATTGTTTATCTGAAGAAACAGTTACTGCCTTATGCACCTCTTTGGACTGGTCTACTAATAAAAAATCCGACTACGGAGCACTACTCGAACGCTATCGCTGAGAATTCATTCAAAATTATAAAGGAATCGGTGTGCGAAAACCAGATTCACGCAAAAGCCGGCCGGGTTATCGATAAGTTGCACGACCATGCTCTTTCTACAGTTATTGAATTGACACTAAGCCCGTCCTCGCAACACATTAAGAAGAGGAAATTCCCCACGTCGGTTGATGAGTCTGGAACGGGGCAACTAGATGACTTTCGCTATAGCAAAAATTCAAAGATACCCAAGACGGATCTACGTACAGTTATTCATGACATTGAGTTTGATGTTTTCCAAAGCTCGTCACTGAAATCAGCTAATAATAGGAAACAACGGAAACCAGAGCGTAGGATCAATGAACCCGGAAACATGAACTCCACAGAGTACTGGCGGAGAAGACGTCCAACCGGTAAAGCACGCAAAAAATATCAAGAAGCTTCTACACTAAAGACTATAGGAACTAGCCAAAAAAAATGTACAACTGATTCGAATAATAATGATCGGACCGTGGAATTTGAAATTCATTGTCATCCAAACGGTACGATAGCCAATGAAAAGTACTACTTCGCACCTGATGTTGGTAGGGAGTACTTTGTAGGTGTTGTGCCAAAAAGCCCGGAGGAGAGGGATTACTATAGATATCTGCGAGGTGAGGATTATGTAACCTTATTTGGTAGGAGCTGGATCACCAATATGGTAATTGACTATTGCTACAGTTGGTTAACATTTGAGCCAGCCTGCAACCGCAATAGCTATCGATTTGCATACATTGCTAGCGAAGTATCTAGTAAATTTATTGGCAGAGGTGAGTTGGCGGATATATGCGAAGAATTTAGCGCCAAATGTAAACGAGATTGGATAGGAAAAGAACGATTGTTACTTCCAATAAATGTACATAATAACCACTTTATCTTGATGTACGTAGACCTTGCTAGCAAATTAACATATCTTTTCGATCCCGCAATGAGAAGCGGTGAACGCTATCACGCAATGTGTCACGTGAATTTCACAAAAATGTTTGGGCTCATCTTCGGGACCGAGTGTGATTTTGAAAAAGGCATTTGCAAATACCCATATTGTGCGGATGGGTATAATTGCGGTATCTTTGTCATTCACTATATTCAGCAAATATTAAGCCGTGATGACCTCAGAATCAGTCCCATAACACCAGATAAACTTCGTGTGACGTTACAGCACGACTGTGTCAAAAAATCGGCAGACGTACGCGAACGATGTCTCAGGTGTGGTTGCGGTGAAACTCGAAGAGAAGAAGCATGGGTTGGTTGCGATTGTTGCAAAATGTGGACACATCTCGGTTGTCTCAAACATTTGAACAAAACGCAAGAAGAGATAGAGCATAGCTCTTATAAATATATTTGCGATTTATGCAAAAATTGGATGCATTCTGCGTAAAATAGTTTTTTTTTATCACCGTTCATTTTACGTTTTCAATTCCAGTAAAAAAAAAAAAGGAGAGCATTTGGATTAAATGACTCTATCTGGCTAAGCGTGGATAGAGTAGTTATGTACAGAGAATACAAATTACAGCGACAGTCGACACTCTGCACAATTCAATTTATGACTTCTACATCGGATCGCAAAGAAAAGAAGTGTTCCGCATCGTTTTTCATTTTCTTTCGCTTTATGTTTTTGATTTTGATTGAAAAAAAGGAGCATTTGACAAATTTGAACTAGTTTCCTTTTTTCAGTGACAATTTTCGACAATTCACTCAAATTCGAGTGAATATCTGGAGATTTCATGTATTTTTATTTTTATATTTTCTGTAATAATTTCTCATTAAGGGGACCAGTACAGCGACTTTTCGAGAAATTCTCATAGTCCGAAATCAATTTATTTCATAACCAAAGTTCATTTCACATGAAAATATTTTTCTTTTTCAAAATCATGTGTCGTAAGGATTTCAGAGCACAGTTGGACCGATTCAGGTCATCTTGGATTAATTTTCTTCAGAAAACAAATCCTCATCATGGGAATGTAGGAATTTTGAAAATTTTTCGTTTTGGCCAAGTTATTTAAGAAATGAGTGATAATAATTTTTGTAAATTTGGTAAATTGATCATAACTTATGACATAATTTTTTATTTTAAAATTCCTGCATTCACATGATGAGGATTTGTTTTCTGAAGAAAATGAATCCAAGATGACCTGAATCGGTCCAACGGTGCTCTAAAATCCTTACGACACATGATTTTGAAAAAGAAAAATATTTTGATGTGAAATGAACTTTGGTTATGAAATAAATTGATTTCGGACTATGATAATTTCTCGAAAAGTCGCTGTACTGGTCCCCTTAATTCATGTAAATAAAGATCAGTTGATGGATATCTATTGACACCTCAAATTCAACGAGTTATTTGCCCCTTGATATGTACTGACTACCATACTATACCATATAGGTATACAGAGCGATTCTGTGGATAATAATGCGACTAAAAGGTAGGCAAATGGGAAACGCCTGCATTGAGCAGCTCAAACATCGACGATTGGTTTTTATTTCCCACGTAATAAATAAACTCCAATCGTCGATGTTTGATCGGCTGAATGCAGGCGTTTCCCGTTCGCCTACCTCCTAGGCGCGCTATTATCCACAGAATCGCTCTGTACGTAAACACCACTACATAATCGAAAGAGGAAGAGCAAAGCCGAATAGACTTTTGCTCGCAAAATAACCTTTTCGAGGTTACGTCGCGTAGTGTTAAAGTATAAAAACGGGGTTTGCCTCAGTCTCAAACATGAACTAGCGAATGTCGCCTATAGATAATCGAGAAAGAATGATCGTTGAATCATTCTAAAGTCAGTCTTGCCATTGAAGTAATTCACGTGAAAACAGGCTTTGCGTGTTTGGAAAAAAAAGTGAATAAAAAAAAATAAATAAAATCAAAATAAAAAAAAACTAAAGAATATCACCATCAGAGAATCGAAAGAGGAAAAAAAAAGTCTCATAGAATTTCTCTCTGAGAATGACCGTTCCGAAGTAACGTCGTGCTAAAGTACTAATTAATGGAAAAACGGCGTTAGCATCGGTTTAAAAAAAAAATCTAAAAAATATCGTCATCAGATAATCGAAAGAGGAAGAAAAAAGTCTGATAGCATTTGTCACTCAGAGTAAACCTTCACAAGTTACGGCTTGCTAAAGTTCATTTTTGCAGATGCAGAAATCTTGAGGGTCATTTCCCTCAAATGATCTGCCTGCATACTGTCCTTTTCTGACTCGGAATTATCTGGCGTGCAATCTCTGGCCGTTAATTGATTTCCGGTACCAAAAGCTATGAGCGACACCGTTATAACCTGGTGCAGAAGTAGGAGGAATGGAATTTATTGGGCAATTAGTGGAACGAATCTTTTTAATTTCGTCCAAGAATTTCTTTCTGGATAAAACGTGACCGCACATTATCAATTTCGTCGATTCGGTGTTATAACCCTGGGCGTGATACCTATATCGCAACCCACATCCGTATATCGATACCCACATCGCAAAATACTTTCGGCAATAACGAGCCCGTGTGTGCGTAGTCGATTCCCAAAACGATATTAACTTCAACTCCAGCCGATAACGAGCAAGCTATGATCACATTCTAAGCTACCCAAACGCTACTGGGACGGTAAGCTATTTGAACGATCATTACCGATGTTAACAATGTAGGGTAAAGTGCGGAGAGATGCCGCAGTGGGAGAGATGCCGCATTTCTCATATATCTGAGATTTGCCTACAAATGGTGTTGCAATGGCGATTTATGTTTAGTATTAGAGTAATGAAGCAGACGAAAATCGACATTGCGATTGAATTCGCAAGCAGAAGAAAGTAATGGCGGGCAGAAGATGGTACGTACGAATTTTCCTCGTTGAAATTTCACGCGGGTAGTCTATTTATGCAAGTATCACTATCCTCGTTACAGTTTTCATAAATGTTATGGTTTTACTGAGTTCTTACAGCCCAATTTGAGATGTACGTTTCATTCGCGAAGCGAAAATCAGTATTCTTATTGAACAATTCACCACAGCGTCTCTTTCTGCGATTCGGGATAGATGCCGCATATATACCTTCTCATTGAATTTTTTTTTTTTTTTTTTCATTTTTCTTCTTCTTTTCCCTTTTCATTATCCAGTAAATCCAGGAAACAAGAAACAGAGTCACAAAATGCGAGAGATGATTCCTGTGGCGGATGTTGGAAAAATTATCATAAAATGAAGAAAACCGACGACTGGATCAGATCTAAAAAGTGCAATAATTTTCCGGGCAGTTGTGCAACAATTTTGAAAGACTAGATGCCCGAAAAAGACATTTGAAACCGTATGGCATTCCTCCCGCACTACTGCGGCATCTCTCCCATAGGGTGTGGGAGAGATGCCGATTTTCACTGTTTTTTGTTGACGTTTATTTTATATGAACATAAAAGTTTATCAATTTTTTGTTCTTGCCACATTCTAGTACATAGTTTGAAGAATAGTCACTGTCAAATACGTTTGTTAATATCTATTTTTGTAGAAGTTATGAATTTACTCCAAAAAGTGCGGCATCTCTCCGCACTTTACCCTATTCCAAAAACAGAAATTTCGGTTTTAAGGTGGTCCTTTCGGTACATTCGCCCAAACGTGGGTTTCAGAGAAGATTTTGAATACTTCTCGATGAGAAAAAAATCTGATAAAAATCAAGTGGAAGATCCTCGGGAGATTGATTTTGCATAATAATTCAGAAAAGTTACAACAAATTGATGGAAAAAAAAACTGTTCAAGACCGGGGACCCAACTTTTTTTTGAGGTGAAAATGATTTGGCAATTTTTCTAAATACGTATGATTTTTTACGAATTTTGTCTACTTTTTGAAAATTGCGTTTTTCATACCTGACAAAAATAATCTAACAACGAAAATTCCTCCTCAACAAAAGTGGTATGTTATGACAAAAATCTACTTACAAAATGATTGAAATCAGATACAATTGCCAAGTACGTGTCTTCTGTATAACAAAAGTTTACAACAGAAGAACAGAAAATTTGATAGTCTTGTACTCGTTCACTCGCTACGCTCGCTCACTCGATTGGCTTCTGATTATTACAGGAAAAAAATGAGAAAAAAAAAAACTAGGAAGTGGTACTTGGCGGGCCATTTATAGCAATATGCATAGAACAAAATATGATATATAGACCTATAATGCCCGGTTGCATAAAGGTGGGTTACCCAAAAATTTCAATAACCTCCGCAGATACTACTCGTTCAACCTACATGACTGTCAGAAGTTAACAGCGATTCATGACAGCTGTCAGATGAAAAAACGGTTGAACGGGTAGTATCTGCGGGGTTACCTACGGGGTATTTGAATGTTCGGGTAACCCACATTTATGCAACCGGCCATAAGAGAATTCTCTATATATTCTTGTTGTTTTAAGTCGAGTATAAAAACATGAAATGAAAAAAATAATTTCATGAATTGATAGATTTGATGAATTTGAACGAATAATATGCCTCCCTGTATTCTTTGCATGTGAAGCGAACAAGTATCGGGTCCAGCGCTCCCGCGTACATGCTCGCACGCGACGTCTCGCACGGATCAATCGCTCTTTAAATATAAACTGCTCAACAAAATTAAAGCCCCTCCCCCCTCCCCAGCATAACCCGCCATTTCCAGACGCCTTGACCGATTCACTTGAAATTTGGACCAGGGCTAGTCCAAAGTGTTTCCAACTTGGGCTCAAAGCCGATTTTCTGTATCTTCAAGAGTTGCGATGTGGCACTCCGAAAACCAACCCTCTGCGTAAAATCAAAGTCACAGGTCTGTGGCACCGGGTTCCAACATCGATTTTGCGCCTAGCCTAGGATTCCGTAGCTGGAAGTGAAAAGTTACTGCTAGGCTAAGGGTTGGTCAGGGGGTGGTTGCGCAGTTACTCAGGGACAGGTGGGTTGCAAGTGCTCGGCTGAATCGCGAAAACGATTCGGAAACACGTTTGCGTCTCCGATGCTGGAAAATGTGTCAAAATGGTTTGTCCACCCCCGGATGATAGAGGGATGGAAGCGGAGGGGTTAAATAGGCGAGGGTGTATGATTCAGCAGGCTAAATCCATCTCAAATCATGCAGGGTCAGCGGACGTCATGTTGCAGAATTGCTCGTCACTGAAGTATGTTCTTCCTCGCTCAAAATGAGCGGACACGTATATCTCAATATCACCCAAATAAATTTTTTACGCTCGATAACGATTTTTTGAGATTATAAGGTAAATATGGTTTTCTTCTGATATTTAACATATTATTTTAGAAAAATCACCGCCAATTTCGCAGTTCTCGAGCTTTCCTGAAGATCCTTTTTCTGAAATACGTGGAATCTCACACTCCGTCGAATCAGATGTTAAAATCCAAAAAAAATTAAAAATTGCAAAAAATATAGCGATTTGAAAAAAAAAACGTCGTTTTTCTCAAAAAGCCCAGTCTCGATTTTTCTGAAAATTTAGGATGTTTTGGTAGGGAGTATAAATATAGCTATACACTATATACCCTATGAACGGCGATATCGATTTATTACTATTTTTAGAGATATTGATTTTTTTAATTAATTTTATTTGGCAGCCGTATTTACATGGTCATATACGCTCCTGAGTAGTATACGCCGTATAGTATACGAAATAGGAAGGCCTCCTTCCTTGAATATAATTCAATTTCCCATTTCCCTGCAAATGCAAATTCCTGCGAAAATATTATAATATCAGTTTTTGAATTTCGCGAGAGCTTTTTTCAATCGATTTTTGAGCAAACACGAGAGGCCTACATTTGATTGGTACAATTATTTTATTTTATCATTTTTTCCAATATGTACTGCAAAATGAAACATTGGTTCTTATTCTCTTCTTCATGTTTTGATTAGTACTTTTCTCATCGAATTGATTCATTATGATCTTACCATTAAGATTCATCTAATATTAGTTAAAGTAAAGTAAAGTAAAGGTAAAGTAAAGGTCGTCAAAAATGACTAGTTTTTCATAAATTTATTATGGCATAGTCGCCACATTGAGTATTCATCGAATTATTATATTCATAAACTGATGATTTCCCTGACATGTCCAGAAACAAAATAATACCCAAATTATGAACAAATGGCCAAATATCGATTTTTCATTTTTAATTGCTTCAAAATCAAGAAAAATCTAGTAGATTGGTTCGATTACAGTCTACGACCGCTTATTTTCTTCAGGAAACTATTTTCTATAATCCGACCGTGATACTTTTTTTTTCATCATGTGTTGACGGTGAATATTCAATTTTGCAAGACTGCACGTATATAGATTTCAATAAACAAATAACCATATTGAATTGCCGATTGACAGAGAAAATAATCTGTCGCGGTGAATTTGTGGGAAATAGTTTTCTGGACAAAATGAGCTATCGTAGACTGTAATCGAACCAATCTACTAGATTTTTCTTGATTTTGAAGCAATTAAAAATGAAAAATCGATATCTGGCCATTTGTTCATAATTTGGGTATTATTTTGTTTCTGGACACGTCAGGGAAATCATCAGTTTATGAATATAATAATTCGATGAATACTCAATGTGGCGACTATGCCATAATAAATTTATGAAAAACAAGTCATTTTTGACGACCATACTACCTTAAGCTGCTACTTCGGGCTTGTAGCGGTAATGGGGTGATTTATTTTTTTCTCCTATCTTTAAGGTCTAACTGTTTCCATTCGTGATTGGCCGTCCGAGCTACGTAACATTTTGTTTCGTTTTGACTTAGGAGCGTATCTAACCATGTAAATACGTCTGCCAAATAAAATTAATTAAAAAATCAATATCTCGAAAAATAGTAATAAATCGATGTTGCCGTTCATAGGGTATATAGTGTATACTACCTACCAAAAGATACTAAATTTTCAGAAAAATCGAGACCGGGCTTTTTGGGAAAAACGACTTTTTGTTTTTTTTTTTTCAAATCGCTATATTTTTTGCAATTTTTAATTTTTTTTTTTTTTGATTTTAACATCTGATTCGACGGAGTATGAGATTCCACGTATTTCAGAACAAGGATCTTCAGAAAAGCTCGAAAACTGCGAAATTGGCGGTGATTTTTCGGAAATTATACGTTAAATATCAGAAGAAAACCATATTTACCTTATAATCTTAAAAAATCGTTATCGGGCGTAAAAAATTTATTTGGGTGATAATGGGATATACGTGTCCGCTCATTTTGAGCGAGGAAGAACATACTTCAGTGACGAGCAATTCTGCAACATGACGTCCGCTGGTCCTGCATGATTTGAGATGGATTCAGCCAGTAGTGAACCGAATCATCTGGCTCGACCAAAAGTTGTTCAAACATTTTTTGGGCACAAAATCGATGTTGGAACCCGGTGCTACAGACCTGTGACTTTGATTTTACTCAGAGGGTTGGTTTTCGGAGTGCCACATCGCAACTCTTGAAGATACAGAAAATCGGCTTTGGGGCCAAGTTGGAAAAACTTTAGACTAGCCCTGGTACAAATTTCAAGTGAATCGGTCAAGGCGTCTGGAAATGGCAGGTTATACTAGGGGGGGACCTTTAATTTTGTTGAGTAGTTTAGTTTCCATCGGAGTTCCATTTTAAAATTCACAGATTTTGTAGAGAATGAATCAAGGAACACGCTCTTTTTTTTATCAGAATATTCGAGGGGGCATTCATCTCGAAAATCGCGTTTAAAAAATACAATTGTTCATAACAAATGGAAAATTGTTTATTTCATGGATTTAAAATTGATAGCACAAAAGTACAATTCAAGAGCTTTAAGGTAGTTGCCTTCCGAGATATAGTTTGTGCTATTAAATAGTAAAATTGGTTGATTTCCGACGGTTCTCCTGTTAGTCCAGCAGCCACCGTATGTTTTTTTCAGTGATTAACAACAGGCTGAACCTCCGTGAGTAGGTTCGGTTCGACGAGACGCCCAAGTTTTCCGAAGTGAAAATTCTTGATAGAGGTAGCTAATGAAGTGCGCAGGTATGAAACATGTCGCTCCGGTGGGGTGTCAAAATTGTCGGAACAACAGTAAGTTTTTTATTTAAATGTTGAGATAATTGGATAATACACTCGGGAAAACAATTATCCTACAAAATGGATGGTTTGACTGGAGCGTCCTCCACTCCGAATACGTCCAAATAACGAGGTCATAAAAATTATTAACAACCAGCTGATTTTTTTTATGCAACTTAGTAAATATTTGTATAATGAAATGGCCACATAGTCCTACAAATTTAATGGTACGTTTTCCCAGTCCTACGCTTGGAAGTTGTCGATACCATGGTAACACTATTTTCATTAACCCCATCATCGTCGTCCTCTAATAGAGATAAAGATAATATAATATAATTATACATTAATATAATATTCTTATGGTAATATTATTCAATTTAGGGTTAACCTCAAAGGTTGAAATTAAATAAATAAATAACTTTAATTTTAAAGGTTAACCCCATCATCGTCGTCCTCTAATAGGGATGAAGATAATATAATATAATTTTATAACATAAATATAATATTCTTACAATAATATTATTTGATTGGGGGTTAAGTTAAGAAATTAAAATCATTTATTTATTCGTTAAATAACCTAAAAGTATTTAATGAACACTTTGAGGTTATTGGGAATATGACAGCTGCGAATTGAAGCAGGTTGTGGTTACTCTGCTACTTCCGATCGGCTGCTCCACTGGTCACGAGCAAATAAAATATTTGTAGAAGGGAAATTCCATCTGAAATAAGGCTACGAAAAATAGTGATCCAGTAGGACACCATCGATGAACATTACTGTACTGTGTCGTGACGGCATGCAGTGACGATGTGAGGTTATATTGATTAATTAATATGTCTCTCAAATCAAACTTTCTTCACAGGGGGTTACAAGAAATATCGTACATACAATACAAGTGCGGCTCAACGAATAGGCAATATCTGTCTCATGTCATCACGGCACTCGCCTTCGGCCGCAAACGTCACTCGTCGGATGTTGCCTACCTTTCGTACTTGTATCACAATATACTATTTCCAACACAGATACAAATCGAACAATTGATCTCGTAATTCAACCAGATTTGAACAGGATCAGTCGGAGTAAATGCTGTATCGATTGATACAAAAATCATCGAAATCAGTTGATCAGTTCCAAAATTTTGTTCTTTGAATAACTCGAAAACTAATGGACCGATCTAACCCAAAATCTCATCAGTTTTGAGTTAGAGAGAACCGCATCGAATCACATAAGGAAGGATGAAATCTGTTCATTCGTTCTTGAGATATCGAAGTACAAAAAATTTATCACACAGACAGGCGTCCATCTGGAAATGGTCAAAAGTGATTCCTTTGACCTCAAAAGGTAGGGATATTGTGAGAACTCAACTTTGAATTCTTTAGTTGATCACAATGATTACTTCCTTTCTATTAAAACAGGGAGTTAGAATCGTGTGAAATACCATTTCTGAGGAATAAACTTTTTTCTGAAACCTTCTGTAAACATGAATCGCAGCTTTTGCAAGTAGAATTCTTTAACCTGAGTTTCTGATGTTTGTAAAACTACTGGTCCACTTCATGAAAGTTTTCAGCATATTTCCAACTGGACAGAGACTTGAGTATAAAAAGCAAGATATTTGTCTACGTTAAGGGAGAGGTGTAGTAACAGTGTTCAGAAGATCGTAAGATCAGTTTACGTCTTCCTAATCGATAACAGTTTAAAATGAAGAATTTGGATTTTATTAGAAACGGTATAAAAACACCCTGAGAGTCTATGAGAACACTGGGGGAACATAATTTGATTCTAACGAAATGGTGCGAGAAGAAAGCTTCTAGTGCCGGAGATATCAAGAGTTGGGCGTTCGCGTTCGGTCTGATTCCGCACAATTTGACAGCAAATTGGCTGCAATAATTGTCACCGAGGAAACCTGGTATGGAAGACTTCGACAGTTAGGCACCTCCGAGCCCCTTGTGCAGAACCGTTTAACCAAGTTACTCCTACGAAGGGTATTAGACTAAGGGGTCATGGATCGTTGACTAGCGCCGACGCATTAAAACACACTTAAGCCCTACTCGAGGATGATATTATGGACCAGAGTGCCGTTTTTGCCTGGGACGCGTCTGGTATAGGGAAAAAAGTCGACTTCTCGTATTAGCAATAAGAAGTAAAGAGAAATGGTACCTACCATCCTACATTTTTCGTACAAATGTAAAACTACAAGTGTTCAAAAGACGGTTCATGCTGTTCCTTAGAAAAGCACAGCAAGTATCGAACCGTAATTGGAGCTGACAATCATGAGCACAAAGGAAAATAAGTATTCGTGGAATTTGTTGGGTAAAATCTGACATCGAAGAATAATCTTAAATCGATATGGAAATTAGAGCTTACGCTTTCGCCTGCGTAGGTATAATATTTGGAATGATTTTCTTTTGAGATTAAGAATTTATAGGGTTTTCGTGACATTGCCACAATCTTTGCGGCCCAGGCTAGAAAATATTCTGGAATTCTATGTCAGCGAAGAAATCCCTCTGCCTTTACCTTTTTGAAGGATTCTCGTTATACTGTTGTATGCGGTGTTGATATATTAGATTTTCCGCTGATTCCACATTTTCAACGACGCTCGAGCTTACAATGGATATATTCCTATGCATGCATCCATGAACTTAAGGAGTCGATTTGTTTCTACATTTATAAATATGGAAACTGTCAAAACCGTCCCCTCGAGAACGTACCTAGCAGATTAACCAGTTTTAATCAAGCCAGCCCGGCCCCCGAAGCTTTAGTGTCTCAAAACCTAAAACTGCACCCCTAACTTATATGGCATATATAGTCCAATTGCACAGATGATGCAATATGTATGTCATGATCTCAATTTTGAATTAATAGAAGAAATAATGAATGTGTTATTACTTTTTCCCAAAATGATATCATTTTAGAATATTCCCTACAAGTTTCAAAAAGTTTCGATGAACAATACGACTTAATGTAGGCCAAGCAATAGAGCAGAAAATGAGTGATTCTGTGACAAAAATACCAGCAGGCTACTGACTGTACCATCACACAAAGGACACTCCGTAGTGATATTTTGTTGTGTTTTCGACTCGCAACCATGAGCCGTTCTTTTGTTATAAACATTTAAAATCGAAAAAACGTTGTTTTTTTTTCGTTTTTCGCTTATAAAATCGAAACTGATGAAGCAATCTTGATGCTCCCACGAGATGAATTGGAAAGAATCAAAATGTGAACCAAATGAGCTATGAGACGACTCGATCGGGTGATTAGTAACAGAGAAAAATCTGAAAAACCGGAAAAATAAGACTTTTTCGAAATTTCCTAACTCCGCCATTTTTTGAGTCGCCGCACGGTCCCTCTGCGACATGGAAGCGATTGATATGTACTTTATGTGTGCGAAAAACAAGCGCTGTAAGTTTATTAGTTTTTGCACAGTTGCAATTTGAATTTTTTTGTGAACTATCTTGCAGCGTGCCTGGATGATCTGGAGATCGTCCGATTGCAATTTTCCACAAAGATTTCGAAAGTAGAAGTATGGTACTACAAAACGTCTATTCTCATATTTCGTTGAAATGCTGCTAAATAGGTGAGAAATACGTGCAAACATTACCGAAAACGGCAGAGCGCGTGAAAGCGGTCGAGTGGTGGGGGCGGAACGCCACATAAAAATTCAAATTGCAATTGTGCAAAAACTAATAAACCTACAGCGTCTGTTTTTCGCACACATAAAGTACATATCAATCGCTTCCATGTCGCGGAGGGCCTGGGGCTCGATTATAGAGATCGTGCGATCAATTTTGGTATGCGAGATTCGTTTTCCGGCCAATTGTGATGTTCGCTTTCTTTGGAACTATCACATGATTGGTCGAAAGGCGAATTTTGCATGCGAAAATTTATCGCATGATCTCAAGAATAAGCCCCCTGTGCTACGACTCAAAAAATGGCGGAGTTATGAATTTTTGAAAAGGCTTATTTTTCCGGTTTTTCAGATTTTTCTCCGTTACAAATTACCCGATCGAGTTGTTCCGTAGCTCATTTTGCTCGCATTTTGATTCTTTACAATTCATCTCTTGGGAGCATTAAGATTGCTTCATCAGTTTTAATTTTATAAGCGAAAAACGAAAAAAAAACAAACAATTTTTCTATTTTAAATGTTTATAACAAAAGAACGGCTCATAGTTGCGAGTCGAAAACACAACAGAATATCACTAGTCTCGGATCGTGGAGCGCGCAGCTACCGCTACCTACCTACTTTTGCCTACTCGAGGCGGCTGCGCTCAGAGTTTTATATCTTCAAAAATAATGCTCCGATTTTTACAAAATTTGTAGAGAATACTTTTGAAATGTTGTACTTTTGGAAAATGCAAAAAACGAAAAATCAATTTTTCGAAAATGCTGACTAGCCCTCACCCTTTAAACAAAACGAATCAGGACCTTTTTGTTATGGCCTGAAAAATTCATAAATAAATAACGGCTTGTGGGAAAAAATCTCCTGAAAAAATGTAGGTGTCTCTTGGAGTTGAAACGATGTATAAAAACGAAACCATGGACCAAATCCGAGATGATCAGGGTCAGACGTCAGCCGATTTGTCGTATAGAATACCTCATATATACATATGTATAGGCATTTGATATTATTCTCAAACCCCTGGCAATGCGTTTTATTTAGTCAGACGCAAGCCTTATATTAGAGTGCGAATGCGAATTGGACGAGAATTTTTCGTCTAGCGAAAAATTTCGACGAAATCTTTGTGGAGGTATATCGGGCCTGATTCTGAGCTCGACTTCAAAAGCATTGAAGCCTAATTTTCAACAAAGAAAATTTAATTACATTTGGCAGTAAATCATTTATCTGTTTCAGCCAGCACGAACCTGGTGGGAAAATTTACACAAAGCGTAAGAAGGATCGTCCAGGATGTCAAAGACGAAGGCACTTCGAGTAAGGATCTTAATACTTTAGGTAGCTGTTTTAATTAAGGGCGTTGACTAGGCCTCGCCGGGCGCGCGTAGGTAGACTCTCGGCATTTACGCTCTCATTTCCTCATTTTTCAAGATAACGGAATTTTCGATAAAGATTCTTACAGATGAAGAATGAATCCGTGTCATGGCTTTGGCCGAATTTGCGATTTCACTTTCAGAGTTGCGAAAAAAAAATCTTGAAAGTAAACTATCTTCGCGATGATGTACAACGGGAAGTGATTTTTTTTTTTTTTTTTTTTTTAATGTTCGGCGAAAGCCATAACATAGCTACATCCTTGATCTTCGAACCTTCTTCTTCTTCTTCTTCTTCTTCGTCCTTTAATTACTTAACGCCCGTTTGAGCATGTAGTCTATCATTGATCTTCGAATCAAGATCATGATCGATACAGTCGGATCAATGACTGAGGAGTAATCACGAATGACCTGGCGCATTGAACCGTGATTTTTGGCGCAAAAATTGGGCGATTTCTATAGCGTGGCCGAGGAGTAGGGGCCTACCATTCTCAGCCTAGCCAACTACAGTGCAGCTACGATGCTCTATGTTTCTCAAGTTCGTCTGCTGTCTCGGTCCTGACAGTTCACGCGGTAAGCGGAGTAGCCCGCACTATTTGGCTAGTCAACGCCCTTAAAACACTTTGCTTGGATCTGAACATTTCTATATCTGTAACGTATAAACGGATACGAAATACTCATTAGTCATTGTGCAAAACTTCTATCAGGAATGGTGATTTACCTACATTTTTTCTTCTTCTTCTCCCTCTTTTTCCTTTTCTTGTTCAAATAACAATTTTTAAACGTATCGTACAGCCGGAATCTTCGGAGTATGTAAATTTGTATAGTTCGACATCCAATACTTTACTGTATAGAGTCAAGAAAATCGATTTCATGAATTTTCATCAGGTTGACACAGTATTTATGGGACTGTAGGGCTTGCGTGCTGAATAGATATATATAATACAAACCAATAAAGTACGTCTATAAGACATAACGGTAGCTGGCTCGTAATATTCTCTCAGAATACAACAATTTGTATTGTATTTCAATACGAGTAACGATCAGTGATCAGTGTAGTTCCAGCATTTCAGCCAATATTCTAACCCAAGCGAGTTAGCATTTCAAATAGAAAAAATTAAAAGTAGCAATTTTTTCATACCATATGTGAATTTATCGGACCAGTCGAACCAAATTTTTAAGTCTTCTAACTGAAGCTCACCTCTATATAGAGCGTGCAATCTTCAGATAGACCGAAAAAAACGGAAGTGCATCATAATTATTTTTTCAAGTAAAAATTCCTTCAGCCCGGGTTTGAACCGGGACCTCCGCATTTGTACTGCGACGCCTTGTCCAATTAGACCACTGAAGGACTGGAAGAATCTTTACTTGAATTTCATGTTATTGTCATTGACCTTCTTAGTCCCAGGTCTGTGTTTATTTCATTGAGTAGTGACTCTATCGTTCGAAGCCTATTAATTCATACCATATGTGAATTTATCGCACCAGTCGAACCAAATTTTTAAGTCTTCTAACTGAAGCTCACCTCTATATAGAGCGTGCAATCTTCAGATAGACCGAAAAAAAAAACGGAAGTGCATCATAATTCTTTTTTCAAGTAGCAATTTTTCTTCGCGAATTGTCGGGGGGGTCACTGAGAGTCTAAATCTCGATTTTCGGGAATCCACCCCGCTTGCGTTGGCCGCCATCTTAAAATTAAGGGTGAATTTTCGTTTATCAAATAACTCGTTTATTTTCAATTTTACACTTAAAATGACAATAACCAAAGTTGTTGGAAATTACATTTTCCACAACTCAAGTCCTCATCATTTTTTCCCTAGAATCGATACTTTTCGATTTGAACCCGAAAGAAGGGGTGAAATTTAATTATTGCATTATCTCGTTTATTATTGATTTTTACGTATATATGGAAATAAACTTATTGGGAATCGAATTTGCTACAACTTTTGTCCCTATTATTTTTCCGTAAGATCGATGTTTGGTGATATAGACTAGAAACATGGAGGGTGAAACTTTAAACTTAGTTATTGCATTATCTCGTCTGTTATTGACTTTTACGTGTCAACGATGATAAACAACCTGATTGGAAATTTAATTTGACACAACTTTTGTCCCCATCGTTTTTCACGTAAGATCGATATTTCGACATTTGTTGATCCAGACTAGAAGGGGGGGGGGGGGGGGGGGGGGGGGGGTTGCAATCAATTCGCGTGACTAAAAGCAGAAGGACGTATATACCAAAAAGCTCATTATTACGCCAAAATAGCAACGAAACTAACATCAATGATCTATACCAGGGGTCGGCACACTCATTAGTCAAAAGAGTCAAAGCTGTTAATCCTATTACCCCGTTCACCGGCACTAATCCTTTTAACGCCATTTCTTGGATTTTGGTAGGTATGAGTGGGGATATGCAGGTATGACAACACCTGGACGGTCGGACGCAGTTCCGGCCGTCGCAAATAGAGCAAACCACCCCTTAGTTCCTTTTATTTCTCCTGAACGCTGCCCCTACCATCGCACTTCCAGGTAAGGACGAGTGACCGTTTTCAGGTAGACCGAGGGGATTTACGGTCGCACTAATTGACACTTAGAGCCGGGCTGGCTCGGCGAACCGGCGTGGCCGACTCTTGATCTATACTGTCGGAACAAACCTTCAGCACCGACCCACCTGAGCTTCAAGACGAAGATGCATGTGGAGAAGAATCTGCAGACGACAAAAATTTGGCTGGACCATCAGCAAAACGAAAAAAAAAATGCATGACTCGGATTTTGCCAAAGAGTAATGTACTTTGAAACAAAATTTATCTTCAGTTTTTTCATTGTAAAAGTCATACAGTTGTAAAATGGTTCGAAAACCTATTTTTGTAACACATGCATGATTTCTGCGTTTTTTTTACCTAAAAATAGGGTCAAAAGTAGCCGTTTATTGACCGCTTAAAAAGAGCGGGCAATAATGGATTCATTATTGCCCGCTTCTTCAATAAGAGGGCAATAAAGAATTCTTTATTGCCCGCTTCTTCAATAAGCGGGCAATAAAGGATTCTTTATTGCCCGCTTCTTCAATGTGCGGGCAATAATGGATTCTTTATTGCCCGCTTCTTCAATAATATATATATATATATATATATATGCCGCTTATAAGCACAAAAAACGCAGAAATCAATACATGCGTTACAAAAAATATGGTGTGTACCAAAGGCTAAGTGGGCTTTTTGACCTCGTGTGGTTGCAGTACTCGTCTTCGGCTCGCGGATGCACTCGTCTTCGACTCGTGCTCCCTCGCCTCCGACTAGTACTGCAAACTCCACACTCGGTCTAAAAAAGCCCACTTTACGCCCTTGCTACACAATATAC
Organism: Tenthredo mesomela; assembly: GCA_943736025.1. Lineage (NCBI taxonomy): Eukaryota > Metazoa > Arthropoda > Insecta > Hymenoptera > Tenthredinidae > Tenthredo > Tenthredo mesomela. The sequence goes on along the minus strand of OX031014.1, from coordinate 39,336,901 downwards.
TATTGTTTACACCTCTCTTTCACTATACCAGAAGCGTGCGTCAAAAACATCAGTCTGACGGAAAAAACGATAGGCCGGAAAAACGAGATAATGCAATAACTAACTCCTCCTCCTCCTCCTCCGCCCCCCCCCCCCCCCCCCCCCCCCATTTCTAGTCTGGATCAACAAATGTCGAAATATCGATCTTACGTGAAAAAAGATAGGGACAAAAGTTGTAGCAAATTAAATTTCCAATAAGGTTGTTTATCACCGTTTACACGTAAAAGTCAATAACAGACGAGATAATGCAATAACTAAGATTCACCCCTCATGTTTCTAGTCTATATCACCAAATATAGATCTTACGGAAAAAACGATAAGGACACAAGTTGTAGCAAATTCGATTCCCAATAAGTTTGTTCATTTCTATTTATACGTAAAAATCAATAATAAACGAGATAATGCAATAATTAAATTTCACCCCTTCTTTCGGGTTCAAATCGAAAAGTATCGATTCTAGGGAAAAAATGATGAGAACTAAAGTTGTGGAAAATGTAATTTCCAACAACTTTGATTATTGTAATTTTCAGTGTAAAATTGAAGATGAACAAGTTATTTGATAAACGAAAATTCACCCTTAATTTTAAGATGGCGGCCAACGCAAACGGGGTGGATTCCCGAAAATCGAGATTTAGACTCTCAGTGACCCTCCCCGACGATTCGCGAAGAAAAATTGCTACTTTTAATTTTTTTCTATTTCAGCGTTATTTTTTGTCTAACCCGCTTGGACTATTGAGGGTTTTCTTGGAATAAGCAGCAGAAAGAGACACTCGAAGGAAGGGGGTCGTAAAACTATATAAATATTTATAAGAACAAAAGTGCACAGAGAACTAGGTAAAAAGGGAAACGGTTTATGAGGGTCAGAAGATTAGGATTTCATTACGGAAGAACTTATTCTAGAAATATACAAAATAATCAAAATCTATTATGTGTATGTAAAGGAGTAGGTACATTACAGTTTTCACAGTGACAAAGTTCAGATGGCAACGAGAACTGTCAGAATAGAAAGTTAAACTTAACCCTCCTGTGATGTGATAAGTATAGACCATGCAAATCAAGATCAAAATCAAGACAAAAAATAAAACAAAAATCAAGACAAAAAACAAGACAAAAAATAAGACAAAAAATGAGATATAAAAAATAAGACAAAAAATGAGACAAAAAATGAGACAAAAAATAAGATAAAATATGTATTCTGTATAACTTGCATGGTCTACACTCATCGGACTGGTCAGGAGGGTTAAGTTTAACATTTTACTCTGACAGTTCTAGTTGCCATCTGAACATTGTCACTGTGAAAACTGAACCGAATGAAATTATCGAACAATCACTGCCGATTACACAGATGTGTTTACATGTGTTAGTTTTCGTTGACATCTGAACTTTGTCACTGTGGAACCTGAACATAGCCATTACACAGATGTGTGTACATGTATTAGTTTCCCCCTTCCCTACGAAGTCCCTGGCCCTAGTGATGACGTATAGAGCACATGTTTATATATAAAGTAAGAACTTGTAAGAGCACATGTTGTAAAGGAGTGATACAAAGAACTTTGAATCTCGTTTCTTTGTTCACAGAGAAACGTCAGGTATGAAAAAACGCAATTTTTAAAGATTTAACAAAATTCTGAAAAAATTCATACGTATTCAGAAAAATTAAAAAATAATTTTCACCTAAAAATAAAGTTGGGTCATCGGCTAATTTCTTGAACAGTTTTTTATTCATCAATTTGTTAACAACTTGTTTTGAATTATTATTATGCAAAATCAATCTCTCGAAGATCTCCTACATGCTTGATTTTTTTCAGATTTTTCCCCCATCGAAAAGTATTCAAAATCTGCTCTAAAACCCACGTTTGGTGGGACTGTAGGTGAAGAACCACCTTAAATAAATAGAAAACAAAAAAAACTTCCGGAACTACCTAAAATTAACGGAAAAAAAATTTACTATGCGGGATGTTTTCTTTTTGATAAGACCTAGTGACTCGAAATGTAGCACCATGAAAATTGAAAAAAAAAAAGTCAAACTGACACACCCTAATACTGATACACTTGAATCAACCAAATGTGGCCGTTCCGACCGTTAAAAATTGATGTTCAGCGACATTTTGGTATTTTAGTCAAATGCTGCGTGTAATCGTCACAACCAATTTTCCAGTTTTGATTTGACTGTTTAATTTTGTTCATTCAATCAAAATTTCACTTCGCCGCCCGCAATTGTCGTTTTCGTTTCACCGAATTGAAATTCATTTAATCCAAACCATTTTTTTCTCGGTATGTGTGTGTGTGACTTTTTTTTGCAAATTCTCCTAGTCGTTGTGCACGTTGTAAAAATATTTCATGATCGTATATATATGAGAGATTCCGTCGTGATCCTTATATTTTTCCTTCATATTTTGCCAGTGTTGGCGTGCTTACCTGAACTGTTATCAGTTATCTAGAAGAATAAGCATAGCTGCAGCAGAATTTATGGCTGTAATAAAGGCTGAATTAAGTTCCGTTTAACCTGACCCCGTGCAGAATAAGAAAACTAAAATATGGCTGGATAAACCAGCCCGCACGGAAATATATATTTGGGGCATTCCAAGTGAAATCAGGGAGTGATCTCCCTCACCCCCTACGATTTTATGCTGTCATTTTTTTTTTTACTTTTATGTGACCCCAAATGAGCCCTGATTTTTTTCCGGATTTTTCCTCTCTCTCCTTGTCATCCTGACATGCGTCTTTATTCGTTGATGCAAGAGAAAACAGAAACACCAGTTCTAGACGAATGATTTTTTTTCCATAAATTCGTCATCTGAAAACATGAATTTTTGTCATAATTAGAATATGGACTGAAGCCTGCTGATATCCTTTTTCGATGATTTTCATTTTACAAAAATCCAAAATTCGCAAAATTTTGAATAAAAATGATCATACTTGTAATAAAAAAGAAAAACAAAACATATCTTGCTAAAATTTGATATCTTGCTTACTTTAATAATGACCTAAAAAAAATAATCTTGATTGACTGATGTCGCTTAGTTTAATAACGACCTAAAGAAAATCACCTTGATTGACTTATTAACTAAGCAAGATATCAAATTTTAGCAAGATATGTTTTGTTTTTCTATTTTTTTTTTTTTTTTATTACAAGTATGATCATTTTTATTCGAAATTTTGCGAATTTTGGATTTTTGTAAAATGAAAATCATTGAAAAAGGATATCAGCAGGCTTCAGCCCATATTCTGATTATGACAAAAATTAATGTTTTCAGATGACAAATTTATGAAAAAAAAAAAATCATTCGTCTAGAACTGGTGTTTCTGTTTTCTCTTGCATCAACGAATAAAGACGCATGGCAGGATGACAAGGAGAGGGAGGAAAAATCCCCAAAAAATTCAGGGCTTATTTGGGGTCACATAGAAGTGAAATAAAAACGACAGCTCAAAATCGTAGGGGGTGAGGGAGATCACTCCCTGATTTTACTTGGAAAGCCCCATATATTTCCGTGCGGGAGACGCTATCAGAAATCAATCATGATTCTTTCACTTGGTGTCTTCTGTTTTTTGTTTGTTTTTTTTTTTTTTTCACTTTACGTATACGTGAGCAATTCCACGTCAGACCGGACAGCTTTCTGACCTCGATGTTACCGATTTCGCCATCATTTTTTTACGGGTTCTATGGAACAAATAAATTGATCAAACAATTTTTTTTTTTTTTTGGCCCCTATTTTCCAAGTTACATGGGGGTGAACTTCACGAAAAAGAGCCAAAAATCGAAAACATACTCCTCTTCAAACGGTCATATCTTTGATTGTATTCATCCCAAAGACTTCATCCAAGAACCATTTCACAGCTATTGAATGACACTATTAAAATATATTTATTTGACTTCGCGGTAACAAACAATTCTATTTGTTATAAATAAATATATTATTCAAACGTGATTTTCAACGCAAATATCAAGCGATAAAATTATCAAAAAAATATGAGCGTATTCCTTGATCAATTCTCTACGAAATCGTTAAGTCAATTTTATGGAGAACCGATGGGAATCATGTTAAAACGATTTATTTATAAGCGACGGTGCGCGCTGCCACCCAAAAACCCGGCTCAGGTACGTGTGGCTAGCATGAGAAAGCATCGGTGGGCATGTTCGCGGTCATATCTTTGGTTGTTTTCATCCGAAAAACTTCTTCTTAGAACCATTTCAAAGCTATTGAATGCCACTATTTCTATATATTTATTTAATTCTGCGGTAACAAATAATTCTATTTGTTATAAACAAATATAATATTCAAACGTGATTTTCAAAGCAAGGGCCACGCGATAACATTCTCAAAAAAATATGAGCGTATTCCTTGATCAATTCTCTACAAAATCGTAAAGTCAATTTCATGGAGAAACGATGGAAACCATGTGAAAACGATTCATTTATAAGCGACGGCGCGCGCTGCCGCTGAAAGACCCGGCTCGGGTACGGTTTTCGGTGGCAGCGCGCGCCGTCGCTTATAAATAAATCGTTTTAACATGGTTCCCATCGTTTCTCCATAAAATTGACTTAACGATTTCGTAGAGAATTGATCAAGGAATACGCTCATATTTTTTTGATAATTTTATCGCTTGGTATTTGCGTTGAAAATCACGTTTGACTAATATATTTGTTTATAACAAATAGAATTGTTTGTTACCGCGAAATCAAATAAATATATTATAATAGTGTCATTCAATAGCTTTGAAATGAAGAGCCGCGGTGGCTCGTGGACAAGAGCCCCGACTACGAACACGTAGATCGCGGGTTCGAATCCCCCCTGGCACCACTGAGATTTTTAAATAGAAAAATACTCATATGCCTCAACCGCGGCTCTGGTGGTTTGGATCCCACCTAAAACAGTAGAGCCAGTCAAGGTGCAAAGTTGGAAGAAGGACGCAAAAACGGAGAAAGAGGGAGAGGGGGAGGAGCACCTTGACTATAGGGAAAAAAAGATAACGAAAAAAGGTCGAACCCCGAGGGGAGTACCTGGGAGAGCCCAAAGCAAACCAATTTACCAATAGCTTTGAAATGGTTCTTGGATGAAGTCTCTAGGATGAATACAATCAAAGATATGACCGTTTGAAGAGGAGTATGTTTTCGATTTTTGGCTCTTTTTCGTGAATTTCACCTCCGTGTAACTTGGAAAATAGGGACCAAAAAAAAAAAACAAAAAATTGTTTGATGAACTTATTTGTTCCATAGAACCCGTAAAAAAAATGATAACGAAATCGGTAACATCGAGGTCATTTTTTGATTTATTTTGTCCGGTCTGACGTGGAATGGCTCCCGTATAGTATATATACCTTAGGATGTGCAAAAAAAAAAATTCAAACGCGCATCAACATTCCGGTAGAGCATCTCAAATAGAATATCTCAGCTAAATATGAGCTCTTTAATATTGGTATTTAGAACTGCCTATTTTAGTTCTTCCATTTTCCATTTGAATAACACATAAAAAAAAAATCGGAACTTTTAATTGTTTTTTTCTCGTAAACGGCTTGCCCAGTAAACGAAAAGGAATTGAGTATGTGGAAAACAAAATTAATACGAATTAGATGGAATTAAAAAGACCTGTGTGTCAATTCTTAGCAATTTTTTTTAATTCTATTTAATTCGTGTTAATTCTGTTTTGCAGATACTCAATTCGTTCCAATTCGTGTTCGTTTACTGGGTGATTTAGAAACTATCTGAATACAGATTCTTATGGAAAATTCCACACTCTATAAAAAAAGTACGAAGATAGAATTTTCGTAACTTTCACCGATTAAGAGATATTCGCCTACACGGAGAGAATAGTTGTAGAAAGCGCTGTCATACTGGTATAGGTCGATTGACTTATCGCGGACTTCTGAGGTCTAGTACTATGAGTATGGTAATCATTGCTTCACTTATGAGAACGGTTACCATACTTTTAGTACGAGACCTCAGAAGTCTGCGATAAGTCAATCGACCTACACCAGTATGACAGCGCTTCCCATAACTCTTCTCCCCGTGTATAAACATTGAGTCATAGCGTCATGGAGTCACATGACTCAGGGAAAAACAATTTTTTTTTCAACCGCGCATCAAAATTTCGGTAGAGCATCTCAAATAGAATATCTCAGCCAAATATGAGCTCTTAATATCGATATTTAGAACTGCCTATTTTAGTAACTAAAATTACCCTCACGGAAAAAACCCCGACATTCACCCCGAAATTTACTCCCAAATTCAACCTCAAAATTACACTCAACTGGGATGGGGTAAGTTCGTACCCCTTGATCGAGGGTTTACCTCCAAGTTCAGGGTTAACCCCCGTGTTCAGGTTCGACCCTGAACTTGGGTGTAAACCCTATGCACGGGGGTTCACCCTGAACTTGGAGGTGAACCCTCGATCAAGCGGTACGAATTTACCCCATCTAATAATTTTGCGGTTGAATTCGGGAGTAAATTTTGAGGTGAATGTGGGGGTTTTTTCCGTGAGGATGCGCACTCTTGTTAAAAAAACCACAGTTTAAATGTTGCTCCGAAAAGAGTGTGCAATGGAATAAAGATTCAACTTCCGATGTCCATTGCATACAGGTTATAATCAATATCCTCAACCTTTTATAAGGATTAACTCAGCGTCAGTTGATGAGAGTGATAACCATCGACTCTCGAAAAGAGACGAACCTTCAACTCTTGAGGGTAACACGCAATCCTGAAGGTTAACCTTTAACTCTTGAGGGTAACACTCAATCCTGAAGGTTAACCTTCAACTCTTGAGGGTAACACTTGACGGTAAAATCCCCAAATTACGGGGTTAACTCTCGAATTTCAGTGTTCATCTTGAAATTTGACAGTAAACACCCAACTTTCAGGGTACACCCCCAATTATTCGGGTTTTTTTTCCGTAATGGTAGTAACTAAAATTAGTAACTAAAACAGGCTGTTCTAAATATACATATTAAGAGCTCATATTTGGCTAAGATATTCTATTCGAGATGCTCTACTGAAATGCTGATGCGCGTTTGAATTTTTTTTTTTTTTTTTGTCTTGGCACACCCTAATATATCTACGTATGCTGATGGTTATTTCTATTCATTCTTTCCGCGCATTTAAGGTTGTTAGCTTGTAAAAGCGGTTACCGACAGATCTGTATGAAATTTTACTGGTGAATAGCTTGAAACACGTTCTACAACATGATACGAAGTTCATTGATTTTTGCCGTATATTAGTGATGAAACAAATTATTGAAGTTTACATTATTTGCATACGTACATAGGCAAAATACCAACTTTTATCACTCTAACGTTTTTTATGATTCAACTAGGCGACAGATTTCAATAAAAAACTAGTATGTTATGAATTGAAATTTAACGAACATTTTGAGACTAGAAACAAAAGTATTTCCCGTGTAATAAGAAAGATATTGTTAGTTAAACTCAAGTCTCTTTTAGATATTTGCGTGTAAATCAAATGCTGATGTGATAGACGTGACAACAGCGCTCACGTAGCTCAAACGGACGGCTCGAGCGGATTCTTCCGTTATATACACGCAATGTTGCCACGATCTATTATAACTTCGACTCAATGCGCGTGTGCCTATGCCTAAAAGAAATGTGAACTGTACCTTGACAAAAGTTTGTCAACTAGGCCGTTTTAAAAAAATCTTAAAAAATATTAGAACGACTTTGTTTAACTATCAAAACATTTTGATACGGTTTGCATATCATAGCATGTAATTGATAGTGTGTATATTTGATTTTGTGACTTATTTATTACTGTGGTCATTCTAGAACTATCGTCAACTGAAATAAACTTTTGGCTGTGACTATAACAAGCTAACAACCTTAAGCCAGAAAGATACTGTGATAATACTGACAATGAGTACTTTCATATCCATATCAAACTCGTACATTCAACGTTAGGGTGTCCCTTGAAAGGGGTGTCTTCGAATTTCATTTCTCCAGGTGAATCAATTTAGTGTAAGTTTAGTTATTATTGTTTTCTGAGCAAGCTGAGTGTTCGAAAAATCTAATGAGCACGGTAAAGCTCAACGCGCACTGTGCCGAAGCGAAGCGAAACGAAGTTTTCATGAACATGCTTTTTTAGGAGTGTGCGTGCATACTTCCATAAAAAACATAAAAAAAGCATGTTAATGAAACCTCGGTTCGCTTCGGCATAGTGAGCGTTGAGCTTAAGACGGCTTTTGGATAACAGAATTTGATAACAGAATTTCAAAATTTAAAAGGGTGGACTCTGAAACCCTGGAACACCAATTTTTAGGAAGATGTGATCATTTTCAAATTTCTATCCGCCATGTCAAGTCCGCCCCTTTGAATTTTGAAATTTTGCTATCAAACTCTGCTATCCAAAAGTAGTCCTCCCGTGCTCATCAGATTTTTTAAACACTTAGCAGGCTCAGAAGAAAATTATAGCTTAACTTACACTAAAAACCCATGTAATTCAAATGGGAAAAGCAATGAGCTTTACCGCGCGGCTCCACTTATGCCCGGTTGCATAAACGTGGGTTACCCGAAGGTTTAAACAACCCGTAGGTTACCCCACAGATACTACCCGTTCAACCTCCATGGGCTGTTGGAGGTTAACAGCAATTCATTACAGCTGTCAGATGAAAAAAAAGGTTGAACGGGTAGTATCTTTGGGGTAACCTACGGGTTATTTAAATCTTCGGGTAACCCACATTTATGCAACCGGGCATTAGAATCTCAATTGAGGAAAATTGTTTGGCAGAACTTTTTTCTAACTCACTTGGAACCAATTGAGGAATGAAATTCGAAGATACCCCTTATAAGGGACACCCTATTCAACATACTTGTACACTGTACAATTATCTTCTGCATGACTCAACGATTTTTCTGTACGATAAAAGGCGGCCAGAGCAAGGAGGAAGTGATTGATACAAATGAGAGGCTAAGGACAGTGAGGATACGACTCGATGGAAGTTACGACACTGCAAAAAGGGCCTTGGTGGGTCTCATGTGCAAATATACCGACAGTAAACAAGTCCGGAATATATTTCAGCGGTACAAACTCCTCAAATCCATGATCAAGGTGAGAAATAGCGTCCGAACAAAATAATGACATTTCATTTGATCTACTCCCATGTAGATGTGTTTCTTTTTTCGCTCAACTTTTTGAAGCCTTCACTCTTCCTGAGATCCATTCCTTTCGAAACTCACTCGGAAGACATTTTTTGGCTCGCTGGTTCGGAATTTTTTGAAATATATGATTTTGCATCAGAATTAGTATAATCGGAAGTTTTTGGTGCCGCTAATTTCAAATGTGAATAAATAGTATATTGTGCACCAAGGGAGCAGACAACGTTTTCGCTCCCGAGTGTGTAGCTTGCCGCCCAAGCGAGAGCGAGGACTCGCCGAGTCGAGCCGAACGCGAGGGCGGCAAGCTCCACCGAGGGAGCAAAGACGTTGCTCCCGTGGTTCACACGATATTTTTTTTTACACATGAACGGAGGCCGATTTTGCTGCCTGTTTCCGGGGAGTTTTCCCGATTCATTTTCAATTATTCAATTAAAGTTAATTATTCAAAAGAATAATATTATTAATTGATTCATAATGGAGAAGATCACACAAACAACTGAAAAATGATTGATCAAACAGTAGACTCATAGTTCGCAGTTATAATAAATATTTGAGGCGATGTGGCGCTGCTGACCGAGTGGCACTGGGAGGAACTACTTTCAGGTAAGAAAGACTTTGCGGGAGGAAAGATTTTGTGGGAGGAAAGACTTTGCGAGAAGAAAGACCAGGGCAGAAAGACTTCGCGGGAGGAAAGACTTCCCGGTCGGTAAAACCGCACTTTGCTCCCCGAAAACAGGTAGCAAAATCGGCCTTTGCGTTCATGTGTAAAAAAAAAAAAGATTGCCAAATCCACGTTGAAGAACACTCAAAACAATGAGTAGAAATTTCCATGCGATTTAGCTTATTTTCTACAATTTCGGTAATTTTGAATTTTTGTGTCTTGACTTCAGATTGGAAATGAACGACCCGAAAAACCATTGAGTACTAATTTCGATGTAAATCAGTCTACCTTTTATTATTTTTCTCCGTCATGATGAGCCGACCATTTTGAATTTCTGTATTTTGCCTTTGGATCCGGAATGATTAACCCAAAAATACCGTTTTGCGTGAGTTTCGAAGTCATATGTAAGGAAACGCGCAGGCAGCAAATAGATGTATAACAAGCGGTTCTGTGCTGACTTGCAGCCTTTGAATTTTCCGTTTTCAAATTTGTTTCCAAATAAATTAATAATTATGATTATTTTTAGCACTCGGATTCTAGCCAATCAGAGCGCAGCATTTGATGACGTGAAGGACATCCCAATTCGGAATTATACTGACAATTGCATCCTACCCTATTGAAAAAATCCAGGTGGGACACATGGGAACCCATATGGTTTTTCTGGGAAACCACATGGTTTGGCTGGGAACCCACATGGGTTTGTTGGTAACCCACATGGTTCTGCTGGGAACCCACATGAGAGTCTTAAAAATCTATGTGGGATTTGCAGGAACCCACATGGGGTTGTTGGTCACCCACATGGTTTGGCTGCGAACACATATGGGAGTCTTGGAAATCGATGTGGGACTTCCAGGAACCCACATGGGTTTGTTGGTCACCCACATAGTTTTGCTAGAAACCCACATGGGAGTCGTGAAAATCGATGTGGGAGTTGCAAAAGCCTACATGGGTTTGTTGGTCACCCGCATAGGACGTCTGGGATCCAACACGTGTTTGTTAGGCACCCACATGGAAGTTTTTATGAACCCTGTGGGACTTCTAGGAACCCATATGGGGCATTGGACCCTACATGGGTTAGTTGGGCACCCACATAGGGCATCGGGGGCCCTACATGAGAGTGTTGGGAACCCATGTAGGACTCCTAGGAACCCGTATGAGTTTGTTATATACCCACATGGGGTATTGGGAAGGCGCATGGGTCTGTTGTAGGAACCTAGATGGGGCTGTTGGGGAGCTACATAGGTTGCTGGTACGCCATGTTGCTCTAGTGAGAAACCTAGATACGCATGAATTCACAAGGTTTGATTGAACACCCATGTGGGCAGTGGCGTAGCGTCGGGGAGCGGAGGGAGCAGTTGCTCCAGGGCGCCGGGGTCTAGGGGGCGCCTCGGAAATGATTTTTCTTGTTTTTTTGGTCCGAATTTTTGTCAATTTATATAATTACTAGTGTCCGACTGAATATTCGGTTTCGGCCAGTTTCGGCCGAAAATCCTGGTTTCGGCCTCAGTTTCGGTTTCGGCCACAAATTGGACGAAACTTCGGCTCGGCCAAAACTAGCGTTCGTGTCGTGTCGGGCACCGTCGGGTATGTTCGAAACGTATTCAGTAAAGAGTAAAGACTTGAAAATTGATATAAGTTGTAGTTCTATACGGGCTTCTTTCTTGATAATCTTGTGTAATAAAATAAAGTGATTTCCTAATAAATTGAAGTTTTATTTGAGGAGGTTCATCTGGTTAAGGAATTAACAAATAGATATCGTTAAAAAAAATTGTATACAGTTATCAATATCTACAAAAGCACCTCTTAAAATTTCAGGATACCTTTCTTTTTTATTTTTTATTTTTTCATAACGTTCCTTAGATATTTCTTCATCAATTATTGTCGAAGTTTCTTACGAAACTGTTTGTTAATGCTTGCAAAAAACCCCGCACAAACCTTATGGAAACTGGCTTTCGGCGAAAAATTCAAAAACAATTCAGGATGGTAGTTCTTGAGGTCCTGATTAATAGTTACCATTGGCACAATGCGCGGAAATCAATTTTACAGAAGTTAGGAGGGTTTAAAGGTCACGATTTTTAGCCATATTGTATACATATACACGCTTGATGATCACTCGTCGATCGACTGTATGCCTGACGTTATGCATGAAGGATCGCAGAGACTTCTGAACTAATACAATATGGCTAAAAATCGTGACCTTTAAACCCTCCTAACTTCTGTAAAATTGATTTCCGCGCATTGTGCCAATGTTAATTATTAATCAGGACCTCAAGAACTACCATCCTGAATTTTTTTGGAATTTTTCGCCGAAAGCCAGTTTCCATAAGGTTTGTGCGGGGTTCTTTCATGTGTATAGACGGAAAGAACACTGAAACCCAAGGGACCATGTTAATTTAGAAAATCTGTTTTTATTTATTTCTCACGAACAAGGTATCCTGAGGGCTGGAAATTTCAAGAGGTGCCTTTGTAGGAACTGATAACTGTATACAATTTTTTTAACGATATCTGTTTGTTAATCCCTTAACCAGATCAACCTCCTCAATCTAATCCAATTATTTTTTTACTAAGCTAGGAAAAACACTAGATTTTAGCATAAAATGAGAATTTAGCTAAATTTTAACTCAACTGCATAAGTTTCGGTTTCGGTTACGGTTTCGGCCGAAACTAGAAGAGGAGCCGAATATTCAGTTACGGTTTCGGTTTCGGCTGAAAATCGTGGTTCGGTCGGACACTAATAATAACTGATTATGATAACTGGAAAAAATATCCATATGAGGGGGCGCTTAAAGAATTTTTCTCCAGGGCGCTGAAAGTGTAGCTACGCCACTGCATGTGGGTAATGGGTATACCAGCAATCTAGGTTAGTTAAAACTGTAAATCCACATATCAACTGGCCTACATAGGCTATAGATATCATATTCATGTAGGCTCGCTAAAAAAATGTATTCAATCAATAATATAGGTATATAACTAGCAACAAAAGTCGATCGTTTGATTGAGCAGATCAAACATCGACGATTGGGTTTTATTTCCAACGAAATAAGACTTAATTTTTCAATTATTTGACTGATATTCTATATATGAGGTATATTCCTATGGGGATACCCGACATCCCATATGGGTTCTATGGGGATACCCACATCCCACATGGGTCCTATCGGGAGACCCACACCTCCGACACGGGTCCTATGGGAACACCCACATCCCACATGGGTTCATGGGGATACCCACATTCCACATGGATCCTATCGGGATACCCACATCCCACATGGGTCTTATTGGGAGACCCACATCCCAGATGGGTTCCCCGCCAAAATTCTCTTGGGAACTGGGAACCTGGGAGACCCACATGGTTTCCCATGTAGATTTTTTTGATAGGGTAGCTTTTGATAATTGCATCCTACCTTCTGATAATTACACTCTAGCTTTGCGATTGTTTTCGTAACCCAATATCTGTCAAACATCAGAATCAAAAGTGAATATAATATAATTATACTTTATTATACCTGCCGCCCTCTGCTTGGCCAAATCCGAATGCGAAAAATAATCCATCGAATAACACTCGACCTTCAAAATTAATCGGTTATTTCCCTCATGTTTTGATCCTGCGTATCTTGTTATCCTATTATTTTTGATATATAATTTAAAAATTATTACGATTCTTAATATTATTTGAACATAATAAATTATTTTCCACAAAAAATCTTCTCACCTTGATGTTATGAAACTTTTTAATTACCTACATTTCTAACATAACCTCGAATTACACCTTAGATTCGTTCACCAGATCCTTCAACAGAATCTGCCCAGATACATATGTCATTCTGGTCAGAAACTGTCGTCGAATTGATGAGGTATCTGGCCAGAAAATCTGACCAGAATCTGCCCACTCACCAGAAAACTCAACAGATTCTGGTCATATTCTGCTCAATTTTCTACCAGGGAATGGCAATAAGTTATTCTGAATAAAAAATTGAATCATATTGGCGATGAAAGTCAGCATTACCGCGAATAGGACAGGATGAAAAAGAACGGATAGAACCGAATAAAATCGAATAGACGAATTGAAACGAATAGATTGTGATTAGAATAACCTATACTGAATTCGGAAATTCAAAGAAACGGGATTGAAAATTCTGAAATCGATTCTGTTTCAGTACTTTTTCGTTTGTTGGGAATATCCGATAATTTTGAAGGTCTTGTGATATTACTACAGATAATAATCATGTCATTATCGTGTTTAAATTTTGGAAGCACAATGTCAAATTCGTAATCTGTGACCCAAAAAACCTCATGGTACAAATTTTCATTCAAACCCGTTCATCCATTCTCAAGATATCATCATCTTGATTTCATTTTTTAGAATTTCGTTATTTGAATAATTGAAAAAGTTCTCAACCGATCGGAACCAAAATCTAATCAGTACTAAGGTTGGAAAAGCTGCGTCGATTGAGACCAAAATCATCGAAATTCGGTAACTCATTCTCCAGATATCGTCAGACAAAAAAATTGATCACACACGTACATACATACATGAGTCAGTCCACGTCAAGCGGGACACCTTTTTGACCGCATGTTCTTGAAAATCGTCGTAATTATTTTTTCATATTCTCTGGGTAAAATAAATGAATGAAACATAATTTTTTTTTTTTTCCTAACTCGAAGGGCTTAGAAGCTACAAGGGGTTGAATTTTCGAAAAAAAAACCAGCAAAAATCGCAATCGCGCTCTCCATTAACTCCAGGGCCAGATGGCCTCAGAGCCAAACATCTAAAAACAATGCACGACAGCTGCTGGATACGGATGGAGGAAATCTTTAACTTCTGTCTGGCTAGCAACTATTACCCAAGCGCGTGGAAAACTGGTACCTGTATCTTTTTACACAAACAAGGGAAACCGGTGAAGGAAGCCTCCTCATATCGACCAATTACGCTACTGAACATCTTGGGCAAATGCTTGAACCATGGTTCAAGCGAATCATACAGAATCGTATGGGAGACTGCTTCGCAATAATCCCTGACTCGCAACACGGATTCCGTCCAGGACTCGGAACGGCATCGCAGCTCACCAGAACTGTGCACTTCATCCAGAAAAACCTGGAGGAAGACAAAAGCATATGTGTGGCAGCACTCGACCTATCGAAGGCATTTGACTGCATTAATCACAAAGCATTGACATACAAACTTAAACAAAAGAACGTCAATCCGGGCATAGTGAAAATACTTGAGTCGTACCTATCCAACCGTCAACTACAAGGCAAATTCCTCAACGAAATGAGCGACGTAAAAATCCAACCACACGGTGTGCCACAGGGATCCGTCCTGGGACCGATCGTCTTCAACTTGTACATATCCGACGTGCCAACTGCCAGAAGAAGCAGACATGATCTCGCAATACGCGGATGACATGTGTGTAATAGAAACTGGAATCTCGCCAAATCACGCCAAGTCAAAGGCAACTCTCTCAAGCAGAACCTCATTGAATACTACCACAGATGGAGACTGAAATGCAACGAAGAGAAGACGCGGGTGATACCTTTTGGGAGGAAATACCACACTCGAGAACAACGATATCTCAAACTTACAGACTCTACAACAAAAGAAGATACGTTTATACCATTGAAGAGCACCCTCGAATACCTTGGAGTAAAACTGACCCGAACCATGAGAGTCCACGCGCTAACAGCAAAGAGAATCAACATTACCAACTACGTGATTAACTGTCTCCAGAGCATCATAGGCAGACATAGCAACATCGACGCCTACGTCAAGTATCGAGTCATCACCCGACTAGAAATTCTCGCTCGGTATGCCCGAGTTATATAAGGACCCGATCAGGCTGTTGTAAGGCATGCCAAAGTACGGTATGCCTGATGAGGACCTGATCAGGCAGTTGCAAGGCACGCCAAAGTACGGTATGCCCGATCAAATCCCGATCAGGACTGACTTGCCGATAGGGTTCCACTTCGCCGATAGGTGGCGACAAACAGAAAAACATTTCTCACTAGCACTGACTGGGTCAATGTTTGTATATAAGGTAGAGGCATTCACCGTACTAACATGTAACTGCGATGCATCCAGACTTGCGAGCGAATAATTAATATAAATTACAGATTGCTGGAAGTTAAGATAGTGATTAGGTTAGCCGAGAGCGAGATGTATATGGGCAAGTCCACCAATTATCAACGAATGTTTGGGCCCTAAAAAATCGATTTACCTCAATTTTTTTCCTCGCTAACTGTGAACCAAGATTGGCAGATTCACCAAGTTTTAGCCCAATAGAACTTACCGTTCACGAGGAATACGATATTTAATTTTCAGGACAAAATTTTTATGCGCATTTTTAACGTATTTCTATCGTCTCAAAACAAATTTGGAAAAATACGTTTTCTTTGTGAAAAACTCTCAGGTTTTTGAATCCATTTTTTATTTTTTGTCAACTTTGCTAAAACCCCCTCAAAAACACGTTTTTTGGCGAAAAACAGCGATTTCTCCAAGTGCTCAGTGTTTTGTTATTCTTTTGAATTTTTATTCTGAAAGCTGAGATTTTTTAAGTAAGGAACCCAAATTTTCAGAGTGGGACGGCTACGGGGTCGCGCGTGAGCTACGATTAATTAATAAAGAGCGATGAATGAAATTCTTCCGTAGGGAAGAAAGACTAAACACGGCCTTTCTACCAAGGGACGCAAAGCTTCTTGTTGCTCCCTCGCTACTGGGAGCGAAATAAGCCTTTCCGTTCATGTGTGAAGAAATGGTACTTTTCGATACTAGTGCGAAAGTGTTGATTCTCGGACGAGTGTGAAGTTTTTCGCCCGAGCGAAGCGAGGGTGACAATCACACGAGTCGAGAATCATCTTTCGCACGTGTGTCGAACTTCATTTTTCAACACAGCGCGCGTTAAGTTCAATTTTATGCACGCGAAGCGTGCGTAACGCACTTTAGGGGGGGGGGGGGGGGGGGGGGTCTGACCGAGCGTTACGCAGCGTTACAGGGGGGGGGGGGTCGGGAGCCTCTGTCACGTAACGCAATTTCTTGCTTTTTTCGTGAAAAAATTGATTTTTCATTCGAAATTATTATAATCGTTGGAAATTATGAAAATCGTTATTGTTGACACATGAGAATAAAACCTGGTGTTACGTTACCTCCTGGGGGGCTGGGGGGGGGGGGGGGGGGGGAAGGGGTCAAAATCGCCCAAAAAGTGCGTTACGTAATTTATGGATGGCCCCAGTTCTCAATAGAGAATTTTATTTACCGCTCTTTATTAATTAATCGTAGCTCACGCGCGACCCCGTAGCCGTCCCACTCTGAAAATTTGGGTTCCTTACGTAAAAAATCTCAGCTTTCAGAATAAAAATTCAAAAGAATGACAAAACACTGAGCACTTGGAGAAATCGCTGTTTTTTGCCAAAAAACGTGTTTTTGAGGGGGTTTTAGCAAAGTTGACAAAAAATAAAAAATCGATTCAAAAACCTGAGAGTTTTTCACAAAGAAAACGTATTTTTCCAAATTTGTTTTGAGACGATAGAAATACGTTAAAAATGCGCATAAAAATTTTGTCCTGAAAATTAAATATCGTATTCCTCGTGAACGGTACGTCCTATTGGGCTAAAACTTGGTGAATCTGCCAATCTTGGTTCACAGTTTGCGAGGAAAAAAATTGAGGTAAATCGATTTTTTAGGGCCCAAACATTCGTTGATAATTGGTGGACTTGCCCATATTATTAAAACCTAATAAAATACGTGGATATGGTGGATATAATTTTGCAATTACTATTAATATTACCGGGTGCCGAACTAGAATTTCGATGAGGCACTGATACTGAAACCCGATGCAAACCTGATAGGGTAAACCTCATACGGTCCTCATTACTGAGCTCCGTTACATGTGTAATCGGGTCCTGATCGGGCTGCCTGATCTGGACCTGATGAGGACGTATAGTCAACCTGATTCGGTCCTGATCGCATCCCTACCACAATTTCTAGTCGGGCAGGGCATGCATCCTATCATCCCTCGATTATGGGATTTCATGCCTGTTGCCATTATACAACGAGACCAACCTCAAAAAACTTGAAATAACATACAAAAAAGCACTGAAAAACGCCGCTGGCCTACCAATGCAATTTCCAACGGCGGACCTCTGGCTGATACTAGACGAACAACCGTTCCGTGAAAGACTACATGATCTACACCGGACCAACATCCAAAAACTGACGACCTCAGCATGTCCACACCTGAACTCGCTGACTAACGAGGACGGACGCGAATTCCACAACAACATGGCCAAAAGAAACATTCTACGCCCCGCCCTCCCCATAACCTAGAAGCAACCCTTCAATCACCGACCATTATTTCACCCCAATACCCCATCTAAGCTTAAAATCATCCCAAAATATCTGAAAGGAAAATAATACTAGAAACCCGAAAGGCAAAATACAAAGATGTAGTTAGACTCGAAATTAAAATAATTCTATGTAACAACTGAGCATGAGAAACCCTAGGGGAAAACACAGTTGCCATACCTGTACCTGTAGTAACAAAACAAAACAATACATTAATAAATATACTGAAAAAGAAGCTCTCCTTTAAGGTGGTTCTTCACCTACAGTCCCACCAAACGTGGGTTTCAGAGCAGATTTTGAATACTTCTCGATGGGGAAAAATCTGAAAAAAATCAAGCATGTAGAAGATCCTCGGGAGATTGATCTTGCATAATAATAATTCAAAATAGTTATTAACAAATTGATGAAAAAAAAACTGTTCAAGAAATTAGCCGATGACCCAACTTTTTTTTAGGTGAAAATTATTTTTTAATTTTTCTGAATACGTATGAATTTTTTCAGAATTTTGTCAAATCTTTGAAAATTGTGTTTTTTCATACCTGACAAAACGCAATTTTCAAAAATTTAACAAAATGCTGAAAAAATTCATACGTATTCAGAAAAATTAAAAAATAATTTTCACCTAAAAAAAAAGTTAGGTCATCGGCTAATTTCTTGAACAGTTTTTTTTTTTCCATCAATTTGTTAATAACTATTTTGAATTATTATTATGCAAAATCAATCTCCCGAGGATCTTCTACATGCTTAATTTCTTTTCAGATTTTTTCCCCATCGAGAAGTATTCAAAATCTGCTCTGAAACCCACGCTTGGTGGGGCTGTAGGTGAAGAACCACTTTAAACGTTAATATCTCCCGTTCCCTTTGTCGTACAAACATCGGCCAAAACTCATTTCGAAGCTCTTGAATCGCACTTTCATGTTATGAATTTTAAATTCATGTAATAAACGATTTTCCATTTGTTATTAACATTATATATATAAGAATATTCTTTAAACGTGATTTTCGAGATGATTACATTCGATTAAGGAAAAGGTACAAGGAAAGAGGTACACACTTGACTGACATCTTGAAAATAACTGGTGAATATAACATGGAATCAAAAAGTACGTTATATTCACCAGTTATTTTCAAGATTTCAGTCAAGTGTGTACCTCTATATTGATATTTTTGTAGTTTTAGGTCAAGTATTCAGCATGAAATGGAATAAATAATTCCGTGAATTAATGGATTTGATGAATTTAAACGTATAATATGCCCCCCTATATTCTTTGCATGTGAAGCGAACAAGCCTCGGTCCCGGCGCGCCCGCGTAGACAGCCGCGCGCGACGTCCCACACGGATCAATCACTTTTTGAATATAGTTTCCATCGGAGTTCCATCCTGAAACTTACAGATTTCGTAGAGAATCAATCAAGGAACACGCTGGTATTTTTTTCAGAATTTTCGAAGGGTGTAATTATCTCGAAAATTACGTTTCAAGAATATAATTGTTAATAACAAATAGAAAATTGTTTATTATATGAGTTTAAAATTCATAACATGAAAGTGCGATTCAAGAGCTTCGAAATGAGTTTTTGCTGATGTCTGTACGACAAAGGGAACCGGAGATATTAACATTTAAAGGAGAGCGCGATTGCGATTTTTGGTGTTTTTTTCGAAAATTCAACCCCTTGTAGCTTCTAAGCCCTTCGAGTTAAAAAACAAAATTTCATGCATTGATTTTACCCAGAGAATATGTAAAAAAAATTACAAACGAATCAGAAACATCGAGGAATATTTTTGGCCAAATCCGTCCCGCTTGACGTAGACTGACTCACATACACGCATACACAGACGTCCATCTAAAAATGATTGGAAGTGATTCTCTAGACCTCAAAACGTGGAGATTTAGTGAAAACTCAACTTTTCGTTTTCGGGTTGAATACAGTAACTTCCTTCTTTCTCTGAAAACAGAGATACGGGAAGTTAGAAATTAAAAAAAAAAAAATGGTTTGCATATAAAGCTTATTTTGGGGAAGGATTTGTTTGTGCCAAAAACCAACGTTTGGAGTGGTAGGAATGGTAGAAGTAGATGTCGATTTTTTTTTTTAGATGTATGCGAAAGCTGGGGAAAGGTTTTGTATCGCGAGTTAGTAGAAATACCTAACTAAAGCTTTCAAGTTTTCGGGTTATACTGCAAAGTTCCATTAATGTACTGTCTATTTCAATGATTCAGGACGTGATAAAGCTAGAAACGCAGTACTGGACACTGGTGGACATTCCTAGACAAGAAAAGCAAGAAACAGTGCCAGCATTTGTTCTCCGGGCATGTGCGATCATGGAAAAGACCCATAAGAGCGGCGAGGGCGTTAAGACATCCGCAAGACTAGCTGAAGAAGCTGAGACCAAGAGAGAGCGGATTGAACGACTGGAGAGTAAGTGCTCTGATGAAACAATTCTGTACTTTTCGAAAATGTATTTAACTTGGAGCACTTTACCACTCGAAGGTTGTCAAAAGTGGGTAACTTATGCATGATATTATAGGCGGAGAGCCAGCGACGGATTTGGCCAAGTCATTTCAGAAAACCTGAATGGTTGTTCATACTTACGAATAGGTCCCCCTCAATGTGAACCCGCAATGCCAAACCGCTCAGCCGCTGCGTTCTCTCATTCGAGGCACGTGAAAAAACTGGATTCTCAAGTCATAGTTTGAAAGATAATTTTTTATATAATCCATCATTGATGTTCCCTGATTATGAAATGAAAATTGACAGACCGCTATCTCCTTGTTAAACTATTGGCAGACCTTATTATAGGTATTAAAAATGAGACTCCATAGGCCTGCTCAACAGCGTAAGCGCTAAAACGCATGAGTCTAAATTTCACCCTACAAGAACTTTATTGTCCAACTGTACATTGAAAATCATGGATACTTTTCCTCAGTTAATTTAGGTATTTCGAATAGGAACGTTTGTGCCTTCCAACATTTCTCAAATCTTTTCGCTGTGGTACATCGCCACGGCATTTCTTGTTGTATACTACTAAATATACGTTTGAAATCCTACACCTATATACCGACGCTCCCCGAGTCAGAATTTAGCGCCTATTTTAATACTCGTAGCAACCAACCCAACCGCCGTTGACCCTACTTTAACCTCAAGCTGCTCTTTTGAACCTCCAGGTCCTCAAAAGTTAAAATTCAGCGCCTACTTTAATACTCATAGCTTCCAGATGAACCTCTCCAAACCCTGTTCGTCCTCAAGGTAATACTTTGAACCTGCAAGTCCTCTCCCGAATCGAAATTTCGCGGATATTTTAATACTCATACACGGAGAGAAATTTCTCGTAGAAACTACCATACAGTTATTGCAGTTTGAAGACAGAACAGAGGTATGAACAGACCTACCATACTTTTCTCGTGGTTCGGCCAATAAAATGTGGTCTCAGCCGTGATATTATTGTGACTCGGACAAGATTTTATTGAATGAACTACCAGAAAAATATGGTAGGTCTGTCTATACCTCCGTTCTGTCTTCAAACTGCAATAACTGTATGGTAGTTTCTACGAGAAATTTCTCTCCGTGTAGCTTCCAGATGAACCTCTCTAAACCCCGTTTGTCCTCAAGCTCCGCTTTTGAATCTCCAGGTCCTCAAAAGTTGAGATTTAGCGCCTACTTTAACCGGTTCACTGGTAAGGGCACATATATGTGCAAAAAGAAAAAGTGCCACAACTGGTAATGGCACATATATGCGCAACGTGGATATCTCTGTCAGTTTTGAACGGATTTACATCAAACATGATGTTCCTAAGTTTTTTGGGCTTCCTGTTGAATACGAAATTATTTCCTTTCACCAGTTTTGGCACAAAACGTTGATTTCGGGTCCACCAGTGAACCGGTTAATACTCATAGCTTCCAGATGAACCTCTCCAAACCCTGTTCGTCTTCAAGTTACTACTTTGAACCTGAAAGTCCTCTCCCGAATCGAAATTTCGCGCCTATTTCAACACTCATAGCTTCCAGATGAACCTCTCCAAACCCTGTTCGTCCTCAAGCTCCTCTCTTGAACCTCCATGTCCCCCAAAGTTAAGATTTGAGCGCCTACTTTGATACTCACAGCTTCTAGATGAACCTCTCCGAACCCTGTTCATCCTAGAGCTACTACTTTGAACCTGAAAGTCTTCTGGAATCACAATTCAGCTCCTGCTTCAATACTCGTAGCGTCCAAACCAGTGTTGTAAAGGGTATACTTCGTATTCGGTACCTACAGGTACAGGTACAGGTACTGAGATATTAATACGCACTTTACAATACTGGTCCAGACGAACTTCTCAACAGACTGTTCAATCTCGAGCAAAATTTTGTATTCCAGAAAATCCACCTCAATTTTTGGGTTGCCTTCGTGTTCATTTAACATTTCTATCATTCAACACAAAATTAAAATTTGTTGTTACAACTGAAAGAAATGTTGAAATTAACACAAAATTGACACACAATTCAAGTAAATTTTCTAGAACCCAAATTTTTCACTGTGTATTATACCTCTTTCGAACAACAAGCCCTATATAATCACCAATTCTGTGAATATTAAAAATTTGAAATATTCTTCAACTACAATCATTGCAGGTAAGAGTATACAATAAGAAAACGACAGGGATTGCGCGCGTTGCGCAACAGATTAACGATGTCATTTGGTTGTTGCGGGATGTAGCAATCAAGGACTTGCAGGTTAAAGTATTAAGGGAAGACCCTGGTGAAACTCAAAACTTCGACATTTCTTTCATAATTGAAATTATTTTTAGATCATGTGAAAGTGTACTCAGAAACTAAGAAAATCCCACCTTGATCTCACAGATTACTTGATAAATGTGGAAGTTACGCAACATTTAATGGTAAAAACACACTGAACTTCAAAAAGTCCCCTGCGTCATAACTTTAATCGAATCATATTTATCTTGAACTACAATCTTTGAGACACTCAGGCGAAGAGATTTGCTGATCAGATTTGCGAATTAATTTTTCGTTCTTTTTTAAGAGCATTTAATATTTTCACTTCCAAATGTTTTGCATTTTTCATGTTATTTGAGACTTGAAAAGTAGGTTCCTTATACAATTTGGAAAATCTGATCAGTGAATTTGTGCATAAGGTATGTGTGAACTTCCTCTTCGAAGGAGAAGTTGATCGGAGCAAAACAATGACGCAAGAAGTTTTTAGCGTAGCTGAAAATGTAGTTTTGAGTAATAGTATATTGTGTATCAAGGAGGCAAAATAGGTCTTTTAATGCCGAGCGTATTTGCAATACGAGTCGTAGACGAGTCGAAGACGAGTCGTAGACGAGTATTGCAAAGACGCTCGGCATAAAAGACCTTTTGCCTCCATGGTCCACACGATGCTTTATACAACAAAAGCATGTTTTACAAGTTCATGCTCGATCCGGTACACAAAGCCGACGGACTCCATACACGCATAGCAACGTATAATAACGCGTTGTTACGCATAACAACGCGTACGGCAGAGACCACTTTCGACAACTTCTGACTCCTAGGACTTAAAAAAAAGCTAAAAGTGAACTGTTTGCATGCGCATTCACAGACCCGCTCAACTGTCTCACAAACGCCAACTTTGTGTACCGAAATCGAGCATGAAAAACGCGTAAAACATGCTTGCGTTGTATAAATCGTATTTTAATGAAAATTGGTACAAATTAAATAAATTCTTCAGAATACATGGTCCGAGGTCATAATGTTACACTTTCTGATGAACGCATCTCAGATCCTCGATTTCTTTTGCTCCGACATATCTCGGAGCACGGATTATCTTCGCTCGACATTTCCAGGTTCACCGTCACATGGAATAAAATTGAAAACAAAAATGAGCATTCTAATAGAGTAATAGTGGGGGTCAAATAATTGATTATTATTATTATTATTATTATTATTATTATTATTATTATTATTATTATTATTATATTATTATTATTAGTATTTATTATTATTATTATTATTATTATTATTGAATGATTATTGAATGTTGGTTCGACATCGCCTGGCCTAGAACTGTCCTGCTCCATAAGTTGTCCCTTCCTTTCTGATGTTCAAAGCTTCAAGCTGCGCCTTTGTCAATTTGACAGCACGCCGAAGCTTTTTTCGTCGTGCTTCATTCTGCCACTCGCCTTTTCTTTTCCGTTGAGTGTCCCGCTCTTTCAAAATCTTGGTACTGATTTTCATCACCTGTTCGTCCCTGTTCACATGAGCCTGTCGAACAGCGTCGCGAGCCTTGGCAAGCACCTTTTCTTTTAGCGACTCACCTTCGTCTACCAATCGCTTTGAATGTGCGAAGTATGTCTGGGATGCCATCACGCTCATGCCCATTGTTGCTCCAAACTTTTGCATTTGAGCATGTCCCCCTCCAGATTCTGAAAAAACTTCCACCATTTTTCTATTGACATCGAACGGTCGCCGCTTGGTGTTGTCTGTTGTTCGCGGACTCCTAAAACTTTGTGCGGAAAGAAAGCCACAGTCTTCGCATTTGACGCACAGCCATGCTGCGAATCTTCTTCGTTCTCTCATCTGCCCAGCGAGGCTCTTCTGTCCACATTCAGCGCATGCTAAATTTTTAAAAAGCTCCTGCCAGGTACTGGAATGCACAAATAAATAATTTTCACAAGCATCGCCTGGCTCCGACGACTGTGATGAAACAAAAGTTTCAATTTTTCTTTTGCTAGTAGATGATGTACTAGGTCCTAGAGGGTTACTTTTCTTTTTCGGTCCTGATTGTATTCTGGATGGGCTAGGCTCCGGTTCGTCAAGCAATTGTTGATGACCAACTTGTTTTCCAGGGGGAAAGTCTTTCGATTGGAATTTATTTCCAAGATTTTTTTTACCCTGCTTGTTTTTGGACGTTGGGCGTTGTCTAGACTTGCGCCACCGTGAGGTAATCGAATCCATTTTTTTCGTTGAGATTTTTTCGTTTCGCAATGAGTGAAAATCACAAAATTGCAGAGTAGTTTACACTTGCTGTCACCAAGATGCCAGTTCGTAGTAAACTAACCACTAAACGCAGGAAAGCGCGGGAACAATTGGTAACTGGACGCAAGGTACTGTTTCACTAGTTCAAATTTCGAATACCAGATGGCGAACGCGTCTTCGCCATAAAGATACATGAATGACCCAATTTGAGTAGTACTGGTTTTGACCACGAGGTGACTACGCTTCAGATACAGTTACCAATAGTCGATCATGCCCTGTGCTACAGGTGGTTCGATCCCGAACTACACGGAGTTGTGACGTCACAAATTTCAAATTAGCGTCAAATTTACCGAGTTTTTCAAACTTTGACCTTTTATATTGCTATATTCCCATTCAATAGTATTTTGATGGAATTCTAGAATTCTAGAGGAAAATAATTACGAAAGAAATGCAAAAAAAAAAAATTTCATCGATTTTATTTATAAAATTCGCTGCCAATGAACCAAAAAAAATCGGAGGGCCTTGAAAGTTTCTCACAAGGTGGGGACAAGCCCCGGGAGTAATTTTCCGGCAAAAACAGAAAATCGATTTTTTGAGCGATTTCGGGCGAAATCTCACCAGGGTCTTCCCTTAAAGAAGGCGCTAAATCTTGACTTTGGGGGATCTGGAGGTTCAAAATAGGAGCTTGAGGACGAACAGGGTTTGCCGAGGTTCACATGGAAGCTATGAGTATTAGAGTAGGCGCTAAATCTTGACTTTGGGGGATCTGGAGGTTCAAAATAGGAGCTTGAGGACGAACAGGGTTTGCCGAGGTTCACCTGGAAGCTATGAGTATTAAAGTAGGCGCTAAATCTTGACTTTGGGGGATCTGGAGGTTCAAAATAAGAGCTTGAGGACGAACAGGGTTTGCAGAGGTTCACCTGGAAGCTATGAGTATTAAAGTAGGCGCTAAATCTTGATTTTGGGGGATCTGGAGGTTCAAAATAGGAGCTTGAGGACGAACAGGGTCAAAATCGGTTGGGTTGGATGCTACGGGTATTAAAATAGGGTCTCGCGAGAACCTCATTTGGCCCTAAAATGCTGCGTTTTGTGCAATACATACGAATTTGAGGCGCTAACGAGGATCTGAATTCCCATACAAAGTAAACCACCGAAAACCCTCAAAAACCTCACAGTGGTAGAAGTTGGAGGTTCAAAGCAGGAGCTAAATTCTGACTCGGGTCTGCTATTCATTCTCACTCTCGCCAATCCATTTCTCCTACCACTACTAGTCACTGCTTATCTTTTCCGCCTTCTTTGTCCTGTTTCAGTCTCTTATATTTTTTCCCTCTCTCTTGCACTTCTACATTGTTTCTCTCCAATTCTCTCTCTTTTGGTAAATCCCGTTGGGTAGAAATTCGGTAATAATGGGTACATTCCGAAATATTACTGTCAGTACTGCAAGTTTGTATCAGAGAGAGATTGCGGTATTCACAAACCCACAGGCTTGAGAAAGATACAAGGAAAATTCGCAGTACTGGCAGTGTATTTCGGAATATAACCGAATAGATCCGAATTGGGAAATCTGCTGGGGGCGTGGCTTCTCCTTGTGGCAGAGGCAGTTACTACTCTAATGGCCGGTTGCATAAACGTGGGTTACCCGAAGCTTCAAATAACCCGTAGGTGACCCTGCAGATACTACTCATTCAACCGTTTTTCATCTGACAGCTGTCATGAATCGCTATTAACTTCTGACAGTCCATGTAGATTGAACGGGTAGTATCTGCGGAGGTTATTCAAACTTTTGGGTAACCCACGTTTATGCAACCGGGCATAAGACACGTTTTTAAATCAGGTGTCGTGCATTTACATTGAAATGTTTGTTTATTTCGTATTTAAATATAATGTTTGAACAAATTTTAAATAAAATCGAACTGTATCATCCCTACAAGACTTGCTATTACACCCATACACACAGCAAAAAATTTTATTTGTATTCTTTCGACGAGAAAACAACCATGATTGAAAAAGTGCAATCAAATATCAAAATTGATAATTTTTTTCACTACATAAATAACTTGATAAATAATTATGAGTTTATTAATATTCCAAAAATTATTGTTCACACTTTGGAACTAAAGCTTTGGCTTTGGCAAAAAAAAAAAAAAATTAAAAAATTACGTATCGTAATTTGGGACAGGTTCCTATAGGAGTACAACTCATAGGAGTCCATAGGACGTACGTCAGTATAGCGCAGTGGTAAAAATTCCCACATAGGAACCTAGACAGGACCTACATAGGTACCATACGTATCGTGATTTGGGACAGGTTCCTATAGGAGTACATATGACCTACGTCGGCAT
This sequence comes from Tenthredo mesomela, assembly GCA_943736025.1. Classification (NCBI taxonomy): domain Eukaryota; kingdom Metazoa; phylum Arthropoda; class Insecta; order Hymenoptera; family Tenthredinidae; genus Tenthredo; species Tenthredo mesomela. Next base: position 39,309,475 of record OX031014.1, on the reverse strand, counting down.
AGCGCACTAGGACCCATCCCGGTATATATGTAAAGAAATATGACGTTACCCGTATCCGCTTCGCCATATTTCTTCCCCCTGGAATTTGAATTTGAATTTGAAGTAATTGCCGCCTAACGACAACACTAGTCTTGACCATCTAGGGTCAAATAACATACTCTTGATCAGAGGACGGGAAAGAGGATCATAAGCGTTAGAGGATTAACCGGTTCACTGGTAAGGGCACATATATGTGCAAGAAGAAAAAGTGCCACAACTGGTAATGGCACATATATGTGCAACGTGGATATCTCCGTCAGTTTTGAACAGATTTGCATCAAACTTGATGTTCCTAAGTTTTTTGGGCTTCATGTTGAATACGAAATTATTTCCTTTTACCAGTTTTGGCATAAAACGTTGATTTCGGGTCCACCAGTGAACCGGTTAACATCCATCGTGAGTTGTGAAATTAGAGTGTAAATATAAGCTGTATATAGTTACGTATCAGCTACACACACTCAGGCGTTCATCTGAAAATGGACAAAGGTGAATTCTCGGGATCTCGAAACCCGGAGATATGGTGAAAACTAAACTTTCCATTCACGGGGTGATGATAATAAGTTCCCTTTTTCAAACGGAAAGTTAAAAAATAATCTAATCAATTCTCAAAATCCTCGAGTGTGACTCCGAATTAGTCCGCTTTTCCTATCAGCTCAACTGAATAAACTTTTCCGTTGAATGTTGATTTTCATGAAATCCCTCAAGAGAAGAGTGAAACATATGAATATTTTCCCTAAATAATTGAAGCGTGAAACGACAAGCTACGACAATGACAAGACGGGTGCCTTGAACTTAATTTTTTCTGAAAGTCTTGTCACTTCAGAATTCAGTCCAGATTTTGATTTCATAACAATTTTGACGTTCAAAAACGTAATTATGGAAATCGCAGATAATGCCTTTTTTTAAGGCCACTTTGAAATTATTTTTTTTCAATTCTTATATTTTGATTCTTACTGGGAAATTATTTTTAACAACGTCCTATTAACAAATGTATAGCAATTTATTCTTATATAACTATACAGCGACTGTAAACATGTTGTATAATTAAAAAATAGATAAAGATAGTAACCATATGTAAACAGTAAAGTGATATTTTTGTTTCATTGGTATGAAAAATATCTATTTTCTAATTATACAACACGCTTATACAGTCGCTGTATAGGTATATAGGAATAAATTGCTATACATTTGTTAATAGGACGTTGTAAAAGATAATTTGCCAGTAAAAATGAGAATATAAAAATGAAAATAATAAACAAATTAATTTCAAATTAAGTGGCCTTATAACAAAAATATCTGCGTTTTCCATAATTACGTTTTTGAACGTCAAAATTCTCATGAAATCAAAATCTGAAATGAATTCTGAAGTGACAAGACTTTCAGAAAAAATTAAGTTCAAGGCACCCGTGACAAGTAAACGGTCGATAATATGGAAGAGTCAGCGCGTGAAGCAGCCGCCCTTTAGAAACGATGCTGTGGTGATTGATGAGGGCATTTATGAGATCTTTCCATCTTGCGAAAATTGGAAAAAATAGAATTTTATTAATATTTCACTGTTATTGCACATCTTATAATAGCTATTTATGTATCAAGTCCGAAAAGTGTCACTATCCGGTATGGGTTATTTCTAATATGAGCCGATCGAGTATGCTGTGACACAACTCACTCAGAGGCGAATTTTGGAAATTACCCATACCGGATTTGACACTTCTCGGACTTGGCGCATACAATATTTTATGCGATCCATTGTTTGAAGGTTCACTTTTTGGAAAATCGGTGCTATACTCACTTTAGTTTCTGAAATTACTGGTGTTATTGCGGCTTTCTGTATCAAAACGTTTTGACTCAGACATCTGACATTTTCAGATATTTTTTTTCATAATGTCTGAACGTAGTCAAAAATTACCTGACTATGTTTATTTTAAGGGGACCAGTACAGCGACTTTTCGAGAAATTTTCATAGTCCGAAATCAATTTATTTCATAACCAAAGTTCATTTCACATCAAGATATTTTTCTTTTTCAAAATCATGTGTCGTAAGGATTTCAGAGCACCGTTCGACCGATTCAGGTCATCTTGGATTCATTTTCTTCAGAAAACAAATCCTCATCATGTGAATGTAGGAATTTAAAAATAAAGAATTATGTCATAAGTTATGATCAATTTACCAAATATACAAAAATTATTATCACTCATTTCTCAAATAACTTGGCCAAAACGAAAAATTTTTAAAATTCCTACATTCACATGATGAGGAATTGTTTTCTGAAGAAAATGAATCCAAGATGACCTGAATCGGTCCAACGGTGCTCTGAAATCCTTACGACACATGATTTTGAAAAAGAAAAATCTTTTGATGTGAAATGAACTTTGGTTATGAAATAAATTGATTTCGGACTATGATCATTTCTCGAAAAGTCGCTGTACTGGTCCCCTTAATGAAACATATTCATACTGTACGATAATATTTTCACTATGGGCTCCTGCCCTATAATATTTCACTATATTTCAGTGACCTGAAATTGGTCACTTCGCGGCATAAATCCGATGCTCAAAAAGTGAACTTTCAAACAACGGGTCGCATAAATGTTATTTATCGTTATAGCCTGTAACGGAGTTTTCCAGAGCTCTTACTCCGCACTCTACGGCGTTCCTTGATAGTTACTGATTAATAAAATCGAAAATCGAAAGTTGGGCGCCACATACGTGAGTGTCGTTTTTCACAAAATATACTGAATAATAGCGATAGTCAAAGAAAATACTAGATTGCCGGAACGACGGCCCTAAAGCGTCAGCTAACTCAGACTTAACTGCGATAAGGGTAAGAGTGGATGGATTCACCTTAATAAATAGTAAAATAAAATGTAAAACACCAGATATAAGTTCCTTCAGTGAAATCTTACGATTTCATATATTGTTCGTATATGAGATATTATAACAGCAAATTTATCAACGATAAATAGCGGAATTCAAATATAATCAAAGATATCAAATTACAGAAAATAGTCTTCAAAATAATAGTTAAGAATAATTCATACCATATGTGAAATTATCGGACCAGTCGAACCAAATTTTTAAGTCTTCTAACTGAAGCTGACCTCTATATAGAGCGTGCAATCTTCAGATAGACCGAAAAAAAACGGAAGTGCATCATAATTATTTTTTCAAGTAAAAATTCCTTCAGCCCGGGTTTGAACCGGGACCTCCGCATTTGTACTGCGACGCTTTGTCCAATTAGACCACTGAAGGACTGGAGGAATCTTTACTTGAAATTCATGTTATTGTTATTGACCTTCTTAGTCCCAGGTCTGTGTTTAGTTAAGAATAATACTCAAGAAATGACAGCGTCATGTGTGTGAAGTTAGCCCAGCACTTTTCGAAAATAATGATTATAAAAATTGTGCCGGGTTGTGCTAAGGGTGTGCTAACGTGTGCCGTAAGCCCGCTCTTTCTAACTTGAACGGTTTCCCGAAAAATCTCATAAATCAAAAATCTGATAAGCCCAGCAGGGGCCGGTTCAGAGTTCCGAATCTTCAAAGCTCCGAACGCTCAAATTTCCGAATTTATTCTAAACGATTTCATAATTTCCAGAAAGACTAGGGTTTAGAAAATTAAAATTTCGAATGGTCTAAATGCAGATAGCTCAAGACTCCGACAGTCCAAACTTCCGAAAGTTCAAAATTCCGAAAATCCAAAATTCCGAAAGTTTAAAATTCCGAAAGATCGAACGTGTTCTTAACGTGTCGATGAAACGACGCGCGACGGCTTGATGTTCAAGTTTCGAAGTTTTGGCCTTTCAAATCTTTAATAGCTTTCGGAATTTTGAACCTTCGGTGTGCTGCGATTCGGAATTTTTTAAATTGGTTAAATAGACTTTCGGTGAAATACCCTTTCTGATAACTGTGAGTTCGTTGCATTAAAATTCGGAAATTTGACCGTTCGGAGCCTTGAAGATTCGGAACTTCGAACCGGCCCCGCCCAGCACTTTTGAGATAAAAAAAAAAAAAAAAAAAAATGTGCTAGATTGTGCTACATTTGTGCTAACTTGTGCCGCACTTAATTTTTTCAAAAAGTCCGCAATAGGGTAGAAAAAAAAAAAAACATTGAGAAAATCGGAAAATTCACCGTACAGCCCAAACCCTTCGAGATTTTGTAATTCTCTCGATTGTGCTGAGTTGTGCCGCACTTGTGCCAACTTGTGCCGTGCTCCGTTTCTCAAAAATTCGAAAAGAGTCAAAAGAATCTGGGAGAATCATAAAGAAAATCGAAAAATTCAACGTAAGGTACCTGTGAGTAATAAGGCCTGTCGGGTATTAAGGCCTAAGTCCCAAATATCGTATAAAAAATAAAAGCTGTCACTCAAGGCCTAACTCACAGATGTATATTGTAAGAAAGGGTCACTATAAGTTTGCAGAGGCATGATACTCCGGTCATCGTCATTATTTTTGAATTATACATCGTGAGAGACGGCTGAGCAGCACGGCTAATAAAAATCGGTCTGAATCAATCGTAAATATTTTTTGTAATATTACACCTATTTATCTCAAATCATAATCTATTTCTTTATTCATTCAGGCTTCGATAATTTCAAGTGTTCAAATAATGTATCGTGGTCCAGTTTATTTTTATTTTTTTCATATTTCTTACATAGGTGGTCGATGGTTATTAAGGCCTATTACAGTTAACTAAGGTCTTTTTTGAGTGTATTGACATATTTTTGTTTCATAATGTATTTTACATTATTTTTAAGACGTTACGAATGTAAATAATCAGTAAAAAATTATTACATATTGATTGGTCATTATTATTAGTGCTTGCGATCATAATGCCGCCTAAACGCCATTAAACGCAATTAATAGTTTGTTTTTTTTTTTTTTTTTTTAATTTCAAGTGTAAGTGTTGCATTTATATCACTATGGATCTTAAATACCCAATTTATAACTGGTAGTCTGATTGTTTAAGCAAGTTGAAGTAAGTAGGCCTTATTATCCTGCCAGGTCTTGATACCCTACCATGACAAGGTTTTTCAAAATGTTTAATCCTGGTTATGTTTATGCAAGAAGATGCCATTTTATATTTATATTTTGTAGTAACTGAACTCTAAAAACGGTTTTCATTATAATCTGTATAATAAATTGGATATTTTCCTTTTTTTTTTTTTTTTTTTTTTTCAAAGTTTCCCTTAGCTAGGACTTATTACCCGCAGGTACCTTACACCCCAGACCCTTCGAGATCTTGCAATTCTCTCGATTGTGCTGTGTTGTGCCGCACTTGTGCCAACTTGTGCCGTGCTCTGTTCCTCACAAATTCGAAAAAAGTACAAAAAATCCGGGAATATCATCGAGGAAATCGAAAAATTTAACGTACAACCCAGACCCTTCGAGATTTTGTGATTCTCTCGATTGTGCTGAGTTGTGCCGCACTTGTGCTGTGTTGTACCGCACTTGTGCCGACTTGTGCCGTGCTCTGTTCCTCACAAATTCGAAAAAAGTACAAAAAATCCGGGAATATCATCGAGGAAATCGACAAATTTAACGTACAACCCAAACCCTCCGAGATTTTGTGATTCTCTCGATTGTGCTGAGTTGTGCCGCACATGTGCTGTGTTGTGCCGCACTTGTGCCAACTTGTGCCGTGCTCTGTTCCTCACACATTCGAAAAAAGGACAGAAAATTCGGGAAAATCATCTAGGAAATCGAAAAATTCAACCTACTACCTACCCGGGAAAAAAAGTTCCATACATGATCAGATATGGCCATATATGAACTTCCATACATGATCAGGTATGAAATTTGACCTGATCTGAACATACATGAGCATGTGGGAGCATATATGAGCATGTGGAAGCACATATGAGCATATCAAAGATGACATGAAGATGTATGGGCATGTAAGATCATATATGAGCATGTCTGAACATATCCGAACATGTCTGAGCATTTGTGAATATATATGAGCACATTATATAAGCTAAATGAGCATTTAAAAGTAAAAGTAATGTGACTTTGTAGGAACGACACTTCTTCAAATTAGGCAAAAAAATCACGGCAGTTTTTGCATGTCATCGAGTTTGATGTTACGTAGTGCTGACATGTGGGTTATGCAATTATTGAATAATTGAATTTTTGCCTAATTTGATCATTTGTTATGTTGAATAAAATAATAATAATAATAATAATAAGGCACACTATTCTCATGGGATACCCCATTTGTGATTCTTTTATTTTTCACTGAAAAGAAGATGAATCTCACTGAATAATCGAGAATATGAATTTTTGGCCCACGATTAAGCACGAAAGAAAATTTAGTATGAAATATAGTGAATAAGCATGTTTTTGAATCATTTGAAAATTCCTTTTCGAATAGGGAGACTAGGGGAACAAAATAAAAATCTGGAAAAATTAGGGAATTTTTTTAAAATTATTTGGAGCTGATTTGGGGGGATCCATGATTTTTTTTTTTTTTTTTACGCTATCTAAGGACCACCCTATATGGAGCGTTTCACCTCAAACCGACCACCCCAATTTTGTGAGTTACTTTGATGAAATCGAAACAATAACAGCATATCAATCGACGATATTTTTGCATGGTCTTGATCGGAAATTGTATAGTCATTATTGTTGAACACACAGGCATATGATGGATAGTTTTTATGTGTTATAATTGGTGACAATCTCAGTACTGTGAAACGCAGAGAGGAAATTCGAAGACCTAGAATATTTGAATCGTATTTCCGTGAGTTCGATAATTCTATTTGAAGGCTTCATTGCATCATTGTAACTTTTCGGATAGTGAGCGTCACTGAAGGTGACGCGAGCCGGTTGGTTATTGTGTTTTCTTTACTCGATTTATATTTTTATTTAAGACTTCTACTATTAATTGTATTGCGCGCCTCTTCCTCGAGATCATGTTGTAGTACCCTCTACTACGTACCGATGTCGCCACATATGTAAAGTTTTGAAAAACTATCCCTGCTTGTCTATCTCCTGTTTTCTTGCGTCATTCTTCTTCTTTGTGCCGATAGTACCACATGCGATTTGCGAATCAGAGAAATTTTATAGAAAATGTCTTCGAAGAGAAAGGAAAGAGACGAAGAGCGTGAAAATAAAAGTCTGCGGAAAAGAATAAAGCGGCTGGAGAAACTCATGCAATCGGAAAATCGTGGTGAGTTAACGTTTTAGGTTAGTTTTTCGTAAACGTGGTTTTTCAGGTTATTTACAAATTTGATCGTTGGTATGCAACTACCGATCTTATTCGGATCCATGTTTTTCGGTCCAACCGATACGTGAGGCTTATCTCTCAAAGTGAGACCCGGACAGTGTCTTGCAAGGCATATGTTTGTTGAAAATTTGAAGGGTTTTTCTTTCCCTTGCCTCACGGCTTGTACTCAAGAAACCTCAGCAAGGTTTTTTTCTGAGTTTACCAAATTATGCTTCGTTCCTTACTAGGAAGCCATCGGGGGAGTCACTCTCGCCGATCACCCAGTCCGGGGCATTATAGACCCAGAGATTACAGTCACCGCAGAGCCACTGATAAATACTATCAATATGACGAGGATAGTAACTATGACCGGGGACGTCGTGACTCTAGGCAATCATCGAGTTACCTTGGTCCTGGTGATCTGGAATCAGACGATCCATCAGTCACTTCAGAGTTCATAGATAAAGAAAATGAACCGCCTTTCATAGGTCTTCAGCAAGCAGATTCTGGGGTTGTCTCAGATCCTGGGACGTCCAGACCTGGCGGGACATCAGTAACCTTGCCAGTTGCTGGGATTTCAGCATCGGCGTCAGCTGTTCAGCCTATTCAGGTATCTCAACCAACAGCAGAAGAAAGGGCTTTAGATGTAGAGGTGCTAGCAGCAATGGGGGATCGCCTGAGCCCAGAAAGAGTTCTCGCAGCCCCAATACATAGGGACTTGGCTGTTAGAGTGGAGGATATAATCAGAAAGGGTCTTCCTGTGGAAGAGAGAAAGGCCATGGTCAAAAAATTTTCTCCCCCTGAAAATGCTCTGTTTATGGATCCTCCGAAACTAAATCTTGAAGTCAAAGCGTGTCTCCAAGACACTATACTAAAGAGGGATGGTCGTATTGTGGAAAAGCAAGAGCGGATTACAGCTTGTCTTTCCGGGACGACAAAACTAACATCGATTATCCTCAAGCTGCCAGTGGAAGAGAGGCTTCCCATGCTCGAGATTACTAGCAGTGTTACAAGGATGCTCGCTGATCTGCAGCACGAGGAATCCACAATCCGTCGAAGTCTGATTTCAAAGAATATTGAGGTTTCTATGCGAGAAACGCTTAATTCAACAAACACTGACCTATGGCTTTTTGGTACAGACTTGGAGGGTAAGGTCAAAGCAGCAAAGACGTTAAAAGCCTCGAGCAATACTCTAAAACCCAAAACATACGCAAACAAGGGAGACGACTCAAAAAACTTGAAGGGCCCGCCACGTCGTCCAGCATACAAGCGCCAAGTATACACGGCGTCGAGCGGGCAAAAGTCAACGTCACAGAATCCGAAGTTCTACAAGAATCGCAAACCTTGGCCGCAGAAGCAGGGCCATCAAATGCAAAAGAAGCGCGATTAGACCACTCAGTAAGTAGATTAGCTGGTCGTCTTAAGCAATACCAGAAGTATTGGCGTGAGATCACCTCTGATAAAACGATCTTGAGCTGGGTCAGTGGATACAGAATTCCATTTGCTAGGAGAGTGGTGCAACTCAATCCTCCTTTGGAACCTAATTTTTCTCCTCAAGAGATGGTAGGAATATCTCAACAAATAGCTCAATTATCTAAAAAAGGGGCAATTTCAGTAGCAAAACCGTCAGAAGGTCAATTTTTATCCAATATTTTCTTAGTGCCAAAACCTGATGGGGGACATAGACTGATTTTAAATCTCAAGGAACTGAACAAATTTATTGATACTGATCATTTTAAGCTCGAAGATGGCAGAATTGTCCGGAAACTATTACAGGGCTCATAGTGGGCAACTGGGCAAATAAAAGTGAGAAAAGTGACTTTCAATAATTGAAAAGTGACTAAATAGTGACTGAAACTGATGAATTTTAGTGAATTTATGAATATATATGGATGAGTTAATCTTACACGGCATACTTAGGTATGTATGTTCTGTGTTTAGAACATGCATATTAGGGTGTTAAAAAAAAAACAGAATTTTTTTTTCTTCGAACGTGCATCAAAATTTTGGTGGAGCATCTCAAACAGAATATCAGCCAAATAGGACCTCTGAATATTGATATTTAGAGGTGCCTATTCAGTTTTGTACATTTTCCATTTGAATAAAATTTGACAAAAATCGAAAAATTTTTGAATTTGTTTCCCCGTAAACGACTTGATTCATAAACTATCTGGATACAGATTTTTAAGGGAAATTCCACGCTTTATGAAGAAGTACTGAGATAGATTTTTTTTTTTTACTGTAACCGATTAAGAGATATTCGCCTATGACTCCATGTTCAGAGTCTGTATTTAGATAGTTCATAAATCGAGCCGTTTACGAGAAAAAAGAATTCAAAAATTTTCCGATTTTTTTTACATCTTATTCAAATGAAAAATGGAAAAAATAAAGTAGGCACCTCTAAGTATCAATATTAAGAGCTCATATTTGACTGGGATATTCTATTTGAGATGCTTCACCGAAATTTTGATGCGCGTTCAAGAGAATTTTTTTTTTTTTTTTTTTCAATACCCTAATGTATGAGACAAAAATATGTAGTTACAAAAAAAAGTAACTACTATTAAACTGTAAAAATCAAGTGTTATTCAGCAACGGTACAAAATATTTTTTAGCCTGTATCAGACTTTGATTTAATAACCTAGTATAACTTGACACATAATACAAATTTTCATGTAGAAAAACGAATAACAAAACAAGACTCTAGAAAATATTGCAATCTAAGATTGGTAGATAAATTATCGGTATGTAGATTTACAATCCACCCACATAAGAATTAACGCGAACAAAATTTCTAAAAAAATTCCCGGATTACGGAAAAATAGTTGAAAAAAGTGACTCTTGCAGAAAAAGTGACAAAAAAGTGAGTTCGTGAAAAAAAGTGACTAATAGTGAGAAAAGTGACACACTATGAGCCCTGCTATTATCTCAGGGCTGGTTCATGGCATCCATAGACTTGAAGGATGCCTATTATTTGGTTTCAATTGCCAAATCAGACAGGAAGTTTTTGAGATTCTCTTTTCAGGGGAAGTTGTATGAATTTGTATGTTTACCTTTTGGACTTAACATCGCGCCATACACATTCACCAAGATCATGAAGCCTGTAATTGCATCCTTAAGGTCGTTGGGATATATATCAGTTATTTATTTGGATGATATCTTATTGTTGGGTCGCTCGTACGAATCTTGTTGTAAAAACGTACAGGCTACAAGCGAATTATTAATGAAGCTAGGGTTTATTATTAATTCCGAAAAAAGTCAGTTGATACCGTCGACGAGGCGTAAGTTCCTGGGCCTAATTTATGATTCTGAACAAATGGTAGTAGAACTCCCGGTCGAGAAAAAACTAAAGATAATTGGGTTAATCGAAAAACTTAGGCGTGCAACGAAATGCAAAATACGAGAGTTTGCAGCGTTCATTGGTACCCTGGAATCAAGTTGTCCGACATTGAAGTTTGGACGGGTACACATGAGAGGATTCGAAAGGGAAAGATTTTTAGCACTCAGGCGGAACAACGAAAATTTCGATAATTATATGATCATCCCGAAGGGCTTAACAGTAGATCTAAATTGGTGGGATCAAAACATTAGATTGGCGAAGGATAGCATTAGGGCTTTCAAACCTAACATGATTATTTTTTCTGATGCTTCACGCTCGGGCTGGGGGGCTTTTTGCGAGAAAAATCGTGTTCACGGTTACTGGAGTAATGAGGAACAGTCAATGCACATAAATTTTTTGGAGTTATTCGCAGCCTTCCTTGCACTCAAATGTTTTGCAAAACATCTGAGAAATCGCGATATCTTGCTTAGAATAGATAACACGACGGCCATAGCGTATATCAATAAGAAAGGGGGAGTACGTTATCAAAGTTTGAGCGTCTTAGCCAAAAAAATTTGGGAATGGTGTGAAAAGAGAGATTTATGGATTTTCGCTTCTTATATTCCCTCAGCGGAAAACGTGGAAGCAGACTATGAGTCGCGGCGTCTGGAAGCGGAGACGGAGTATGCTCTGTCTGACGCAGCCTTTGAATTAATTCGGAGCAAATTTGGGGATCCAGCAATCGATCTATTTGCAACTAGAATAAACACTAAGTGTAGTAGATATGTGTCTTGGAAAAAGGATCCCGGATCAGTGTGGGTGGATGCGTTTACCATGAAATGGAAACCATATTTTTTTTACGCGTTTCCCCCTTTTTCAGTTATCCTTCGTGTGTTGGAGAAAATAAAATTTGAGAACTCTCAAGGGGTTGTGGTCGTACCACACTGGCCAGCTCAAGCTTGGTTTCCGATATATATGTCAATGTTAGACTCAGAACCAATTTATCTTAAGCCAAAGTCTAATTTGTTATTAACATTAAACAGGCAGCCGCATCCATTGTGGGAAAGGATTACCCTGGTTGTAGGGGTTTTGTCAGGAAGGCATTAACAGCAAAATTGGTGCCGGAGGAAACGTTGGACATCATGATTGCTTCGCTAAGCGATGCATCGATTAAACAATACGATACTGGTTTAAAAAAATGGTGGTCCTTTTGCATGGTTAATAATATTAATCCTTTCAATGGCACAATTCAAGACGTGCTAATGTTTCTTACGGTTGAATATAAAGATGGGGCCTCACACGGGACAATAAACAGCTACCGTTCAGCGATCGCGTTGGTATACGGACCTGAATTGGCAGAGGATCCCCAGATTAGAAGATTTTTCAAAGGCATTGTGAAGTTGAGACCACCAAAAGCAAGGTATGATTATACCTGGGACCCAGCGTTAGTTTTGGAGGAGTTGAGAAAATGGGGTAAAAATGATTCCATGTCTTTGGAAAAGTTATCCTTGAAGCTTGTTACCTTATTAGCATTAGTAACAGGTCATCGAATGCAGACCTTGGCCTTGATAGATGTAAGAAATATCCAAAAAAGTGAGGATTCCATAGAGATTATAGTTCCTGATAGGATTAAGACATCCGCCGTGAATCGTCTTCAGCCGCTGCTTACAATACCGTTTTACGTTCCGGATTTACTTATTTGTCCAGCTACTACTTTAGGGGATTACGTAGAGCGAACAAAAACTGTAAGGGGTTCCGAAAGTAGGCTTTTTGTATCTTTCAAAAAACCGCATAAGTCAGTGTCCACGCAGACTCTGAGCCGTTGGATCAAAGGGGTTTTATCTTGTAGTGGTATCGATACCAACTATTTCAGTGGGTATAGCACTAGACATGCCTCGACCTCGGCGGCTAGTCGAAACGGAGTGACGATAGATTGTATCTTAAAAACGGCAGGGTGGACGAGTAATTCGCAAACGTTTGCTAGGTTTTATAAACGAGAAGTCGTGACAGACAAGAAATCCTTTGCCCTAAGTATTTTAAGTAAGAAATAAATTTAAAAAGAAAAGAAAAGACTGTTCTCTATGTAAGAAAAGTAATAAAATGTCTTAACTACTGATTTTCATTGGGAAATTCTCTGGAGGGCCGTAACAAAACTTTGAACAGCTACAACATGATCTCGAGGAAGAGGCGCGCAATACAATTGGATGATTAAACGAACTTACCTGTAAGTGAAGTTCTATCACAATTGTATGAAGCGCCTCTTCCGAAGAGATCATCTCCCACCCAGCGAGTGCTCCCATGTTTTCTCATGAAAAACCCGTTTTTTGGTGAGAAACCCCTAAATTGTTACGGCAAAAAACTTTAAAATAATGACGCAAGAAAACAGGAGATAGACAAGCAGGGATAGTTTTTCAAAACTTTACATATGTGGCGACATCGGTACGTAGTAGAGGGTACTACAACATGATCTCTTCGGAAGAGGCGCTACATACAATTGTGATAGAACTTCACTTACAGGTAAGTTCGTTTAATCATCCAATTATTAGCCGTGCCTATTACGGACTTGAGCTACCGTGTAGCTGAAGCCGCCTCCCCACAGACCTGAGTACGACAACGCACTAAGGCTGCACTCTACCCTCTTAACTGTTAAATATTAATTTAATGAAGTTAATTTATTCCCAAATAATAGCTGTGCCAGACCTGGGTAGATCGGAGATCCACCAAGGCTGTATCTAGCTTTCCGTTAAGATTTAAACTATAACCTGGAAATGGCGGAGGAAGGGGTTTGACATCTGATTAAATTGCTTTTTTATAATGATCAAGAATCTATTTATTTAATTATTCTAACCTACGGTTGCAACCTTATTCTATATTTACACGTTGCCTATGAGTTACTTACGTTAATACAATCTGTTATAACGTCTTTGCTATTTTTTATAAATCAAGTTATCTGTTGTTTTATCTCTGATATTTCTACAATTGTTTAACAATATTCTTTGAACGTATTCTGTCGTAGCCGAAGCTCTTAAATTTCGATAATTGAATTTCTGTGTGCAAATGAATTTATAAATTATATTGAAATTAATAGATGATTCTAACGGTTCATCGGAGCTCTATGCTCGAGATGACCAACAAGTGACTGTGAGTCTATCTGGTATCTACCCTAGAATAGCTGGTGAGCTGAGCGGCGCCTCGACTTTTATACCAGTCGTGACGTCACTCAGCTCGTCGCTGCTGTCGATCGTTCTAGACTGTTCTCGACGTTCGCAACGGCTGATGTTTGAATGCTAACGGTCAGGCCTGGGTTGCCTGAATCGTTACATTGGACCACCCTATATGGAGCGTTTCACCTCAAACCGACCACCCCAATTTTGTGAGTTACTTTGATGAAATCAAAACAATAACAGCATATCAATCGACGATATTTTTGCATGGTCTTGATCGGAAATTGTATAGTCATTATTGTTGAACACACAGGCATATGATGGATAGTTTTTATGTGTTATAATTGGTGACAATCTCAGTACTGTGAAACGCAGAGAGGAAATTCGAAGACCTAGAATATTTGAATCGTATTTCCGTGAGTTCGATAATTCTATTTGAAGGCTTCAGTGCATCATATACACGACGATATATGGGCATATACAATCATACATGATCATATATGATCATAGTTTGTCATGTATAGTTCAGATTGGGCAATTATTAGTATGCTCAGATACGAGTGTATATGCTCATTTATGATCGTTTATAACCATACATGGTCATACATGGACATGTATGAGTACATATGGGCCTGTATAAGTCTGATTATTACAGCCAGGTTACTAACTGAAATGACCGCACACGATCATGTATGAGCTCGTAACATCATATATGGCCGTGTATGATCATATATGATGCACGTGATTAGACATGATCATGTCAGGTCAAAATTCATATACGAACAGATATGATCGAGTATGAGCATGTCCTATCATATATGATCATATATACGAAGGATTCTTTCTCAAGTGGGCCACCCATTTTCGTCGTGGTCTCGAATTAATTTCGTTACTTCCTCCAATGATTACCCTCCTTTTCAGGAGTTTTGCTGATTTTTTGCAGATTTTTAGCACTGGCAGGAGCGTATATATATGAAATATCTGGATAATCTATTTATTTTACGTATTTATAAATTACTGATGATGAAAGAAAAATCAAAATACATGAAAGTTATGTTTTTTCATCAGCTTTCCAGTAAAAATATTTTCAATTTTAATAGAATGACAGTTAGGGCTAAAAATGCCAAAAAAACCCAGAAAAAATGCGAAAAAAGGTGGTTTCAAGTTTTCGGGCCGCTTTGATTTTGATGAAAAAATTCGAGAAAGACTCTCTCATTGCTCAGAGTTTACTGTGTAAATCTTATTATGGGACCGCCATCCTTCCTAAAGCGTTCCAAGTTGTCATACGAACAAAAACAATCATTGGGCTATCTTCGGATGTTTTCTTCATAGGAAGGAGTGGCGGTCCCATAATAAAATTTACACAGTAAACTCTGAGCAATGAGAGAGTCTTTCTCGAATTTTTTCATCCAAATCAAAGCGGCCCGAAAACTTAAAACCACCTTTTTTCCTATTTTTTCTGAGTTTTTTGGCATTTTTAGCCCTAACTGTCATTCTATAAAAATTGAAAATATTTTTACTGGAAAGCTGATGAAAAAACATAACTTTCATGTATTTTGATTTTTCTTTCATTATCAGTAATTTATAAATACGTAAAATAAACAGATTATCCTAATATTTCGTATATCTCAGTGCTAAAAATCTGCAAAAATTCAGCACAACTCCTAAAAAGTAGGGTAATCATTGGAGGAAATAATCAAATTAATTCGAGACCACGGCGAAAATGGGTGGCCCACTTGAGAAAGAATCCTTCATACTTTTATACATGATCATACATGACCATACATGGAACTTTTTTTCCCGGGTAGATCTTTCGAGGTCTCACATTTATTTTGATCGTACTGGGTTGTGGCTGGTGCAGTGTTGCCAACCTGAAATAAGCTGTCGTACGGAGGGGCGGAAATTATCGTACATCGGCAGAAAATGATCGTACCAACTATCGGCACTTCAATCAATACAGCAAGATACATTTTCGATAGAGTGCGCGTACTGTGACGAGGTTTTCAAAGTTGAATTAGTTGGCACTTGGTGATAAAATGGAGAAACAATCAATCAAGAACATCTTTTTAACTCATCAGTAACATTTTTATTTATCGCAGTATCATTTTGTACTTTTTGTACTGGTCCAGTACCGACAACGAGAATCAAGATTCGAGATTCTCCGACAGATCGACCTTTGAACATGATTTGATTTTTGCTGTTCGGCCAGTGCGCAGAGAATAATAATACAATAATCAATAAATAAAAAATAAAAAAATTACAATATCGTACCTATTCTATTTTATCGTACGAATATCGTACATCGTACACACGTTATCGTAAATCGTACAAAGCTTTAAATTATCATACGTGCCTTTATAAAAAAAATAATTCCCGTCGAATGCTTTTCCCCGTTCAGGCTCAATTCATTGACGGAATTCCTCGTATTTTACGCTCCTGACGTCACAGAATATATATAGGACATGTCACTACTGTGGCACTTTAACCCTTTCAGTCACGCAATTCGATTTTATTTGGCATTGAAGTGTAAATATACGTTTTCGAAGTATTTTTTTACGCTGAATCCGAATTCGGTGTTGGGGGGGGGGGGGGGGGTAGTTTTCACCCCATTTCAGGGGTTGTTCTTCAGTATTTATGAATTTTGAACACCGGGTTCGGATTCAGCGTGGAAAAATACTTCGAAAACGTATATTTACACTTCAATGCCAAATGAAATTGAATCGTGAGACTGAAAATAAAATGACGCCACTATAGTGGCGTCTGTGACTGAAAGGGTTAAGGGGATATGCAAGGCGAATTATACACCTCGAATTTTTGGCAGCCCATTTCTCAGCTAAAACACATCCGATCGATGCGAAGTTGATATCAGTGAGGCAGGAAAAGTGCACGGAGGGCATAGCAAAAATTCGAGGTGTATAATTCAGATTTCATATCCGCTTAGCCACACTTTCTTATACATACCTATATCCGCTCTACATGAGCCTCGAGGCGCCCGCCATCTAGCGGAATACTGGGTACTTCACAGGCGAGATTTCGCTCATTGCCATTAGGCGGCGACTTTTCCCGCGGTTAAAGTTGTACAGGAAATTACTTAAGTGATAAATCATACGCTTGTTGATCGTAAGGTTGATGTTATATAGGGTTGATCTTCTGGTTGTCGGTTGTTATTCATAATTCATGACTTGTCTGGCGTTATTTCATTCTCTAACGTGTCTGCCCATATTTGAGTCTTTGACTTGTCCGGCGTCATTTCATTCTTTAACGCGTCTGGCGTTATTTGATTCTTCGGTTTGTCTGTTGTTATACATGACTTGTCTGGCGTTGTTTTATTCTTTGGCTTGAATTCTGATTATAATTTGCAAAATGCCTCCCGTAAAGGAGTTGTTAAAACAGCTCTTGAGTCCTAAATTTAGACACGTTTTAAATGATGATGGAAGACCCGTTGCCCCCAAAGCTTATGTGTACACGGAAATCAGCCAACTATTAGGGGAAGCAATGTCACCGAAGTACATATACACCGTGATACTTGTAAATAGATACGGCGTTCATGACGCACTTCTTCAATATCATAATTTGCAACGGCCGATAAATGTATCATCATCTATAGAGGATGATGAATTCTTCAATCGAACAAATAAAGGGACAGACAAATTTTTCTATTAAAATACCACTAAAAATGTGGCACGATATAGATTCCGAAAAAGTTATTTACAAGTCAACCGCTAAGGTCCAACGTAAGTATTCCACTTTGCGCCGTGGTAGATGGACAAACGCGGTGTTCGAACTCGTGTTCGCAGAAACTAAACTGCCTTGTCCCTTCATGTTCAAGCGGTGTACGGTTTCCGAAACTGGAATCTACGTCACGGTATACGCTTACTGCCCACATTGTAAGTGTACTTTGACAGGTATTACTGCTAATAAGCCTCCAAAAATGCTGATGTTCAGATGGAGTGCTGTGTGGCAGGGTTCGATCCATCGATCGAACACGTTAAGAAGCGCCCTCTGAACGGCGAAAGACGAATCGAGGTGACAGAATCATTGGCAACTACGTCGGCTACAACTTGGCGCCGAAATTTTGCTAGAGATAACATGGATATGTATTAGGGTGGTCCTTATTTGGGGGTCGGTGGAATTTTGTCCGTGCCGCCCCCTAGATTGGTTCGAAATAAATTCAAAAAAACCTTGGCAAAACATGAGCTTTCTGGCTTAACGGGAAAGCGTGCCGGTAAGCCCGTACTTTTCTCCCATTTGAATAACATGGGATTTTGAACCAACTGAATACATTTTTTTTGTTACGAGCCCATCGTTGATTGGGAAAATCTGTTACTCCGTCACTTTATAGTATTATAGTGTGTAAATTGATGCACATTTTTTAGGTCACCTTAAATCACGTTTCACAGCCGACGATTTCGAAAAATTACAACTTTATCCGTCTGAAAGGGCTCGTATCGGCTCGTATCATCTTTTGATCATGATTTCCTATAGTTTGTAGAAAATTTGTACCAACTCACACACTATGATACTATACAGTGACGAAGTGACAGATTTTTCCGATGAACGATAGGCTCGTAAAAAAAAAAAAAATGTATTCAGTTGGTTCAAAATCCCATGTTATTCAAATGGGAGAAAAGTACGGGCTTACCGGCACGCTTTCCCGTTGAGCTAGAAAGCTCAAGTTTCGCCAAGGTTTTTTTGAATTTATTTCGAACCAATCTGGGGGGCGGCACGGACAAAATTCCACCGACCCCCACATAAGGACTACCCTAATATTCATCAAATTATTAAGATACGTAAACGTTGAAAAAATCTCATAATCGAAAATGATCACAAAACGGTATCAGCAGGGGCGGATTTAGGGGTAGGCAGAGTAGGCCGCGGCCTAGAGCGGCAGATTTTTTGGGGCGGCAAATTTCCATTTTTTTTTTTTTTTTTTTTTTTTCCCTCAAGCTTACGATTCATGTAAAAAAAATGTAGACGAAAGAGGTTGTAATTGGAAAAAATAAAATACTGCAAAATGTACTACTTGGTAATGATTTCCTCTCAAAAATAGGGCGGCAAAATTTGTTCGGCCTACGGCGGCAGAATTGTTTAATCCGCCCCTGGGTATCAGACGTACCATTTTCAAACGCACTTCTACTGCTTGCCTGTGAATGAAAGTAGATTATTTAATTATCATTTATGACTTCGACAATTGACGATGATTTCGTTTTTTCGCGTCTAATTATCACTTAATTCAACCTAACAGAATCTCACCCCGAAAACTTCAAAGACCTAAATTAATGTATGTTACGTACCACGGCACTTATCATCCATTTCAACAGAAAAACGAATCCCGATTATAAACATGCGACCCATGGTGTCTATAATTCATAGTAAAGCAAGCCCTATAGTCCAGTCGGATTCGACATAAAATCGACCGACTCTTATTCTTTCTGAGTACAGTTTTGCCGATTTTTTCGTAGGTAGATTTGACCTCGACAAATAAGCCCCTGATTTTGCGTGTTGATAAAATGTGTGGAACATTGTTTAAAAAAATGTTGAAAAAAAAAATTCGCCATTTTGATTTTTAATTTCCTTCATATGCGTGTGAGGCAAAAATGTTGTATATAAAAGTTGCATGTCTTATCCTCGTGTTTAATAGAAAATTTTGAAAATTCAAAAAATGTCGGTTCGGCTAGTCGCAAAATGCACAAAACCAAATTATTTACAAATTTTTTAATTTCGTTCCTGTCCCCTTAATGATCAATGTATACCCTCGAAACTCACATGACGCGTATAAAACCTGTGCTGCAAGAGTCCGTCCAAAAATCATTCGATTACCTCGCATATTATAGCAACAAATAGCGATTTTCGAAAAATATTCGAATACCAATAACATTTGAGCCAATGGGATTACAGCGTCTAACGAAAATTCTGGTGGTAGTTTAAACTATGCAGATTCGGAATGTGATTGAAAATTATTTTTTTTTCCATTGAAAACGGTAGAAAAAAATGAAATAAAAATTTTCTTAATTAACAAATAGTATTGGGACTGAAATTATTGACTTGCGAAAATCACTTTTTGATATTGCTATTTCTTTTTTCGAGGCGGAAATTTTGAAAAAAAAAAAAACATCATTATCGTCATTAGAACCGGAGATACACTTTTTTTACTCATTTGCAATTTATTATCAAAGTAAATATTATAAATAATTGAAAAAAAAACCGTACCTCGTCCATACTACAAGGATCAACCATAAATTTTTTGATTCAGATTTGAACTCCGGTTTCGTCAAAATTAATTATTGAATTGATGCAAATTCGAGGCGTCGCGTCCCAACGGCTCCGTGGCCGCATATGCGAGCGAGCGGTCAAACGTCATTTGTTCAATTGATATCTCCGTTAGGGTATCATGTTTTAATAAACAGACGTGTGATGAGATTTAAGTAATAAACAAAATCATAAAGCATTGATGAAAATGAAAAACTGATATCATATTTCGATTGCTGATGAAAAAATAATTCAATTATAACCAAAAATTATGGTTCTACGATACTCCTTACCGGAGATATTATTTTATTTGAACAAATGACGTTTGACCGCTCGCTCGCATATGCGGCCACGGAGCCGCTGGGACGCGACGCCTCGAATTTACATCAATTCAATAATTAATTTTGACGAAACCGGAGCTCAAATCTGAATCAAAAAATTTATGGTTGATCCTTGTAGTATGGACGAGGTACGGTTTTTTTTTTCAATTATTTATAATATTTACTTTGATAATAAATTGCAATTGAGTAAAAAAAGTGTATCTCCGGTTCTAATGACGATAATGATGTTTTTTTTTTTTTCAAAATTTCCGCCTCGAAAAAAGAAATAGCAATATCAAAAAGTGATTTTCGCAAGTCAATAATTTCAGTCCCAATACTATTTGTTAATTAAGAAAATTTTTATTTCATTTTTTTCTACCGTTTTCAATGGAAAAAAAAATAATTTTCAATCACATTCTGAATCTGCATAGTTTAAACTACCACCAGAATTTTCGTTAGACGCTGTAATCCCATTGGCTCAAATGTTATTGGTATTCGAATATTTTTCGAAAATCGCTATTTGTTGCTATAATATGCGAGGTAATCGAATGATTTTTTGGACGGACTCTTGCAGCACAGGTTTTATACGCGTCATGTGAGTTTCGAGGGTATACATTGATCATTAAGGGGACAGGAACGAAATTAAAAAATTTGTAAATAAATTGGTCTTTTGCATTTTGCGACTAGCCGAACCGACATTTTTTGAATTTTTAAAATTTTCTATTAAACACGAGGATAAGACATGCAACTTTTATATGGGGAATTCCATACCAACTGGGTCCACTCAAAACCCTGACCCCTTTCGATTTTGTCGATAATTTTTTCTTAGATTCAACAGGCTCAAAGTAATTCAGTGTATTTTTTTCAAATTTTTATCTCCCATGGTCCTCGAGTTTCAAATTTTTGAAAAATATACATTTTCAATCATCACCAATCATTAGAACGCCTATATCATCGGTTCCTCGCTATGGATTTTCAAAAACATTGTGATGAAATTGATCAGCAGGAAACGTACTTTCTGGAAAAAAATATTCGTAAATTGTTATGGCTTAGTCTTCACAGTTAAATCTCGAATCCAAATGTAAAAATTGAATTTTCGACATGTATGCCCCGATTGAAAATTATGAATAAATTCTCAAAAATACTTGCTTCAAAAACAAAAATTTTGAGCCGTGTCCGATCGTGGAACTATGATTCCTTCATATTGTTTTTAAATTTTTAAGATTTGGAATGATGACATTTTTTATACACCTCAGCCGCTTAGCACCCCAGACACGTAAATAGTTCAAAACATATTCTTAGACTTATTTGATATTATGTACAATAAGGTGGTCCTTATTTGGGGTATGTTCGAATTTTTTTCGACAATAGTCTTAAATCAGTTCCAAATAAATCAGAAGAAACGCCTGCCAAGTTCAAGCCCTTAATATTAATATTAACCCGGCCCCCACGACAGTCAAAGTTTGAAATGGGAAATTGCATGTATTTTTTAAAACTAAACATTGAATTTCCACAACTCCCGATGATTGTAGATGCAAAAATTTAAAATTTAGTATAGTTATTTGCACTTGTAGGATGTACTAAATGGTGCATTCGAAATTTTTTAGATCATTATATTCTTACCTTTTGATGCTTAACTTTAAGGGAAATTTTTTTTTCATCACATTGAAAGGTAAGAATAAAATGATCTAAAAAAATTTCGAATGCACTATTTTGTACATCCTACAAGTGCAAATAACAATACTAAATTTTAGATTTTCTCATCAACAATCACCGGGAGTTGTGGAAATTCAATGTTTAGTTTTAAAAAATACATGCAATTTCCCATTTAAAACTTTGACTGTCGTGGGGGCCGGGTTAATATTAATATCAAGAGCTTAAACTTGGTAGGCGTTTCTTCTGATTTATTTGGAACTGATTTAAGACTATCGTTGAAAAAAATTCGAACATACCCCAAATAAGGACCACCCTATTGTACATAATGTCAAATAAGTCTAAGAATATGTTTTGAACTATTTACGTGTCTGGGGTGCTGAGCGGCTGAGGTGTATAAAAAATGTCATCATTCCAAATCTTAAAAGTTTAAAAACAATATGAAGGAATCATAGGTCCACGATCGGACACGGCTCAAAATTTTTGTTTTTGAAGCAAGTATTTTTGAGAATTTATTCATAATTTTCAATCGGGGCATACATGTCGAAAATTCAATTTTTACATTTTGATTCGAGATTTAACTGTGAAGACTAAGCCATAACAATTTACGAATATTTTTTCCAGAAAGTACGTTTCCTGCTGACAGGGCCGGAACTACACTGGGGCAGGCGGGGCAGTGCCCCGGGGCCCCCGACCCGAGGGGGCCCCCTGGCCGAGGATGAAAAAAAAAATTTGAAAAAAAAATTAGATCAACCGGATCTAAAATTGAAAAAAAAGTTGAATAAAAAATAAAAATCCATTAAAAAAATTCATAAATGGCGGGGGAGGGGCCCCAAATTTTGTTTTGCCCCGGGGCCTCCTCAGTCCAAGTTCCGGCCCTGCCTGCTGATCAATTTCATCACAATGTTTTTGAAAATCCATAGCGAGGAACCGATGATGTAGGCGTTCTAATGATTGGTGATGATTGAAAATGTATATTTTTCAAAAATTTGAAACTCGAGGACCATGGGAGATAAAAATTTGAAAAAAATACACTGAATTACTTTGAGCCTGTTGAATCTAAGAAAAAATTATCGAAAAAATCGAAAGGGGTCAGGGTTTTGAGTGGACCCAGTTGGTATGGAATTCCCCATATACAACATTTTTGCCTCACACGCATATGAAGGAAATTAAAAATCAAAATGGCGAATTTTTTTTTTCAACATTTTTTTAAACAATGTTCCACACATTTTATCAACACGCAAAATCAGGGGCTTATTTGTCGAGGTCAAATCTACCTACAAAAAAATCGGCAAAACTGTACTCAGAAAGAATAGGAGTCAAGTCGAATCCGACTGGACTACTAGATATGATACAGCATTCCATGCCACTCCAGCCATTTACAAAACGACTTGAACCCCAAAGTTTTCTGGAAATGAGATCATACATATATTCTACCAGCTTTTGACGACCCTACTTGCCTCAGAATTTATTAATTCGATTTATTGATTCCGACGAAAAGACAGATCGTGATTGTTTTTTTTTTTTTTTTTTTCTATTTTAGAAGTTGAAACAAAGTGAAAACAACGCCATTCGAAAGTTCCGGCGGTTTTTAGAATATCATTGAAAAATTCATTCTGTACAACAACTGAGTACCTGGCTGCAAGGACAACCTGAGTCGACTTAGGTTTTGACATCGAAACCGTTGATCGAAGTTCAAAAACTGAATCAAATCCACAAACGAAATCACAATGGACTTTGTAGGTTACTCATTTTGGAGGGCGATTCTTTCGAAATACGAAGCCCATTTTGTTTTTGCACTCAAATGAATAGGAATCTTTATAATAAATAAAACACGCGCGCTGGCTTAGGTCGTTCTTGCTGAAAAACGAAATTTCTAGCGAATATTCGGTCCGTCTCGATATTTACGACTTGAATTTTGTTACTTTTCATGTCAGAACACTTATTTCACGCAGTCTTTGACAATTTGAATCAACCGGTGATATAATAAATAAGACAGGAGATTGAAAAATGTTTTTTTTTTTCCAAACAATACACCAATAATTGCAATTTCGTGAATAAATGATATATATACGGCATATTTTGGGAAATATAGAAAAATTTCGTACGGTCTGAACTGTACGGTGAATTTTTCGATTTTTTTGATGATTATCCCAGATTCTTTCGATTTTTTTTCGAATTTATGAGAAACCGAGCACGACACGAGTTGGCACAAGTGCGGCACAACACAGCACAATCGAGAGAATCACAAAATCTCGAAGGGTCTGGGTTGTACGTTAAATTTGTCGATTTCCTCGATGATATTCCCGGATTTTTTGTACTTTTTTCGAATTTGTGAGGAACAGAGCACGGCACAAGTCGGCACAAGTGCGGTACAACACAGCACAAGTGCGGCACAACTCAGCACAATCGAGAGAATCACAAAATCTCGAAGGGTCTGGGTTGTACGTTAAATTTTTCGATTTCCTCGATGATATTCCCGGATTTTTTGTACTTTTTTCGAATTTGTGAGGAACAGAGCACGGCACAAGTTGGCACAAGTGCGGCACAACACAGCACAATCGAGAGAATTGCAAGATCTCGAAGGGTCTGGGGTGTAAGGTACCTGCGGGTAATAAGTCCTAGCTGAGGGAAACTTTGAAAAAAAAAAAAAAAAAAAAAAAAGGAAAATATCCAATTTATTATACAGATTATAATGAAAACCGTTTTTAGAGTTCAGTTACTACAAAATATAAATATAAAATGGCATCTTCTTGCATAAACATAACCAGGATTAAACATTTTGAAAAACCTTGTCATGGTAGGGTATCAAGACCTGGCAGGATAATAAGGCCTACTTACTTCAACTTGCTTAAACAATCAGACTACCAGTTATAAATTGGGTATTTAAGATCCATAGTGATATAAATGCAACACTTACACTTGAAATTAAAAAAAAAAAAAAAAAAAAAACTATTAATTGCGTTTAATGGCGTTTAGGCGGCATTATGATCGCAAGCACTAATAATAATGACCAATCAATATGTAATAATTTTTTACTGATTATTTACATTCGTAACGTCTTAAAAATAATGTAAAATACATTATGAAACAAAAATATGTCAATACACTCAAAAAAGACCTTAGTTAACTGTAATAGGCCTTAAGGTGCTTTCCTAGGCAATTCCACCAGTCCTGAAAACATCGTGAAAAAATGTGATATTAAACGGAATATCTCTGCCTGGGCACCGAAATCAATGAAACAAAATACGTCGCGCAATTCTATGTGCGACTCCGAACATGTACAGCCCAAAAAGTGTTCGTTTTGCGCGAAAATAGAGAAGATATCCATGAAAAACGTTTCTAAAACCGTTTTTCATGGATATCTTCTCTATTTTCGCGCAAAACGAACATTTTTTGGGCTGTACATGTTCGGAGTCGCATATAGAATTGCGCGACGTATTTTGTTTCATTGATTTCGGTGCCCAGGCAGAGATATTCCGTTTAATATCACATTTTTTCACGATGTTTTCAGGACTGGTGGAATTGCCTAGGAAAGCACCTTAATAACCATCGACCACCTATGTAAGAAATATGAAAAAAATAAAAATAAACTGGACCACGATACATTATTTGAACACTTGAAATTATCGAAGCCTGAATGAATAAAGAAATAGATTATGATTTGAGATAAATAGGTGTAATATTACAAAAAATATTTACGATTGATTCAGACCGATTTTTATTAGCCGTGCTGCTCAGCCGTCTCTCACGATGTATAATTCAAAAATAATGACGATGACCGGAGTATCATGCCTCTGCAAACTTATAGTGACCCTTTCTTACAATATACATCTGTGAGTTAGGCCTTGAGTGACAGCTTTTATTTTTTATACGATATTTGGGACTTCGGCCTTAATACCCGACAGGCCTTATTACCCACACGGAGAAAAAAATATCGCTCTCAGAGCTATCTAATAGATAGCTCTTCGTAGATCGCTACTGTAGCGATACGTTTTCTTATGGTAACAACACGATATCGCTATTCCAGCTATCTGTTAGATAGCTAGAATTGCTATACCACCTTTTTCAACGGCCTTTATTTAACTATATCTGACTAATTATTTCTATGGAAATCTACCTTTTAAATAAGTCAAATTCAAATGCATACATGATATTTTATATAATGTTGGTCATTTAAAAATTGATGATCAACAAAATAAATGTATCTTCAAATTTTTGAGGTTATAAAATATGTCAACGCGCAACACGACAGCGCAGTGCAGAGCTCTTCCAACGACGTATGTATATCCCGTATAGCTATTTTAGCTATCTAACGTATCGTTCTCAGAGCTATCTACTAGATAGCTACAGTAACGATCTAATAGATAGTCAACTGCGTATAGTTACTGTAGCTATACAATATAGCTCTGAGAGCAATATTTTTTTCTCCGTGCACAGGTACCTTACGTTGAATTTTTCGATTTTCTTTATGATTCTCCCAGATTCTTTTGACTCTTTTCGAATTTTTGAGAAACGGAGCACGGCACAAGTTGGCACAAGTGCGGCACAACTCAGCACAATCGAGAGAATTACAAAATCTCGAAGGGTTTGGGCTGTACGGTGAATTTTCCGATTTTCTCAATGTTTTTTTTTTTTCTACCCTATTGCGGACTTTTTGAAAAAATTAAGTGCGGCACAAGTTAGCACAAATGTAGCACAATCTAGCACATTTTTTTTTTTTTTTTTTTTTATCTCAAAAGTGCTGGGCTTATCAGATTTTTGATTTATGAGATTTTTCGGGAAACCGTTCAAGTTAGAAAGAGCGGGCTTACGGCACACGTTAGCACACCCTTAGCACAACCCGGCACAATTTTTATAATCATTATTTTCGAAAAGTGCTGGGCTAACTTCACACACATTAGCGTCGGAATAATGCAGAACAAAGAATATGATATTATTAAGCCGTATTGCGTCTCAGCGGTAATATAAAAAGCATAAACACGCCGGTTAGCTAACTAACGCCATAGAAGCGATACAATGCAAGATACCCTACTTTTCAGGCTGCGTATCACCGAGCGATACGATACTCTCGGCAAATTTTCTAATAGCGGCGAGCTAGCGATATTAATAATTATTCGAAGATAACTAACGCAATAATTAATATGAACTACTCTATGAATGACGGTAAACTAAGTTCGCAGTTATAACTGAAATATACATCCTAGAAAGAACAAATAACCATAATACTTCGCTTAACCAGCCACAAATCAAATGTAGGGGAGAGTGGGGTAATTGCGAACGCGGGGTAAATCCGAACAGGCCATTTCTCTATGTTTCCTCTACCCAATCTCCGCAAACCGGTGCATATGGAGAGCTGTCTCAAATTGCAGTGTTGACGCCCTATCAAATGTAAAAAAACTCGTAAGATGTTGGAGGTAATAACCGTAAATACATTTCAATGAATTTGATCTAATTATTCTTAGGTGTTCAAATCGATGAAATGACCTGGTTTTATGTAATATAGTGTTGAATATTTAGCTTCAGAAAGTAAAATCCATGACGATATCATGGCCCCACTGATCTATATATTACACTGGATGGCGTATTGGATAGGACGTTTTGTGACTCATTCGGCCATCTTGCCAGGGGGACAAATATCGAATAATAATAATAAAGTCAATATGGCAGACTAGTTGTGGCGGTCGCTATTTGAAAACTACTGACGGGAATTTCGTGTGAGAAGTTGTTTATTCCAAGTGTTATGAAGTGAGAACTGAAAATGGTGAGGAAATGCGTATTTTGCGGCTCCCAGCAGGGAATCGGAGATAAAACTTATCACAAGTAAGCGTTCCAGATTTATAGGTTATAATACACCAATCTTTCATTACAATTCCGCAAAGTCAATACATATTATAAAATGAAATTTTTTAATAAAATAAATGTCAAATAAATTACCTTTTTTAATTAAGGTGCTTTCCTAGGCAATTCCACCAGTCCTGAAAACATCGTGAAAAAATGTGATATTAAACGGAATATCTCTGCCTGGGCACCGAAATCAATGAAACAAAATACGTCGCGCAATTCTATGTGCGACTCCGAACATGTACAGCCCAAAAAATGTTCGTTTTGCGCGAAAATAGAGAAGATATCCATGAAAAACGGTTTTAGAAACGTTTTTCATGGATATCTTCTCTATTTTCGCGCAAAACGAACATTTTTTGGGCTGTACATGTTCGGAGTCGCACATAGAATTGCGCGACGTATTTTGTTTCATTGATTTCGGTGCCCAGGCAGAGATATTCCGTTTAATATCACATTTTTTCACGATGTTTTCAGGACTGGTGGAATTGCCTAGGAAAGCACCTTAATAATTCAGTTCTAAATTCAAACGAATAAATCGTGGACGTCGTACAAATTTTTGCTACGAGTAATAACCATACTAACTGGATAATATAGTACAGTATTCATATTATGACTGCCATGTGAATTAACCACCAACCACATACTTAGTTGCCATTTGGAATATTTTTAGTCCGCAAATAAACCCCTTTTTATTTTAGACCAAAGGAAAATCTTAAAAACCGATCGAAAACACTGAATGAACCTCAGCTGATTTCAAAAAAGGCCGCTCAAAGTCCGCCATATTTAGATAATCGTCCCCCTGACAACATGGCCGACCGGTTTCAAATCGCAACACGCCTTATGCACGGCGTCAGCCATCCAGTGTAACATATAGATCAGTGCATGGCCCACCTTCAAGTTCATAATGTGAGGCCATGTTTCTTTGCAATGTTACTTTCTATCGATTTGATCGTTTGGGGTAATTGCGAACTGCGTAATAACAGGTTTGCAATTACCCCGAGCTGATATTTCTTCACCATGTGTTGTTGGAATATTGATTATCTGCAGGTACTCGGTTGATTTTTGATGTTTTACGCCTATTTATTATCGGATTTATCTCAAGTCTAGTCGTCCGGGCTACCCCAAGTGCTATTCGCAACTACCCCAGGGGGGTCGGGGTAATTGCGAAATGCAAGGGTTTCGTATTTATTCAATATTTTAACCTAATTCTTGATTTAATGATATAAATTGTGATGGATTGCCAAGATAAGATATCATAGTTGAGGTTGCAATAAAGAAAAATTTCATAACTACACTGTTAGAAATTTCCATATGAAATTTAATAAAAATGTGTGTGAAGCAATTAACACATACTTTTTTCCATTAAAATTCAACTTGTAAAACGTTTGAATATTAATACAACGGTTTTGAAAATTCAAAAATATTCTGAAATTTCAAACTCAAGATTATTAAAAATATATAGCTAGCATATATGAAAATTAATAGTTTTTATGATGAAAATTCAAGATGGTTATGAAAATTCATATGAATATCTACTAAATTTAGGGTATGGGTACATTTAAATTTAAAGACGTGATTGACATTTTTTCATTTATTTTTCAATATTCATCACCTTCGAGTAATTATCTTACACAATTTTCTTAATCTCTAGGTCACTAGAACTTAGTTAATATTCACGACTAGGAGAATCCCACATGATGCACATATTTCAACATAGAAATAATAGGTATAAGTAGAAGATAGTTTTTTTTTCTGATCCTCGATCTGCTCCGTGGTACTTTTTCAAGTTTTCGTGAAAGGTTCACTCTTGGATTGTAGGTCAGGATCTCCTGTTTAAATCCTTCATCTATCGGATGTGATGTCCAGTGATACCCTGAAATGAGAAAGCGTACCGAGTCAGATTAAGAAAATCAAGTTAACAAAGAATTTCACTCATGAAGACATGTCACCACAACCGATGATTTATGCTTAATTTTCTTACTTGCCTCATTAATCTGATGAACGTGGTCACTTGTTATCTTGTTATATTGACGACAATTATCTGGAAACTTCACAAATTTGCACAGAGTAACAGATCTTGACGCCGCCGATCGCCAATAGACGCGGGAAGTAGAACTGGCGTACACGGCTGCTTAGATGCGCATAGCTCACTACGCAACTAATTTATATAGCATTATTTGAATTTTCACACTATTGTGAACTTTGAAATAAAAGTCTATTAAATTTTAAAATCTATTTCCGTAAATTTCATGTTTCCCGCATCGAAATTTCATTGTATTCTGTAATTTTCAATCACGATATTGAAGATTCAAACACAATCTCTGGAAACTAGTAAAACCATTATGTGTTTTGAATTTTCAAAACAGTCTTATAAAATTCAATAGAACTATGATTAATACTCAAAAACAGTTTTTGAAAATTCAGTACTTTTCTTTAATATTAGGAGACAAATATGAAATTTCAAGGTTTTTTATATTAATATCATTTTAATTACCAGGGTTTGTAAATTTCATTGTTTTTCGTCTATGAAACTTCAAACCATTTTTAACAGTGTATGTGATTTCCTCGGTTTTTTTCCAATCTCCCTTAGGTGTTCGCAATTACCCCATCTTCCCCTAATAAAGACGAATTCTCTTTTTATAATAACTCTACGGCGGTAATTAAACGAAATATTAATCGATAATGTATAAGAAAATAGATCAGATATTACACAAAAATCAGAATAAGCAAATCAATCAGATAAATGAAAAGAACAACAGAAAAATTAGGAAATCAGAATAATAGAATAATAATAGTACATTACGTAACTAGTGCGCAAAATAGGTGAATTCCGCACGAGTCGGGTTTGTCGCCCGAGCGCAGCGAGGGCGACAAGAGAGACGAGTGCGGGAGACACCTATGCGCACGCGTTGCGTATACTATTTTTCCTAACTAGCTGCGCAAAATTCGACAACATCTGTAACTCGTAATTCGTATGTAATATTAAACGATGTATACCTAAATCATCGCACACAAGACGGACGAAGCGATATAGGGAGACGGGGGGTCCAGGGGGGTCCACAATACATAAAAATAAATTAAAAATGCATAATTAAAATTATTACTAATAAAAATATTAAATATTACTAATAAAAATTACTAATAAATTAATACATAAAAATAAATTAAAAATGCATAATTAAAATTATTATTTTTATTATTATTATTATTATTTTAATTATAATTAAAATTAATTCAGAAATATAAGAAAACCAAAGATGTTCAGAATCATCATAAAATCAAAAGGTCTCATACTTATACAACAGTCTTTATTCATTTTTTTTTGTTAATGAATTTTCCTAATTGAGAAAGTATTTTTCGATAATTTTTTATTCAACAATTATACATAATGAAATTGATACAATCCAAGTTGGGGAAGAATTTTTTTCGACTGTCAGCTAGTTTTCTTCTCTTTCTTCGTCTTCTTCTACCAGTCACTCGATAGTTTCAGAATCATCATCTTCATTCTCCTCGTCAATAATGACATTTACCTCTAAATCTTCTATAACTTCAGGGCTGTATGCAATTTCTTCGTCGAGGTCATCTTGATACGATGAAGCGTTGCGACACGCATGTCCATTACATTGGCCGCAAGCGATCAAACATTTATAGAAGATTTGGAGTTAAATGTTATTAGTATTGACGAGGCGAATGAAGATGATGATTCTGAAACGATCGAGTGACTGGTAGAAGAAGACGACGACGACGACGACGACGACGAAGAAGAAGAAAACTAGCTCACAGTCGAAAAAAATTCTTCCTCAACTTGGATTGTATTAATTTTGTTGTGTATGATTGTTAAATACAAATATTATCGAAAAATACTTCCTCAATCTCTTTTCTGCTCGAGATGCAATTATCCTTAATTAGAATATAATTCAAATATATTCAAAATAATTCTCTCAATGACTCTATCATTTACATGAGAAAGGTACACGGAGAGAAAAAAATAGGCATTTTTCCTATTTTCACACAGGAATTATTTCTATGTTACCAAAGAGATATTTAATATGTCAATATAGCAATTATAACTATGTAAAAAACGGAAAAATACCTATTTTTTGTAGGATTATTT
Source organism: Tenthredo mesomela (assembly GCA_943736025.1). Lineage (NCBI taxonomy): Eukaryota > Metazoa > Arthropoda > Insecta > Hymenoptera > Tenthredinidae > Tenthredo > Tenthredo mesomela. The sequence goes on along the minus strand of OX031014.1, from coordinate 39,277,576 downwards.
CCTATAAAAAATAGGAATTCCTTCTATGTTGACATTGGAATATTTCCTATAATACCATGGCAGTGATTCCAATGTTAGCATAGTGGAACTTCCATAAAAAACATAGGAATTATACCTATGTTAAACATAGCAAAAATTACTATGTATCAAATAAATTATTCCTATAATAACATAGCTATTATACCTATGTTTGACATAGGTATAATTCTTATGTTAACATATGAATAATTTCTATAAAAACATTGGAACAATACGTATGTGTAACATAGGTATAATATCTATGTTGGCGTAATAATAATTCCTATAATAAATAGGAATTATTTACATGAAATTTTTTTTTTTTTTTTTTTTTTTTTAATATTAAATTTCCATTTTCATTAAATTTTAATCATTTTCCCTAATTCTCATGATTTATCTTAACCTATAAAATATGACTTCGACAAGTAGTAGATCATGTCAATGAAGAAATTTTTTTTTTTTATTATTTTAAACCCGCCTCGATTGTACGTATTCTATTTCATAACCTTATAAGTACAGAAACAAATTATTACTCATTAAATTTGTCTGATAAATAAAAACTAGATTCAAAAATCTATGTGATCATTTTATAATTACAAAACTAGCGTTGACAGATTTTCGAGAACATAGTTTCTAATTCTATGTCATAATAGTGATTATTCATATAATAACATAGCGATTGTACCTATGTTTTACATAGGGATCAGTCCTACGTATTATAGTGATTAATACTATTTTAACATTGGAATTATACCTATGTTGAACTTAGGTACAATCACTATGTTGATGTGGGAATAGTTCCAATAAAAACATAGCTATTTTTCCTATGTTACATTGGTATTTTCACTAAATTGCAAAGGAAAAATCGCTATGTTAACATTGAAATAATTACCGTGTTGCATAGCAATTTTGACTATGTTACATGGGAATAAATAATATGTCTTATATGAATTATTCCTATGTTGGCTTAGTAAATTTTCCTAGGCTAACATTGAAAATATACCTGTGTGAAAATAGGAAAAATACCTATTTTTTTCTCTCCGTGTAAGTAATATTAAATGACTATTCGATTTATGAGTAATATTTGCAAATATAATGTATTAAATAGTCAATTAACTAATATTTGAGACATAATTAAGTCAAAAAACCGTACTCTGGACTAGGATTCGCGATTGACCTTGCGCTTTGGCATGTATGGCTGAGCGCCCCGCACTCACCGCCCTCTATCTCAAAAACGGTTCAATGTATGAAAAATTGCTTCGAACAAAATTTGTAGAGAATTTTATGCTCTACAATTTTTGTAACACATGCAAAAACAATTTGAGGTACAGAAAGGGAGATATTTAAAAAAAAACTGATTTTTGTGACCTTTGACCTTGAATATCTGAGGACGCTCACACGTGACCTTATGAGACTTTTGAGACAACATTTAGAATGCCAAAATAAAGGTTCTCACAAAAATTCAGCTTCTTCCGTTCCATTCCGAGGTTGACTCGTAAGTTGACTGGGCTATAAAAATATTTATATAGTTCAATTTCTGGTTAAGAAGTAAGTTTCCTCCGCTACCGCCAATATGCTCTGTTTTCGGGTGTCGAATACAAGGTCGCTAAGCAGCTTGACAGTTTATTATCAACAATCGACAATTAAACTCAAGAAAAACTCGACTCTGTGATAACGCTAACTAGCAAATAGAATAACGTCCCCAGCCTACATGACGAGATGGCGTTACCAATTAAACAATGCGGGACTGAGGCACTTTGCGCACGCTGTTAGGAAAAGAAATAGAACAACTGAACACTATGACTAACTACGTCAGCCAACCCTCGGGGAGTTGGATTACAAGCGACACACCATGCGATACTATACTACTTAGTTACTCAAATATATTCTAATAAATCAGAAATAGCGAAATACGAGGGGTAAATCACGGGGGAGATTTGGTGTACAAAATGCAGGAGATGTTTAGGAAATATTGAGAAATATAGGGAGATAAAGGGAGATAAGTGCTGGGAGATGTTCGGAAATGACCGAAAATCTTGGAAAATCTTGGAAAATCTTGAAAAATCAAAGAAATGTTATCAAAATTTAGGGGGAGATGTTGGGAGATGGGAGATGTGGTGTACGTGTTTCTGCCTCGTGATTTACCCCTCGGCGAAATATAAAGTATCAGAGATTCTCAAGCAAGAATTTAGGCAAGAATAAGCAATCAAATAGCGTTAGCAAATCATAAGCAAAGTAAGCATCGATATCAGACTAATTAGCGAAATATAATCAAGTGAGAAAGGTACTCAAAATGGCTACAGGCAACTATGAAGCGCTTTCGCTGAATTCTTCTAGCTCAAACTCTACTTGCGTAGCCTGTAGGCTCGCGATACACAAAAATATACTATAAAATGATTGATAAGAATTCAGCGATACTCTTTTAGTGGATTTCTCAGCAATTACAGATGATAGAGACCTTACCTTAGCGGTGAGCTTCTTATGGCACACACTAACTTTACTTAACTTAACTTTAACTAATTGAACTGACTTGATACTCTTAGAGCGGAAACTATAATGGTAGCGAGAGAGATTGATAATACGTCTAGTCGACTTAGGGCTGCACGTAGAAGTGATGATCTATTGGCGATAATTCGGCAATCTGGCTCTCCGTGAGGTAGGTCAAGGTGGGGGACCTATCAGGACCTACTAATTGCCTCATTGGTCCTGCGAGCGACATGTTTCGAGTAGTCAACTCGTCAGTTGATCGGCTCGATGCGTAATCTTGTTGCGGAGCGCCAGGCGTTACTTCACGCGCTTCTCAGCGGCAGAAACACCGTTCTGCGATATTCCAGCTGCGAGATGACTGGCGGGAGGGTGTACTTGGCTCTTGCTAAGCTTTTCCTTTTCAGCGATACCAATCCTTAGGGAGCATTCCGCAGCGGTAGTCTCTTCCATAGTCTACACGACTGCAAACTCTGGTCAGGCGGAGGCGTTCCATCTGGATCACCACCTCTCGTCCTGGCAAAGCTCGCGGGACGTTATCCTCGTCCATCTTCACGTAATGCGTCCGTTGGCGATACGTTACGTCACTCGTCCTGTCAGGGACTTTGCGTGACGTCGGCTTCTGATAGCTGGGATTGGGCGATGTAATGGTTGCGCTCGACGCGTCAACCAGATGCTGTGTAGCGAGATGTGTCCGCTGGTAGGAGGTCTGGTCGGGACCCTGTTCACTACCTAGCGATATCCAACCAAGGCCTACAGCCCTCCCCGTAGATGGTGTGGTATGATCCTGAGTACTGATATCCGTACCGGACTTCATACCTTCGGTGTCATCTCTGGAGCGGAAGTTCTGGTAGCGGAAGTTCGGAAGTCGTCATCTTCTGTATCTTCTTTCTCTCTCTCTCTTTCGCGGTACATTAACAGAAAAATACTTCAAATTAGTCTAACTCTATTGCTTATTAAGGTGAAGTGAAACGTTTCAAGGCTACGGCCGGGTGCCTTGCACCGCGGTAAAACAGAACTACCGAACGTTTGGTACCTCTGTCCACCGCTAGATTATTTGCAAGTATACTGGCTGCAATTTCGATACATGGCTGTGATCTCGACTAAATGTCGATACGGGTTGTGATCTCAACTGAATGTCGGTTTTTTAATTATGAGTAACGGAGAATCGTCAATTCTCAGTCATTTCTCCATCAAATGACATGGGATTAGGCTCAAAGTGTGTGGTTTTTAATTTCGGAGTGGCTAATTATCGGGAAAATGCGATTATCTACGTCAACAGTGAATAATCTCGCGATTTATGTGGTCGGTACGTCAATCTGTAAAAATTTTTGTCATATTTTGGAAAAGTGAAATAATCAGCCACTTTCTGCCACAATGATGTGTAATCCCTCAAAGTTTCATCGCGATTGATTCAGTAGTTTCGGAGAATTCACGATTCCCGTTTTCGAGATTCTGACAAACGTTTCACTTCACCTTAACCAGGTGTGTCACTTGTATCCCGAGGGTCTAGACGGCGATATTTTCTCTCTCTCTCGATATTCCTAATAAAATATACGCCAGAAGGGCTCTAGTGGCGGTAGCTAATCTGCAACGTCACAAGCCATAACGACGTTATTTACAATTTCAGTATCATTCGAACCTGAAACCACATTTTTTATCTATCGAATACTGTACCACAAATCTTCTCGCTTTCTTCAACAGACTTGAATTCGTTATTGAGGAAAGTTCTTATTCTCTTGGGAGGCTGTAGCAAACACAATTATGGAATCTTGGGGCCTTTGGGAAAGAGCGGGCAATACCAGGATATTTAAAAAAATAAAATCTATGAGTTATTTCAGGGAATATTTTTCATTCCCTGCAGGTTATTGTTTTTCGGGAAATTACTGCCTCCAGAAGTATGAAATAAGTCTCTTAATACAACCGAATTCAGGTCCTATATACAGGGTGTTACAACTAACTATGTCACCCCGACGGGTGGTGATAGGGGGGACCTTAACTAACATTTTCGATATAGGAACCCATGTCCGGAAAGTTGACGTTACCTTGATGAGAGGGATTCAAAATTTTCGGCGAACGCCTGCAACGCTCGCTCACAGGCGCGGCGAAATCCTCGAGGATTTAGAAATAATCTAAGTCTAATTCAACTATTTATTACAACACAAAGAATCTATCACAGTTTTACAAGTATCACAGAAAATAAGTATTTTCGCCGTTCATTTCTACGAAAAACAACCAAGTCGCATTATCACATTTCTTTGACTCGACAAATAAAAACAAAACAACATAAGCATGACAGTTGTTTTTTGTAGGAATAAACGGCGAATATACTTATTTTCTGCGATATTTGTAAAACTGTGATAGATTCTTTGTGTTGTAATAAATAGTTGAATTAGACTTAGATTATTTCTAAATCCTCGAGGATTTCGCCGCGCCTGTGAGCGAGCGTTGCAGGCGTTCGCCGAAAATTTTGAATCCCTCTCATCAAGGTAACGTCAACTTTCCGGACATGGGTTCCTATATCGAAAATGTTAGTTAAGGTCCCCCCTATCACCACCCGTCGGGGTGACATAGTTAGTTGTAACACCCTGTATAACTTAGAAATGAAGAATAGCCGATCAAATGCTCAACAAGTGTCGATAGATTCTTATGTTTGGCCATTTGTGTTTCAGATATGACCACGGCCCAGATTGAGGCAGAAAATACTCAGATGACCAACGACTTGTATAGGCTGCTCAAGAAATACACCGGACTCCGGAATCTCATACGAGTGCTAAAGGTCTTACTGATATTTCTGGTCCTTCCTCATTCAAAAAATTCACCGAAGCGATTTAATTTTTTAATTATTTTCATCGCAGTCGATTAACGTATGGAAAAGCATAGTTTTTCTTCTACTGAAACGAGATCTTCAGTTTGATTTGGCCAAATAATAATCAGAAAACGATAGAACCGTTGTTGCAGAGCTGCCCGAGTAAAAATGATTTTTCATCATTCTAGCCTCAAAATCGCAACTTCGTCGCAAAATACTCCTCTTCAAACGGTCATATCTTTGATTGTATTGATCCTAGAGACTTCATCCAAGAACCATTTCAAAGCTATTGAATGACACTATTATAATATATTTATTTGATTTCGCGGTAACAAATAATTCTATTTGTTATAAACAAATATATTATTCAAACGTGATTTTCAACGCAAATACCAAGCGATAAAATCATCAAAAAAATATGAGCGTATTCCTTGATCAATTCTCTACGAAATCGTTGAGTCAATTTTATGGAGAACCGATGGGAACCATGTTGAAACGATTTATTTATAAGCGACGGCGCGCGCTGCCACCGAAAAACCGTACCCGAGCCGGGTCTTTCAGCGGCAGCGCGCGCCGTCGCTTATAAATAAATCGTTTTCACATGGTTTCCATCGTTTCTTCATGAAATTGACTTAACGATTTTGTAGAGAATTGATCAAGGAATACGCTCATATTTTTTTGAGAATGTTATCGCGTGGCCCTTGCTTTGAAAATCACGTTTGAATAATATATTTGTTTATAACAAATAGAATTGTTTGTTACTGCAGAATTAAATAAATATATAGAAATAGTGGCATTCAATAGCTTTGAAATGGTTCTAGGAAGAAGTCTTTTGGACGAAAACAACCAAAGATATGACCGCGAACATGCCCACCGATGCTTTCTCATGCTAGCCACACGTACCTGAGCCGGGTTTTTGGGTGGCAGCGCGCACCGTCGCTTATAAATAAATCGTTTTAACATGATTCCCATCGGTTCTCCATAAAATTGACTTAACGATTTCGTAGAGAATTGATCAAGGAATACGCTCATATTTTTTTGATAATTTTATCGCTTGATATTTGCGTTGAAAATCACGTTTGAATAATATATTTGTTTATAACAAATAGAATTGTTTGTTACCGCGAAGTCAAATAAATATATTATAATAGTGTCATTCAATAGCTGTGAAATGGTTCTTGGATGAAGTCTCTAGGATGAATACAATCAAAGATATGATCGTTTGAAGAGGAGTACCCGAGAAAAAATGATTATATAGAAACATATATATATGTATATATTAGACTGTTTCAAAAAAAAAAAAATTTCAAAGAACATTGAAAAATCGTCAGAGTATGTCTAAACAAAGACCCTGTTCAAATGTGAGCCCTTAATATTAATATTTAGAGGTGGCGCTTTTCATTTTTCTATTTCCATTTAAATAACATGGGAAATTTTTTTTCTGAACTTCCGAATTTTATTACTCAGAAACGAACTATCTTACAATAATAACTAAGATAGCTTTTTGTAGCAAATTTGACGCTCTATAAAAAAGGTTTGAATGAAAATTTGCGTGAGGCGAGCCGTTTCGGAGTTATCAAGCCTCAACCATTGAACTGTTCAAAATAATGATAATTTCTACTTATACGCGACAAAATCGACTTATCTAACTTAAATACCCGAGTCGAAATTTAGCGCCTACTTTAATACTCATAGCATCCAACTCAACCTCTCTAGATCCTATTTAGACCTCAAACTCCTATTTTGAACCTACAAGTCCTCAAGAGTCGAAATTTAGCGCCTACTTTGATACTCATAGCATCCAACTCAACGTCTCTAGATCTTATTTAGACCTCAAACTCCTATTTTGAACCTACAAGTCCTCCATAGTCGAAATTTAGCGCCTGCTTTGATACTCATAGCATCCAACTCATAACGTCTCTACAGATCCTCTTTAGACCTCAAACTCCTATGATCAACCTACAACTCTGTAGTCGAAATTCAGCGCCCGCTTGAGTACTCATAGCGATCAAATGAACCTCTTTTCAATCCGTAATAATAATTTAGCGCCTATTTTGATACTCATAAAGTCCGATCACCATGCAGCCGTGCACCGCTACGCGGCAGGGCGCAGTGAGGGTTTTGCGAGGTTCTCGTGAGATCCTCATTTGACCCTAAAATGCTGCATTTGTCTGGTAACTACGAGTTTTAGGCGCTAAAGAGGGTTTCAATTCCCATACAAAATAAACCTCTCTAGACCCTCAAAAACCTCCCAACGGTAACATTTTGAGGTTCTAATGAGGCGTTAAATTTCGACTCGGGTACCCACTATTATCAACTTTAAAACCAATATCCATAAATTTTCAATTCAATGTTGATCAGAAAATTTTATTAATCAACAATAAGTGAATAATTTCTTTGATCAATAATCAAAAATACGGGTATATCACAAATAAATGATGAAATTTCATCATAAATTTTATTTACAATGCATCAATAATTCATTTCAATTTAATTTTAATTTTGATTTTAATTTTGAACAGTTCAATGGTTGAGGCTTGATAACTCCGAAACGGCTCGCCTCACGCAAATTTTCATTCAGACCTTTCTTATAGAGCGTCAAATTTCATTTACAGGACTATATATCATCATATATAGTTGTATACAGTTATATGTGACAATGTATAGTATTGTATCTGAATATATCTGGATTTCTATATGACCATATAGAAACATATAAGGTTCAAAATTACCTCGTATAAAATCGCAGATTATGACAATTATAACCATTTCTCTTCATACAATGTTCAGATAGAATTATATACCGCGATAATCAGGTGAAAGAGAATGGTCCATCCGCCCAGGCAGACAATATTTCGTATTTTTAAGGGGATAGCCACTCGTTGCGCTGAAAAAATCCCTAGGGTGATTTTGGCGCGCGGTCGATGCAACTCGGCAGCCATTGTTGATACAAGCCGGCTGACTGTCAATACATCGCGGAAGGTAGACAAGTGTGGTTATGTTCGTTTATTTGAAGGAAATGATAAATAAAGTGAATGAAACCTACGTGAATAAGCGAGGAATATTTATCAAAAATCGATCAATTAGTTTTAAATGATATCTTAATGCAATCAACGACTTAACCGAAGCTATAACTGGAAATTAATGAGAATCGAAAAGTTCATCGAGAACAACTAATTTGAACGAAATTATCATTTAAAACTAATTGATCGATTTTTGATAAATATTCCTAGCTTATTCACGTAGGTTTCATTCACTTTATTTATCAATTCCTTCAAATAAACGAACATAACCACACTTGTCTACCTCCCGCGATGTATTGACAGTCAGCCGGCTTGTATCAACAATGGCTGCCGAGTTGCATCGACCGCGCGCCAAAATCACCGTAGGGATTTTCAGTGCAACGAGTGGCTATCCCCCTAAAAATACGAAATATTGTCTGCCTGGGCGGATGGACCATTCTCTTTCACCTGATTATCGCAGTATAATCATATATACAGTTAAGTTTCATGGTAAAAATTATTGTTTTTATTTCTGAATTATTAATATGGATTATAAAGGTCATCAATATAGGAAATATAAGTTTTTTCAATAACAGCTGATCGAGCAGACGTTGCCATGTCGATTTCGGTTTCCGTTTCTCGTCAATTTTTACTGATAATTATTGTTAATATGAACGAAACTGTACGGTGATTGGTCATGAAATAAGTGTCGATATTTTTTGTTATTTTTTTCATATTTTGAGCCAAGATGCAGATTTTAATCTTCATTCACAACAAAGTAACAACAAAGTTGTGGATTTTCACATAAGACGCTGGGTCAAAGCCTGATTTTTCGAAATTGATTCTTTGAAAAACTAAAACGGTCATTAAATCGAGCGAAAAATTAAGTTTAAAAAACCTAATAATGTTTCCCGGCAATTCTTTGTAGTTTTAAAAAATCTTTAAATTTCATAGAGCTGATGAGCTACTTTAATCGGAAGCCCATCCGCACTTATACAGTCCGATCCCTCAATAGGGCCTCCCTCAATAAGCCCGCTTCCCCAGTTTGTCGCTCGCAGCGTTCCCCCACTCCGCCTATTAAGACATAGCGTAGCGAGGAAAGAGAGAGACGGAAAACCATTGGTGCGACTAGCGAAGAAGGCAGAGTGGGGGTACCTCATTTCGTGGAAAAACATTTCCCCTTGGCGGCTTGGGAGGGCTTATTGAGGGATCCCACTGTAATTTCAATTTTCATCACGTTAGTCAATACATTTTCTTTGTCTGTCGATGACTTGATTTTTAAGTCAATAAAACAAGATTTAATTTCCCGAAACTGCAGATATCTGAGGTGTGGAATTCCACACCTACCAAATTTTGAGGTGTGGAGTGCTCCACACCTACCATAGTGGTTTCGCCGCGCCTGACTATATATACCCATATATGACTATATATACCCATATATGGTGATATCGGATAAGATAAGCCCACATACAATGATCTGAACATATAAGCGCATATATAATGATATCAGATCATATACAGGTCGATATAGAATCATATATGATTCTATATACCGATATATAATTGTATATGTCCCGATCGGGCCAATTTTCGGATACAATTATATATGGTTGATTGTATATGCTTATATCTGATCATATCCAATGATTTTTTCTCGGGAATTTTGAAGGTCTTGTGGTATTACTACAGACAATATTTGAGATATATATTTGAGAATTGGTCTTGAGAGTTCAACACTATATCGGCATTGATTTGAGGCAGTGGAACCTATTTTTTATACCGTTTAAACGAAGAATAATAATAATTCCCTCTGCGGGGGGCTTGAAAAATCCTTTTTTTCGTCCGTCATCATGGGTCTCTACAGTCCTCAAACAACGGAATATCAATTATACGAATATCTACGAAAATTTACGAGGGGCTATTCACAGCCGTAGTCATGGTGTCACTTGCGACTGTAGTCAATCCGTAGTCGCAATGTAATCAGTGAAATCATTGTAATCACACATTGAAATCACTGTATTCATGTGACTACATTCTTTGTAGTCATAAGTTGTAATCAAAATGTAGTCATTTGAAGTCACCGTAATCACGTAATCACGTATTACAAATATATGAAGTCAGTAGTGTAGTCAATGAATTCATTTGTAATCACGTAGTCATCATTAAAGACAGTTGTAGTCACTGTAGTCGTAGTGCCCGTAGTCTCGCCGTAGTCAGTAGTGTAGTCTCGTGTAGTCGACTACATTTCTGTAGTCATGGTGTCACTCGATTCGAATGTGAATAGCCCCTCGAAAATTTACAAAGACCTACGAACGAAATGAAGCTAAATCATTTTTCGTAGTTTTCCGTACATATTCGTCGAACTGATATTCTTTCGCTTGAAGACTGGAGGTTTTCATGATTTTTCATGAAAATTCGGAGATTTCCACTTCCAAAACTACAGGATAAACTCAAAAAAAGACTTCCCAGACAGCACTATCTCTTAAAGACGACGAAAAGACATATTTTTGAAGACGTCTTTTAGGCAATGTCTCAAAGACGACGAAAAGACATATTTTTCAAGACATCCTTCAGGCAATGTCTCAAAGACGCCTTATCGAAGTCTTTCAAAAGACAACTGATTTTAGTCGCCTAAAAGATATCTATTTGAAGTCATCTTGTGGATTTCAACTAGCGCCACCGCGTATAAGTATATTGGTAATATAACAGCTGAGTACGCGTAGTGTCGAAACGGTGTTATAGCTGATTTTTAACTGAAAGAAAAGGTGCCGAGTTATATTATTACAATCGATTAATTTGAATAACTCCATTTGTCCAGAATTCATGATCGCAAAGAGTAGTGGAATTCGTATTTTCAATCTGCGCATGCATAATTTTCACATGCCATAACATACTCAGAGTCTCCATAACCTCATTCTATAACATGTCTATAACACGTCTTGTTCCTACATAAAATACACTTGTTCGGCACATATAAATTATCTCGATCAAATTATTTGAACAATGAGTTGTTGTTTACCCTTGATGCCATTAATCCATGAATATTATCATTCAGGAAGTCGAAAGACATGTATATTATTCGATTTTTCAAAGTTATTTCAGAAGTAAAATAATCGTTGTTACTAAATTTCAGCGATAAGGATCCCTGCTTCGCAAAGACGGTACCCTACTGAAATTACAATATTACAATATACGTAATACACATTATTATTTGTAATACACTTTATGGGAAAAAATTCAAATCGGCCATCTACATTTATTCAATCAACACCTAATAGAGCAAAAGTACATATAATAAAGAGAAAGGCAACAAGAAGATTTTAAGGTTAACGTCGTCTTTTAGTCATGTCTGAAAGATGTCTTAAAGACATGGCTAGAAGACATCTTTTAGCCTTAGCCAATAGGCGTCACAAAGCGAGACATAAGACGTCCTTTAGTCATCTTTTCGTCGGCATTATGCTATTAATGAAAGACGACTTTACGAAAATTCCGTCATCTTTTGGACATCTTTTAGACAACTTTGTGCTGTCTGGGTTCGCTCCATTTTGTTTGTAGATCTTTGTAGATTTTCATAGATAATCGTAGAACTGATATTCCGGTGCTTAAAGACTGTAGATTTTCGTAATTTATCGTGGAAATTCGTAGTTTTCTACTTCTAAAACTATAATAAATTACGGAAAACTACGAAAAACTACGATTCTTTACGCTTTTTTACGCTTTGAATGTTTTCGTATTTTGGCGTAGAAATTATTTTCACCAGGGTTTTCTGTAGTTTTTAATTAAAGTGCGCATGATTTTCATTATAAAATACGATGCGCCACTGTTTTTCGTGTGTTGCCGTGCTTCGCTTCCGCGTAGAGGGCGCAGGCCTATTACGGTTTGAATAAAATTTGAGGGTTTTGTATCATTATTTGTGCATTTCGATGTTAAGAATGAAATCATCTCGATAATGATAACTTGGAGGTAAACGAGCGGAAAATTTTTGCTCCATGGGAAATTCCCTGAACTTGTTTTTCAAAATGCATGAAGTTAAATTTTTGTTCCATAGTACTACTAAAGATATTTTGAATGGCGCAAAGATCCGTGACTTGGCGGATTTTTTTTGAGTGAGATGACGTGGATCCGCTCATATACCTATGTATCGAAGTGCAACTTTAAGAGTAAACCCCCTATAGCAGGTATCTCAAACACGCGGCCCGGCAATCTCATGGTCGCGGCCCGCCGACTCTGGAAGGCAAATGCCGTTTCAAACGTATATTCAAAAAAAAAATCGACATGCAACAAATAAATGATAAAAATATATGGACCCAGTATATGGGGCATTCTATACGAAACGGACTAATCCGTAACCCCGACAATTTTTGATTTTGTTGAAATTTGTTTATTTTTTTGTACCTATAATGAAAGCAGTCTTTCAGAATTTTTTTCAGATTTTTGTCTCAACCCGTCCAAACACAATAAATTTCTCAAAATTTAAACTTGTACCATTTTGATTTTATTGAAAAAATTCACCAATTTTCAAGAAACATTTGGGGCCGTCCATAAATTACGTAATGCATTTTTTGGGCGATTTTGACCCCCCCCCCCATGTAACGCTCCGTAACGCTAAGCACCCCTCCCCTCTCCCCCCCTAGGAGGTAACGTAACACCAGGTTTCATTCTCATGTGTCAACAATAAAGATTTTCATAATTTCCAACGATTATAATAGTTTCGAATAAAAAATCAATTTTTTCACGAAAAAAGCAAGAAATTGCGTTACATGACAGAGGCTCTCGACCCCCCCCCCCTAAAGTGCGTTACGTAATTTATGGACGCCCCTTTTTACAAGTACTGAACAATTCGTAGCTTGTGATATTCATAACTTGTATTTTTTTTTCCATTTTCACACTGCGTGTGAACCAAGGAACCCGAGTTGAAATTTTTCTCCTCCTTTCGACCTGTAACTCCTACCGATTAGGAGGTTGTACAGGGTTACTGGAGGTTTACTTTCAATGTAAAATGAACTCCTACTTTGCGCCTAAAACAGTCAGATATCGGACAATTTCCCACTTTTAGGCTCAAAATAGGAGTTCCCGAGAACCTCGTAGAACCCTCCAGACCCTAGACATTCGTGATCATGGATTTATGTGGTAAATATCAAAATTCAAAACGTCTAAGATATTATTAGATAGGGGAACCCGGGGCAAATTGAACCATGAAAAGTTTAAAGTGATGAAACAATTTATTTTCACAATCAATTCTTTCGTAAATAATTTTGAGATGGGCTTTGATCTTTAAGGGGACCAGTACAGCAACTTTTCGAGAAATTATCATAGTCCGAAATCAATTTATTTCGTAACCAAAGTTCATTTCACATGAAAATATTTTTATTTTTCAAAATCATGTGTCGTAAGGATTTCAGAGCACCGTTGGACCGATTCAGGTCATCTTGGATTCATTTTCTTGAGAAAACAAATCCTCATCATGTGAATGTAGGAATTTGAAAATAAAAAATTATGTCATAAGTTATGATCAATTTACCAAATTTGCAAAAATTATTATCACTCATTTCTTGAATAACTTGGCCAAAACGAAAATTTTTCAAAATTCCTACATTCACATGATGAGGATTTGTTTTCTGAAGAAAATGAATCCAAGATGACCTGAATCGGTCCAACGGTGCTCTGAAATCCTTACGACACATGATTTTGAAGAAGAAAAATATTTTCATGTGAAATGAACTTTGGTTACGAAATAAATTGATTTCGGACTATGATAATTTCTCGAAAACTCGCTGTACTGGTCCCCTTAATAAACAGCAATCGATTATAAGAATTAGTCATTTTAAGTAAATATTATTATTAAAAACAATTATAATGAATGAGTCAAAAAGGTTCAGTTTGCCCCAGAACTGGGGTAAATTGAACTTGAGTCGGGGCAAATCGAATTTATGCAGAAAAATATTAGAAAATAGTTACTTACCAAATTTAAATTGCTTTGTTTGAAATTGTACAATATTCTATTGTAGTTATATATTAAAATCTGTTCCAAATGTAGAAGAAATTTCATCTAATTAATTAATGACAACTTATAACCCTTCTTGTGTCAGACAGGCAGGAATTCGAACGATGCGCATCTTTTACGCGCAACCTCCTTCAAAACCATTGTCTCACAGACAGTCATTTTACCCCGACCAATTTGCCCCAAAGCTATATTCTCAAAATAATATTTATTTCAACCGATATAACTAATACTTTCAATATTCCTATAATTGTTGATGAATAGTTTAATGATTGCAGAAGTCGATAAAATAAATTTTAATCTAAAAACTTCATGAGAAGTACATGTAAACTAAGAATTAAAATCACGAAAATTATGGTTAGAGAGCACCAAAATATTCTTTTCGCTCTTTTTTCTCAGGAATACGAAAATTTTAAAACCCATCGATTTCTTTATTATCGCGATGATATTAGACTTCTTCATTTTTATTTTCACGTGTTTACATTTACCCATATCAGCATAATTACAGAAATTCAATTTACCCCAGAGTTCAATTTACCCCGGTCTCCCCTACATATAAACATGTTTGACAGCCTTTCATTGGACAAGTGCTACGATATAATTAAAAAAATATAAAATCAGAGAAAACTTTTTCAAATTACACATTATCGAATATCGATGTAATGGATGATTGAAAAAAAGTTTAATTACGCATTACAAATATTATGTGTAATTGGAAAAAGTTCAATTGCACATTATTAAAATTATCCGTAATTAAATGGGTAATTCAATTGGAAAAGTATTTTTTCGGCATAGGCATTGAAAAGTCACTTTTTGACGCCTGTTTTCGATCCACAAAGTGTCACTTTATACGGTTGGTTTCAGAACTGCCCTATAAAGTCTTTATACGGCAGTCTGGATGCGCAGTTCGAAGTGCGCATTCCAAAGCTGCCATATAAAGTCTTTATACGGCAGTTTCGATGCGCGGTTCGAAGTGCGCGACAGATCGCACCATAACCTGACTCTTCGTCTAGTGAATCTCAACAGGCGTCAAAGTGACTTTTCATGCCTATTTCGAAAAAAATACAGTATGGGGCGCACCCGTAAACCGTTTTTGACTCGAATAATGATTTCAGAACTCGCTTACGGCTCGCCTTCGGCTCGCCTTTAGCTCGTCCTGAAATCATTATTCTCGCCGAAAAACACTTGGTTTACGGGCATGCCACATAATATACTATTATTGACTTCCAACCCTGATTAGAACATAGCGGTTCAAAGTAGGGGTTCCAGGTTGAACAGTACTAAATGAGGTTGAGTAGGCTGTGGAGAATCAAAATAGGAGTACAATTTCTACTGCGAGTAGAACTCCGCGGGTCAAAATAGGCGCTATAGGTTGGGCAGTATCAAAATAGGTTGATTTGAGTGCTTAGAGCAGGTAAATAGGAGTAAAATTTCGACTCGGGAATCGTGTTTCCTCCTTGAATTGATAACGCAAGTAGAGTGATTCGACTCCAAATTATGTTTTGTCACTTTATTGAAGTGGTTTGTACACAGTTACATTTTTGTGTGAATATTGGTGTTACTTTTCGGTTCATGTTGTCGTACTGATTCCAAGCTTTGAATTTTCTTCATATACGTTGTGAATCTTTGAATCATCAACTAATATTCACGCAAAAATGTAGCTGTGTACAAACCACTTCAATAAAACGACAAAAAATAATTTGTAGTCAAATCACTCTACTTACGTTATCGATTCAAGAAGGAAACGCGATTTCTTGGTTCACACGCGGTAAAGAATAGAAAAAAATACAAGTTATGAATATCACAAGCTACGAATTGTTCAATACTTGTAAAAATGTCTTTTGAAAATTGGTGAATTTATTCAATAAAGTCAAAATGGTCCAAGATTATAAATTTTGAGAAATTGATTGTGTTTGGAGGGGTTGAGACAAAAATCTCAACAAATTCCGAAAGACTGCTTTCGGTGGGTACAAAAGAATAAAAAATTGTCAACAAAATCAAAAATGGTCTGGGTTACTGATTGGTCGGTTTCGTATGGAATGCCCAATATGTATTAGAATACATTTGAAATCATTTTTGCAAAAAACATTTGCACTCTCCCGGAGTTGGTATATCTTCGTACAATTGTTGGTTCTTCGTCATCATGGTGTATAATCATTACACACTTCGGACTATCTCAGTTTGCTTATTTTTGGGTTCCCCTATCTAATAATATCTTAGACGTTTTGAATTTTGATATTTACCACATAAATCCATGATCACGAATGTCTAGGGTCTGGAGGGTTCAACGAGGTTCTCGGGAACTCCTATTTTGAGCCTAAAAGTGGCAAATTGTCCGATATCTGACTGTTTTAGGCGCAAAGTAGGAGTTCATTCTACATTGAAAGTGAACCTCCAGTGACCCTGTACAACCTACTAAACGGTAGGAGTTACAGGTCGAAAGGAGGAGAAAAATTTCGACTCGGGATGCGGCCCCCGCCATGGTACCAGATCGGGAATTTGGCCCGGAAGTCGTGATGAGTTTGAAACGCCTGCCCTATAGTGATATTTTTAGTAATAACTTTCGAACTGCGCTATTAAAAAAAATATTATTCAATAATATACGCTAGACTTTGGTATATTCGATATTGAGTACATAAAACAATACTCTCGTCTTAAGTGTCCCGCCATTTTTAGTCAGTGTAACTTGTAACTTGCCCGTATTTTTTGCCCGTAGGTTTGGTAAGGATATATAGGCGTCTGCAAACTGGCATCGCTTACTCTCTAAATCATAACTTATTAGCTCTATTCCCCCAACTTTATCATACCACGCGATACTCGGGAAATACGATGCTTATCGTAAAATCGCCTCATTGGTATATAAGGTATATAATATATAAGTCATTGTTTATGTTTTATTCACCTCTTTCCAGTCTTCAGTATCGTAGTTAACGACTATATGCTATGCCTGCTTAAAATGTCCGAAAGGATATGATTGAAAAAAAAAATCTCCGATTCTATCGTGTTTCTGATTCCTGCTTTTCATATTTACTATCAGCTTCTTTACATAGAACCTGAATGAAAACCTATGAGTATTTTCATTCGAATCGTATGTGAATCAAGAGACTCGGTAGAGTCTCGCGCCAAGAGCAATAATAAAAAAAGCGCGAGACTCGACCGAGTCTATATACCCGAATGGCAGCTAAACGGCGTGGTGGGGAAACAGTATTTCCTAATTTCTTTCTTCTCGCGATATCCAGGGGATTAGAATATTTATCCTAGAATGTGGGTACCAAGAGCTTTCATTTGAGTCTAACTTCGATTGAATCAGTGCACGGAAAGCTGAGGTATGATTATTTCAAGTTTCCGAGTACCCGTTTCGTCTGAAAATTTTTTCGTCGTTTCACCTCCTTCAGCCAGATCTGACAGTTCACTAAAGCTATGCGGATAAAAATGAGGAAAGAGTGGCCACCACTAGACAGCAGTGACATCAGTTGCAAGATGGCGCTCTTATAATATTTTTAAAAATTCCGAGTGTTAACGGAGTCGTCGCCGGGAGTTGTCTTCATACATCATACGCTTTCGTTATTTGTGACCAGGACCACCGCTACGTCGCTTTCGTCCACTAGGTCGACCGTACCGTAGTTTCCGTCCTTCAGGTCGACCGCTACGTAGTTTCTGTCCTCCAGGACCACCGTTACGTAGTTTCTGTCCTCCAGGACTACCGCTACGAAGTTTCCGTCCTCCAGGTCGACCGCTACGTAGTTTCCATCCTCCATGTCCACCGCACCGTAGTTTCTGTCCTCCAGGACCACCGCTACGTAGTTTTCGTCCTCCAGGTCCACCGCTACGTAGTTTCCGTCCTCCATGTCTACCGCAGCACAGTTTCCGTCCTCCAGGTCGATCGATTGTAAGTAATTATTGATGAACAATTGATGTTGTACACACGACGTTCTTAACTACGTGGCGGTGGTCCTGGAGGACAGAAACTACGTAGAGGTCGACCTAGAGAACGGAAACTACGGTGCGGTGGACCTGGAGGACGAAAACTTAGCAGTTAGTGCGCGCAAAGTGAATCGCCCTGTATATTTTTAACTATTTATTTTAATATTTAAATAACCATGAATCTGTGGACAATAGGAAGCTGCGTTTTTTATCAGCGCCGTTTTTAGAGCTCGGTACTTGTTTTTTCGCGTTTCACTATTTTCGTGTTCACTTCTTGTTTTGCGTAACCACATGAATGAATAAAATATATATGAGGAATTCCACGTGAACTCGACCAATGTTTTTCCCTCACCATTTTTGATTCGCTTCACGTTTTTTTATACGATTCTACAATCTCGAAAAAGCACTGCTGAATTTTTTCAGATTTTTCCCTCCAACCGTTAATTTTCAATGATTATTCAAACCCATTTTGAAAACGGCATTTTTTAAAAATCTGGAAAAATTCTCACAAATGTTATTTTTCATTTCGATCATTTTGACACCCCTCCCATGATGGGATCATTATTGCTTCTTCTTTTTCAGCCCTTTTAACATTTTGATAAAACGAAACACCGTGTTCCAACGTTTCGAAAATTCTTGAAAAATTATCAAAAATTCTGTGTTCAATTCTGAATGTTTTCGCGTGCGAGACCCACGAGGACGGACAAAAAATAGTACATTTCAGTATGAGTATGGAAAGGCTTTTTTGACAAAACGAGAGGTTTACGGCACGAGCCGAAGGCGAGTGCTGTAACTCGTTTCGTCAAAAAGTCTTTACGTACAAGTAACGATTATTATTTTTCATCAGGAAAGCCTAAAAATCGCAACTTCGATGAAAATGTATTTTTTTCGAAAAAAAGTATTTATGTGTCATAGGCCGTAAAACCGCGATTTTAACCTCGCTTCGCTCGGTTTAAACGCGGTTTTTGGCCTAGACACATAAAATTCTGTATGCCATACGGCCGAAAAAGTATTTTCTGACGAATTTCATCATAATCCTCGCCTTCGGCTCGGATTATAAACTCAAATTCGTCGGAAAATACTTAATCGGCCTAGTGACATAATGTACTATTTTCGTCCGTCATCGTGGGTCTCACGCGAAAACATTCAGAATTTAACACAGGATTTTTGGTAATTTTTCAAGAATTTTCGAAACATTGGAACATGGTGTTTCGTTTGTTCAAAATGTTAAAAGTGCTGAAAAAAAAAGAAGGAATAATGATCCCATCATGGGAGGGGTATCAAAATGATCGAAATAAAAAATAATATTTTTGAGAATTTTTCGAGATTTTTAAAAAATGCCGTTTTCAAAATGGGTTTGAATAATCATTGAAAATTAACGGTTGGAGGGAAAAATCTGAAAAAATTCAGCAGTGCTTTTTCGAGATCGTAGAATCGTATAAAAAATCGTGAAGCGAATCAAAAATGGTGAGGGAAAAACATTGGTCGAGTTCACGTGGAATTCCCCATATATAGATGAAGGAGGAGGTTTGCGCGCAGGGTTATACGTTGCAGGCATATAGAGTTATTATAACGGATTATAAGGAAACAATTCGTAGAACTTAATGAAAAACGAACACACATTTTACGACTGTCAAAAAAAAAAAAAAAAATTTATAAACACATACGTGTATAAAATACAAAATTGTACAAAAAGTAGTGAAATCAACAACAAAAGCACCTATGGTGCAAAACCCTTTCGCCAAGTGCAATAATGTGGACGCTACTCAAAACGAAAGAATAAAAAGAAAAATGTCCACGTACAAAAGTATTGAAATCACATACAGTGCCAAGTACATGTCTTCTGTATACCATAAGTTAACAACAGAAACGTAAAGAGTCTTGTGCTCGTTCACTCGCAAAAAAAAATTTGGAGGTAGTGGTACTTGGCGGGCCTTCGTATACAAGTACGAGAGAACAATATTGGCCCGCCAAGTACCACGAACTCCAAATTTTTTTTTGCGAGTGAACGAGCACAAGACTCTTTACGTTTCTGTTGTTAACTTATGGTATACAGAAGACATGTACTTGGCACTGTATGTGATTTCAATACTTTTGTACGTTATGATATAATGATAATTGAATCGTTTTCTATGTAATATAGTTGATACGAACTGTATACTGCTCTATATTAGAGAGAGAGAGAGAATATTGCTTCATCCTTTTTCATACATTATATCTGAATGTGATCTTATACGGCTTTATAATATTCTATCCGCCAAATACTCCCATCGTCGCCTATGTGTTTCTATGATTCAGATACTAATCTTTTTGAATGTGATTCTATGCATTCGGCCTACAGTGACTATGATATATCCCTGTTGTCGGTTACTTATAGGAGCATATCATCTATCAGTTTGTATCATATATCCATACGTTTTTATCCGAATGGTGCCTTAGATTAGCGAGGTGACTTCTATCGTGGCGTATCCGGGTCTATCGTCTGTGAGTGTGTTCTCTACACAGTTACCAATCGTTTCGAATACGATTCTATCCATTTGTACCGGATGGCACCTGAATTAGCGACGAGTGCATTTCCATCTGTATAACTATACAAGCAAAAACAAGGCAAAAAAAAATTTGCTTTTGGTGTATGAACATTTTACGGTAACCCTGAAACACAAATACGCCAATAAGAATTTTTTTCCAAAATGTTGGGCAATTAGACGTTATAGCTTATTATTGTCTAACTATACTGCGTTGTCTCGCGTTGTATTTTGAAATAGCAAACCATTCTAGTGCGCGGAGGGGGGGGGGGGGGGGGGGGGCAACACCAACACAGGCGCGTATCGGGTATGTGAGGGGTGCTTTCCCCTCCCGGCCGAGTCTCACGGACGCGTTACGCGCCTGTGTTGGTGTTGCCGCAGGGAGGGGACGTTCTGTTTGGACGGAAAAGCTCGGTATGTACTGTATACTGTATGTATACAGGGTGTCTTTCAATAAGTCATACATATATATATATATATACATATATATCAATAAGTCATACATATATATATATATATATATATATATATATAGATATATATATTAGGGTGGAGTGAAAAATGCACTTTTTTTAAATCGCTATCTCCTTAGCACTCAAAAATTGCGTCTTGACATCCTGAAAACCCACACCAAAGGATTTTTTTATGAGACCACATCTTGAGGTGCCTAGAGGAAGATTACATTTTTACTTCACTTTCGGGAACTTCCAGACTCGGATATATCCTTCCATTCACTAGAATGCAATTTTCAGCTAACAATTAAAATTTCGAATAATGATCGAATTGGCTTCATTTCAAACTTTTAAAGAAACAACAGAAATTTGGTTATTCTGAGTATGACACGGAAATAACCAAATTTCTGTTGTTTTTTTGAAGGTTTGCAATGAAGCCAATTAGATCATTATTCGAAATTTTAATTGTTAGCTGAAAATTGCATTCTGGTGGAAGGAAGGATATATCCGAGTCTGGAAGTTCCCGAAAGTGAAGTAAAAATGTAATCTTCGTCTAGGCACCTCGAGATGTGGTCTCATAAAAAAATCCTTTGGTGTGGGTTTTCAGGATGTCAAGACGTAATTTTTGATTGCTAAGGAGATAGCGATTTGAAAAAAGTGAATTTTTCACTCCGCCCTAATATATATACAGTGTTGCTAGTCATTAAGGTGCTTTCCTAGGCAATTCCACCAGTCCTGAAAACATCGTGAAAAAATGTGATATTAAACGGAATATCTCTGCCTGGGCACCGAAATCAATGCAACAAAATACGTCGCGCAATTCTATGTGCGACTCCGAACATGTACAGCCCAAAAAATGTTCGTTTTGCGCGAAAATAGAGAAGATATCCATGAAAAACGTTTCTAAAACCGTTTTTCATGGATATCTTCTCTATTTTCGCGCAAAACGAACATTTTTTGGGCTGTACATGTTCGGAGTCGCACATAGAATTGCGCGACGTATTTTGTTTCATTGATTTCGGTGCCCAGGCAGAGATATTCCGTTTAATATCACATTTTTTCACGATGTTTTCAGGACTGGTGGAATTGCCTAGGAAAGCACCTTAATTACATTTGTAATGAAATTACTCATTTAATTACCCATTACTTTGGTAATGTGTAATTAAACCGAGTTTAATTACCCATTACTTTGGTAATGTGTAATTAAATCGAGTTTAATTACACATTACCAAAGTAATGTGTAATTAAATAAAAATTCAATCACACATTACGAAAGTAATGAGTAATTAAAAAAAATGTAATTACAATTTTCACAACACTGTATATATATATCGACAGCTATATATATATATATGGGGAATTCCACGCCAACTTGACCAATGAATTTCCCTCACCATTTTCGATTTGCTTCAAAAAAATTTCTACAATTGTTCAAGTACTAAAACGGTCCCCTGAATTTTTCCAGATTTTTCGATCGACCCGTTTTTTTTTAATGATTTTTCAATCTACCAAATAGATCGATACTTTTTAAAAATCTCAAAAAATTCTCAAAAATCTCTTTTTCCACTACGAACATCACGCTACCAAGGCCATGATGGTGCAAATTTTCCTTCTATTTTTTTTCCAACGTTTCTAATACAAACATGACTAACACGACCAATGATTTCCCCACACCATTTCCGATCGGCTTCAAAATGTTTTCTACAATTTTCCCAACTCCAAAACGGTCTGCTGAATTTTTCCCAATTTTTGGATTGACCCGTTATTTTTTTTATGAATTTTCGGTTTTTCGTTCATCCGCAATGTCGAAAAAGGTAATAGAAGAGGTAGGAGATAAACGTTTCATAATCGGGTCGGTTACGAATTGATGGGGATGAAAAGTAAACCGACTAAGATATTTGTGGATAGTTTCAGAACGTTCGAACACAGTCCCGTTGATAAAAATGTTAGAAACGTTGAAAAAAGAAGGAAAAAATCGCACCATCATGGGATTAGTGACGTAATGTTTGTAGTGAATCCTATAATTTTTCAGAATTTTTTGAGATTTTCAAAAAAGATGGAAATATTTGGTAGTTCGAAAATTCATAAAAAAATAACGAGTCAATCCAAAAATTGGGAAAAATTCAGCAGACCGTTTTGGAGTTGGGAAAATTGTAGAAAACATTTTGAAGCCGATCGGAAATCGTGTGGGGAAATCATTGGTCGTGTTAGTCATGTTTGTATTAGAAACGTTGGAAAAAAAATAGAAGGAAAATTTGCACCATCATGGCCTTGGTAGCGTGATGTTCGTAGTGGAAAAAGAGATTTTTGAGAATTTTTTGAGATTTTTAAAAAGTATCGATCTATTTGGTAGATTGAAAAATCATTAAAAAAAAACCGGTCGATCGAAAAATCTGAAAAAATTCAGGGGACCGTTTTAGTACTTGAACAATTGTAGAAATTTTTTTGAAGCAAATCGAAAATGGTGAGGGAAATTCATTGGTCAAGTTGGCGTGGAATTCCCCATATATATATATATATATATATCGACAGCTTAATAACATAATCCCGTAAGCGCCAAAAATGGCCTATTTTTCAAACAATTTCTAATAGACGCCAAAATTTTTTTGGAGAAACGTCTGTCAGTTTGCGAAAAATTTTTTTTTTGGCGCTTACGTGACTATGTTATTAGGCTGTCGATATATATATGATTTAATACGCTAACCTGATCACTTCCGGGCCAGAATCAACCTTGGCTAGTATACAATCACATTATTCTCAAGGAATCGGATAGTATTTTAATCACTAAAAGACGATTGGAAAATATAATTGTAATACAGATAGAATAAGGAACAAGTTGTATCGGGAGTTTAAGATAAAAAAAGAAGCCCGTGCTAAAGTAATATAATCACATTGATTCTCATTGATTTAAGATTGTAATTATCACAACATGTTCCATAGAATCGGGTGTATCATAGAAACCAATAAAATTTGTATAGCTATAAAACGAAAAAATCATATTCATGGATCCCTTGACAAAAGTGTGATACAACATCAAGAGTACTACTCGAAACATTGCCATTCAATTACATAGGTAATAGGCAATATCATTCGATTGTATTAAATTTTTATCTTGATTATCACATACAACACAAGTATTTTAGAAACATATTCGTTAAGATAGAAATTGAATCGTCTCTCAAAGTCGGTTACATAGACCTCATAAATTATTATAGGTTTTGGATAGGAATCGAATGTAATCTTGTCGTTTTGTATCGAACATTTTAAGGATGTTCTGGAGGTACAATCGGCATCAAAACAATAAGACAGACAAAAACCGAATTTGCTAATTTTGGATGATATTGATGCGAAAAATGATTGAATAATATCGAGGAGCGGATATTCCCACAACCTCAGAAAATGAAAAAAACTCTCAATTTAGTGACAGAATTTCGAAAATACCAACAATCATGAAAAGTTGTAAAAACATTTTACAAGTATGTGCTGAAAATGATGAAAATTGTTCATTTTTGATCCAATTTCAAAATTTCAGGGCTTGTTATACTCAGTGATAAAATCTCTACGAACTCACTGAAAAAAGTTTTGCATAAAACACTCATATTTGAGTAAGAATTCAGTTGTTCACAATCCGATACATTCTGAGATTCATATACCGTTACATTTTTGACTTGAATATGAGTGTTTTATGCAAAACTTTTTTCAGTGAGTTCGTAGAGATTTTATCACTGAGTATAACAAACCCTGAAATTTTGAAATCGGATCAAAAATGAACAATTTTCACCATTTACAGCACATACTTGTAAAATGTATTTACAACTTTTCATGATTGTTGGTATTTTCGAAATTCTGTCACTAAATTGAGAGTTTTTTCATTTTCTGAGGTTGTGGGAATATCCGCTCCTCGATATTATTCAATCATTTTTCGCATTAATATCATCCAAAACTAGCAAATTCGGTTTTTGTATGTCTTATTGTTTTGATGCCGATTGTACCCCCAGAACATCCTTAAGGGGGTATCCTCACCTTTAAATAGGTCAACATTCTGAGAAAGAGATTGATATTTTACAGCGAATTTGAGAGTCTGATCAAATCCAAAAAAATCATGAAGTTGAGGGAGGGTTTGACCCTCATTATCCATACTTAACATTGGATATTACTTTGAGTCTAATAGTAGTTACGCTGAATATAGATAAATACAAAATTACTCGGTTGTCGCAAAGAATCAGTAGGGGAGAGTGTGGTTGTACCGCTCAGCAGGTAATACCGCTCACCCCTTTTTCTTTATAATTAGGAATTTTTTCACTCGTTTTTTTTTCCCAATCTTCAAGATCCAATGTCAATATCTAATTTCTGTGGAAATTTCATTCCTCTAATCACTTTTAATAGAAAAAATAACATCTCTCTGTTTTGAGGTCCTTACAGCGTAAAATTGCTGGACAAGTAAATAAAGTTTTTTGTCATTTCAAAATTATTATTTTCACGTCAAACTATGGTCATTCGATTCGTGGTACTTTTCCGCGTAATTTGATCACAAGATGAACTCCTATCTCTCTTTATATTAATAATTATTAATGATTTTGTTAACTCCGCGCGATACCGGTAATACCGCTCGGCCGGTGAGGGTAATATCGCTCGGCTGTATGCCAATATACCGCTCAGCATCTGACAGCGCATATTTACCGGCGGATTATCAAAATCACCTAAGTAAAACAAAATTATCATTTTTTTTTGTTGGAAATGTGTGTGACGACAAATGTTGAGACAATCAGAAACCAACTTTTGCGATGACAATGGTTGTGACATAGTATTAAATCCGTGAAATTAGTAAAAAAAATCGTAGTGAGGTTATGTGAATAATAATGACAATGATATCAATAATAATAATATTAATTTACTCTATTATTGTGTTATAATAACGTCTTCAGTGAAATTTAACATTGTGATGACAAATTTCATCCTTCATACCCGAGTTTACTATTTGACTACATATAGGTTAGGTCGGAACCCGAGTATTAGAGAGTGAGCGGTATTAAAATTGGGCCGAGCGGTATTACCCGCTGGAGGGTAAGACCGCTCACTTGCGTCTCGCGTTTCTTTTTTCGTAATTTTGTCAATTCTAAAGGAAATTACGGCTCTGAATTTTCAAAACGAAGAGTTAAATAGTTGCAGAAGCCATTACAATAGTCTTTTGCACTTCAAGTTGACGTTCAACACATAAAAATTAGCATTTTTTCTTAGGTGAGCGGTACTCCCATCCTCTCCCCTAGTACCGTTGGATCGATTTTTGAATTTTTGGTCCTCAATTGTTGAGAAGAGATGCCTCTATCATATGAACATAGAACTTTTTGATATCGCGAAAATTGCCTGACTCGCTTAGTTTTTACTGAGATTTTTCTAATTCTTCAATTTTTTTTCTCTATTTTTTCTATTATCTCAACCAAAAATAGTCATATCAAAAAGTTCTATGTTCATATGATAGAGGCATCTCTTCTGAACAATTGAAGACCAAAAATTCCAAAATCGATCCAACGGTACTACTGATTCTTTGCGACAACCGAGTAATTTTGTATTTTTCTATATTCAGCGTAACTACTAATAGACTCAAAATAATATTCAATGTTAAGTATGGATAATGAGGGTCAAACTCTCCCTAAACTTCTTGATTTTTTTGGATTTGATCAGACTCTCAAATTCGCTGTAAAATATCAATCTCTTTCTTAGAATGTTAACTCATTTAAAGGTGGGGATACCCCCTTAAGCAGGGATAGCCTTCCTTCCGGTTGATGCATAAATGAATGTATAAGAGCACGACATTTTTATACTTGAATAGGTATTGCATATTGTGCGCTTACACGGGTGTTATCACACGTAACATGCAATATCGAGCAAAGTTCCATCGATTGGTTTCAAATCTTTTGCTTCACTTCACAACTTGTTCAAAATGAAATGTCAAATAATTTTGAATTAAAATAATCAATTGGACATTCCCTTCGCTATGAGTACAATTACTGCAGTATAGTTTTGCAACGTTGGAGGGTTGAATTAAACTTTTGACTTGCGGTGTACCTACTGGCGCAATGCCTGGCCATTTTATGGGTAAAATAAGGGATGAAATATAGCTGTTCATCATATCATTACGTCGGATATAATCGTAGTTTTAGCTCCTATTACCAGGTCAGCAGACACTTACTTTTACGAGGCAATTTTCGACTACTACATTGAAACCCTTGGGTTGTTGGTTACCACCCAGTTAATCCACCTAAAATAACGCATGTATGTTAGGTATATACCTATCTACCATGAAATTATACTTTTTTACTGTTATGAGATTGCCCGTTGCACATGTTCGTAAAATCGCTTACTTACTAAGTCGCGGGTGGTTGCACGCTGAACCCATTTATAGCTATTAAACTTGACAAAAATGCACTATGAACACGAAGAGAATTGAATACAGCAATTTCGTTATTCGCATCTTCTTTCATTGCCATTTTCTCGAACGTTTTACTTTCAAGGAAACGACATTTGGTGCGAGACGTCCCGCTGCTTTTCCATTCGGAAATATAGGTATAAATTCTCCACATAGCAAAGGGGAGCTTACTCATAACCAATGATTGGAAAGTTCATATCGATCCCTAAACCTGTGTTCATGAATGTATTCAAAGGAATTATTCACGGTCGTAGAAAGACAGTACCTAATCGTATATGAATAATAAATCTGCTTAGGCTCTAAGTCTAGACGATTGGGAGACTAGAGAGGTTCTCCCTAAAGAATAAGTTATTGGTCGCATTAGCACCGATTACCGAAATGTATTACCTGTGATTAACAAATGGAATTAACCTGTGATTGATTGAATGTTTCAGAACGCTTCTCATTCGATTCATTTTTCGGATAACGAATCTGACCCTAAAATTGAAATATTTAGAATGGCAAAGTAATAAAATTGAAAATTTATGGATCTGCCATGTTGAACTTCATGATTTTTAACTTAAATTCGGAAAGCGTCCGAAAATCAATTTTCACGATATAATCGAAAGACCTTTTGATCTGCGGTTGATGCGTTACTCCGCGATATTGAATCCGGCGTTTTAAATTTCACAATTTCTACACAAAATTTAAAAACAGCATCGTTGATAATAATCCTGATACCAAATTCCGTGGATTTTAGTGAAATAGTTCATAATTTACATGTGTGGTTAGATTTTGAAAATGATTTTCTTTTCCAGACCGAATACAACGACTCAAAGATGTATCCGATGTTTCCGAGGTACACGATTCTGAAGGACCTGATCAAAGGCATCATGCACGACCCAGACTACATGGAAGTCTGCCACGAGGTGGATCAAGCATAGCGTCCTGACCCCCTTCACCGTTCTCCACGAATGACTTTATAAATGGATTCCTAGAATCATTTGTCAAGTCAAATATTAAATTCGTGGTGCTGGTGTAGGGGGTATCGAATTCGCATTTATTATACGTATATAAATGGTTAAACGTCGACGAACGTACAGTTTGGCTGCAAGATTATAATAATATACGGGTCTACGAGTCAAAGAATAATTAGTATCAATGATATCGGTACGTTTCCGTATCTCATAGACACATACTATTCTTGTCATAATATATTTCAATGGAAGAGACAATTAATCGTTGGTTCTTATTCGGCCTATCTTGTCACACGACTAATCATAATTCTACGTCACTAATTTTTTTCAAATGTAAAAAACAAAACCCTCATTATTTTTTACAGAGCAGTTTATATCTATATCATTATGGTTGTTGATTTTTCACGAAATTCATCCATTAATGGCTGAAATATCTCATTTCAAAGTCTCTTCCAATAACTGTTATCATTATTGTTATTCATTTCTTATAAAATATGTCGGGAGTGATATTTTTTGTGAAAGATATCAGAGGACAAACCTACTAGCTTGCTGGTGATACTAATTGTGAAAAGAGAAGAAATAGAAGCAGAAAAAAAGGAAGAAAAAAAAACTGCCAAGTTTTTAGTTGCGACGAATCGACATATGATCAGCGGATGGACGCAGTGAATGTAGCCATGTAGGGATAATGAAAATCTCATAGTTATTTCTTTAGCTAACTTTTAAACTTTTCAATAACTATGAGAAAAGATGGAGAATGATAAAAATTTGTTTTCAAATAAAAACTTTATACGTTGCGAAGCGATGAAAATTTCACACTCTCATTGAGCTGAGGAGTTTTATATAGACCCTTGAATATTTTTTTTTTTATCTCTGAAAATATACGGTTGGATGAATAATTCAAACTCGAAAGCTGAGTGCTATTGAAGTTTAATTGGTTGCCTGTTGTTATTATTATTATTATTATTATTATTATTATCATTATGTTTGCTCATATTTCCAACAAAATGCTCACCAATTACTTCAGAAAATTATAATAAATTAATCGTGTATTTTCTCTCATAGTTTACCGATTGAATTTGATGATAAATTTGCCCCGCCACTAATTGATAATTTCATTTTTTTGATTGAATATATAAGATCGGAGGAATGGAGGGTCAAAGTCGGATGGGCGCAAATTTCAGATTGTTTTTTTTTTTTTTTTTATTATTATTAATTATCAATCCGGACGTGAAAATTGAGTGGATACAAATTAATATGTTCATTGTTCATAAGGGGACCTTCAGCTATCGATTAATGTAAATTTCATACCCTGAATCAGACAAAAGTAACGTATTTTTTTTACGCAAAATACGATTCTGACATGAAAAATAGGCACACTGAGAAAAAGGTCTTGTTGAAACAACCAAAATTTGGTTATTATACGGTCAAAGAAATTTTTTTGTTCAGTCAACCAAAATTTTGTTGTGCTAACAAGAAATTTAGTAGTATCAGCAAAAATTTTGGTTAGCCCAACAAAATTTTGGTTGGACCATTTTCCGAGTGCAGTCCCCTTAGAAAAAAACATAGTTGACCTTCAAATCACCTCGGAGGTGAAGGTGAAGGTCAAAGTGAAGGTCACCATCAGATGTCCCCCTCCAAACCAAACAACTTCCGTCTCAAAAGTTTTCTCTTTTAATGCTTTCCGGAGGAGATAATCGAATGGATGAATTAAAACGGGACATCCTGTATACAGGGTGTCCCAGAACTAAGTGCAATGAATGATAGGGGTAATAGAGGGGGCCGAACTTAGTAAATTGACCCAAAGAACATGTGGTCTCCGAGTCCGCGTTCGCGAGATACGACCAGTTAAAAAAACGCGTTGGGCGCCGAAATGTAGGCAAACGCGGACACAGCAGGCAGCGTTAGCAGTCTTTTTGATAAGCGCAATCTTTCTGATGCGAGTCGTAACACTTCTGAATCCGAAAATTTCAAACAAAAATACTTTAGATATCAAATTTTAATATGGAAACAAGTAATGTTGTGTTTGGCGGAAAATCAATGTCGAAACTGTTTCTGTTTGAAAGTTTCTAATTCAAAAGTGTTATGACTCGCATCAGAAAGATCGCGCTTATCAAAAAGACTGCTAACCGCTGCCTGCTGTGTCCATGGTTGCCTACATGCCGGCGCCCAACGCGATTTTTTAACAGGTCGTATTTCACGAACGCGGACTCGGAGACCACATGTTCTTTAGGTCAATTTACTCAGCTCGACCCCCTCTATTGCCCCTATCATTTATTGCATTTAGTTCTGGGACACCCTGTATATACTAGGGTGGCCCTTAATATGATCTGGTGACAAATTGTTCGGGCCGCCGCCCAAATCGGTTTCAAATAAATGAAAAAAAAATCAAAGCGAAGCCCCAGCTATGTGGATTGGAATGGAAGGAAGGCGTGCCTGTATAAGCATGAACTTAAATTTAAATATCAATTTTCTTCATGCTTGAAGTTATTATTTTTTTAAATCCAGTTTGTGTCAATATGTTTTTTTTATTTTCCGAAGTTATCGTATATTAGTATTGAACATGCTGAAAAAATGATGAGACCCTTGACACTGGTCTAGTCGGTCCTCCTTTTGTTCGAAAAATACACATTTCAATTATTATCCGAGCCCAAGCGTCGGAAACGCAAAAAAAAAAAAAAAAAAAATGCGAAGCGCAAATTCGAATTCAATTCCGAACACATACGTCTAAAAACATGTTCGTTTTGTACGAAAATAGAGTCTACAAACCGATTTTACATTATTCGAATGTAATGTATTATTCAGGTTATGTAATATTAATAATTACTTCAAGCATGGAGAAAATTGATATTCAGATTTAGGTTCATGCTTATAGGCACGCTTTCCTCTCAATCCACATAGCTAGCTATTTCTAGGGCTTCGCGTAGATTTTTTTTTATTTACTTGGAACCGATTTGGGGGGCGGCCCGAACAATTTGACAACAGACCGAAATCAAGGGCAACCCTAATATATACAGGGTGAATTCTCTCCGGGGTCCGGGGAGGGTGTGGCTTGAACGGCTGAGACTTCGCCTCCTTCTATTCATACTTGTAATTTTTAGGATATCAATTTTCACTCATTGTCAGCTCTTATTTATTTGGCTCTTGTCGTGTTATCTACATAACAGACGAAAGTTCATGTAGTCTTGACACAACAATGAGACACTATACTATTCACCCTTATTTCTGAATGGATTGTTTATTATCCGAAGGCAATCATTCGCCTGATAATAACAAGTATGAATAGAAGGAGGCGGATTCTCAGCCGATTTAAGCCACACCCTCTCCAGACCCCGTAGAGAATTCACCCAGTATATATAGTATATACCTATATGCAAAAACGCTTCTCAATAACTGTGAGGCCAATGAAGTGTATATGTGTATAATGATAGGTTTACGTGCGTGCTAGTCAAATAAATTGTCAAAATATTCTTCTGCCAGCTGATATTTCTAATTCTGCTCTGCAAGAGTCCTCGAAATGAGAATTCATGAAAAATACGAGATCGTGAGTAGAAAAGACAACAAAAAACAAAAAAAAAATTATGTTCTTCAGAAAGAGATTAATTTTTTTTTTTTTTTTTTTTTTGTAAAATGAGAAATAGTACAAAAAAAAATGTTAGCTGTTGAGTTGCTATCCCTTCGTGGTCCCACCTCCGATTTTAATCAAGCTGGTCACACACGGGTACCGAAAACATACTGAAAATACTATGAACATTGTAGAAGATGTGGCAAAAGTCGGTACAGTCGGACCCCGCTTATTTAACTTCACTTAATTATTTCAAGTTTCACGTATATAAAGTAGTTCTGCTTCACTTACATCAAGATTCTGCCTGCTCCTAACCCCCCCCCCCCCCCCCCCCCCCCCCCACACACACACCGCCACCCCCACCACCACCACCACCACCACCCCACCACCACCACCATTACACGCATTTCCACGAATAGTACCCGGACGTTTCGGTGTGCAGTGGGTAATGCGCGTCATTGTGATGGAGGAGTGGGGCCGCCTCATTTCTTTATATAAGTGAAGCCCTGACGGCTTTTGATATACGCTCAATATACCTTCAGCTACCGTGGATATACCGGCTGGTTACCCTCTTACTATCGTTATACGTGTGAATGGTTTAAGTACGGTAGTTTTGCGCCGAAAATGAATAAAGTTCGTACCGTATGTATGCGTACTTACAACACTTTTGATAAAAATAACGGTTTTTAACATAATTAGTCCGATAAAACTATGTTTTCAATGTAAAAAATGCAATTCCTAAATCAGTGAATAAAGTCAATTGACGAAAAAAAGTTATTTGTCGTTGGTGAAACCGACCATTAGTAATTTCGTTGCGATCCTTTTGTGAAAATATTATTGAATGAATATTTTTTTCAAATGTAAGTATTTTGTAACCGTTGAACATTCGGTTTTCATACCGTACTACCTACTAATACCTACCGTTTAAAATTTGTTCATTTTCGGCTTAAAAATGCCGTGTTTATGTAGCGAAAAGAACGTGTTGTTATGGTCTTCTGACAATCCTTATACCAATACCGTGTTTGTACGGTGAACATACGGGGTAACTGCGTACATCAAAAGCTATCAGGGAGTAGCTCGGTCCCGACGACTTTATATAAGCGAAGTCCGACTGTACATCAAAATTCAAATGACAACGTGTTAAAAAAAAAAAAAAATCGTAAAGAGATCAATGCATTTTGGGATTTTGATTTTTTTTTCTTTTTTCTTTTTTATTTGTCAGTTTTTATGTTTTTTGCGTTCTTCGGCCACGGACTTACCGCGATTTACTTTCAAATTTTATGCTCGGGTCATTTTGACCCGTGGTGACCAGAAAGGGCTATACATATAGTTTATATAAATTATTTATCATTTATGTAAGTTGATTTGAATTATGAATGTTTATAACATAATTCAATAAATGAAATTTCTCAACTGCATCACTGCTTGGGAACAGTGAAGTTACTGAATATTTAATTCCAAGTTAAATTGTAAGGATAAGAATATATTTAATATTCGAGCTCGAATAATTTCGAGGCTTGTTCAAAGCAGGGAATAGTAAATTGCATCAAATTGGAAAGAAAAAACAAAGAAAAAAGAACAATGATGCTGGTCATATATAC
Source organism: Tenthredo mesomela (assembly GCA_943736025.1). Classification (NCBI taxonomy): domain Eukaryota; kingdom Metazoa; phylum Arthropoda; class Insecta; order Hymenoptera; family Tenthredinidae; genus Tenthredo; species Tenthredo mesomela. Next base: position 39,243,815 of record OX031014.1, on the reverse strand, counting down.
GAACATCAATCAAATAAATAAAGTGTAATTAATATAGTAATTACAGACTAATATATTGGAATGGTTATTTGATATGAAACATATCCAGGTATATTAGACTGTGTAAAAAAAAAACGACATCTTCTTTTTGTTCGGGCCCTTTCGAAAATTGTTAGTGCTTAATATAAAGAAAATTGTCCCCAAAGCTGAGCTATGTAGCTTGAACACAGAATTAGCGCATTTGAACATAAGATTTCCCATGTATTTCAAATGGCAAAATTTGTTTATCTTAGTTTTATTTTTATAATTCTCTTTATTCAACTGATAAGAATAAAGTAACTATACGGTTTTGAAGGGGAAAAAATTTCTGAGAAAATGTATGAAAAAAATTTTTTTAATTAATTTGTCGAAAAGTAAGTACACGGAGAGAAAAAAATAGGTATTTTTCCTATTTTCACACAGGTATATTTTCAATGTTAGCCTAGGAAAATTTACTAAGCCAACATAGGAATAATTCATATAAGACATATTATTTATTCCCATGTAACATAGTCAAAATTGCTATGCAACACGGTAATTATTTCAATGTTAACATAGCGATTTTTCCTTTGCAATTTAGTGAAAATACCAATGTAACATAGGAAAAATAGCTATGTTTTTATTGGAACTATTCCCACATCAACATAGTGATTGTACCTAAGTTCAACATAGGTATAATTCCAATGTTAAAATAGTATTAATCACTATAATACGTAGGACTGATCCCTATGTAAAACATAGGTACAATCGCTATGTTATTATATGAATAATCACTATTATGACATAGAATTAGAAACTATGTTCTCGAAAATCTGTCAACGCTAGTTTTGTAATTATAAAATGATCACATAGATTTTTGAATCTAGTTTTTATTTATCAGACAAATTTAATGAGTAATAATTTGTTTCTGTACTTATAAGGTTATGAAATAGAATACGTACAATCGAGGCGGGTTTAAAATAATAAAAAAAAAAAATTTCTTCATTGACATGATCTACTACTTGTCGAAGTCATATTTTATAGGTTAAGATAAATCATGAGAATTAGGGAAAATGATTAAAATTTAATGAAAATGGAAATTTAATATTAAAAAAAAAAAAAAAAAAAAATTTCATGTAAATAATTCCTATTTATTATAGGAATTATTATTACGCCAACATAGATATTATACCTATGTTACACATACGTATTGTTCCAATGTTTTTATATAAATTATTCATATGTTAACATAAGAATTATACCTATGTCAAACATAGGTATAATAGCTATGTTATTATAGGAATAATTTATTTGATACATAGTAATTTTTGCTATGTTTAACATAGGTATAATTCCTATGTTTTTTATGGAAGTTCCACTATGCTAACATTGGAATCACTGCCATGGTATTATAGGAAATATTCCAATGTCAACATAGAAGGAATTCCTATTTTTTATAGGAAATAATCCTACAAAAAATAGGTATTTTTCCGTTTTTTACATAGTTATAATTGCTATATTGACATATTAAATATCTCTTTGGTAACATAGAAATAATTCCTGTGTGAAAATAGGAAAAATGCCTATTTTTTTCTCTCCGTGTAGTAATCAAATATACATATGACTTTTAAACCACTGTAACTCGTTAACGGTTCAATCGAGCAACTTGGGCCAAAGGACTATCTTTTTAGATCATAAAATTCTCTACAAAACCGTATATCTACTTCATTCTTATCAGTTGAATAAAGAGAGTTATAAAAATAAAACTAGGATAAACAAATTTTGCCATTTGAAATACATGGGAAATCTTATTTTCAAATGCGCTACTTCTGTGTTCAAGCTACATAGCTGAGCTTTGGGGACAATTTTCTTTATATTAAGCACTAACTATTTACGAAAGGGCCCGAACAAAAAGATGTCGTTTTTTTTTTACACAGTACATACATATAGGTATAATACATAACTAATATCATGCTGTTCGATTTTATATAGATAAATTAACAAGTATAAAAATATTATGAGAGAAATTGTGGAATTTTTTTGTCGTTGAATTGTGCCATTCAGAATGCTAGAGAAATAGTAGAGAGAAAAATAAGAAAAAAAATGGAACAATTCCGAGTAATCGTTGAATACTTATATATGAGTGTAATTTCGAATTTAATGTGGTAATTATTACAACATATTATTATGTATATTACATTTATATAGATATCTATACCAGCGAACAGAAAGATTGATTTTGAGCTATTATTTTCAATTTAATTAATATCAAAAATGGTAAACGCTCCAGGATCATGTTCATTTTTTTTTTTTTTTTTTTTTTCCAAATCACTGGTATGCTATAAAAGGAATATTCTATCGACTCAGTCTTGTCACTGCTGATTACCAGTATTTTCAAACATAATTTCAAATTTATTGAGTAGTGACTCTATCGTTCGTATCCTATTAATTCATACTATATATGAGAATTTAACCCACGAGACGAACCAAATCTTAAGTCTTCTATCTGAGGATCACCTCTGTATTAGAGCGTGCAAACCCCAGAAAGACCGAAAAAAACGGAAGTGCATCATAATTATTTTTTCAAGTAAGTTAGAAGACTTAAAATTTGGTTCCCCGAGAAAAAATGATCAGATATGATCAGATATGGATCATATATGATTAGTCTTGTATGATTCATACCAGAAAAATGGCCATCTATGATCATACCAGATCGTACATGATCATACCAGATCATACATGATCATACCACATCGTACATGATCATACCAGATCATACATAATTACACATGACGAGATATGGATCATATATAATGAGTCTTGTATGATTCATACCAGAAAAATGGCCATCTATGAATAGACCAAATCGTACATGATCATACCAGATCATACATGATCATACTAGATCGTACATGCTCATACCAGATCGTACATGATCAAATGGGAATTTGATTTGACTGGCCCATGCATGTATGACCCATACAAGATACCCATGTATGATCATACATGCTTTCTAAGTATGGATCAGTGAATAAATCACTGAAAATCAGTGAATAGTCACTAGATTCTACATGGTCATGTATAATAGTATATAAGATCCTTCACGATCATATATAAAGTTATGTATGATCATATATAATCATACATCAATGTACATCTGATCTACATGGTCATGTATAATGGTATATAAGATCATGTACGATCATATATAATGTTATGTATGGTCATATATAATCATACATCAATGTACGTCTGATCTACATGGTCATGTATAATGGTATATAAGATCATGTACGATCATATATAAAGTTATGTACGGTCATATATAATCATATATGGATTCATATATGACCATATGTAATCATGTATAATATGTTACATGATTATACATACGTCAGGCATGAATCAGATATGTTCATGTATTAACATATCTGAACATAGCTGGATCATGCCTGACTCATATATAAACATTTTTTCTCGGGTCGTCTCGTCCGATAAATTCTCATATAGTATAATTTCAAATTATTTGAGATTTTATCTTCTGCTTCTTCTTCGTTTTCTTAGACTTACATATACAGGGTGTTCCAGACCTCGCGACGAATATTTCACAGCGTAAATCTTGATCAAAAATGGGATCGAAATTTCCTCAGCCGATTTTTTTTTAAATGCATATCTTTTCCGTTATAATTAATTCAATTTCAGTCAATGACGCGCGGCTTACGAACGGCCGCGCGTCGGTGTGCTTACCGCTCGGTTGTATGCACTTTTTTCGTGGCGACAATAGGGCGAGAGACGCGCACACAACCGAGCGGTGATTACACCGACAAACGGCCGTTTATAAGTCGCATGTCATTAGCTGAAATTAAAATAATTATAACGGAAAATCCATGCATCTCCGAAAAAATCGGCTGAGGAAATTTCGATCCCATTTTTGATCAAGATTTACCCTGTGAAATATTCGTCGCGAGGTCTGGAACACCCTGTATATACCCGAGAAAAAATGATTATATAGAAACATATATATACATATATAACCATATATTGTAACGTGTCCGACCGTCACGATGGGGGTCGGCTATGATTGGTCAGTTCTAAGTCGGAATAAACACCGAAAACTGGACAAATTCAGATAGACGAGCGAGCGACGCTTGTGACGTCACAAGCGTAAGCAAAAGAGTATATAAACACGCGTCGACAGAGCTCGACAGCGCACTTGTGGTATAGCACCCAGTCGACTCACTATATTAAAATCAAACCAAGCGCAATCGTGGTATAGCATCCCAGGCGACTCACTTGATATTGAACTAAGGGTCTTCCGAAGGCAATAAAGTAGAATCAGTAAATTCACTATTACTTAGACAAATCAGAACATTATTTAAAATCATTTCTAAGATCACCTACCCGGGTATAGAAACATAATATTATATTGAGCATTAGCTATAGCAGCATTGTTACAAACATTTAGAAGAAAGGAGATAAATACGGTTGAAATAGACTTTAACGTAGAATAAGATAGAATAAGCATTGTACTATTTTTGTTGATATATTATTTGATTTAACAATACAGGGAATCAAATTACTACTGATAAATTTTGCCTGGTATTTTCTTATCATCCTGTTTGACAGTAATAAATACCAGAATAAGCCGAGTAGTTACAGCTTTGGCGAACAACGGAAGAAGCGAACGACATTGGCGTAAAAACCTGTGTTCGAGGGCCAACCGTTGGAAACCCGAGTCTGATAGGCAGTCTTGGTGTAAAAACCCGGATCTGTAGTTAGTCAATAAAATCATCAATAGCAGGCGAGACAGGCTTGGCGTAAAAACCCGGCTCTGTAGTGAGAATTCTGAATCTTAAATTCAGAACCAATACGGCTTTGATAATTAAAACTATCCGAGTCCGGTAGCTAGCGCAGGGAGATAAAATCTGAATAAGGTGGCTTTTGCATGGTAGACCCATCCTTTTCCTCACCTTTCAGTACGAGGAGTCCATAATAATACTTAATTAATTAAATTTCAGAAAATAGATCATTTCGAACCCGTAGCAACCGACTTTTACTATAACCAGTAGGTTCGTAAAAGCCGAAACGTTACAATATGTATATATATAATCGCATACAATGTTCAGATAGAATCATATATGATTATATACAATTATATACCGGTATATATGACCATGTATAATACTATATCCGAATGTATATAGCGTCCTATATGACCATATATGAACATATGAGGTCACAAATGCACTTATATCTAATCAGTTATGACCAGATATAATTATGTTCATTCGTATACGATGCTCAGATACAATCAGATACAATTATATACAATCATTTACAAATATATATATCCCAAATATATTCAGATACAGGACTATATATCATCATATATAGTTGTATACAGTTATATGTGACAATGTATAGTATTGTATCTGAATATATCTGGATTTCTATATGACCATATAGAAACATATAAGGTTCAAAATTACCTCGTATAAAATCGCAGATTATGACAATTATAACCATTTCTCTTCATACAATGTTCAGATAGAATTATATATAAACATATATACAGTTAAGTTTCATGGTAAAAATTATTGTTTTTATTTCTGAATTATTAATATGGATTATAAAGGTCATCAATATAGGCAATATAATTTTTTCAGTAACAGCTGATCGAGCAGACGTTGCCATGTCGATTTCGGTTCCCGTTTCTCGTCAATTTTTACTGATAATTATTGTTAATATGAACGAAACTGTACGGTGATTGGTCATGAAATAAGTGTCGATATTTTTTGTTATTTTTTTCATATTTTGAGCCAAGATGCAGATTTTAATCTTCATTCACAACAAAGTAACAACAAAGTTGTGGATTTTCACATAAGACGCTGGGTCAAAGCCTGATTTTTCAAAATTGATTCTTTGAAAAACTAAAACGGTCATTAAATCGAGCGAAAAATTAAGTTTAAAAAACCTAATAATGTTTCCCGGCAATTCTTTGTAGTTTTAAAAAATCTTTAAATTTCATAGAGCTGATGAGCTACTTTAATCGGAAGCCCATCCGCACTTATAATTTCAATTTTCATCACGTTAGTCAATACATTTTCTTTGTCTGTCGATGACTTGATTTTTAAGTCAATAAAACAAGATTTAATTTCCCGAAACTGCAGATATCTGAGGTGTGGAATTCCACACTTACCAAATTTTGAGGTGTGGAGTGTTCCACACCTACCATAGTGGTTTCGCCGCGCCTGACTATATGTACCCATATATGACTATATATACCCATTAGGATGGTCCAAAAAAAACATTTTTTTGTTTTTTTTAAAGTCTTATCATCTCAAAAGTTTCGTTTGGGTATAAAACAAATTCTCCTAAAAGGGCAGCTCGATATCTCAACTCTACGAGGAGCTCAACGATTTTCCGTTTTCCCATCTAAATAACACATGAAAAATTTATTTTTTCGTTTTTTCTGCATAAAACTCAGAAAAAAAATGTTATTCCAATTTTGATGCACATATTCTTGTAGGGAATTCAATTCTCTACAAAAAAGGTCTGATAAGGTTTTCTTGTAATCTCAACAGGTTAAAAGTTATCAGGCTTTAAACCCCTGCAACTCAATTAAATTTAACCAGATATAATTTCAGAACGATTTTCAAATTTCTTCAAATGTGGAATGATTTCTGTCTAAAAATAATCTTGAACTGTCGCAAATATTTATTCATACAATCACAAATTCACAGTCTACTTATAGATTAGTAATTACAATATTTTTAAAATAATATTACGCTTTTAATTATAAATAATTATTTTTGTTACAATTATAGGATATTTTTTTTTACGATCAGCAACTACTTGTAACAGGACTAATAAATTTGGCCCCAAAAATGAAGAGCAAAAACAATATCTGTTACAAGTAGTTGCTGATCATAGAAAAAAATATCCTAATTGTAACAAAAATAATTATTTATAATTAAAAGCGTAATATTATTTTAAAAATATTGTAATTATTAATCCATAAGTAGACTGTGAATTTGTGATTGTATGAATAAATATTTGCGACAGTTAGAGATTATTTTTAGACAGTTAGATATCATTCCACATTTGAAGAAATTTGAAAATCGCTCTGAAATTATATCTGGTTAAATTTAATTGAGTTGCAGGGGTTTAAAGCCTGATAACTTGTAACCTGTTGAGATTACAAGAAAACCTTATCAGACCTTTTTTGTAGAGAATTGAATTCTCTACAAGAATATGTGCATGAAAATTGGAATAACATTTTTTTTCGGAGTTTTATGCAGAAAAAACGAAAAAATAAATTTTTCATGTATTATTTAGATGGGAAAACGGAAAATCGTTGAGCTCCTCGTAGAGTTGAGATATCGAGCTGCCCTTTTAGGAGAATTTGTTTTATACCTAAACGAAACTTTTGAGATGATAAAGAAAAAACTTTTTTTTTTTGGACCACCCTAATACCCATATATGGTGATATCGGATAAGATAAGCCCACATACAATGATCTGAACATATAAGCGCATATATAATGAATATATATAGAATCATATATGATTCTATATACCGATATATAATTGTATATCCCGAGTAGAAATTTGATAAGGCTAGCCTGACGTTCCATCAGGCCCTGGTGAGGTTGAACTCAGGCGTGCCTAATAGAGCACACCGGACGTGGCCCTGACCAGGTCGTCATCAGGCATCCGTCAACAAGGCGTACCTGTTGGGGCCCTGGTCAAGTTAACATCAGGCGTGCATTACTAAGTAACACCTGATGGGTAATGATCAGGCAATGATCAGGCGCTATTCAGGCGCTACTCAGGCGCTACTTACTGATCAGGTGATTCTAGAACGCAGCGTTACATTCCCAATCAGGGCCTTATCAGGCTGTCAGTAAGCCTGTGCAGGGCCTGATCTTCGCCTGACGTCAATTTCTACTCGGGATGTCCCGATCGGGCCAATTTTCGGATACAATTATATATGGTTGATTGTATATGCTTATATCTGATCATATCCAACGATTTTTTCTCGGGTACTCTTTCGGAAAGTAGCCAGCCTGGTGAAGATTTTATCGACTTTGCTCTTACGTAGATTGATTATCTAGTGGTTTCTAGTTACACGTCTAAAAACTTAGTCAATAGAATATTCCTTCCAAGGATAGGAATGATTTGGAGAAAAAGGCTAATCTGCTCAAAATCAAATATTTTACTGTATAGAACAGTCAATTCGTGCGTAAAAAGGGTGCAACCGTGCATTTTTGGTAGGCAGCGATTTGCGGGTGGGGGGGGGGGGGGGGGGGGGGGGGGGGTCGTAGGGGGATCGGCCGTTAGTGTGAAACTCAGTTTTCGAGACTGGGAGTGTTGTCATTCAGCCGCCATCTTGAAATTAGGGGTGTAAGTAGTTTTTGGTTTGTCTCCGGAACCACGTAGCCTATATATTTATCTATGAGTTTAATCTGCATTTTTCGGGCTAAGATCAATAATAAAAAAAAAGTTATGAGCAGAAAAGGACGACAAAAAAAAAAGAAAAAAAATAAATAGGTCAAATCGTTCGTTAGGAAATGCTCTATAAAAAAGCTGCGAATCATTCTCATTGTGGAATTTGAAATTCCAGAGTTATCTCGCCTCAAAGTATCTCATTACCTTATTTGTCGTGTTTTTCTGATCATAACTTTTTTATTATTGATCTTAACCGTAAGAGTTATGAATCAAAGTTATGAATAATTGTCGAAGCTACAAAAATGCTCTCCACAAAATTTGAGTTAGCCTCGCGGTTACGGAGAAAAATCAAAAAAAAACTAGTGACACCCTTAATTTCAAGATGGCGGCCGAGTGACAACACCCCAAGGTTCGAAAACTGAGTTTTACACTCACAGCCGACCCGCCTACAGAAACAAAAAAAAAAATCGTTCCCTACCCGAAATGCACGGTCAAATCACGGATTAACTGTACTACTGGCTTCAATAAACCATAGACTTTGAAGCGAACAGTGTGTTGTGGTATAACAAAATCGCGTTGTTGATATTACGGATCAGATGTTGTATTATGCGTTAAGATGTGTACAAATATATAGAAATAGTACCTAATGGCTGACAGCCCGAAATCAAAATACGAAATATACTGTTCATGAGACATTGAGAAATTCAAAACATCCGTTTCAATGAAAATGGTATTTTTTCAATGTCTGGTGATGTTAGTGCGCTCTGCAATATCTATACAATTTATATAATCAAATTGATCCGCATTCAAATCAAATAGATAATCAAATGATGCACAACTATATCTCATATGTAGTTATAATAGATATCTATTGTATACTGTATCTGATATGGTCACAGATGCTGATATCGCTGAAGGAGAAACTCCAATACCTACCTATACGTTTCAAGCATTCAATACGAAGAAATGATATATAAAATGTTGAGAGAATACCAATAATTCTGAGTAATATTATCAAACGGTATTATCGTCATTAAACTTTAGATGAAGGAGGGCGATTTTTTTTTTTTAATTTACAACTACTATACCGTGAAGATTCGTGGAGGCGCACCATAGGACGCCTGCATGCAGGCAACTCAAATATCAAGCGATTAGGTGTTGTTTCCACGTAGCCAATGGGCACGCATAAAACCGAATCGCTTGACTTCTGAGTTGCCTGCATGCAGGCGTCCTATGGTGCGCCTCCACGAATCTTCACGGTATAGCTACTATCCTTTAGCAGTGTAGCATCAGTGTCCATGAATACTATAATAATATCACTTTCAAGCATCTTCTCAGTGTTGGTTGTACATACGTATAGCTTTTGTGGCTGTTCAATCTATGATACCTATATTTATCACCAAAAAAAAGGGAATAATTGACATTTTCATGTTGATTAACCCTAGAACTATAAACCCATTTAAACCGAACCGCACGGCACCGAAATTTTTATATCACACGTTGTCTTATGCGAGTATTCACACTATTCGGCAGCGAACGGCAGCGAAGCGCGCGGAAGTATTAGATAAATAATAATAATTATTATTAATAATTAGCGTACGATTGGATAAATCTCACTGAAAAAGTGGCCCACGTCACGTATTTTGCCGAACATGCATTTTTTTTTAAATAGAGTGAAACAGAATTTATGTGATGTATATTTTACATCCAGTTCCAATCACTCAAAGGTTGCATTCAAATGCATCCTTCGCCGGCCTTCTGCGGACTCATGTGTTCACACTATTCGGCAGCGTGTATTCGGTTTTTTTTATCGTTTTAAAGCAATTAAAAATAAAAAAAAATGAAAAATCGATATCTAGCCATTTGTTCATAATTTGGGTATTATTTTGCTTCTGGACATGTCAGGCAAATCTTTAGTTTACGAATATAATAATTCGATGAATACTCAATGTGACGACTATGATCAATTTATGAAAAACCAGTCGCAATATTTTTGACTAGCCAACCCCCTTAAACTACAAACGGGGGTAAATTTTTACCCCACGCGTTTCTTGTTCGTAAAATCGTTCTGAAAACAGTAATGAGACTCGTGAGTACATGAATCTCTTCGTTTTTTCATACAAAAGAGAATGGTGAAAAGCAAATTCAATTTCATCGAAGTTTAGTCTGTGAATATCGATTTAAATATCTGAAAGCGCTAAAAAAAAAGGCCAAAACGTAATTTTTCAGAGTTCGCCTGGGGTAGATATGCGACGTATATATTTTGGATCAATAATGCAACGTCATTTTCGGCGACGCCACCTTCCTCATATACGGTGAACTATTGATCCTGCTGAGACTTCCCGCGAGTGCGGGAAGTTAGAGCGCCCAGAGCGGATCTGAAAAGGCACCGAAAAAGTGGGGAGAAGAGATTCCCGTGTGGAGGCGCCACAGTTCCCGGAGTTCTCCCCGTGTGGGGCGATAACATAAAACATCGTGAACCAAATCCCCAAGCTCGAGGGTCAGGCCCAGGTCGTTTCGGTATGGAATGCCCCATATTAGGGTGCGTTGAAAAAAAAAAATTTCTTAGCCTGGGGGTAGAATTTGTAGCTTATAAAAAAAGAAAATTTTTCCATAAAAAAAAAATTTTTTTTACTCAACGCTTTGAGGTAGCCCACTCGTGTTTTAAATAAATATTTAATCAAATGGGGTAGTTCCAACGGGAAATTCTTTTTTTGGTCCGAAATCGTGGAAAACATGTCAAAATTGTAGAATGTGATTTTTTTTACTCAACTTTTTTTTTTTTTTTTTTTTATTTAAAACACGAGTGGCCTACCTCAAAGCGTTGAGTAAAAAAATTTTTTTTTTATGGAAAAATTTTCTTTTTTTATAAGGTACAATTCTACCCCCAGGCTAAGAAATTTTTTTTTTCAACCCACCCTACCCCATATACCGTGAAGTTATGAGGAAGCCGAACGATGGCCGCACTATAGTTCGACCAACACACGCTCGCGTTGCGTGCCTAAGCTTCTACTCGCTGCCATGTGACTGCCAACTCGATTCGCCTGGCACCTGTCGCCGAGGCCGCGCTCATCCATAGTGTGAACCGGGCGTCGGGCGAATCGAGATGGCAGTCACTTGCAGCGAGTAGAAGCTCACGTACGTACGCGAGCGTGTGTTGGTCGAACTATTAACAGTGCGGCCATCGTTCGGCTTCCTCATAACTTCACGGTATGTATATGCCACATCATACACCGTGTGTTTGCGAAACACACTTACCTACAGTCATCTACACTGTTAAAAATTTCTGTGTGAAACTTCCTATACATTTGGAATTGTGTTGGAAGTTTTTTGGCAGATACATGAGTAGTGAATTTACAAGACATTTCCTGTAAAATCAATTCACAAATACTTCAAATTTACTAAACAATTATTAGAAAATTCAAGTACAATTTTGTGTTTTTCCTATGAAGGTTCAGTAAAATCAAGAATTTATTTGTAAATTTACAGAACAAGCTTAGCAATTTACTTTTGCTACGCCACATTTGTAATTTTCCAATACTTTTGTTTAGTAAGGCATGTTGTAAATTCACAATCATTTTTAACAGTGTAGAGTCATCAAAAATAGAAGAGTACAATGGAACAGCCGGTTATTTATTTTTTCAAATTTTGTATCGGACGTATTTACTATTAGAGCGGATCCACGTCACTTCACTCAAAAAAAAACCGTCAAGTCACGGATCTTTGCGCCATTCGACATATCTTTAGTACTATGGGAAAAAAAAATACGACTTCAGGGATTTTGAAAAATTTTCAAAAATGGCGGAGTTAGAGCTATTTGAATGTTGGTAAGTCGCTGTTGCACCGCTATGTTTGAAGATTCATATCTCCGAAAGTATTCACCGGAGCGGACTGATCCTGGAATCATTTTGTTCGTAAAAGAATGCGCTTTCATAAAAAAAATGTTGTTTTTAGAAAAAAAAAATTCTTTCCATTTTTTTTCGTCGTTTTTATTTTTAATTTCGCTGCCATTTCCGCGGGACCTACAGGAATCCATGGAGATAATTTTTTTCGGATAGCCGAATCTTTCCCCTTCAACCCTAAAAAAAAAAATTCATGGAGAACCTATTTGGGCCGGAGAAAAAAAATAAAACGTCTTGTCGCGCGTCGCCGCGCGCGTCAATCTACGTCCGCGCGGCGAGCTCCTTGTGTTGCGTAGTGGAGTTAAATTACATTTGATGCTTCTCTACTTACCCGGGCTATTCATTCTCCGAAAATAGTTGTTTAACCACCTTAGTCTTCGCTTATCCGTCTACTGGTCATGTTTTCTCGGAGTTACATATACCTATACCTGTTCTGGAAATTCGAAGTCACCAACTGCACAAACTCTGAACGTTTTGTGTTAAATATCTAAAAGTAACTAATCCCTTCAATTGTATCGGAATATAATCCCTCAATCTACGGGGTTGTTTTGATACACTGAGAGACTCTTCGTGTCAATAAATGGTAAAACTATATCAAAGTTTAGTATGGTAGGGTTCGAAAGTAGGGAAGACAGCGCAAAATACACTAGTTATTCGTAACGTTATACTGAAGTTTCATATTGCCATAGCAGATTTTAACAAGAAAATACGAGATATTAGTATGGTCAATATGAAATATTAGAACGTTGTATGTCAGAAATCTTCCATACGAAAAATCGATATTCTCCATAGTAAAATTTCCTACAAAGTCGTCTCACTTATAAACACAGTGACTGTCATCATTCGAGAAGCATATTCCAGAAATTAACATGGTCAATATCAACATTGATATCAAGCAGCCGTGAAACTGCAAAGGATATTAGAAATTGAAACGGAGAGTCTCAATTTTTCGTATGGTGCGTATGAAAATATTTCCTGAATCTCCCGAGCGACTACGATCTTCACCGAGAACGCACGAGGCCCCGCTCTGTTTCGGAAACAGCCGAAGGAAAAATCCTGCCAATTCGCTTGCCATGTGCCGTGTGAATGTGGAGATTTGTATATCTCTGTAATTGGCTATATTTTTAGGATTACCTATGTATGACTTTTCCTATTTCTTTTTTCAAACGACGAAAATGTTGAATTCTAAAAATGAAGACAATTCTAATTATAAAAAGTTCTATTTCTGATACCTTCGATTCTTTATGATTAGTTTATTTGTAACATTTAAAATTATGTCATAAATACAAAAATTCAAAGATTAGAAAAAAAATTAGATCATCTTTTCAGAATAAAAGTTATTATAGTATATCTAGACTCTAATAGTGCTAAAATTTTATATACTCCCAAATTATCTGAATTTATTTAAAAGTAGAAAATATTTCATTCTGAACACTTCCTCAATTGAAAGTATTCATGTTTGAGGAATAGGGATGTATATGGGCAATTCACTCCATATCAGCTAACTTCAAATTGGCGCGGAGTGATTTTTATTCTCAATACTCGGGAAAAATTATTTCATTTTTCGAAAACGAGCTACCTAATCAATGCAAAAATGATTAGGCGAGAATCAGATATTTTTCCCCGTTGACCTAAAGAGTTTCAGATTTTTTCCGTCATTTTTAACACAGATATAATTTTTTTTCCACTTTTGCCCATAAGAACACATGTTAATTTGTCAATTTTTCTAATCCAATTTTCTCCTAAACAAACGTCTTAAAGAGCTTGAAGCGTTTGTTGAATTTTTTCTAGGATAAAATCTGAAGATCCAAATTTTCAAAATTTTCTACCATCATGTTTGCTGTGATGCCCATACATGTTTCAATTGAAAAATAATACATAATTAAAAAATTAATTGGATTTTTTTTTTTTTTCAAGTTATAAAATTACCTTTCCAAAATAAAGTCTACTTTGCAAATGCAGTTTTCCAAAAGAATGATTCTTTAACGAGTTATTTAGAAAAGAACCCTCCAAGTCCTTTCTCACAAGCAGTGGATTATTACCAGCTTGGTATATATAGAAGTTTCTGAAATTTTCCCGCACGTAATTGTATTACGTTTGTACATTGTAAATGTATAGGTATAAGTCTCTCGGTCTAATTTATAAGTGTGTTGCGCGATACTCCTATGTAACTTGTGTATATTTGTGTACATGTATAGTATACCCGATATGTATGTCCTTTCAGTGCGTGTGACCTCTACTTCCTGATGATACTGGTGTTGGTGATAGCCTCGGCTCACTCCCTTCTTTTTTCACCGGCAAGTCAGATTTTTCATATCGACCCCTTAGTGGTAAAACATGCTACCCGAGAATATGCTGGGAAAACATGCTACCCGAGAATAAGCTGGCAAAACATGCTACCCCAGAATAAGCTGGCAAAACATGCTACCCGAGAATAGGCTGGGAAAAAATGCTAGCCGAGAATAGGCTGGGAAAACATGCTACCCGAGAATGAGTTTCAAGAACATACTATCTCACGTCAGAAATTTTTTGGAGCAAAATTTGGTTGGTAACACTGCTGCTCGCATAAAGACGAACAAAACGATCTTCATTCCAATTTTTATACAGAAAGTCTACACAGTCTAACTATTACCTAACATTTGTTGACATACTTGATTGCGGATACTTGTTTTTTTTTTCTCATGTCATATTTATTTGAAAGATCGTGAAGAATATAAAATGTTATTAACATTATGTAGATATCGCACACCTAGATCTAAACTGAGACAAGTCGAAAAATCTCATTTTTCAGTATGAGGAAAAAACGTCACGTTGTGTAATTAATGAATTATTTATCCAAAAGCATAATTGGAACAAAACGTTTCTTCCTCATACTGAAAAATGAGATTTTTCGACTTGTCTCAGTTTAGATCTAGGTGTGCGATATCTACATAATGTTAAGGGGACCAGTACAGCGACTTTTCGAGAAATTATCATAGTCCGAAATCAATTTATTTAATAACCAAAGTTCATTTCACATCAAAATATTTTTCTTTTTCAAAATCATGTGTCGTAAGGATTTCAGAGCACCGTTGGACCGATTCAGGTCATCTTGGATTCATTTCCTTCAGAAAACAAATCCTCATCATGTGAATGTAGGAATTTTAAAATAAAAAATTGTGTCATAAGTTATGATCAATTTACCAAATTTGCAAAAATTATTATCACTCATTTCTTAAATAACTTGGCCAAAACGAAAAATTTTCAAAATTCCTACATTCACATGATGAGGATTTGTTTTCTGAAGAAAATGAATCCAAGATGACCTGAATCGGTCCAACGGTGCTCTGAAATCCTTACGACACATGATTTTGAAAAAGAAAAATATTTTGATGTGAAATGAACTTTAGTTATGAAATAAATTCATTTCGGCCTATGATAATTTCTCGAAAAGTCGCTGTACTGGTCCCCTTAATAACATTTTATATTCTTCACGATCTTTCAAATAAATATGACATGAGAAAAAAAAAACAAGTATCCGCAATCAAGTATGTCAACAAATGTTAGGTAATAGTTAGACTGTGTAGACTTTCTGTATAAAAATTGGAATGAAGATCGTTTTGTTCGTCTTTATGCGAGCAGCAGTGTTACCAACCAAATTTTGCTCCAAAAAATTTCTGACGTGAGATAGTATGTTCTTGAAACTCATTCTCGGGTAGCATGTTTTCCCAGCCTATTCTCGGCTAGCATCTTTTCCCAGCCTATTCTCGGGTAGCATGTTTTGCCAGCTTATTCTGGGGTAGCATGTTTTGCCAGCTTATTCTCGGGTAGCATGTTTTCCCAGCATATTCTCGGGTAGCATGTTTTACCACTAAGGGGTCGATATGGTCTGTACGAAAAACTGATATTCTTCGTGACGACTGGAGACGATTATTTCAAACTTTCATATTCACCATACTAACCGTGTTTGTCAAGTCGCTATCTAACTTTGATATGGTGCGTTCCGAATATTACTATGTTGTTCATTAAACATTGAAACACCTTTTTCACTTATTGAAAGGAAAATATCAGTTTTACCCATTAGTATGCACCATATGAATTTTTGAAACGTACGCCCGGTCTTCCCTACTTTCGAACCCTACCATACTAAACTTTGATATAGTTTTACCATTTATTGACACGAAGAGTCTCTCAGTGTAATTTCATCAGCGATGTTACTTACAAACAGTGGATATCAGTGGACCGAACGGCTTTGGAGACACTTACCAAAAAGTCCGAGGATTTTGTGGATAACTTCTGTGATCAATTGTCAAAATTGGTTGCACATGATTTCATTGCGAAGCAGCAAAGTAGTTATTGGCAGAAGATGAAAGAGAGCTTGAAAGTTGGCGAATTTTTAGTGGTATGCGATTTCGCTGAGAATTATGCATTTGTTGTACAAGATTCCACGCATTAAGGGTTTCACTGGAGCAATAATCAGGCGACTATTCATCCAACCGTGGTTTACTATAAAAGTTACGGTGACGACCAGTTGAGACATTTTAGTTTTGTGATAATTTCAGAGCATCTAAAACATAATACAGTTGCGGTTCATTTATTTCAAAAAAAATTAGTCAACTTCATGAAAGAGAAGTTCCAAGATTCAATTCCCATAGAAAAAATAATTTATTTCTCTGATGGAGCAGCTTCCCAATATAAGAACAAAAAGAATTTTATAAATTTAACACATCACTTTGAAGACTTTCAATGCCACGCCGAATGGCATTTCTTTGCTACATCACGTGGAAAAGGGCCGTGTGATGGAGTAGGTGGAACTGTTAAGAGATTAGCTTCACGTGCGAGTTTACAACTGATTGGCAACTCTGATCCTATTCAAACACCGCTGGATCTATATAATTGGGCATGTTCTTATTTTCGAAGCATATCTTTTGCGTACTGTACGGCTGCAGAACATCAAGCGGAAAAATCTATTCTACAAAATCAATTTGATAAAGCCTTGACAGTTCCTGGCACTCTGAAATTACATGCGGTCATTCCAATATCTCATAAACTCGTCAAAACAAAATTATTTTCCGCATCAGAAAATTTTGAATCCATGAAAATTATGAATTAATTTCAAACAGAGGTGTCCTACACTAAGTACCATCGAGCAAATCGTCGCTAGAAACATCGGCCCTTTTCAGAGCCACCAAAATATTGCAAAAGATCGGCGCGGGGCGACGCGCGACAAGACGTTTTATTTTTTTTTCTCCGGCCCAAATAGGTTCTCCATGAATTTTTTTTTTTAGGGTTGAAGGGGAAAGATTCGGCTATCCGAAAAAAATTATCTCCATGGATTCCTGTTGGTCCCGCGGAAATGGCAGCGAAATTAAAAATAAAAACGACGAAAAAAAATGGAAAGAATTTTTTTTTTTCTAAAAACAACATTTTTTTTATGAAAGCGCATTCTTTTACGAACAAAATGATTCCAGGATCAGTCCGCTCCGATAAATACTTTCGGAGATATGAATTTTCAAACATAGCGGTGCAACAGCGACTTACAAACATTCAAATAGCTCTAACTCCGCCATTTTTGAAAATTTTTCAAAATCCCTGAAGTCGTATTTTTTTTTCCCATAGTACTAAAGATATGTCGAATGGCGCAAAGATCCGTGACTTGACGGTTTTTTTTTTGAGTGAAGTGACGTGGATCCGCTCATTAGGGTGTGCAAAAAAAAAAAAAAAATTCATTTCTTGTCTCCCATGTGAAAAATGAGTGATTCCGTGTATTATGAAAAACGTCATCGAAGGGGGGCTCTGACAAAAAAAAGTTCAAAGGTGTCTCAGTCGACCAGAAATCATAGTGATTGATGCACTTGCTAGGCTCAATTGATCGAAACCCCCTTTCGCGAGGTGAAATTTCACAACAAGTTGAATAAGATCACAGGGTGATACGAGGAATAATTAATAAAAAAATGCTGTTTCGAGAACAAAATTAAAAAAAAAAAAAGTACATGTTCATAGCTTATAACTTTTAACAATTCCTGTTCATTTTCTACTTATTATACCACATGCTGAAACAGCTGAATGTCATGTAATGTTTCAATTGCCGAAAGGGGAATGCTGATAATCAAGTTTAAAAGGTACCTCATCAGTATGACTTCTGGTCGAGTGAGACACCACTTCGCATTTTTTCTCAGTGCCCTCCTTTAGCGAGGCTTCTTATTTCATAAAACCACTTTGATTTTTGATGTGGGGGATCAAAAAAAAAAAAAGTTTTTTCTGGCACACCCTAATGTACTATATACGGATTATTAAAACTGAATTTATGTCTCTTAGATCGGTAGAAATTCTGTACACTTTCATTTTATAACGTCTAATTTACAGTGGAATAGCGAAAGAGCGATAAAACTGGCATTTTCTAATGGAAAGGAAAATAAAAACATAAAAAAAATGGAACACTCAGAGGAAAGTTCTGTCGATGTCAACAAATTTTCTTTGAATCAAAGAAATTCTTGCATATAGCCACACGGTCGAACAAATCTTTGCTTCATTCGAAGTAATTTTTTTATTTTATTTTTATTTTTTTCGTTTGAATCAAATAAATATTTATTTGAACTAATCAATGATTTATCGAATAAATCGGTTCGATTGGTTGTAACAAAAATATTGTTCAAATTAAACAAGTCGTTTGGTTCATTGAAAGATATAAGTTTAATAACAATATTAGACCAATCCAACGCATCACTTGGTTAAATTTTTGCTAAACTTGATCAAATTTTTGTATCTAATCAAGAAAACAAAATGAAACAAAATTGTTGGCTCAGATCACGGACTTATGGACGGAGCGCAAGTTGGGGTTATATGGGCGCGGGGTATAAATCATGGGGGGAGTAAGTGAGGTAATGCGTCGGCCATATTAACTTGCACCATTTGCGCGCCACTTACAAACCACTCGCCACGCCACTCACCCTATTTCTCATTTCCTGGAATAATAATTGATATGATACCGTGATATGCACGGATGATATGATATATCATTCGGAATTAGTCATCTATTTCAATATATGTAAATATTCACTAAAGTAAAACATCTAGTTGTATAAAATAGCACTTCCATAATTTATTAAAAATAAATATAATGTGATGTATGGCTACGGTAAATTTACATTATTTTGCGTACATTTTGTGGTTATATTTATTCAACAAGAAAAAAATCCTTAGCTCAAAATTTATATAAAATTAACAACAATATAAACAATAACATTTTAGTACATTACATGAAAATATTTACAACTAAACTACTAAATATCCCTGGTGAAAATAATTTCTACGCCAAAATACGAAAACATTCAAAGCGTAAAAAAGCGTAAAGAATCGTAGTTTTTCGTAGTGTTTCGTAGTTTTCCGTAATTTACCGTAGTTTTAAAAGTAAAAAACTACGAATTTCCACGACAAATTACGAAAATCTACACACGGAAAGACCCGTGGGAGAGCGCTTTAACTTAGCGTTGTATAACCGTTCTTCCTTGGAAATTGTCATGCAAGTCTTCGATTCTGGGAGAATTATTCGCCCTCGCGCGAAGAGATCACACTTGAACATAGCAGTTCTTTCAATCCATTTTATCCCGAAATGAATTAACTGTTAGATCAAGATTCAAAGATATCGATTCTCCGTGAATTTGGTGTAACTTATCGACAAAAAATTTCGCGAAGGAGAACGGTTATCCCACGGGTCTTTCCGTGCAGTCTTCAAGCACCGGAATATCAATTCTACGATTATCTATGAAAATCTACAAAGATCTACAAACAAAATGGAGCGAAGTCTTTTTTTGAGTTTATCCTGTAGTTTTGGAAGTAGAAATCTCCAAATTTTCACGAAAAATCATGAAAACCTCTAATCTTCAAGCGAAAGAATATCAGTTCTACGAATATGTATGAAAAACTACGAAAAATGATTTAGCTTCATTTCGTTCGTGGGGCTTTGTAAATTTTCGTAGATATTTGTATAATTGATATTCCGTTGTTTGAGGACTGTGGATTTATCTAATTTTTCACAGAAATTCGGAGATTTCTACTTCCAAAACTACAGGATAAACTCAAAAAAAGACTTCGCTCCATTTTGTTTGTAGATCTTTGTAGATTTTCGTAGATAATCGTAGAACTGATATTCCGGTGCTTGAAGACTGTAGATTTTCGTAATTTGTCATGGAAATTCGGAGTTTTCTACTTCCAAAACTACGAGAAAGTACGAAAAATGATTTAGCTTCATTTCGTTTGTAGATCTTTGTGAATTTTCGTAGATATTCGTATAATTGATATTCCGTTGTTTGAGGACTGTAGAGACCCACGATGACGGACGAAAAAAAGGATTTTCAAGCCTCCCGCAGAGGGAATTATCATTATTCTTCGTTTCCACGATATAAAAAAATAGGAAAACATTAAGAATTAAACACAGAATTTTTCGTAATTTTTCAAGAATTTTCGAAACGTTGGAATATGGTGTTTCGCGTTTGTTCAAAATGTTCAAAGTGCTGAGAAAAAAAACGGAATAATGATCCCATCATGGGAGGGGTGTCGAAATGATCGAAATGAAAAAAAAAAGATTTTTGAGAATTATTCGAGATTTTTGAAAAATGCCAATTTCAAAATGGGGTGGAATAACCATGGAAAATTAACGGTTGGAGGGAAAAATCTGAAAAAATTCAGCAGTGCTTTTTCGAGATCGTAGAATCGTATAAAAAATCGTGGAGCGAATCAAAAATGGTGAGGGAAAAACATTGGTCGAGTTCACGTTGAATTCCCCATATACATATCATCGTATCGCATTCTATGACTATCCATGAAAAACTACGGTGAACTACGGATATTTACTACAAATATCGCATACAGTATTACATATATATCGTATTCCATTCTGCGACTATCTATGAAAAACTACGATGAACTACGGATATTTACTACGAATATCGCATACAGTATTATCCCATCTACGACTATCTACGAAAAACTATGACAAAATACGGAAAACCACGATGAATCACAGATATTTACTACGAAGATCGAAATCATATCGAATTTCATTCTAGAACTATCTACGAAAAACTACTACTTTGTGCAAAATCTGACGTAAAAAGAAAACTACGAAAAGTCCGAAATCCTCTACTTTTTCGTAGATAATTTTCATAGTTTGGCGTAGAAATTATTTTCACCAGGGATCTCTGTCGAATAAGTCTGTTGGAATATATACAATTACAAAAAAAATTAACAACAAGATGAACAATAGCATTTTAGTACATTACATGCAAACATTTGAATAATGTATTAGTTAGTTACAGAAAACGAGACAAAATAGCATTCTCAAATAACATTCCATTAAAAGAACAACACCTCATTATGTATTATATATCACATGTAAACACTTGAGTCACTTATTAATAAAGAACACAGTCACTATATCAAAAAGATCATTGAATATTTTAAGAAATTCTTCAGTGGCCGCAGACTTTTAAAAATAATCAAGTTGTACATTTATTCTACACAATCAATACTTTTTGCAAAAGATGTGCTAAGTACCTGTGTGGCGAATTTCACTTTCATTTTCTGTTTGTAAAAATCTATGTGGCGTGAACGTAACTTGTTGCCTAAGTGAAGACCTTCTTGTTCCTGTATCTCATGGATCTTTGTGACATAATTCCATAAAATCAAGTCATCATTCCTATCCATCATTCTAAGTTTCGGATCTCCCAGTGTGTTACGTACTAACTTAATCATGTGACAAGGATCTGGCATTGTGTAGACTTTTTCTGTAGTCACAGAATGCAAAAACCATGTTTGGAGAGCATTATATAGGGTCATCCAATTTACAACCGAGTTGTTTTGCCATTGAAATGATGCCGGGAGCTCCATGAAAAGTTACAGATATCACCTTTACACCAGATTCTTTAAGCATGGTTAAACACTGGTTAACGAGAATGCCTTTTTGATTCGCACCTACGCCACCCGTTGAGAAAAAACCGACTCGTACTTTCCATGAACTATTTACACAATACAAACAAAAATACTAAGGCATCTTTGGCAACAGTTTGTGTATCGCTAGCTATATTACTACCCATATCCTCATATCCACTAAACTTTTCTCCGGTATACTCAATGTGCTGGCGTGAGGCCATTTCATCAAAAACAACAGACCCAACCAACAAATGATCTACCCTGTTAGTACGTTCCTTAATAGCGTTGAAAGATTCAATGTTGAAACCAGGTTCTCCATTCACCGATCGGTACCACTTAGACAATGTTTTTAGGGTGTGTTTTTTATTACTGTGCCTTTAGGGTGCGGCAGGCAAGAGTCGAATTTTTTCATGTACATAATTGTACGCACGTGGCGACTAATAATGCAGTGTCAAAGCAAATGATCGTAACTCAGGTGAAAACTTCTTAGGTACTACAGCATGCTCAGACTTTTTTACGTCCAGCTCATTGTCGGTGAGTTTTTTAATGTTCTTCAACTGAAGCAACACGTCCTTCAACGATGCAATTCGTTTTTCTTTCCGTCAAGTTGTTTGTTTCAGGAGTCTAATCTGTCTCTCATATGCGACTTTTTGATTCTTTATCATATCACGTAAATGTATCTTCGTTGGAGAATTTTCGAGAAAGGATTTCGACAACCAAGTAGCTTTATCAACAGATTGAGGTTGTAGTGGTGGTGGTGTTTCAGTAGACGCATCTTTAGTACGATAGTCCTTTGGAGCTGAAACGATAATAATCTGTCATAACCGCAATCGTATACATCTGGACAATTAGGTGGCACGTAAATGATAATTTACAGTCATCAATCTTCTGTTTCTTCCTCGTCTGTTCGTTAACCGCACTCACAATAAGAACTTCATCTGCTACGGAGCGCTTCAGATTCGATGTTTCTTTGACAGTGTTCATATTATGTAGTACTGGCATTTCAGTCATCGATTCTTCAACTTCATTCATAGCAAGAGCTTCATCTTCTGTAGAGTTCTCAAGTATTATTGTTTCGTTGTAAATGTTTATGTTGCTTATCTCTTGCAGTAATACAGCGTCTTTTTTTTTTAATCCTTTAATGTATGTAGACAACTACAGCGCGCTGTAGCGTCTTGGTTAGTTGCAATATTGGGCCCGTCATGAACTTTGAAAACCTAGAAGAACCAAGAAAAACATAATTTACATTCACACTGCTGAGAATCGTTCACAAGTTATATGTAACCCATACAAACAATTTATCCGACTCACACTTGGAACAGCATTATCTTTGAGTCTAATTTTCCATGCTGAAGTTCGATCAAATGATTCGCTTGAAAAGTGACATGAACATAAATGTGGGTATTTGGGTAAAACTGCTTCCGTCAATCCCATATGATCGATCCATTCTTTTTTCCTATAGGCCTCTTGGATAACATACAGACATGCTACTAGTGTGCGTGAGAGCTGTGTACATATACGGCCGACAGCGCCGCCTAACTTGGAAACCTGGCGAAACTTGGACGTCAATTTCATGCATGTATACGCCATACAAGCTTAGTCTACTTTGTCTGTAAAGGTATCCAAGAGGCCTATCACCATTCTTTGGAAAACTAAAATGTGTATACAAATTCAACATAATATAAGACATCTCTGAGCCCTTCACTGTGATGTTGATTTTAATCATTACACGTGACTTACCAATAAAATGTAATCTTCTTGTATTTTTCAAACTCTAGTTGAGCCTTGCTTTATGAGCTGGATTTATGTGTGCAACCTATTGCCGCACAGTTAGGCATGTAAGGTTTCAAGAAAGACAAATCTACCCAATAAAAAACAAGACAAAAGAAGCTGAACCGATCGTTTCGTTAACGAAAAGTTACTGAATAGGGGCCCAGAGCTTGGAACAAAAATAATAAGGTATATATGCTTCTTCTTCTTCTTCTTCCTTCGGAGACTTAACGCCCGTTTGAGCATGTAGTCGAAATAAGGTATGTGCGTAAGCTATAAATTGATCGTACATCCTGACCTATAAAATTATAAGAATGATCGGTCACACTAGACTGCTATACTTACTGAGCACGTATCTAAATTTACACCATTCTTCCACTGATTTGATCGCGGGACTTCTTAACCTATTTATCACAAACAAACTGTCACCGTGGTCACAAACAATTGCGTATGTAATGTACACGTCACCAGTATACACGGTAGTATATATATATGTCGGCGCGTGATATTTTGGACACGCTTTCTCACGGCTGTGGTGTTTATTAAATATCGAGACTATTGGTTTATGTTTAGTCTCAGTATATTTGTTAGTATTGAGATTAGAAGCTAGACGCCCTTAGAGTTAATAAGTGGCGTAGAGAAGGGATGCAAGACATGTAGTGATGAGCGAAATTGGTATTGGTCTTGCGGTCTTGGTCTTGGTCTTGCATTTTTGCGAGACCAAGACCAAGACCAAGATCGCATGTGACTCATCAAGACCAAGACCAAGATTGTGTGCGCAAGACCAAGACCAAGACCAAGACCAAGACACAACCTGCAAGACTCGAGCAAGAACAAGACCGAACTCCAAGACTCTTGCAGTTTTGCTATATACTTGTGTAATGTTTGAAATAGGTAAAGAATAAAGAAGAGACTTTGTATACATTGGTTTCAAGACAATCATTACACCTAGCATTTCAAGTTCTTGAGTTTTAAATACTCCCAATTTCTAATATTCAGGCAAGACTACAAACAATACTTTGGCTGGACATAAATAATAGGTCTGGTATGAAAAATAGATATTTAAGTATGTACCACGTGATCAGTCAAGTAATTTTATATTTTGTTCTACTATTTACATTGTGTAACTAGTTGAAAGCCACTTGCTCTCGTTACTTGCGAAAGATATTGAATACGTGTTAATGAGCCATGAATTGCAGTAGGGTGAAGAGAAGCAGGACTGCAAGACTCTTGTAAAAATATTCTGAGTGTGCAAGACCAAGACCAAGACCAAGACTGGGTGCGCAAGACCAAGCCCAAGACCAAGACTACCATAGTCTTGGTCTTGGTCTTGCTTTTGCTCATCACTAAAGACATAGGCATCCTTGTCGAACGCAGCCACAGCCCGGCGGTGGTGAATCTTAAGGGACATTCAGATTTTGAACTGAGCCAAAGAAGGATCTCATTAGAAGATCCGGTCTAAAGCATTTGCGATTTGATTTGAATCACGCCGTGGCGGTGGATTCGTTATTGTGTCTCTCTCTACGCATTAGAGTAGAATAGTTTATTTGTTTGGTTGTAGTCTGGGATAGTTAACATCATCAAACACAATTATTAGATTTGATATCATATTATTACTTCTTGTGAACGATCAAACAGCCTGCAAGTAAAGCCATAGCTGACCATTAATACCGCTCGACGCTCCGACATATATATCTATATCGATAGATCCAGTCAAGATGGCCGACCATGATTGCCCTTCCGTCTTTTGCTTCACCCCCGCAAGGAAAGGCTCCGTCGATAAGTCCGTGGCTCCGTCCATAAGTCCGTGGCTCAGATTGACCAAACTTTTCTCAGCTATAATACCCCAAAACCTTCAAAATTATCGGATATTCCCCGAATGTTTTGTTGCATATAGCAACGAGAGGAATCAGTTTTGCAAATTAAAATCCCGAGCGCGCAGCGCGAGGGATTTTACTGCAAAACTGATCCCGATCGTTGATATGCAGGAAGACTTAAGGACGATCCCAATGAGCAGTGGTGCTCAACCTGCAGAAGATCCCCCTATATGTGAAATAACATGTATACAATGAAAAAATAGTCGATACGCCGTGCACTCTTTCGACCTGTCCCACATGCGCAGAAATGAAAAAAAATAATATACAGTAGAGTCCCGCTTTTGTCAGCCTCGATTCTGTCAGGCTCTACGTTCCCCTACCTCCCACTCTACTACCGCTGCTTTCCTCCGCTCGTGCATCAAGCCACCTAAAGCGAGGCGAAGGCGTAGCCCGAGGCCTCCGCCAGTGGTGTAGGAATGTATGTAAACAAACCTCGCTTCGGCAGTCTCGCTTTTTCACGAAGCCAGTGCACCGCTTCACTTTTGCTACGCCACTGGCGTTCGCTGACTCGTACGCCTCCTTGGGTGGGACTTGGACGTTCCCGGTTCTGTCAGCAGTCCTCCCGTGAGGCTGACAAAAGCGGGACTCTACTGTAACTTCCCACGTAGTGCAACGTTATCAAATCGCGATCTTCTAGTAGTCACTAGATTACGTGAGGAAAGTTGAAAACGATCAAAAGTAGCTCATTTTTCAACATATTTTATAAAAAAAACAAATACCGCTTGCTATAATTTTCGTGACAGAACAATATTTGTCATATTTTCAATTGATGATTCCAAGTTTTTCAAAAAAGTCCCAAGAACATCACCATTGTTATATCACAAAACATCCGTTTCAACCTAGGCCGGTATCGGGTTCGTATGTTAAAAATGTAAAATTTAACAATAAATTCTCAAAATGTAGTGCCGCAAGGAGTGTTGAAACTTTTTCTACGTATGAAGAACATTAATAAGTATACATATTTAAATTTTCAAGATGATCGTAAGAAAAGTGATTTTCTTTGGGAACGTCCTTAACCCTTCGTAGTCACACTTCTGTAGAATCACACGGTAGTCACACTTGGGTGAAATTCACCCAGTCAATTTTTGCATGGTTGCTGTGTGAAAACTATCAGTTCGATCGGGATCGAAAAAATACTAGAAAATACTTCAAACATTCTAGAACGTGTATCAAGAGTCAGTATGTCAAAATTCAAATGACAACATGTTTTTAAAAAAAATCGTAAATAGGTCAATTTGTCAAAAAATGGATATTTGGGCCAAAACGCCTGGGTGAAATCCACCCAGAGTGACTACGAAGGGTTAAGGGAAATATCCGACGAATTTTGGAGGTCGAGGGGTATTCGGAAGATTATTTCCTCCATTACGATCTTGGCCCACGTAATAAATAAAACCCAATCGTCGATGTCTGATCTGCTCAATGCAGACGTTTCCCGTTTGCCTATCTTCTAGGCGCGTTATTATCCACAGAATCGCTCTGTATAGAGGTTGAATGATTAAACTACAAAATGTCCATATCAAAATCATATCAAAATGTGAAACCCTGTTGCCCATAAATGCAATATAACATTGTATAGGTGAATAAAAACGATTATTGCATGCGGTTTATGTGATTATAAAATTTACTGTACTTTATACTTATCCATATACAGGGGGAATTCTCTCCGGGGTTCGGAGAGGGTGTGGCTTAAATCGGCTGAGACTCTGCCTGCTTCCATTCATACTTGTAATTTTCAGAATAACAATTCTCACTCATCGTCAGCTACTATTCATTCGGCTCTTGCCGTGTTATCTACATGATAGACGAAAATTCATGTAGCCTTGTCAAAACAATGATACACTATACTATTTGCCCTAATTTCTGAACGGATTGTTTATAATCTGAAGGCAATCATTCGCCTGATAATAACAAGTATGAATAGGACGGGGCGGAATCTCAGCCGATTCAAACTACGACCTCTCCGGATCCCGGAGAGAATTTACCCTGTATATGCAGAAACCGAAAAATTGCATGGGAGAATTGAACAAGTACTTATTGCATAGTTGTATTTAATTTTGAATGACTGTTCGAATTATAAAGCGCACCTTATAGGGATACATTATAGATAGAAAAAAAAAGACTCAATGATAAATAATCAAATGACAAGAGAACCTTCTTAATCAAACGATATGTATTATTATACTATAGATAAATTATGATAACTTCGCGTTATAACCATATGCAAATGAATGAACATAAAGTAGAAGAAAAAAAAGACTAAATTCTACTTAACAGAGATCTATACTTGATGCAATGTCCTTGAATTGAATACATAGTCAGCGTGCTCACCTTTTTCGAAGAAAAATGAAAAAAAATAAAAATAAAGAAAAAAGGAGAACGCTAGATAGATTTGAAATTTTATACATATTGATGTGTACTATATTATACCGTGAGGAAACGTGGAAAGAGATGGTTCCAAGCGCGCAGGCGCTGATTTATTCGAATATCGTTGGTCAGCAGAATCGCGCTAGCAACTCCACGAACTTTTCAGTAATATCCCTAGCTCTGTCATCTGCTAGATTCACAACAAACATAACCTATTCCTGCCACGGTCTGCCGCCGCGTTTGTATTTGACAACAATCGGAAACAAATAGCAAACGGACGCTAGTGATATTCGTGGCAAGTCTGAAATTGGCGGCCGTCGTAATATTCGAATAAATCACCACCTGTGCGCTTGGAACCATCTTTTTTCAGATTTCCTCACGGTAGGTTCCTATACACTCACATGCGCATAAATATTAAATATGTATATATATATATATATATAAATATATATATATGGGGCCTTCCAAGTGAAATCAGGGAGTGATCTCCCTCACCCCCTACGATTTTGAGCTGTCACTTTGATTTCACTTCTCTGTGACTCCAAATGAGCCCTGAATTTTTTTTCGGATTTTTCCTCTCCCTCCTTGTCATCCTGCCATGCGTCTTTATTCCTTGATGCAAGAGAAAACAGAAACACCAGTTCTAGGTGAATGATTTTTTTTCTGATAACTTCGTCATCTGAAAACATTAATTTTTTTCATGATTAGAATATGAGCTGGAGCCTGCTGATATCCTTTTTTAATGATTTGCATTTTTGAAAAATCCAAAATTCGCAAAATTTTAAATAAAAATGATCATACTTGTAATAAAAAAAAAAAACAAAAAAACAAACATATCTTGCTAAAATTTGATATCTTGCTTAGTTTGATGATGACCTCAAAAATTCACCTTCCCACACGGAAGATGATATTGCTTGGATATCCCGCAAATAACTCTATCTCCATCTAACGTCCATATTAATTGTAGATATTCCATTAATGCCTATAGGATATTGCGGAATCAATATCGACAAAACCTCTACATGGTATATCCACTGGATATTCCTGAATGGATATTTATCGTCAAATCCTGAATGTCCATGTAATGTCCATATAATCAGAGTTTTTATCGCCTGGGGCGATTAAAACCGACCACCCTGTATACACAAATGTATAGAATATAATGAATATGGGCATATCTCTAGAACTTTTCATTTCTTACATTTTGAAAAAAAAAAAAAAAAGTAGTCACACACCCTTTCGACCGGTCTTATCTTATTGTTTAAGTCTTAAAATGTAAGTAAAAAATATGGAAACTCAGTTTCCAAGCTCGGTAACGTAAGAGAGGGAAAAATATAAGAAAAAACAAAAAAAAAAATTGTACAAAATTGATTTAAAAAGCAAAAATTTATTGATATGAATTTTTTTGAAATTTTTTATTTCTTCATTTCTTATTCATCTTACGTCTGATAAAAGCGTATGCAAAGAAAGCGCGACGGTCGTAGAGCAGAATAGTACTTCTCGATACTAGTGCGAAAGTGTTGGTTCTCGGACGAGTGTGAAGTTTTTCGCCCGAGCGAAGCGAGGGTGACAATCACACGAGTCGAGAATCATCTTTCGCACGTGTATCGAACTTTATTTTCTTCAACAGCGGAGCGAAAACGCTCGTTTTGTATGAACGCAGCACTGAACGCAGGTTATGTTCTTGTCAACTTGTCCACATAAACGCACAGCGCATGCGTCATTAAACAAGGACCATTCGACCCCCTAGTTCTTGTCTCTCTTTCTATTCCGATATCGCCATTTTGGCTGACTCCAGAACTCTATTTCTTGTATCTCTATGCTGGTTAGTGAGTGAAGAACTGACACACTTATTGCAGATGCTGTACGATACTTCATATGCGCAGTCGCGACTCAGTAAGACAATGACAAAGATACTACTAGCGAGCTATCTCTCTCTATACGCTGCTTCTAATGGTACAGAATGGTCGGCGCGAGTTTCAATGCAGTCGGGCTTCTCAAATAATAAGAGGGTGCTCAATAAGAGCGCTTCCCCTAATCCGTAACCGAGTAGTACCCCCACTACCGTGCTTGTTTTGAATGCGACCGGATTCATTTCAAGGCTTCTCAATAAGAGCGTTTGGTGTACCCATGAATTATACGTACCTATCAAACAAACGTTTACGCGCTGCACGAAGAGAAAAATCGAGGGGAGCCGAAGCGCTCTTATTGAGAGACCCGCTTACGTTCCGAGCGAGCGAGCTTTTCGATAGAGAGTGGGGGTACCACACTTCTCGGAAATTCCTTCTCCTACAGCCTCATAGCGCTCTTATTGAGAAGCCCGACTGTATTATTATATTTCAGTGTGTCGGGCTGCCGCCAACATGTTGAGACAGAGATATATCTCTTTCTCCTTTCGCAACGGCCGTCTTCCCTTGTCGCGCAGGCGCGCACCTCCCTAGTCGTAGCCATTCCTAACCTATATCGGTATAACCACGAGTAACCATTGTCAGATTGTTTGCTTTGATGATAATTTTTAATAGCATATTAATTTATTGGCTCCGTGCACGAAAATACTAATACTATTTAATTATCAGTGTGTAACATATTCATGCATACTGTCAGCGCCATCTAAAACCATACTCAGCATTTTTTCATGCTTAACGTATACGCAATACATACTTATTTTTAAAGTAGTATATGTGCGTGCACGGAGCCAATAGCCATTGTCAGTAAATGTATAACGAAACTATTTCTGTGATACATAATAGGTGCCAATTTTACGTTAACCCTAACCTATCAATCTTCGCACGGTACTATGTATCTAGGCGAGGGGTGTGCGCGGAGAGGGGAACTGGACGTTGCGAAAAGAGAAAAATATATCTCTGTCTCAACATGTTGGCGTAAGTCTCCACTCATTGCGCAAATGGGCTACTCCGCTTCCAGTAATATAAGTTCTATGGCAGCAACAGATTTTTTTGCGAATTAGGGAAGGTGGGGCAAGACGGGGTACTTAAGGTTTATCAACAAATACATCAACAATTTTCAATACTGGCATACAGAACTTTTTGTTATTGTAATCTTTAGACCTTCTTTTTTATATTGCCACATAGCATATACCGATATTATATTAAGTAATATTATATTTTTTAACAAACAAAGAAAGGTGGCATTTGCCCCGTCTTGCCCCGCTAGTGGGGCAAGATGGGGTAGGCCGTGGGGCAAGATGGGGTAGGCCGTGGGGCAAGATGGGGTTGGTTGTTGGGCAATGTAGGGTACATCATTATTGTTAATTAATTATTCATTATCATTATTATTATTTATTTATTATTATTATTATTATTTATTTATTATTTTCATTTATTTATTATTTATTTTTTTACAAAATAGTGAAAAATTATTTATCATTATTATTATTATTTATTCATTATTTCCATTTATTTATTATTTATTTTTTTACAAAATAGTAAAAAACCGAACGATTGTAATCGTATGGAAACGAAGAAGGTCAGCAAGATGGATTACCTACGGGGATAAAAGGTACCCCATCTTGCCCCTTGGCGTATGTTTTACAAAAAGTTGTTGTCACTGTCAAACAATGGTGATATTCATAAATATATTGGACAAACCTTAAAAAGCAATCCCTAAAAATGATCAAAATCGAAGACGCAATCGAATGTGATGCATATATCTATAGTTTCCACGCACAATTTCGGAGCGCAAAATTACATCACAATGCTTAAAAACGCCATTTGTTTTTTAATTTACGACAAAATCGCGGAAGTGGTGCTATACTCGGGTTATTCGATCAAGGGCCAAGTGGCGCCCCCATAGATAAAACAATCCAAAATTTTTTACCATTGTGCTGCTCAAAATGGAGGTACCCCATCTTACCTCACTACCCCGTCTTGCCCCACCTGCTCCTATTACTCTTACCATAAAATATATACTGGGAATATAGCCGAAACACGTGTATTTTGAATGGGGAAACCATCCTCTTGGTGGGAGGGGGTTAGAGTTGAGATGAAAATCCGAAAAAAATTGAGGAATTGTTTTTCAATTATTTGGAGCCGATTTGGGGGGCGCCTGCTAAAAGATTCGTCCTAGTCTTAAATGAGAATCACCCTCATATATATATATATTATATGTTATAAGGGAGGGTGATTCTCAAAATGGACTACTTGGGGCAAGAAAGTTCATATTCAAACTCAAGTCTTTTAATCCTCAATCGTTTGTTTTTTTTCAGTGGTCCATTTTGCCCCGCCGTTCCGTTTTGCCCCATCCTCCACTATATACCCAAGATCATATACAATTATACATTTACTCATAAATTAGAAGGCAATTTTTGAACCTTAATCGCGTAGGTACGTCATAATAGTACATTTCAGTATGAGTATGGAAAGGCTTTTTTGACAAAACGAGAGGTTTACGGCACGAGCCGAAGGCGAGTGCTGTAACTCGTTTCGTCAAAAAGTCTTTACGTACAAGTAACGATTATATTTTTTCATCAGGAAAGCCACAAAATCGCGACAAAGTCGCGATTTTGAGGCTAGAATGATGAAAAAATTATTGTGGAATCTTAGACATACATAAAAAAAAATCAAACAAAACACAATTTGCCTCGAAATATATTGTATAATAACAAATGTATTTCTGTGCGTGTGACAGGTATTGGCAGATTTCGCATCTCGTACTATAATGATATAATTAATGACATATATATATATTATTATATATGGGGAATTCCACGTGAACTCGACCAATGTTTTTCCCTCACCATTTTTGATTTGCTTCACGATTTTTTATACGATTCTACGATCTCGAAAAAGCACTGCTGAATGTTTTCAGATTTTTCCCTCCAACCGTTAATTTTCAAAGATTATTCAAACCCATTTTGAAAACGGCATTTTTTAAAAATCTCGAAAAATTCTCAAAAATATTATTTTTTATTTCGATCATTTTGACACCCCTCCCATGATGGGATCATTATTGCTTCTTTTTTTTTCAGCACTTTTAACATTTTGATAAAACGAAACACCATGTTCCAACGTTTCAAAAATTCTTGAAAAATTAACAAAAATTCTGTGTTCAATTCTGAACGTTTTCGCGTGAGACCCACGATGACGGACGGAAAATACTTTTTTTCGGAAAAATTACTTTTTTTTGTCTGTCATCGTGGGCCTCACGCGAAAACATTTAGAATTGAACTCAGAATTTTTGGTAATTTTTCAAGAATTTTCGAAACGTTGGAACATGGTGTTTCGTTTTATCCAAATGTTAAAAGGGCTGAAAAAAAAGAAGCAATAATGATCCCATTATGGGAGGGGTGTCAAAATGATCGAAATAAAAAATAATATTTTTGAGAATTTTTCGAGATTTTTAAAAAATGCCGTTTTCAAAATGGGTTTGAATAATCATTGAAAATTAACGATTGGAGGGAAAAATCTGAAAAAATTCAGCAGTGCTTTTTCGAGATCGTAGAATCGCATAAAAAATCATGAAGCAAATCAAAAATGGTGAGGGAAAAACATTGGTCGAGTTCACGTGGAATTCCCCATATATACATATAGGTATACATACCTATATTATGTATAAAGGCAATTTGATGATATCGTAAGAATATTGTATCGTACCGTATACCTATGCATTGAAACTATGATATAATAGGTAATTTGAGAGTGTATGACTATATCGATCATTAATATCGGAGCATTGTCATGAGATCGGATATGAGAGGGCTACCTAATGTGTTTAACGAGTGTATAATATGCTATTATGTATATTAAGGGGCGAAGGGGGGGGGGGGGGAGGTGTCTAACAGATTTTTACCGACCCCGTCTATTTTCTCGAATTTCTCCGAAATCGGGTTATCAATCGAATTGTCCTTTTGGCGACCGATGTTTGACGAGTAATGAATTCGAACTGGTACGTTTGATTGAATGAAATCGGAATTTTTTATTCGGACCCCCCCCCCCCCCCCCCCCCCCCCCCCCCCCGAGGATATACATAACAAGTAATAAATGTGTTGATATTGTACAAGCATATTTGAGCGGGTATACATGTACACCTTAGAAATATGTATATTTTTTTCACGTCACTGGTATAATTTGGAAAAATGTTCTATTGTCTCAGTTTCAAACAAATAATTGGAAATTAGTAGAAATTTTCGGAACTTCGTATTTCATACATTGAATCCACCGAAGAAAAGTGGTTGTCACGGTATAATGCTGTGATTTCGGGGCAGGCCAAATGTCTGTAGAGATAGGGTCAGTCTTCTATTGTCGTGAGCACTAATTGACACACTTTTTGCCGCAGCGTTTTCACAAAAAAATTGGCTTGAAATAGAAAAATTTCATATCTAAAAATCGAATTCATCGAATATCATTGGTTTGCCCCGAAATTATATCAATGTAATATAAATCCTCATAATTTAAAGGAGTTTAGATGAACGATGCGAACTGTACCCTTCTGCAACCACTTTTCCTTCGGTGTAATCAATCTATGTAAGGCAAAGCCCATAAGGTTTCAAATAATTGTAAATTTCACCGCTGGGTCCTAGTGGGCCTTAGACCATACGGAATGGACTGGGCATTGGAGTGGTGGAAGTGCTGCCGAGTAAGGAGACAAGGATAGCCATAGCGATATATATATATGCGCACGAATAAGCCTTGTTCATGCTAACTCTCGGAATCAAGTAGGCACTGAAAACAAGCTGAAAACTTATTACACGTAGGGTTTGGAATACTAACGTGGCAACGCTGCTGTTCAATGTGGCAACGTTTACTCTGTAGATAGAGCACTTCGTCTCTCTCTTGAAAACGACGTAGTGCCTTCCGTCTCTTTTGCTTTACTCGGCAGCAAACCGTACAATACTTCAGCATAGGCAATGCCCAGTCCATTTAAAATATAATATAATATGGAAAAAACACGATATTTAGGAAACGAAAAATTTTCGTCTTTTTTTACTTCCTATTACAAAGACGACAAGTTTCAATCACTTTGCTAGCTTAAGAATAATTTCATACATAATTATTTTAAACTTGAAGTATAAACTTGATATGTTTCAAGATTTAGAGCGAGTTGAAGTGAAAAAAGCCGAAAATTTTGTCGTTCTGTAAAAACCGTATTTTTCTCAATAATTTCGCTTTTCGGAAACGACAACCCGTGTGGAAATCGAACCAGGGTGCTGGCCGGGAGCCGGTCGGGAAGCCCGGCTTTTAGTCGGGCGCTGGCCGGGTGGTTCTGACCAT
This sequence comes from Tenthredo mesomela, assembly GCA_943736025.1. Lineage (NCBI taxonomy): Eukaryota > Metazoa > Arthropoda > Insecta > Hymenoptera > Tenthredinidae > Tenthredo > Tenthredo mesomela. The sequence goes on along the minus strand of OX031014.1, from coordinate 39,208,317 downwards.
AGCCCGCCCAGAATCGTCACGCTCGGCTATTCGGCACCCGATCAGGAGTCCTGACCGGGCTATGGCCGGGCTATCCGGCCATAGCCTGACCAGGTTTTACTAGGGGTTATGGGATATTGCGATAAGTTTATTCGATTATTTGCAGTTGAAAAATGAAAGCAAATTATAATCAAGTTTTCAATTTTATAAATTGATTTTTCATTCATTTCAATATTTCTTATTGTGATAGATATTCGGAACAATAATTTAACCTGTAGTTTCAAGCGTTATATCATCACAAATAGAACCTTTAACCGGTCTTGAATTAATATCACGAACCGAGTTTCTTCGATTTTTAAATCATTTCTTCGAATATTCATCTTTACATGTTCTCGAACATTTATATTTTTTTCACCCTAGATGCGGGCTTAGTCCTTAGGGCTTATGATAAAATGATGAAACTATAGCTATATCTATATATCAACTAGTATGTCTTTACAATACAGCTTCTTAATTCAGATTAAACAATTAGATGAATCCTCAGTTCGTACTGTTCCAATGAAAGACCAAACCAACACGAGGGCGACAATATAACCTACAAAACTTGAAATGCGATTCTATGCAAGTTTGCGCATGAAAAAATGCTGACCCTACATCAATTATTCGTTGTTACCGCTCTACAAACTCTGCGTGTTGTATTATATCACCACTAGCTGATTAATAGTACGCCTTAGAAGTTAATTAGAAATGAACACTTTTCACCGAAGACTCGATCACTAACTACGTGACGCCAAGTGCGGGATGTCACCGACATGTGATAGTAAGCGCAGGAGCGGACTCTGCTGTGCACAATCGCAAACGCAGTACACGGACATCCTTACTGAAAATCATCATGTAATCACATAATAATATGAAAGAAATCTGCATGTAATTTACCATATGATTTATATTGCCAATATCATATTTTATTTTATTTTATTTTATTTCATATTTTTTTCTATTTTTTTCTTTTATTTCTTTTCAATTTCATATTTTTCTATATTCAAATAACAGTTTTTGCTGGAAAGTTTATTGAAGTAGTTGATTCCTATGAAACTATGACATAATTTTATCCATCTTAGCGCCTGTCCAGGCCCTGGCCAGGCTTTTAAATAATAAACTGCTAAACTAGCTCCCGGTCAGCACCCGACCAGTACTACCCAGCGTCTGCGAAAGCACCATGAAAGAGTTTTCGCCAGACTAGCACCCGGCCAGTCCCCGGTCAGGCACTTTGACAAAAATACTGCCTGGCTAGCGCCCGGCCAGAAACCTTGTTGTAACCGGGCCAAACCGGGCAATTTCCACACGGGAAGAGCTACAGAAATTTCTTCAAGAGGTAAAAGAGATGCGCGATCAAATTTCAGTTAAAAGAATGTATATCCACGCCTCACAGTGGCGTAATAATTCCATATGCCCTTCTCTGCGATCCAGCACGAGCGGTTCAATCATGTCTCAAAATAGCAGCTATCAATCGTGAAAAAAATTGGGTCGATAGTACATTTCTTTCCAGCGTAGGTGATTTGAAAAAAATAACATATATAATATATATACAGGGTGAGTCTCTTCAAAGGTCTAAAGTGGGTGGGACTTACTTGCGGCAAAGGCACGTGTGATTCGTGATTGTTTACCTGATTGGCTGAATGCGTGCCTTGGGCGTAAGTTAGTCCCACCCATTTTAGACCTTTGAAAAGACTCACCCTGTATATATATACATTTCCAAGATGTATGTACGTGCATATATACTTACATACAGTGAAGACTCGTGGATGCGCACTATGCCTGATTACTGAAGATACCCAAACGTACGCAAAGAAAGCAGTAAACAGCTCGTCGTCAAGCCTCGAAATAACGAAAGGAGTAGAATGTATGTATGTGTGCGTATGTATGTATGTATGTTTGCATATGTCTAGCGTACGTGCGTACGTTCGGGTATCTTAGGCAATCAGGCATAGTGCGCATCCATGAATCTTCACGGTATATGTATCCCTTTAAATACAGCAGTGCCCAGTCTGGATATGTTAACAACAAATTTTGATTTAATTAATGGGAACACTTTGATCCAGGAAAGATGTGTGCTATCTGTGATTCTGAATACATTTCATACCATAATCATTCTAACGAACGATATTCTGTTCACCTGTTCTAAAAAAGAAAAAAACAAAGAAGAAATGAAATGATATGAAACATGCCCTTGATATAATTTAATAATTAACAACTGAAAGCCCTCCTGGATCAAGATTAATAGACCGGCACGGATTGGTATATCATTATTATGGTTAATAAGTTCAATACTGGATAGTCTCCGATGGAGATGGAGCCTTGATAAACTATTGGTTAGAATTGAATGGTGTGAAAATTGAGCTATAGATCGATAGATCGTTTATATAATAGGTGTGGGTATGAATATAATTGATATTTGGTATATCTAGGCCATAAAATATAATGAGTTATAGGTTAGGATTAAGTAAGTTCACATTGGATGAAATCCGACCAATCTAGTTGTCTATAACCAATGATCACATATTCTATGTCTGTCTATGTATATCTACCTAGAGTATACTTATAATATTTCTTCTATATATTGGCTTTCAAGCTTTTAAATTATATAAGATTTTTACTAAAAGTCATGAATTATATTTTTCAATTTCATATACACGGAACAATTATCATGGCGTATTATTAAATTTGAATAAAACTATTTCACCCCGATGAAAACGACCGAGTCGAAAATATTTGTTTATAATTAATATTCCAATTCAATATGATCATTCTTGAGACGTGATATACTCATTAGAACGCTTAGAAATTCCACTAATTATATATAAATATATGTACAATATACATAGATTGCTCCGTGTCAGTGACAGTAGTAAGATTGTCCTTATAGTCAAGCTAGCTTTACGTATACATGTATATTTATATTAAATAATATATTCGAAGCTGCAAATAGATGGATTAGTATTACCATGTATAGCCGTGTAGCCCATATACCTAACAATTGTGCTGTCGAATTTGTATAGTACCTAATTGTGTATAATAGTTGATAGCAATTTTTAGTGCAACATTTAGTATGGCTTCTTTACCAAAACTTGAATGAAAAAAATTGAACCACTGATTATTTTCTCTTTTGAGTATATCTATCCGAACATGTAACGTAATAATATACTAGAAAACAAACTAAATTTCGTTTATAAAAGTGTATTGGTTTCACTTATGGTTGAGAAATTTTTATTGTGAACGTTGAAGGTATAATAATTATATTTAGTTATCTTACAAGTATATAAGCATATATTGAGTATACAGGGTGAGTTTTCTCCGGGGTTCTGAAAGGGTGTGGCTTAAATATCGGCTGAGACTCCGCTTTCTTCTATGCATACTTGTAATTGTCAGAAAAAAAATTCTCACTTATTGTCAGCTACTATTTATTTGGCCCTTGCCGTGTTATCTACATTATAGACGAAAAATTCATATGTAGGCTTGTCGAAACAATGAGCCAATTCACCTTAATTTCCGAATGAATTGTTTATTATCTGAAGGCAATCATTCCCTGATAATAACAAGTAGTATGAATAGTAGAAGGCGGAGTCTCAGCCGATTAAAGCCACACCCTCTCAAGGACCCTGGAGAAAATTCACCCTGTATATATATGGGTGATCCAGAATGAGGTACTTTCCTTAGACCAGTTGATTCCTCGTAAAAATTCAAGACGAAAGTTAACAATGCTAAAACGTCGATTGGAAGGCTGTTTTTAAATAGGAGCCGTTCAAAGTTAGCCAATACGAGAGCAGATACGAGACAGTATCACGGCCGCTACCGCGATCTCGACAACTGACAAAACTATGATCAGACGTGAAATGCTGCGAGAACCGTCAGGCTTGCGGTAATTATAAACGGCTCCTATTTAAAAATGGCCTCCCAATCGACATTTTGGCATTGATCATTTTCGTCTTAGATTTTCACGAGGAATCTACTGGTATAAGGAAAGTCCTTCAGTCTGGATCACCCTGTATATATGATAGAATATCTCGACGCCTTTATTGTTAAAAATTGATGTACGAACGAGTGTTCAATATAATAAATAATATCCTTGTAGTTTTATCGCTAGGACGTTGCCATATTGTTATTTCCTGCTTAGTCTTAAATTATAATATGTATTTAAAAAAAGATTCGCGTTCCAAATCGACGTGAGTAATTGTATAGTCGTTATTATTTAATTATATAGTATCTAGTTTTAAAAAACAGGTTATAGTCGATATTAGATTAGAATAGATTATAGAAATAGTCAATTTAGTTGACGAAAGTGTATGCTGCAATAAAACATGGATGTATTATCATTTATATTTCATCTAATATCAGTCTGTCATAAATTTGGAAAACGCATTATTCATTTATTAACTGTTACGCTTTGATAATAAAATAATAACAAACTTTTCTAAGCGTCTATTATTTTTGATCATCCCCTATATTCAACGAGCATCATTTCCAACTCGTCGAGGGTAGGTATACACCTCAACAATGGCACTTACACAGGATGAAAGAAGAAACCGTAGCTTATTTTTCGATAGTTTTCTCGCTTTCTACAGATTTCGTTAGTTGCAGATTAGAACAAAAAACGTCAACTCCTGCAGAATTTCCTCTGGGTTAAAAACAATTGATTCCGATTATGATGAGCAAGTTGTGCAAAAATGGAATTGAAATGCCTCTTTAGAACCAGCCTGCTGTTTAGTAAAAGTCGTTCTTATATATTCGTTTACGTATTTTTGGTTCTGATCACTGCAAGAAATCAAAAATGACAAATAGATGATATGGGAAGTTAACTGCTTTTTCACTCGCAAACCTGAACTTTTCTAATAAACTGTTATCCTAACAAAATCTGAAATCTAATAAAAGAGTATTTTCATAGAATCTCTTCAACTCGTTGTTATTTTCTACATGTATGTACTCTGAAGAGAGTTGAAAACTTTGTTAGATAAATATTAATAAGTTCTTCAGAATAAAGTCGCTCGGTTCAGTTTTTCTTCTATCGTCTAATCAACTTCGAACAGTCCGAATCTGCGAACTATGCCAAAAGTTCATCACTAAAATTTTGAACATAATGTTTTAGAGTTTGTCAACAATCGTCAGAAGAGAATCTCCTTTTCTCTAGTTCTTCAGCTATACAGGGTAATATATTCCAGAGACATCACAATACTGCAAATCTGGGAGGTAAGGTAAATATAGTATAGTCGAAATTCGATCAACGCGATCGTAGCCACAAATCGTAGATGAGAAATAAAAGAAAAGAAAAATCCACGGCTACGATCTGTGGCTACGATCGCGTGGATCGAATTTCGACTATTGGGATCCTTGGAATGGGCGTGGCTTTGAAACTTTAGCCTTGTTAGAGTAGTTCTATTTTCGTCACTAGTTGGCGTATCGAGGTTTTAAGCCCTCTCATTGGTTACTGTAGCCTTTTTAGAACAGTTCTATTTTCTGCCACTAGTTGGCGTATCGAGGTTCTAAGGTTCCCAATACCATACCTACCTAATAGCGGTAAAGCGGCGAGCGGCGAACCTGATAATTTCGCGTACTACATATTTATCAGCCGCCTGATGGTCCGGGAGTTGCATTACTGTGATGTCTCTGGAATATCACCCTGTATATGTCGAAATTAAATTTTTTTACTGTGAAGACTTTAGAACGTATTTTTTTTTTTTTTTTTTTTGTCTTTCACTCTTTATAGATTATAACTACATATTACCAAAACGGTGAGACGAAGTTGTTTCAAAGCCGATAGAAGACTGAAGTATATACCGTGACAACCTGAGGATGCGGAACGCCACGGATACCAACCCAAAACTCGTTAGCAGCAGTTTAGTAACTCACTAGATGTTTCTAGTAACATCACTAGATTTTGACTGGACATTACTAGATTTTTACTGGATATCACTAGATTTTCGGTGATTTTACTAGAAAAATCTAGGAAGTTACTAAACTGCTGGTAACGAGTTTTGGGTTGGTATCCCTGGCATTCCGCATCCTCAAATTGTCACGATATATGGCGTTCTCAGAGCTCCAACAAAAATAATCTAAATCTCAAAAACTAAAGTTTGAGTAGCTCCCATTTGATCAGAGAAAGTCATAATATGGAGCGATTCTATGGAAAGTGGGCTTCCAAATGGGTAGGTAATTCGTTTTTTTCTTTCGAAACTGACGACCTATCTACTGATATATTATACACCGCGAGGTTTTGTGGACGCGGAACGCTAGGGATACCAACCCAAAAAAGGTGCTATTTCATGGGCAGCGAGCTGCAGCAGCAGTTTAGTAACTTACTAGATGTTTCTAGTAAAATCACTAGCGATCACTAGAAAACTAGTGATCATTGGTCACTAGATTTCTGGACTAGAAATCTAGTGACTAGATTTCCAGTGATTTTTAGTGATTTTACTAGAAACATCTAGTAAGTTACTAAACTGCTGCTGCAGCTTACTGCCCATAAAATAGGACCTTTCTTGGGTTGGTATCTCTAGCGTTCCGCGTCCACAGAACTTTCCGGTATATGTCTATGACTGATATTTAACTGTGCTGCAACCTGTCATGAGGGTCAAAATTTATTTCATCACCCGACTGTACAGAAAGGGACACAGACACTCCGCTGAGCTATCTCTCTCGGATCGCAAATTCACATTTCTGGACATCATTGAGTTGTCCAGTTTGTTGTGTATTTACGTGACCAATCGCAGCTGCCTATCTTCATGATAGCTGGATACGTTACAGTCTATAAGCTCTGGTTGTATTATATTTAAGTGACGCCAATACCTTCTTCTTCTTCTTCTTCTTCTTCTTCTTCTTCTTCTTTTTTTCCTTAACCCCTAAACTCCCAATCGACCATTTCATAGTCGATTTTGTGTTGAACCCTTTGACACATTGAAAAATGTGCCAATCGGCATGAAAGTTGTCACTTGGGGGTTTTCCGGGTTGCAGATTACCATTCCGAGGTTAGATTGCCAAAATTGCTTGAGGGCACCAACAATTCAACACAAAATCGACTATTGGCCAGTTTCACAACACGATTTTAACCAGAGTTTAGGTTTAAACTCGGGTTAAGTCTTCTAAAAGACAGTTCTGATTGGTCGAGCTCAAATTCAACCCGAGTTTAACGCTAAACTCTGGTCAAAATCGTGTTGTGAAACTGGCCCGAAATGGTCGATGAAACAAGCACTTTACCAATTTCGATCAACTTCAGTTGATCATACTGAATGAGGTGAAGATAGTTATCAAATTCTAACTTTACCTGCGGAATGGGGTAGTCCAGAAAAAAAATTTGTTTCACTTTTTGGGATGCATCAAGTAGAAAATAACTCAAAATAGTGAGATAATTTTTTTTTTTTCCGATGAATATTGCGAATGTTATAAGCAATTGAAGTGCACTGATTTTGATATACCGCGAGGACCAGGTGAAAGAGAATGGTCCATCCGCCCAGGCAGCTAAGGCTGCCGTCCCATGTAGGCCCGGAACGGAAAAACGGAATGGAACGTTGTATGTGTAGGTGTATACATACACGCAATACATGGAAAAAGTCACTAGATTCCGTTCCGTTTTTCCGTTGCGGCCCTACATAGGAGTGCAGCCTAAGGCTGCCGTCCCATGTAGGTCCGGAACGGAAAAACGGAACGGAACGTTGCATGTATAGGTGTATACATACACGCAATACATGGAAAAAGTCACTAGATTCCGTTCCGTTTTTCCGTTCCGGCTCTACATGGGCTTATATTTCGTATTTTTAGGGGGATAGCCACTCGTTGCACTGAAAATCCCTAGGGTGATTTTGGCGCGCGGTCGATGCAACTCGGCAGCCATTGTTGATACAAGCCGGCTGACTGTCAATACATCGCGGAAGGTAGACAAGTGTGGTTATGTTCGTTTATTTGAAGGAAATGATAAATAAAGTGAATAAAACCTACGTGAATAAGCTATGGATATTTATTGATGCCTCAACCCCAGGATACAATCAATAATTTTGTTCGAATTGGTTGTTCTCGATGAACTCTTTGATTCTGATAAATTTCCAGGTATAGCTTAGGTTAATTCGTTGATTGCATTAAGATATCATTTAAAACTGATTGATCGATTTTTGATGAATATTCCTAGCTTATTCACGTAGGTTTTATTCACTTTATTTATCATTTGCTTCAAATAAACGAACATAACCACACTTGTCTACCTGCCGCGATGTATTGACAGTCAGCCGGCTTGTGTCAAAAATGGCTGCCGAGTTGCATCGACCGCGCGCCAAAATCGCCCTAGGGATTTTTTCAGCGCAACGAGTGGCTATCCCCCTAAAAATACGAAATATCTTTGACTATATACCTATGGACTGCTAACCGCTAACTTCACGCGTGTACCCAGATGTGACGCGACCTCCGGGGCTAACGGCTGATTTTGGTACTATAATCAGCTGCGTGTGTTATGTAGGTGTGACGCATCGGTGTGTGTGTCACGTAGATGTTTCTTTACACCTACGTAACCCACACAACCGATGCGCCACACCTACACAACACACGCAGCTGATCGTAGTTCCAAAATCAGCCGTTAGCCCCGGAGGTCGCGTCACATCTTGGTACATGGGCCTCCACAGGCTTGGGATAGGGACTAGCAGTCCATAGGTGTATAGTCAAAGCGAAATATTATCTGCCTGGGCGGATGGACCATTCTTTTTCACCTGGTCCTCGCGTGTATAGATATACCTTAACATGGGTGACGTCATAAACTAGTAATTTTCAATTCGTTATATTTACTGCAATTTTTGTTTAAACGAAAAAAGAAAAAATACGTCCTAATTATTTTTCCCAAACTACTGGAATATGAAATAAAAAAAACATTCGTGGACGACCCTATTATCAAGTTTCTTCACTTTGGGCATCATATTAACATTATTATATATCTCTCAAACCTCAGATACACAATCAAAAAAAACCAATCGACTATCAAATGGTCGATTGGGAGTTTAGGGGTTAAGGCTTATACCCAATACATAATGGTGAGTCTACAAAGGGCACCAGCGCGTCGCGTTGATAAGATTTTGCTGGGTGACGTCAGAACGTAGCGTCGAATGCGACGCGCTGGTCGTCTATTGTAGACTCACCATTATGGTGGGCTCCGATGAACGCGGCGGCGCGTAATCCAATCAGAGATACCGTGACAAAGCGCGGAGCAGATTTCAGTCATTTTTATTGTGTACCGCGCCCCCGCGTCCATCTGTATCCACCATTAAGGGAATGGACTGCGCATTCGGGCCGAAAATCGCTCGGTCCGTAGAGAGAGAAGGGTAACACACGCGGCCAAATCTGTTTCTTTCTAACCAATAACGTCAAATGCTTTGAAAGAGACAGAGATTGGCCGCACGTGTTACACTTCTCTCTCACTTTTGGCGTTACCACAGGCAGTATAGGGAATGCGCAGTCCATGCTCTATGTCTATGGTGACGCCAATACCGCTGCGTCGTCTGTAGATATCAGTCATAGACATATAATATATCAGTAGATAGGTCGTCAGCACGGTGTAAGAATAAGAGGTGGTTCCACTGGCCCTAATCGCTGTGATTATTTTGCGGCAGTACAGCGAAAATCCGCCAGGGGCCTCATGCGTCGGAAAGGGTGGGTAAACCCGTGGGGTAAGCACGGTGTAAACAATAATGGCGTCGATCAAGCTGACAGTATTTGTATAATTTTATTTTATTTTTTTTTTCTTTAAGGCTTTTCGCGTACTCGCATGTAGCTATTATTTGTATAATGCCGGAATCCAGAATGACGGAACAGAACGCAAACGAAATCTAGTGGATTTCCGAGTCCGTTCCGGGTCTTGAAAAACTCTCCCGTCCCATGTATACAAAAATTGCACGGAACGACGGAACGGAGCCGATTCATATTTGTGCTATTCGGCTTTATTTGTCTGTTTAGATAAAGCTTTTGTATCACTATACATAATTTATCTAATTAACTTTGAAGTAAGATTAAGATGTTTCAGTCAACAAGTAAGATTAAATCTCATAACTATAATTAATTATTTCATAAAATAAAAGTTGACCCTCCGTACTCCGTTCCGGAATTTGGGTACATGGGACGCCAGGAAGATGCAAATAGACGGAACGGATCACGAAACTTATACCTGCAAATCGTAGAAAGATGCGTGTAATCATACAAATTTGATCATGAATCCTCAAGTGTGTCTATTACACAGTCACACAAAAAAAAAATTTGTTTCCGAGTCTGGGAGTCAGACCATGTTTACTATACGTTTTTGGGATCGCTGAATCCGAATCCAATGTCCAAAAAAACCCCAGCACGTCAGGGTTTCGGCATAATTAAAAAAAACCAGCAGTGTTAACAAAAAAGCTCTGCTTTTCTGCAATAGGCACGATCGCAGGCTTGACAATTCTGATAAAATATTGCAACGTTTCAATTACTAACAAAAGATAAAGTATTGCAATGATTTAATTAGTAACGAATAAGATCACAAACGAAATTCGGTTGTTCAAAATATGAAAAAAAAAAAAAATTAAATAATATTATTAAATTTCAATCCAGGATTCTGGTTTTGTCAATTTTCATAGGTTAGGACCGAGTAAAATTAAGTTGACATTCATTTGGATGCAGAAAAAAAAAGAAAAAAAAATATATATATATATATATATGGGGCATTCCACGCCAACTCGACCTGCCGCGGACCCTCACCACTTTTGATTTCTTTTTTCTGCGAGTATGATGGAAGAGAGGGCGAAAAATGAACGTCTGAATTATTTCAGATTTTTTGGGCCCCCCGTTCAAAAGTTGACTTTCTTTCAGGCAGAAATGTATTTGCGGATCCGTTAGTCGTACGAAAAAATCACCCAAATGAAAAAGTTTGCCAATAATATGAGGTGAAAAAAAATTATTTTTTTAGAATTTTTCAATATTCGTGAATGCTGTTTTTTTCGATAAAACACTCTTAATTTGGGATTTCCACTACGTTAGCCGTCATCGATTTATGTGAAATTTTTACCACAAATTCTTTGTGAAAATACGAAACTTTTGAGACTATGCCGAAAGTGGTACTAGCTCTGGTTCAGATGCCAGAATCAAATGAATTTCGATTAAACTGAAAATACGAGTGAAATGGACGCACTGCAAAAACGATTTGAGCTATGTTTGACGTATGGGGCCGTCCATAAATTACGTAACGCACTTTAGGGGCGGGGGGGGGGTCTGACCGAGCGTTACGCAGCGTTACAGGGGGGGGGGGGGGGGGTCGGGAGCCTCTGTCACGTAACGCAATTTTTTGCTTTTTTCGTGAAAAAATTGATTTTTTATTCGAAATTATTATAATCGTTGGAAATTATGAAAATCTTTATTGTTGACACATGAGAATAAAACCTGGTGTTACGTTACCTCCTGGGGGAGGGGGGGGGGGTGCTTAGCGTTACGGAGCGTTACATGGGGGAGGGGGGGGGGGGGGGGGGTCAAAATCGCCCAAAAAGTGCGCTACGTAATTTATGGACGGCCCCTATTGCATTTGTATGGTACCATATCGCGTGTCTAATGGTATAAGGTCGTATCCGCCTTTTTTTTTTTTTTTTTTCTCAATTTCCGACTTCTCTGAAATATCGATGTATTTTTGCGTTTCAGAAGTTTTTGGACCATTGCAAAGAGAAAAAAAATGGCGGATACGACCTTATACCATTAATAAATGTGATGAAAAAGAATAAGTTGGTGGTAAAAGAATGGATCCACCAAACATACAACCTTTCACCTTTATTTATTTTTACAGGTAATTTCAATTATGAATCCATGTGTTTTGGGTACTTTTACAGCCTTTTACCACCAAAATCGCCTTTTTGGCGGATACGACCTTATACCATTCGACAAGCGATATGGTATCATACAAATGCAATACGTCAAACATAGCTCAAATCGTTTTTGCAGTGCGTCCATTTCACTCGTATTTTCAGTTTATTCAAAATTCATTTAATTCTGGCATCTGAACCAGAGCTAGTACCACTTTCGGCATGGTCTCAAAAGTTTCGTATTTTCACAAAGAATTTATGGTAAAAATTTAGCAAAAATCGATGAAGGCTAACACAGTGGAAATCCCAAGTTAAGTGTGTTTTATCGAAAAAACAGCATCCACGAATATTGAAAAATTCTTAAAAAAATTAGTTTTATTCACGTCATATTATTGGCAAACTTTTTCATTTGGGTGATTTTTTCGTACGACTAACGGATCCGCAAATACATTTCTGCCTGAAAGAAAGTCAACTTTTGAACCGGGGGCCCGAAAAATCTGAAATAATTCAGACGTTCATTTTTCACCCTCTCTTCCATCATACTCGAAGAAAAAAGAAATCAAAAATGGTGAGGGTCCGCGGCAGGTCGAGTTGGCGTGGAATGCCCCATATATATTACATGAATGAAAAAAAAAAAAAAAAAAACATTTTTAAATTGTGAAACACTTGAACCGGAAGTGATGAGATCTTCAAAAGTTTCGTGGATCATCTCCACCAAAAACTTGATTTCCCCCCCAAATTACGTTCGAATCGGTCCAGTCGTTCTCCCGCAATCCAGGATACACGTAAAATAATCATTATTTTAGAGGTAAAACACTGACCACTTCGTAACGGGCAGAGATAAAATCTTCAAAAGCTTCGTGGATCAACTTCACCAAAATAGTAGATTACACGCCTAGGCCAGTAAAGTAAGAAATGTCTCAGATCACATGTAATTGTCGGCCGAGGCGAAGCTGAGGTCGACAAACATGTGATCTGAGGCTTTCTAATTTACTGGCCAAGGTGCGTAAATTTCCCCAAATATAAATACCCCCAAATTTCGTTCGAATCGGTGGAGTCGTTCCCCCGCAATTCAGGATACAAACAAACTTTCGGCATTACACACACACATACATACATGTTGGAAAATGCTCGAAAATGATTGTGTGAGTGATGAAACGAATTTCTGAGTTGAAGAATAGTACATTACGATACGAGTGCGGTAAAACTTTTTTTGACGAGTGTGAGGTTGCAGCACGAGCCGAAGGCGAGTGTTGCAATCACACGAGATCAGAAGAAGTTTTTCCGTCGAGTATAGTACAAAATTTTACTTCATAAGGTCTGAAAATGGGGATTTTACCCACGCGAAGCGTGGGTAAAACGTCCATTATCACACTGCGTGAAGTAAAAATTGTTTTTCTCGGTCGCACGTTTTTCGCGATGACAAATCTAATAGGCACTCCGCTATGCGATCGTGCCTAAAAACCCATAATCTGAGCTATTTAACACTAGAACGTTTTGACTCAAGGCGTCAAGGGAAAAAAATCAATCAGTCAAACCCCATAACCCCCATAAATCCCTAAACCTGTTACCTTCTAACCCTATAACCCCATAACCCAATTACCTCAGAAAGCCCGTAGTCTGAGCGATGACACACTAAAACGTTTCGAATCAAGCTGTGAACTAAAAAACCAATCAGTTAAACCCTGAAATTATTATGCCGAAACCCTGTCGTGCTGGGGTTTTTTGGACCTTGGATTCGGATTCAGCGACCCCAAAAACGTATAGTAAACATGGTCTGACCCCCAGACTCGGAAATAATTTTTTTCTTTTTGTGTGGCTGTGTTATTGATGATTCGGTACATTAAGGATTCCAAAAGTGCATCAATTTATCAGAAAAAGATTATTTGCGACTAGAATTTGCGAATACCGGACGGATTCACCATTGCGTAAGGCTGCCGTCCCATGTAGGGCATAGAGATATAAAAGATAGAGTACGTGAGCCATAGGAGCGTATACAAGTGGAAGCCAGCACGGGATAGAGAGAAAGAGAGCAAGTAGTACGTCGGATTTCTTTGTCTACTCACGCATGCGCCAGCCATAGACTCTAGGTAGCACTGATCTCTATATTATGACTGGATCATAGAACTTAAGCCCTGCGCACACGACGCTTGTTTCAATGCTGGATTGCCTGCAGGGCACTGTGATGGCAACCCTGATGGCTGCCGTGATGGAAAATGACGTCAGTGCGTGCTCCCTTACTTGAACGCGTGCTGGAATTCCGTGATAGATCATGTCGTATTTTTCGTGCTGGTTTCTCTGGGATATCGGTGTTGACCAATGCGAACGTCGGGTTGTGTCACGTGGATATATATATATGGCTACCAGGACTACACTGATAGAAGGATTTGTTAATATTCAATAAGATTTATTCATATTTAACAAATGATCTATTAACACGTCTACTCAATAAATATCTGTTAACTGTTAATAAATATTTGTTGTGCACAAAATTGATTTGTTAAATGTTAGAAAATATTTATTTATATTTAAAAAATAAAAAAATGTTTCCAAATAAATGTATTTATTAACAGTTAAAAAATCCTGCTATTAGTCATTAGTGTACGGAGCCACGGACGACTCCACAACCTAGGCTTGAATTTCGGAAGTCTGTTTTTGAACGGTCACTTCGCATGCATAGAAGCTACCTACAGACCTAACCCAGCAACACACATCGTGTGCAGCCAACATAGCAGAGGAGCCATCACAGCGTCCAGCAGAACAGCTCACTTGGAACCCAGCAGCGAGATCAAGCAGGCAATCCAGCATTGAAACAAGCGTCGTGTGCGCAGGGCTTTATATTCCTGGAAGGGGAATAGCCCATTTGCGCAATGAGCGGCAGACTGACGCCAACATGTTGAGACAGAGATATATCTCTCTCTCCATTCCTAACGTCCAGTCTCCTCTCCGCGCATACCCCTCGCCGTAATAATACCGTGCGAAGATTGATAGGTTAGGGTTAGCGCAAACTTGTAATCTATTATGTATTACAGAAATAGTTTCGTTATACAGTACTGACAATGGTTCTAAATTCACATGCTATCACAATTTTCGGTTTGACATGACATGAGAAGTGACGATGAATTTGGCGATTTGGGTAAGTATACCGTGAACTATCAGGTAGGACGAGATTCATATATTCATTCTATCTCATACCATCTCATACCTCATATGAAACAAAAAATGTATGGTTGTTTTTTAGTTTCCTAACAGGATGGTGGAGAGGAATGAAGAATGAGGAAACGCTAGAGCTGCTAATAGACTTTTACATATGAAGCCTGTCTTTATTGATGTTTAAAGTGTATAAGTTTTGTGTACTTATGTCTAATAAAATCTGTTTTATGTAGATTAAAAATTCTTATTTCAATAATCATAAATATGTATACAACTTCGATACAAAAAAAAGTATCGTATGTATACAACACCCGAAACTCATAAAAGCAACAAACAATTAGGTTAGGAATCGCTACGACTAGGGGGGTGCGCGGAGAGGGGACTGGACGTTAGGAATAGAGAGAGAGATATATCTCTGTCTCAACATGTTGGCGTCAGTGCGACAGCTCCTATTCCCCTTCCAGTAATTAAGTTCCATGGACTGGATAGTGGACTGGGGCTGCTGAGAGAAACCAATTGATCAGCGCCATTTGCAGCTTTTTCGGTCAAAGTCTACGGGGGCAGTTTAAATTTATACATGAAACAGCATGAAATACACATTTTCTTTTAAAACTACTTTTTCAAAGTTATTTTTCGGTCGAACTATGCCAGAAATGACGGAATGCTAAATAAAGTACATATATTCAGTTGGACCCGGGTCTTGAACTGTGCACCTTATCGAAATTCCCGCGTAGATTTTGACCCAAGTTTCGGCGTTCCTCCGACCCCTCCAAGCCCCCAGCCCTGCTTCTAATGGTTTCACGCTACGCCTGAAGTAAGTGTACCAGTCCACTATCCAGTCATAATATAGAGATCAGTGTTCCAGCCGCTAGGTGCCACCGATAGCGGGCCACTAGTGCTCTTTCGGCCAAAGAAATTAGACTTTGAAGTCGCGCGCATTTTAAATCTGTATTGGATTGTAAAATTTTTATAGAAGCCGTTGAAATGACGAAATAATCGTATTTTCACGTACGATAATGAATCAGTATCGTACATCGTACACAGCCTGGAATTATCGTATGAATACGATACTTATCGTACAATTCACAACGCTGATGACGATATCGGAATAGAAAGGGAGACAAGAACTAGGGGGTCAAATGGTCCTTGTTTGATAACGCAAGCGCTGTGCGTTTATGTGGACAAGTTGACAAGAACATAACCTGCGTTCAGTGCTACGTGCATGCAGTCGCTCACTACGCATGCGTCATTAAACAAAGACCATTCGACCCCTTAGTTCTTGTCTCTCTTTCTATTCCGATATCGTTGCCACTTACGGGCGCTCCGCTGACTCCCGTACACTTTTCACGGGTTAGATAGGAGAAATGAGTTTTTTCAAAATAATAATTTTTCTGAAAAAAATTATACAAGTGTTTCAGGCAAAAGTTAATAATTGAAAATATATAACTATATACTTATTTATTTTTTACAAATTTAAATAAGATAACGTAAGATAAGCTAACAAAACACAGTATCCACTTATATAACCAAATAATAATAACAAAATAAAACTAAAATAATTAAAGTAATATAAAAATAAAAATAAAGTATGTAAGAGATAAGTAAATACGAATAGAAATACAGTAGACTCTAGATATATGGCCGCTCGGTATATGGCCGCACGAGCGAATTCCCCTTCATACGTACTCGCACGCACACAAATAGTGCTCCCCCACCACAATTGCGCACGCCACTGCCGGTAAGCACGTCGCAGTGACACTAACCTATCGGCGCTCACTCTCACGCGCACTTGTAAGCGTTTATGCGAAAATCAAAACAAATGCAGGCCGCTAGAGGCATGACGTTCGCACTGGACTGCTACGTGGAGAGGGCTCTCCACTTATGGCCGTTTTCCTCTCCTACAGCCCCATACCGCGGCCATATATCTAGAGTCTACTGTACAGTAGAAAGAAACAGGCAAAGCAGCGTCAAACGGAACGCAAGTATAACAGGCATAGATGTAAGGTAAATGTAAACAAAGAAAATTGTCAGGTCGAAAGACAACAATAAATAACCATTATCTATCTACTTATTTATTTATTTATTTATTTTTCGTTCTTTTTTCCTCATTTTACGTTTTGCAAAACTTGCACCTTCAATTTTTCACTTTTTAAGGTGCCACAGTACTGGCGTGTCCTATATATATTTTGTGACGTCAGAATCGTGAAATACGAGGAATTTCGTCGACAAATTGAGCCCAAACGAGGAAACGAATTCCACGGGTATTATTTTTTTATAAAAGCTTGAATTGATCTGTAGGGCGCTTACTTAGTGATTTTCAGCGTAGATTACCCAGTAATGTGTATTGCGAATAAATAAAAGTGACAGGTCGTTTATACATATCCAACATGGCGGCATCAGAATTCGGCCATTACCGACTTGTCGTATTTTCGCCGCATCCAGGAGATTAAAACGTCCATCACTCAACACAGGGAGTAAGCGCCCCGTAGGAATACCCACTTATTTCAGGAAAACTTATTTCACCTATCTGCGTCCCGTAAATAAGGCTCAATTTGTCGACGAAATTCCTCGTATTTGACGTCTCGGTATGACATATATCTATCGAAAATCTGAGCATCGACTTCCGGTACTGTGGCACCTTAAGTCGTAAATTGTGAGAAATTAGAAACTTGTACAGTAATGTTCATGGATGGTGTCCCCGTGGCTCATTATTTTTCCTAGCCCTTTTTTAAAATAAATTTACCGTCTACAAATATTTTATTTGCTCATGACCAGTGGCTTACTTCGTGACTCTGCTCCACCTCTATGGAGTCCAGATTCCATATCCACCTCGCAGCTGTCATATTCCTAATAACCTGAAGGTTCCACTGGTTATGAGCAAATAAAATAATGTATTATATTATTTTTATAAGGGGTTATAATTATTATTGTTATAATTTCAGCCATAGGCACATGAAATACGACTAGAATGGAGTCTCGTTTCCGAAAAAGTCAGAAAAGAAGTTAGCCACCGCGAACCCATTAACGAACATTACTGTATACATTAGGGCGTGCCAAAAAAAAAAAAAAAATTCAAACGCACATCAACATTCCGGCAGAGCATCTCAAATAAAATATCTCAGCCAAATATGAGCTCTTAATATTGATATTTAGAACTGCCTAATTTCGTTACTAATTTTAGTTACTAAAATAGGCAGTTCTAAATATCAATATTAAAAGCTCATATTTGGCTGAGATGTTCTATTTGAGATGCTCTACCGAAATTTTGATGCGCGGTTGAAAAATAAATTGTTTTTCCCAGAGTCATATGACTCTATGACGCTATGACTCAATGTTTATAGGCGAATATCTCTTAATCGGTGAGAGTTAGGAAAATTCTATCTCAGTACTTTTTTGTAGAGCGTGAAATTTCCTATAAGAATCTGTATTCAGATAGTTTCTGAATCAAGCCGGTTACGAGAAAAAACAATTCGAAAATTTTCCGATTTTTTTTTCACGTGTTATTCAAATCAAAAATGGGAAAACTGAGTTAGGCAGTTCTAAATATCAATATTAGGAGCTCATATTTGGCTGAGATATTCTATTTGAGATGCTCTACCGGAATGTTGATGTGCGTTTAAATTTTTTTTTTTTTTTTTTTTTGGCACACCCTAGTATACATACATGCAATTGCAAATGTTTACGTTGGAAATAAAAGCTTTATCTATCTGACCGCAAGAGCACGCCAGCTGGAATGTCAGATCGTGATCAGATCCCAATAAGATATCAGTAGATAGGTAGTCAGTATCGAATGAAAACGAATTGCCTACTCATCAGGAAACCCATTTTCCACAGATTCGCTCTATTCAAGTAGAAACAGATGGAGCATATTGATACGTAATTCACCACATAAAAATTGAAACTAACAATTCTTCAAGATATTCGGCTCCGTCGCAGTCTTCATTCCACGTATTATAGACATTCTATTGAAATGTTTGCAAAATATTATGCATACCTAGAAGGAAGGGATAGTCAATAGATAATAGGATAGAGGGGAGGGTGAATATTGTCACGTGCCGATACTACTGTCACAAACTGCCTTTATTTTTTTTTTTTTTTTTTTTTTTTTTTTTTTTTTTTTTTATCATTAATGTATATTATTTATTATAAATAAGTTAGAAACATTGATTTCATTTTGGGTTTTGGGAGTGTTTACAGTTTATACACACAGAAAGAATACCCAACATATTATGCTTTCAGAAAAATGTATACTTTTTTTTCTTCTTTTTTTTCGTTTTTTTTTTTTTTGTTTTTTTTTTTTTTTTTGTTTTTTTTTTTTTTTTTTTTGACAAGAAATGATTTACAAATGAACTATAGCCACAAATTGCGTCATTCACTCATTTAGGGTCAGGCAACAAACTGAGGGCGTCTCTCCCTCCGTCTCATTGCAGTAGACTCGCAAACCCGTTTATCTCTTATTGAACTGCACTCTCCATTTACCACACACCCATTTGCTACTAATCGCTCATTCATTCACTCTCTCTCTCTCTCTCTCATCCTTCTCCTCTCCCTCTCATTCTCTCATTCGCTCATACTCTCTTTCTTACTTCTTTCACTCACTCACGCTGAAAACCAAGCTGTATTATCATTTAATATTATTTGTTGTTATCTCTTAATATTATACTTTTTTTTTTTTTTTTTTCTTTCTTTCTTTCTTTCTTTCTTTCTTTCTTTACATCCAATGTATTTATATTATTTCCATATAAACTCAGTGTTTCAACTGAAATTATGTATGACGTTATGCTGCCCCTCGTATAGTCGTAAAATAGTATATAAATACAGTGTTTTTTTTTTTTTTTTTTGTTTTTTTTTTTTTTTTTGTTAGTTACTTTATTTTTATTTTTATTTTTATTTTTATCTTTATTCTTATTCATATTCATATTTTTCTTTTCTGTTCTCTTTTCACAGTCTTTCAAAGTACGACTTTCAGGCTGCACATGACTGAACGCCATACTTATTAAACTGGAATTACATAATATACTATAGTTTTAAACACTGTAAACAGTTAAAATATTACTGCAAATATTCTCTGTTATATGTTGTCGAAAAAAAAAATAAATAAAAATAAAAAAAAAAAATAAAAAAAATAAAACTGTTTCAATTACCGAAGGGGTTGGTTTTGATCACAATTCATAAATTCACGTATTACGTATAAATTATTATTATTATTCTTATTATTCTTATTATTATTATTATTATTATTATTATTATTATTATTTTCTTTTTTTTTTTTTCCGTTTTCTTTTTTCATTAATCTATGAACTAAAACAACACGACAGAGATTAATTGCAGCTGGGCAGCTAGCGCGCACCATCATCAGCGAGCGAGCGCAGGGCAGTGAGCAGTTCATACGTACGTACACTGTTATTTTATTATAAAATAATTAAACATGTGTCATGTGATCTTTGCTTCCTCAATAACGCCTTGCCAAGGGGCGAGGACTGTGGGGCTAGAGCGCGAGAGGGGGGGGGGGAGGAGGTGAGCTGCATTATATTAAACGATACGAAGAGACTTAATTTTATAATAATCGTTAAGTATAGAATTTCAGCCTCACTCCCCACTCCCCCTCTCTCGGTCTCTCTTTATCCGATACTCCCTCTTCTTTTTCGCCTTTTGGGCAGCCCCTAATTTATCCGAGCTCGAACCAACGGAGAAATTTGATTAGAATATCTCTAGGTATATGTATCCTGTCCGCTTTCTTCACCTCCGAATTATCTATAAATCACATCAAACAGATGCCATTTCCTATAGATACTTTGCAATGTAAAGGGGAGGGGGCGTTTATTTAATTAATATTTTTTTTAATTTTCTCTCAATTTTTTTTTTTTTTTTGTCTTTGTTTTTGTATCAGTTTCTTATTCTTCTCTTCGTTTCTCATATCTTTGACACTATTTCTATCTTTCAATTTCTCTTTATATATTTTTTGTATATATATATATATATAATATATATAATATATATACGTATACTTATTTATATGTATATTAGGGTGTGTCAAAAAAAAAAAAAATAATAATAAAAAAAAAACGAAAAACGAAAGTCGAATTTATTTTTTTGACCGCTGAATGTGTATATCCTAATCTCGAAATCCGCTTTGAACAGAACAGAATCCGGCGAGAAAAATTCTCACGATATGGTAATCGATAAATATCAATTAGCACATTGTGATAATCTTTCTTGGCGGATTCTGTTCGCAAGGTGGATTTCAAGATTAGAGGATACACACATTCGGTGGTCAAAAAAATTAATTCGAATTTCGTTTTATATTTTTGACACACCCTAATGTATATGTGTGTATGTATATACATATATATATATATATATATATATATAAATATATAACAATATTTATATGATAAATTTGATTCTTTTTTTTTTTTTTTTTTTTTTTTTTTATTCAACTTTATTCCCGCTTTCTCTCTCTCTCTTCTTTTCTCGAGAATTTCGAGTCACACACAGAGATATAAATTTTAGTATCGTTTCTCGCACAGATTTGCAGATGGAAAGAAAAAATTTATTTATAACTATTAATAATAATAATAATAATATTAATAATAATAATAATAATAATGATAATAATAAGAAAAAAAAAAAAAAAAAATTACTCACACACTTTGGTTTTTGCATCTAACGAATGACTGCAATAAAAACACCACACTAGTAAATGGCACTAGAATTGCTCTCACTTGTGTCACACCGACTACTCGTGATAAAAAATCGTGTCCTCTCTCTCTCTCTCTCTCTCTTTGTTTTTTTTTTTTTTTTTTTTTTTGTTTCTTTTTCTTTTTCTTTTGCGACACTTTTTAATCAGCTTCAAGGAATTATTAGAGACAATTGAAAACAGACTGTGACGCTTGTTGTTCGCGTTAATATATATATATACATATATATATATATATATATAGATATATGTAAATATATATTATTTTTGTAATTTTCTTTCTGAATTCCATTCTTTCATTCTTACTTTCTTTGTTTCTTTCTTTCTCTTCTTTCTTTTCTTTCTTTATTTATATATATATATATATATATATATAATCTATTTTTTTTTTTTTTTTTTAATATAAAAATCAGGCATTGTCACGG
This sequence comes from Tenthredo mesomela, assembly GCA_943736025.1. Taxonomy (NCBI): domain Eukaryota; kingdom Metazoa; phylum Arthropoda; class Insecta; order Hymenoptera; family Tenthredinidae; genus Tenthredo; species Tenthredo mesomela. The sequence goes on along the minus strand of OX031014.1, from coordinate 39,186,217 downwards.
TCAACCGGATTTCGATCAACTAAACTAAGCTATAAGAAAGTGAACAAATTCAACAAAGATTACGAAACTATAAATCAGTTTGTTGGTTTTTTCTTTTTTTCTTTCTTTTTTCTTTTTTTTTTTTTTTTTTTTTCTTCTTTCGACAGTGAAAAATGTTTAGTTAAAGAACGTATATATTTAAACGCTCAGATTTAGGTCCTTGTTTTTTTGTTTGTTTGTTTGTTTGTTTGTATCTTTCTGTCATTCATTATTTATTCGTTTATTTAATTTTGTTTCTTTGTTTGTTAGTCGCTGGAATCCCCATTCATAATTATCTAGCTAATGTTGGTACTCGCTTCTGACGAAGCAGCGATGTGCTGATGACACCACAAATAAGTGTTCTCTCTCTCTCTCTCTTTCTTTCTTTCTTTTTTTCTTCCTTTCTTTCTCTTTTTCTCTCTCTTGCTCTCTCTCTTTCTTTCTTTCTTTCTCTCTCTCGTTCTCTCTTCCTTTCTCTCTCTCGTTCTCTCTATCTCGTTCTCTCTATCTTTCTCTCTCTCTCTCTCTCTCTCTCTCTCTCTCTCTCTCTCTCTCTCTCTCTCTCTCTCTCTCTCTCTCTCTCTCTTTGTCTATCGCACTTTGTTTTCTTCTATGGCGTTTTATCGCTCGCTCCACAAAGTCCGTACTTGTTTATTTATCATCTCATACGGGGTATACAGAAACAGCATTATATCCACCCTGGCTCGATGGGGATTTTCACTTACACCAGGTTGTATTCCTTCAAGTTTGATTGAAGAATCGTGTCCTTCACCGCCGCAAATACAAATCTGATGTTCTCCGTGTCTGTTAAGAAAAAAAAAAAAAAAAAGATAAACAGAAAGAAAAATATTAGAATCCTTCAACAATTTTTATAAACAATTACCTATGCTCAATATCATATTCTAGCCTTCTTTCCTTCACAAAAAAAAAAAAGAAAAATAATAACGAAAATAAATTTATTTCACTATTTTCAACGAATACTAATTATACACCTTTGAATTTTTTTTTTTTTTTTCTTGTTTTTTTCTCTTTTTTGTTCAATAAATTTCTGATATTGCGATAATTTGATGAGAAATAAATACTGAGTTGAGAATAAGTATTGTTAGTATGTTTATCTTTGTATAACACAAACACTTACCATGTAAATATCTGATGCATGCAATATGGAAAGTAGAGTTTTCATGCAAGCGAAATTTGAAAGAAATGTTTTTTTTTTTTTTTTTTTTTTTAATTTTTTAGACAGAAATAATAGTAACGATTATGATTGCGGTGTATCAACTCTTGTGAATAAACATGTTCGTGCGACGAAGAGTAAAGTTTGGTTTTCTTTTTTTCCTCTTTTTCTGTATTTCGTTTTTGTCACACTCATTAATTTTATTGATAATTTATTATGTATCAGCAACGAATACCATGATACAATTCATTATTATTATTATTATTATTGATAAATATATTTAAAATAAAGTGTAATAATAATTGAATGAAAATTATAATTATTTTCACATTTTTTTTTTTTTTTTTTTTTTTTTCAATCATCTGATTTATACCAGAGACCAAAAATGATCAATAGAAAAATAGAGTTTTCATCTAAATTCGTTTTAAAGTATTGACTAGAAGAAGAAGAAGAAAAAAAAAAAAAGAAAAACTCCAAGACTCTAAAACTTATGTTGTAACTTTATTTTATGTAATATTAATAATAATAATATATAGTGTGCAAATTTCGTTCAGAATGATAGACAATAGAGTGAAAGCTATGAAAATAAGGGTCTCTTGGTGTCTTAATTAATGTGCAATTTTTAATTTTTACAATATATATATGTATAAGAAAATGTCTGTTATTTATAAATTTTCTATTAGAACCTTTTGCAACTTATGACTTTTATTAGAAAGAAAAATAACTTATGAGAAAATCCCTGAATCGATAAACTCTTTGAAATCTAAACTGAAGCATTAATTATTGCACTTAAAAGCTAAGAGCGTGAGGTTTGCCTGTTAAATTATCTTATACTTAGATACAAGGAATTGATTGACTCGTTTCACTGATTTTTTTAATGACTCAAAATCTCATTGTTAAATATAAGAAATTGAAAAACACCGATAAGGATAGGTGAAATGCAATTTGAACGTCAAATTCTGTCCACACAGTTAAGCACGTATTAATAACGTAATAAGACATTTCAAGCTGGTGGCTTTCCAAAGCCAACTAATTAACGAAAGAATATAAAGATAATGTGGTAATAAAAATAAGACATAAGACAGGAATTTAGAATAAGCAACGATCAGCGTAGCTAAAATTTGACTTAAATTTAAAAATTAAATATAAACATACAAGATACAAGTAATTTGTTAAATAAGAATCCCATACTCGTGAATTTAATTAGAATTAGAATAATACTCGATCCATTGGTAGATATATGAATTTGCAATCATTACAATCATCGAGATGACCGTTTCTTCTTGTGTAAATTGGATTACACAATATGGTGAAAATATCTATACGCCCGATTAATATCTGTATCATGTATGCTAGTATGCTAAAATTGAGAACGTTTGTAGAATGGAACATGTGAGGCCAAGTTAAAAACCAAAGAAATTATGCGAGATTGAACTCCTTCAGGGCACTTTGCATGATCGTGTCCTTTACGGCGCAAAACACAAGCTTGATGTTTTCTGTGTCTGTTTAGCGGCCCGTATATGCGGCATGCAACACAATACAGAAATGTTAGTTAAGAAACTAGAAAAATGTCGTACAGAGAACATTTTTAAGACCTCCTCGTGTTAGCTCGCTCAAAAATATCCAAAGGATACCATACTTTGAATATTATTTGAGTAAGAGTATTGCGGTTGATTAAAAATGATTCTGTGAGACTAATTACCAGTCGGTTGAATGAATTAATCATTCAAATTATCTTGGGATGATAAAATAATAGTTTCTAAACAACAACGAGGATGATAATTAAAGAAAATTTAAAAGCATTATCATTTAAAAGCAACAATCTGGTACACACATGCGATAATAAATGGTTTTTAGCGGGAATTTCTGGAACGTCGACTACTAGCTTACCTGTTGCGCATGTGAAGTGGGAATAAATAATCTTCTCGGCATCTGGATTAAGGTCAACAAACATCCTGAGAATAAATTCTCTAGCTGTTGTAGCCTCCTTTTGTGGACCTGTGAATAATAGGAAGCGTACGAAGCGGTGTTACTACAGCTTTTACAGGGAATAGCATACGATACTATCGTCACCTTTTCATAATAAAGGTTTGATTTTACACTATGTAAATACTTGTCATGTAGTACACAGGAAAATCAAGGAAATAAAGGAAATAAAGAAAAATACGATACTGTTGTAGGAGAAAAAAGGAATTAAGAATCTAGCAAAAACATATGTATTTAATATCCAAGAATGGGTAAAATTAATCTTATATATAATCGGTGTATTAAAACTCCCAACTAAATCAAATACACAAACGAAGGACAACTTATTGACTTATTGAATTAACTTTGATAGAGCTCTGCGAAGCCTTATAACGAACCTGTAAGTAGCTTGCTTACTCGCTTACGCAACGGTCGGAAACCATTCTATTCTGTTAATATTATGCGGCGATGCTATATTGGATTCAGTTTTATTTCATTGTGACAGAATATTTACAAGCTGCATAGTTGTTGAAATTATTTTACGATATTAAACGATACACGACAAGTGCAAATTGACTGGCTTTTTCTTTTTTAAATATGCGCAAGGATAGATCGGAATTACATTGGTTCAAGTTACTATCATTTTAGAATTTATAACAAAGAGATTCGTGGTTCGTATGAAGGGAAGATTATGCGCGCTAACGTGTTGTCTCCAATTTAAAAAAGATAACGAAATTTCGGAATTGAAATTGATGAGGACATAAAGACCCAGAAAATTTCCAAGTTATCTACAAAGATGAACATTTTTTTTCTTCTTCAAATAACGGACGCAGTAGTACCTTCACTCAAAAAACCTATACTTTGCAACTTAGATGATTTTAACTTTTATCGGTATGCGAGAGGTTCTTGATTACAGAAACAAAGTGTTTATAGCACGCTAATGCACGATGGAATACAGATGTCTTGTAACGTTATAAATCCTCAACTATTGAATTTGTGTTATTGAAAACCCTTTCTAAATGAAAATTGTTACATAACAACACGATTTTAATTACAGGCTTACTCTCTCACCTAAATTAATCACCAGGGGTATCTCATAGCATTTTCGATTTGCTGCTCTGGTGCGCACTTCGATTGTTCAGAGCACGAAACGTATGTTCGGTTTACGATAGATTCTTCGGCTTACCCGACTCTGCCCTCTACCGGCGATCGATTCTAAACTAATATGACGTCACATGAAAATTTAGAGCATCCTCGGTGCAGCTCCAGTGCACACAAATCGAAAACCCCATCAAGTACACTACCACAAAATAGGTTTTTGGATAGTCTTCCGCAAGTCATTTAGTCAACAGTTGCTGTATTCGCTGTGCAAAACTATAGACAGCCCGATTTTCAAATGGGAAAAATCGCGGTTGAAATCTTCCTGATCAAACTACTCCCCCAGTCAAAAAATATTCAAACGTTGACTACTCAAACCTTGGAAATATTATTATTTTTTTTTCAAATCACTGCCACGCTGTGTAAATATATTCTAATGACTCAGTTTTTCACAGCTGATTACTTGTATTTCCAGACATGGTAGTTCAGAATTATTTCAGATTTCATAGACTCGCCTTAGACAGATTGATCGCGCCAAAGAAAAAGTGGGAGGTAATATTTTACATTAATGTGACTTTAAGACTCACCAATGATACTCAATGGATTTAATTTTTGGATATGAGAATTTTTGACTCCAAGCTATTTTTCTTTCACAAACTTTAAGGAAAAAAGTGTGTCGGGTGTTTACTACAACAGAAGGGGTATCTTACGTCTATGTATTACGAAATTCGTTTGTCATGAAATTAGATAATTTCAGAACGTTTACCCCAAATTTCGAAGAAGTATCAATGAATGATCCAACGACCACATTATCTAAGTAAGGCAAAGTCTATGAAATTTGAAATAATTTTGAATTATAGTATGTACAAAGCTTAGCGAATAGAATATTTCTTCAAAGCGTAACACTGATTTTAAATGAAATATATCTATATCGGAGAACATTTTATACCAATGTGCTTGTCGCACATCCAAATAAATTTAACTACATTTTGTACGATACGCGGGAATTTTCTTAGCCGTAACTTCAAAGCCAGCAAATACAGCGAATACAGCGATAGAGATCGCTCTACGATCAGCACTCGGTATGTTACTATTACTGAGTATAATAGTGGCAGAAATTTCCGACTGTGATAATGGGGAATAGGATTTTTCGAATGTTGTTACTAACTAGTAAGATTGCTAGCAGCACAAAGGGGTGCAAAGATCAGACCAGCTCTCACTAACCAGAGAGAGTTAAGAAACAGACCTGTTGCTGCAGTGAAGTGAGAGTAGCACATGCGGTCAGGGTCTGGATTAGAACTGAGGTACACCTTTAAGATGAATTCCCTGGCTGGTACGTGATCCAGCTTGGGCCCTATCCCACAAAACTTAACTTTTTACTACAACGAAAATTTGTTTCATTTCAACTGTAAATACCTCGCTAAATGTTCTTCGCAACTGGAAACAAAGCCTGTGTAGGATATTGATTTTAGATATATAAAAATGTTGAGCTAGATAAGATTCGAGAAAAAAAAAGAAAAACAAATTTCTATTGCAATTAATTTTATACCTGACTAAATCTGATCGTCTTCAGCCTAAACAGACTCACTAAGACCCTCGGGGTACTTGGGTAATAAACTAAATTCCTAATTTAAATAAATTAACGTAAAGTAGAAATCTAAAATAATTTAGGAATCAAATAAATGATTAAAAACCTGGCAAGAAAAATGTTACGGATTTTTTTTGTTTTTTTTCAATTTTTTTTCTTTCTTGTCCCTGTTTTTATATGAATTCGTTGATAAACTATAGGTAATCGTTAAACTCACCATCATACTCGGGAAAGTAATCGACCAGATGAGAGTACAAAATCTTTTCCTCTAGAAGATCTTTCTTGTTTAGGAACAGAATAACAGAGGAGTGTTGAAACCACGGATATGTTATGATCGTTTTGAACAACGCCTTGCTCTCCTCCATGCGATTCTGAAAACAATTCATTCGTTTATTTACAATATTAAGTTTGGTCAATTTATAGAGAAAATTCTAATGGGTTAATGTTTCCTGATTGGTAGGCAATCCGTTTTCTTTAAAAACTGACGAGACGATAATATCAGTGATAGACATATGAGATATCGGTAGATGGATCGTCAGTTTCGAAAGAAAATGAATTTCCAACCAATTGGGAATCTCATTTCCCATATATTCGCTCTGTGTATAAATAGATATACCTATAGGTATGAATGTATTTGCAAGAAACTTATGTGCCTAATGAAGAGAATAGGTAACTCACCTCGTTTTCGGATTCAAATAAAATTTGATCATATTCACTTAGAGCTACTAAAAATATAATGGAAGTGACGTTTTCGAAACAATGAATCCATTTTCTTCTTTCAGATCTCTGTCCGCCAACGTCTACCATCCTGTAGACAAACGTTAACTAGATTAAATTTAATATCACAAGGTAAAGGGGTTGCGAAAATTTTTCAAATCAAACGAGCTCGGAGAGGGCTTTTGAACGAGCCCCGGAAATTCCCTGAACCGCTATTAACGCCTCTGGCGTCTAGCCCGAGAAATAAGAAACAACGATATCAAATATCGAAAGATTTCGAAGCGCTGAAGAGAGCGCGGCGAAATCTGGAACTAACATGTGTCGCGATCATTTTGTATAATTGGAAATTCGCGATTAGGATTATTCCGCGTTACCGGATCTCTCTCTTCAAGGCAGTTGCATTAGGAAAATTTTTATACCTCTTGATAGGAGTAAAAATATTGAGAATTTAAATAATCGGTTGGTAAGGCCCCGGAATTGTGGGTAAAACAGAGGTCGCTCAAAGTCCCTTAAAGTATCGAATTCGGCAAAGCAAAGCAACAATAATTTATATGATAATAAAGATCCTATTCTCTTGTTATTTCTGTCATAGGCATTTGAATGGTACAAATAAGGATCTTACAAATTACTTGTTCACACCGTGTGTTCGTCAGTAAACGAACAAAGTAGATTCGACATTTTCAATCAGTTTTCAACGAAATAATAGGCAATAATCAGATATTGGGTTTCAGAGTGAGTTAAAGTTGTTGCAACTAAAATATTCAGAATAATATGTATATACCAGAAGACGCCGATGTGCGTGATTTGAAAATTTTATAATATGCGTGAATAATTGAAACACCACATGCTTTTCACATATCAATAAAAATAATAACAACGAAAGCAGCAGGTAGTCAAAGAGACGAATTTTCGTTTTCTTTTCTAAATGAAAATGACAATCATTTAAACAATTAAGCAGCGATGGCCTTTCGGGCAATTGTGTGCAAAATAATGAAATAGGTCATTCAAAAGTATGATAATAAAAAAATATAAAATAAATCGTCAATTCAATAAGCCATTAATTAACGGCTGTGTAATTATAATCATTATTCATCTAATAACTCACACCTTGTCATGCTGTATAAACTTTACAACCAATCCTATGAAAAAAAAATAAAAATAAAAAAAAAATCAAACGAATACGACAAACGACAATCCAGGGATGAAAAGTGTGTAGGTGGTAATCTATAAACGAGTGAGAGAAAAGAAACAAATATTTCTTAGATAAACATCTGCTACCGTACAGATGTTTCAGAAATAGACACGTAATGCTAATTAACTCTTGAAAAATACGTCAACGCGAGAATGTAACATTATTATAAGAAATTTGTTGGCTAAAATAATGTTAAAATTTTGTATACTCAAAGACATATACTGATAGTAAAGAATGGCTGGTCTACCGAACACGTTCAACGAGATATTATTTAATATAATGGACGTGTGTTAGTACCTAAATATGATGGAGTCCAAATCGAAGGGATACTCAATTATTCCGGTAGTGGGAGCTCGAGCCCTGAGAATGTCCTGCTCAGTGGGAAGGTACTCAGGATTTTCTATACGTTCGAGATCACTAAGATAACTGCAAAACAAACCAAGCCACAGTGTTGATAGTGCATGCCATGCAAATGTCAAATAAAATTATCATGAAATTCAATCGCACTACCATACGTGTACAATATCAGTAACATGCTTATCAATTTCAGTTTCAGTTTCATTTCTGTATCCTAGAAATGATAATATTCACAATGTAAATACATAAAATAAACAAATTTACTATGTCCATTGAATCATTTCTGTCGGAATTAAAGGTATCTGGGAGACTTTTTATGTGCCTACGTACACACTTACTGAACAGTGAGTTCTGTCCTCTCAATTCTCAAGGATGAAGAAATATTACAAGCATCTGTTGCGTGGATGGTTCTTTGGTTACAAATGTTGTGCGTAAAGCAGCAGAGATTAGCCAGAAATTCAAATTCAAATTCAAATTCTGAGAATTTAAGGTGCTTCCCAACCCAATTCCACCAGACCTGAAAACATTGGGATAAACGCGTGCAGAAGGTGCTATTAATCGACATATCTCTGCCTGGTCACCGAAATCAATCAAACAAAATACGTCGTGCAATTATTTCGGTGACCAGGCAGAGATATTCCGTTTGATAGCACCTTCTGCACGCGTTTATCCCAATGTTTTCAGGTCTGGTGGAATTGGGTAAGGAAGCACCTTAAGGGGCGAAATTTCGCAGCCGAAGCGAGACTGGAACCTCTAGTCAATTTCATTATTCTGAAATATAACCTGAAGAATTGTTCATCGATGAACAAGACATTGGATTTAATAATCAACAGCACTGCATATTTTTAGGAACTTTGTCCTGCAGGTTTAGTTTAAAACATGAACATGTGGCGGCGTTAGTTTACCACCTTTGATACCCTTAGACACATATCAAAGAATTATTCAATGGACATTGTGTGTTTTGTTACTTGATCAAACTATAAGATAAAGTGGAGAACATAGTGGTGGACGTGGTAAACAATATAGAAAACAAATTAGTAACAATCAGTCAAAAATGAATGCAGACACGATGCAGAAAGGGCAGCAGGCAGCTCGCCTCCATTCTTCTTCCATTGGTAATACGGACATACCTAAACCGGATCTCTTCCAAGTCAAACGGATATTCAATAATACCAGTTGTAGGTACTCTGACGCGTAAAATGTCCTGCTCTGTGGGGAGGTAATTAGGCGCTGCCACTCGGTCTATCTCCATGAGGTAGCTGTAACATTTAACGCTCAATACCTGCCGACCTACTCATTATTCTACTATATAAATAAATCTGGATCTCATCTAACAGCTAGAGTTCCAGATCAAATGTGGCCGCTCATGGATGCTGAAAATGCTTAATAAATAGGCGGGAGTTAGAACCCTAGAACAAACCCCTCGAGAGGTGAAAAGAAAGAAGAAAAAAAAGTAAAATTTATTCCAATAAATTTATGGTCTTGTAAGGAGCGAAGACTGTTTGTATAGTATAACAGTTATCTTTGTAACACAGGCATTTTTCTTGATTTATTACTATTTTTCTATGACGTAGAGATCATGTATATTGCTATCACCTAGTGTGCTGCTGTTTCTGATTATATGATAGCTCTTCTCTTCGTGAATATAGTTATTTATGGATATGATTTTATCTCGTTACTATGCGAGTTAAGACGGTTTCTTCCTTTTTATTTTTTACTCATTTTGCTAACATTTTGTTTTCCATAAAACTACAGCTGGCTAACAGTTCGTTTTTCATAAAAATTGAAGGATAAAAAAATATTGCTTGTAATCAAAATTGATGGTCCCTCAATTAATTAAGGTGCGAGTACCAACGTCCTGAGAAAGGGAAGAGGTATGTTTAGGCAGCGAACGATGCTGTTCTGTCCAATCTTTTTCTAAACCTGTGATTAACTGCTGCTGAAAGATCCGAGATTCTTTCGCCGATAAGAAAAACTTGAGACATTCCCAATCTACTTTAGAATAATACTCACTATTTTGCAGAGTCTGTAAGTTGATATTCTCGTCGACGGTCATAACACTCTTGAATTCCAGCCTCTGCCCACAAGTCTTTTATCGCTTCCACGTATGGACTTTCAAATGTCGTTACAGTTTCAAAGTCTACACTTCGTATGAGCTCTGCTTTTTCCTAGCAGAAATAAATACAAGGGAAAGCATGTTAATTCGCTCTTATTCTTTTTTTTTCTTTTTTTCTTTCTTTCTTTCTTTCTTTATTCCATGTTTTATATTTTATCTAAAATTCTAACATCGATAAACAGAATGAGCCTCAATTCAGCCACTTACTATATTCGAAGACTCTGCGTACTGGATCTTGAGCAGATCCATGGCTCGGATCATTGACTGCATTGCCATAAATATGTTTTGGTAGACCAGCTTGATAAAGCCTCGCTTGTCTTCGTCCGAGTAACCAGAACCATGGATGATTCTCATCTGTTTGATGAATGTAGATTTTCCCGACTCACCAGTGCCTGTTAATCATTACAACGTTATTAGATATTTATCTGTGAAAACCAGTAATGTTTTATTTAGCATGTACATGAATTCCTTGCAATGAATTATCCTCTGCAATCCACATAGAAAATTTTAGACTCTATAAACACTTTGCTATCGGTATGTATACATATATGGTGGCAGTTTATTCGACCGAGTCCTTTGACTGTTGATACTTAATTAACTGCAATGCCTATTCATATTCCGAAGGGCGATTAAGGTGTTACAATAATTGGCTATTTATACAATCTTCTATACAAAGACACGACATATTCAGTTGTCTGAATAGACGACGACTTGCTTTCAAGGATGTAATTAAAAAATGTGGAATTAGAGCGTGGAGAAGACATCTACGTTACTTCTATTCACTATAGTTTAAGGCTACATTCCTTAATTGTAAAAATAAAAAAATTAAATTAGAAAAAAAAAAAAAAAATAGGGAAAAAAGTTGAGGATAGAAAATCAAATTTTTGGTTTTTTTTTTTCTTGTCGTTGCTTCACTAAATTTAATTTTCCAATTTAAATAATTCCAACTGAATACATGAATTATTTTCATTGTAAAATGTGTAATTCCTTCCTCAATAATTATCACATTATGAATAACAGCTGAGCTACCATAATTAAGATTCGATTTTACTAAAATTCATGACTTTTAGTTATCTGTTTGTACAGATGATTCAATTGCAACCTGATTATTGAAAAAAAAAGGGTCGGCGGGAGGCGGTAATTGTTAATTAAGAAGATATATTAAGGTGCCACAGTATAGTGGCATGTCTTATGTGTGAGGTATTCCACGCCGTTTCGAACGGTCGAAAAAATGACCACTTCCAAAAAAATTATAATTTTGTCTTATGACAAAACTATATCGAAAGAATTTGTGTGAATTTTTTCAGAATTTTCGGATTGCATTTGTGGATTTTTTCCAAATTCCAACTTTTTCTGCAAACCTCCGTATCTCAAAAGTACAAAGATCATACAAGAAAATTTGTGAGACAAAAAAAGTTGCAGTTTCGAATCGACTTTCTGAAAATTTTTTTTAGGAATTTCACGAATCCCAAAAATACCAATTTTCATCAAAAATACACAAAAATAGGTTTTTCAGAAAAATATGTCACTTTTGATTAGCGTCAAAAATGTACAGAAAATACATTTTTTCGAAAAAGAAAAAAAAAAAAAAAAAAAACAGAATTAATAAAGCATACGTTCCAAACGATTGAGCCAACCATCTTAAAAAAAAATATACGAATGTTGTCAACACTTGAGAGTATTTTCTGTAAATTATCGAGGCAAATCAAAAGTGACGTATTGGTTGAAGATAAAAATTGGTATTTTTGGGATTCGAGAAATTCCCGAAAAAAATTTTCAGAAAGTCGATTCAAAACTGCAACTTTTTTGTCTCGCAAATTTTCTTGTATGATCTTATACCTTTAAGATACGGAGGTTTGTAGAAAAAGTTGGAATTTGGAAAAAATCCACAAAAAAGCAATCCGAAAATTCTGAAAAAATTCACATAAATTCTGTCGATATAGTTGTGTCATAAGACAAAATTATGATTTTTTTTTTTTGAAGCGGTCATTTTTTCGACCGTTCGAAACGGCGTGAAATACCTCATATATGTTTTGTGACGTCAGAATCACCAAATACGAAGAATTTTGTCGACAAATTGAGCCCATAACAAGGAAAGGAATTCCATGGGAATTATTTTTTTATATAAGCCTAAATTAATCTGTAGGGCGCGTGCTTAGTAATTTTCAGCGTAGATTACTCAGTAACGTGTATTCCGAATAAATAAAAATGACAGGACGTTTATACATATCCAACATGGCGGCATCAGAATCCGGTCATTACCGACTTGTCGTATTTTCGCCGCATCCAGGAGATTAAAACGTTCATCACTCGATACTGCAGGGAGCAAGCGCCCTGTAGAAATACACACTTCTCTCTAAATTCGAATCAGTGGAAAGTCACTGATGGCAGTGATAAGTATACCAGAATCACTGACAATCAGTGAAAATGTTACTGATTGTCAGTGATTCTGGTATACTTATCACTGCCATCAGTGACTTTCCACTGATTCGAATTTAGAGAGTTGTTTCAGGAAAACTTATTTCACCTATCTTCGTCCCATGAATAAATTAGGCTCAATTTGTCGACGAAATTCCTCGTATTTGACGTCTCGGTATGACATATATATCTGTCGAAAATCTGTGAATTGACGGCAGGTTCTGTGGCACCTTAAATATGCTTGGGTCAAAATTTGATTCTATACAACGAAAAAAAAAAAAATGAAAAAAGAACCTGTATCTACAAACGTGTTGTACCTATATATCGCGAGGAAACGTGGAAAGAGCTGGTTCGAAGCGCGCAGGCGCCGATTTATTCAAATATTACGAGGGCGCGATTTTACCGGCTAACGATATTCGAATATATAAATCAGCGCCTGCGCGCTTGGAACCAGCTCTTTCCACGTTTCCTCACGATATTTTTATGATAAGAAACAAAAATGGAAATTGGCAAACTCAGGAAAAGACTTAATGACAAAGATTCGTTAACAAAGTGAAATCTAACACCTATATCCAATTTCAGTAAAAATCTAAAACTACAAAAAATGGGTTGGGTCGTTCCTATTTTTATACATTCTCCAAAGTCAGTAATTAAAAAAAAAAAAAAAAAAAAAAAAAACACACACACAATTAAATCTACAACTTTTACAATTTTTATTAACTATACGTTAACATGGGGAAGAAGGAACAAACATAAGAATTGGTCCGAAATATTTTCGACCATTTCAATTTTTTTTTTTTTTTTTTGAATCTTTCATTCAACTAGTCTATTAATAGATCGCGATATGATTATCATATGCAACAACAACAAAAAATGCGAAGAGAAGCGTTTGACTCGTCTGATGAAACACATTTGAAAAAAAAAAAAAAAAAAAAAAAAAAAAAAAAAAAAACGATTCCATATTCATTATTTCCGTAAATTTGAAATTAATCGTGACGGTATAGTATAGCTGAATAAATAATCGTTCAAATACGTTGTTTTTTTTTTTTTTTTTTTCAAATGTTTAATAAATTTTAGTCAAAGAATCATCATCGACAGTCGGTTGAGATAAAATTGTCGAAACCCGTTGCATATATATTCGAAAACGTTGATTGTGAGATGAGTATAGGAGATGAGTATAGGGGTACACGTCGACGCCTACGACGCCGAAGCCACGCGCCGACGCGGAGACCTAGCGAATAGCAAGGAAATAAGAGAAGAGAAGAGAAGAAAAGAGAAGAGACGAAAGAGGAGGAAGAGGAGAGCCGAGGCGCCGCGGGAGGGCGGGGCAGGGAGGGACGCAGGCGCGCGGGTGCAGGTGCCGTCGCGTCGCCGGATCACCTCGCTGTCCGTGAAAAGCATGAATGAACCAGCCAGGCCAGGCCAAGCCAACCCGAACCGAACCGAGCCGAGCCGAGCCATGCTCCATACTTCGCACTCCGCATACTCCATACATGACGTTATACCTTCACTACCGCGACGACCGCTCGTCGTCACTCCCATACACATCTACATACACGATACATACAATGATAAGACAGTCAGTACAAAACTAAAATATTTGCAATATGTATCATCATTTGAAAAGAAACTAAGAAATCATATTCTCTCTCCTCTTCTTGTTATTTCTCTTTATTTGATTTTTTTCGTTTTCCATTTTTTTTTTTTTTTTTTTTTTTTTTTCTCTCTTCATCATTCATTCCATATTATAAATGGTTTAGTAGCAAATTCCTCGCGCGTTCTAACGACAAAAGAGTTATGTTATATAACGTGTACTATAATATAGTCGAGAAGTAGATGTATAGATTTGTATGTAGTACTACATGTACAATCGAGCTGATCGTCTGTCCGACCGACCGACCGACCGACCGTATTTGGCCGGCTACCCCCGTCCGCACACGGCACAACCTGCGGCTGACGATGAAGGGGGTAGAACGGGAGCACAAGGCAAGGCAAGGCAAGGAAAAGCACAGTGAAGTAAAGTAACGCAAGGAAAGGAAGAGCACGGAGTTCTGGTGCATTCAGGAAGCAGCAGGCTGCAGGAGCCTCAAACCTACCACCACACCGGTCTAATCGTATAAGGGAGCGTGCTGCACTTTCTACCGTCTACCTTGGGATGCTCCTTATTTGGGGTGTTTTTGAAATTTTCTGCGGACAAGGCAGAAAAAGATTGCAAGTAAAGGACCCCGCACATTTCTTATGGGAACTGGCTTTCCGATGAATTTGGCTGAAATTTTCAGATTTCGTAGTTCATGCGATGCTGATCAAAAGTTACCATTGCCACAACTTCCAAAAGTGAACCGTTCGATCTTGGTAAGCGGTTGAAGTTCAAATTCCATTTCGTGTAGTATCAGTTCCAACCCAAAAGTGCAGGTATTTTGCAGGCAGGAATTTTCGTTCGGTGTACTTTCCAACTTTTAACCCGGATCTGACTATCAAATAGCTCAAGTACGAAGTGATGAGTCGAAAAACCTATACTTAAAAAATCACCTAACGGTAAAAGCGAGGGGCTATTCATTCACAGATCAGGGGAAACGCGAGTACAAATGGTCCGATTTTAAACCTCAACCGCTTACCAAGATCGAATGGTTCACTTTTGGAAGTCGTGGCAATGGTAACTTTTGATCAGCATTGCATGAACTACGAAACCTGACCAATTCAGCCAAATCCATCGGAAAGCCAGTTCCCATAAGAAATGTGCGGGGTCCTTTGAAAAAAAGTAGGGGAAGGCGGGGCGAGTTGTGGCAAAATAAGAAAACATTGGATTATTCCAAATTCTTTATGAAACCCAAACATTTAAAATCTTAGTTAAAACAAAGCATATCATGGCCCTTAATTGGTTGGTAAGTTGAGATTATAGTGAATTGGATTAAACGAGAATACATTTTTTTCTTCCATACGGAATTTGGCACAACGTGCCCCTCCTGAGGGGTTAGTTGTGACAGGGTTGGGGCAGGTTGTGACAATGATATTTTGGCTGTATTAACTGAATATTCTGAAATAATGACTAGTATTTGGCACAACACAACACAACACAACTATATCGAAAGAATTTTTGTGAATTTTTTCAGAATTTTTGGATTGCATGTGTGGATTTTTTCCCAAATTTCAGCTTTTTCTACAAACTCCCATATCTCAAAGGTTTAAGATCCTACAAGAAAATTTATGCGACATAAAAGTTGCAGTTTCAAATCAACTTTCTGAACAACATTTTTTGGGAATTTCTCGAAATCCAAAAATACCAATTTTTATCAAAAATACACAAAAATTGGTTTTTCAATCAATACGTCACTTTCGATTTGCCTCAATAATTTACAGAAAATACTCTCAAGTGTGGACAACAACCGTATATTTTTTCTCAATCGTTTGTAACGTATGCTGTATTAATTATTTTTTTTTTTTTTCGAAAAAAAGAATTAATAAAGCATACCTTAAAAAAAAAAAAAAAAAAAAAAAAAAATACGACCAAAGCATACGTTCCAAACGATTGAGCCAACCATCTTAAAAAAAATATACGGTTGTTGTCAACACTTGAGAGTATTTTCTGTAAATTATTGAGGCAAATCAAAAGTGACGTATTGATTGAAAAACCAGTTTTTGTGTATTTTTGATAAAAATTGGTATTTTTGGGATCCGGTAAAATTCCCAAAAAAATTTGTTGAGAAAGTTAATTCGAAACTACAACTTTTAGGTCTCATAAATTTTCTTGTAGGATCTTATACTTTTGAGATATGGGAGTTTGTAGAAAAAGCTGGAATTTGGAAAAAATGCACAAATGCAATCCAAAAATTCTGAAAAAATTCACAAAAATTCTTTCGATATGGTTGTGGTCGAGGACCAAATTACGATTTTTTCGGAAGCGGTGATTTTTTTGACCGTTCGAAACGGCGTGGAATACCTCATATATATAATGCGTAATATAGTAATTTACTATCCGCCAAGTTCGTTTTATTGAAAATGATAGATCGTCACGCGATTTAGTGGCGTATGGGGCTAGTTGTGCCGTCACAACTCGCCCCCACTTCGATGACACAACTAGCCCCATACGACCATTTTGAATGAGAATAGCCATGAAAGTGAACACATTGTCGAATTTATTCGGACAACTGTTGGAATATCCAGGCAAAGATTACAAAAGGTCGACCATAATACCACAAATGACTTACCACGTACTGATAGGGCAGAAGACTCATTCGAATACAGGCCGGAAAACTAACTTTTGTATCTGAAAATCACCTTTGATGTTCTAATTTGAACGATTTCAACGCAGTCTCGCCATTGCTTCGTTAGCAACTAGCGCTGAGAGGTTAGTATAAAATGTAATACTGAAAAGAGCGCTAGTTGTAATAAAAAGTATTTTAGAAGCATTGTCACAACATGCCCCTGTCACAACTCGCCCCGCCTCCCCCTACGCAAAAATTGAAGTCTGTAGGTCAACTCAAAGTACTGCCATTGTGCTTCGAAAAATCTGAAATTTGGCATACGTCTACCCTAAAATCATAGGTACTATTCCATAAAAAAATTGGGCGATTTTGAACTATAAAAGTTTGGAAGTTCCAGAACGTAAAAATGGTGATTTTTGACTTCGAAACACAAGTTTGACGTTAGCTGGAGCTTCGAAATTTTTATCGCTGATAATCGCCCAATTTTTTATAGAATAGCTATGATTATATAGGATAGACGCCTATGACAAATTTTAGATTTTTGGAAGCACTACTAAGGCAGAGAAAAAAAAATAATGCATTGAGCCCGAATTCCTATATGTAAATTAAACGGGAAAGTTCACTGCCTTGTGGGTAGTGCTTTAAGTTGACCTACAGACTTCAACTTTTGCGTGCTTTTTTTAAAATTTATTTGCAAACTTTTTCTACCTTGTCCGCAGAAAATTCCAAAAACACCCTAAATAAGAACCACCCTAGTCTGTATACATAAGTGTTAAATGTATACCTGCTACGCTCTGGAAGAATTTGATTAAAGAGTAAATTATGATCCGGGTGAATGACGTTTGGCGCGACCGCGCCGTGCAATTACAATATGAATTGTTATTTTACGTAGGCGGAGAAGGGGGTGAAATAGCTGAATATCGCTCTTTCAAACATATTTATGATATAGTATGATTAATATCAAACGTTATTATTATGATAGAGTTTCGTTAAAATTATATTTACAAGTTAAGAGATCTTTGACGCACTGATGTTTTATCGTTATTAGTAGGTAAGGTTGCTTTAGTCGTACCCCTTAAGGGAAAATGACTGTAATTTTTAGAGTAATTTGAATTAAACAAATTTTTTTGCATCCAATGAATCTTTATTTAGTTATCAACTAGCTTTCATAAAAATACAAAAATCTTTCATCAAAATAGATATTTCAATGTTTTAAAAAAAAAAGTACCTTCGGTACGATTAAGGCACCTATCGCGTGTCGAATGGTATAAGGACATATGCGCCAATATACGACCTTTTACCACGTATAAAAGTAAAGATATGAGAGGGCGTAACCCGAACCACCAGTACTTACGACCTTTTACCGTTAATTGAATAATTTTTCAAATCTGTATTTTTCGAACGCATTTTGACATTTTCGACAGAAATACGGAATAAAATAGATATGCCCTTTTATTTGTATACGTGGTAAAAGGTTGTGTATTGGCGCATACGTCCTTATACCATTAGACACGCGATACATACCCGCATATACTCGGAAAAACCCATATGTACCCGCATCTACCCGAAGAACCCACATATAGTCGTGAGTTAGTAGATATACTCGAAAGAACCCATATACACCCGCATATACTCGGAAGAACCCATATATACCCGCAAAAACTCGAATAACCCGTATATACCCGCATATACCCGAGGAACCCATATACCGGGGTATTCACTTGAGGAACTCATACTATGTGTTCTATGTGACGGATCGTAGGCTTTTAACTTTTTTTT